>OY740774.1:36725608-37925608 GCA_963513935.1 Aphrophora alni | reverse complement strand
TACACGCGGATGAAATTATAAGGGTCCTTTGGTTTTACCTACGGAACCTAATAGAGAGAAATCAATGGAAATGCAATACATCTTTTAATGGCTATTGAATTGTTTGTTTCATATCTCACAAAAACTGATTTTAAAACTTATACGCTACGCATTTCTCATTGTGTGGTTAAATTAAGTTAAAAAATATAATTTATTATTTCGCGCTGCAATTTAATTTCAAATCCAATTAATTGTTTGTCAGATTTGTAAATCCCGCCGGGTTTAAGTTGAGGGGGGGGGAGAAAACTTCTAGTTTTATTCGATACCCCACACATAATGTTGCCAACAATAAAAAAAATTTCAACTCTATAGTTTTTTCACACAACTAACCTAAGGTTTTTTTTTGTTACCATTATATTTTTCCTAATGTGGGACAATACAATTAATATAAATACAAAGTTGGAAGTATATCGTCTTGTACGAGTAGACTGGTTGCGGCTTACTTTCGTTGTTATTTGGTTTTTTGTTTGGTCAGTGTTAAATGTTACTTGAAGATCAGGCCAGATTTTTAAAGTAGAAACTTGTTTTTATTAATTAATTGTTATTCTTCGCGAAAAATTAAAAATCCGACATCAATTTTTTAAAGATATTTAACAAATTATCTGGAGGTAATTCGATCTTCAAGAATTTTTTCTCGAAAAACGTAAGGTCCTGAGCAAAATTGTAAGAGAAAAAACTGTTTGTTTTAACGCAATGAAGCTTATGGAAGATTTTTGTTAAATTTATTGAAAAATAAGGTCCAGTCAAAATTTGTTTTCAGATTAAAGTTTTCGATTTTCCCGTGGTGGGATCAGTGGACATTTCATAGTCTCAGTTGTCAGAATTCCGTGAGTATTCTATAATACATTTTAATGATGAACAAAGGAGGGGGGGAGATCCGAATGGCTTTATGTTTTGCGTGTCTCATAGAGCTACTGGATTTATGTCAAAATGGTTTAAGGTGTAAGCGGTTTATATAAAAGTCTTTTTAATGATACAATTTTGATTAAACTTATCGCACTATTTTAGAGTTCTGACGTTGAATTAACATCTAATTATACCTTCCTTTATAACCTAAATAATAAGACTCTTTTTTCCTCATCGATTTTATTGAAATATATATATCTACATTTAAAATTATATTCCCATCTTGATAAAACTTTATAATCTTTTTTTCATGCTATTTTAACATTGGTTTTTCTACTCAAGTAATTTGAAAGTGTCTCGGACTATTTTCCTCTTCTCCGAGGCAAAATGATTTCATCTCAGCCAAGAACACATTCTTGTCTTGTGAGGTCATCAGTTGAGATCTCCTCAATGCTAATGGAGAACTACTTCAACGTTGAAGTCATTTGTCTTCACTTGTTGTTTAGTCTGTGTTTTGTATCGTCCAACTTGTAAACACCCTTGTATTGGGCTTTCTTTGAGGAACCCATCCAATTAACACATCCGTTTTGTTAATTTTGTGTATTAGCAGACATTTTTAAGGATAAAAATACTGTTTTTTTAAGTCGGAAAAGGTGGTACTTATACTTTTAACGTTGGGTAGTCTAGATCTTTACGAAACCTATATAGATCTATAAATGAAGAGATTTGGCTGCACTTATATTTCGTAAATTGATTATGTAATGATTTAAATTTTGTTGTATAGAAGATTTATGTCCGCATCTAAAATGGTGGGTAGTGGGGAGTATATATAGAGTGGTGAGAGGGGAGGAGTAAACCCCTTGCGCGTGATCACTGAAAATGGCCACGCCGCGCCGCCCGCGCGGAGTTTGGGCAGTGTATCTTTGGAATGCGAAGTGAAAAGACGTTGAAATTGGTTTCGGTTTGTAAAAATAACAGAATTTACAGTATTATTGAGCAATAATAACCGATAAGATAAATATAGGTAAAGCCTATAAATAATTGGAGAACATTTGCACAATGTCGAAAAAATTACAAAGGAAATAAGAACAGAAATGAAAGACAAGGTATATCCTTAGTAAGAAAAATTAAAAAGGAATCAGGAAAGCATAAATTAACTAATGCTAAATGAAGCAGATTTCCAGCTATGATGCTATTAGAGTATTCGAGGGTTAGGGGGGTCTTTATTCAAGGTTTTTCTTTTTTTATACTGCGATGATGTTTTTCGAGAGGGTTTTCCTTTAAACAACAAAATAAATGTCGAGTTTTGTGTGGATATATCCGTTTTAAGGCTAGGTCCACCCTAGGTCCATAATAGCGGTTTTTGGAATGATGTCGGTCCGGTTTTTGGTGTGACTCGTCTATGCAATGCTCTACATTTCAAATGCGTGGATATATGGGGTATATGGGCATATTTTTGCCATTTTCTTGGGACTTTTTTAAAAAAATTGTCAAGAACTCAAATTTTATGGGGTAGCTGCTATAAAAAACACAAAATTGCGAGTTTTTCATAATCGGCTTTTAAGGTTTTGATAAAAATTTCCTGAACCTTAGTATCAAATGACCCAAATACCACGTTTTGGTTGTCATATTTCCAAAACTTCTATTTAGTAAGTTATTGGTAAAACACAAAAATCCGCCTTTATGCTGTTAATGCGTAATTTCTTAAAATTAGCTCTACCGATTTCGTTAAAATTTTAGTGATATGTAAAGATTAATGGCTCAAACCCGTGTGCAAAATCGCAAGTAAAAAAAAAATTTACGGTTCAGATTTATTGAGGGAAAAAAAGATCCTCGACCGGAGGGGGGGGGGGTCATTAAAAATTTGATTTTTTGTCAAATACAACTTACACACACTGAGGACGTGTTTAAGGCATTAGTGCATCAAGTTAATTTTTTTTTTGACTGACAAGAACTGATTTTCGGCGACGATTCTGGTCTGATTGTGTTTTATTTGGTTTTTGAGATGGGTGAGTGAGAAAGTTTGTGCACACTTTTTATTTCATTTAGTGAAACGCGTAAATATTATAATGTTCATAAAAACTATGTATGTACAAACCTATTTCACATTCTAATTCGGCGCTTCAAAACGCTACTTGAATTTCATCAAAGTTGTATAAAATTGCCCATAAATTAAAACATTACATAATTTTAGTTTCTCTCATCCCTATAGCCATTTTGACTAAAGTGTAATCATACCGTATCAAAATACAAAGCTAACGACTCATGAGATAATGGTTAATTTATTACATTATAATTATGTTTCTAGTGGTAAACTTTTTACGAAGGAAAGAAACTACTTTTTTAATGTTAAATCTGGATAAGCTGAAAGAAATTAAATTAGATTCAAGATTAGGACAAGATATTGTAGCTTAGATGAGGAAATAGGGAATTAATGTTTGTCTAGAATCGAGGAACATTGATATTTGTATAGTTATCTCACCACATTACCATTATAAACGGGTTTCCGTGGTTTGGTCTAGGGTATTTCCCAATTATAGTGATTGTGGTATTATTAATTGTGTTGTTCATGTTATTTGTTTTCTGGTTTACTCAAATGGGAAAAGTTGTTTAAATTAAAATAAAAACAAGGAAAACCACGATAAGATTTAGATTATCCTCCCCCTTCCCTCCCATAAACTGAAATGTGACACTGTTCTGTTTATCATTAGGGAAGTAATTTTTATTATTGAAAGTTTGTTTTGGTTAGCTTAGAAATAAACCTGTGAGAAGAATTATTGTGGTCTATAATATTATACAGGGTGTCCAAAAAGTTTCAGAACGTTATATTTCTTGAACCCTTCCAGATTAAGCAATAAAACTAGCACATCTAAACTATACCTTAAAATCTACTTTTAGAATCAACTATCAATTTTCATTACCTTATACGGACAGCTCCCAAGGAGTCGGAAGAACATCTTAAATGAGGCATAGGTGGAGTTTTACATAGGCTACTATTAAAGAGAATACAATGCCGCAAATCCGACCTCAAAAGGTTCACCCTATACAAATTGGCGGGGGTTTAAAGTTACAATGTTGGGCTTGTTGAAAATTGTTGAATTTTATTTTTTGATATGAGTTACATAAGTAAAACCCCGACAATTTATACTGGAAGTAAGGAACAATTTTTCTGGATAGTGAGCGACTTTACACCTCCAGTGGGAACGGTGTAAGAGGAGGATGGAGAAAATGTTTAGTGTAAGCCTAGACCAAATAGCACATCAAATTAAAGTGCTATTTGAGTAAAACATTTTACCGCAAACCACTTCAAAAAAAGGGGAACGCGGTCAGATTACTATTTTGGGGGACATTTAAAAAGCACAATTTTTCAAACAAAGCCCAATGACTTAACACACTGATACATACAGCGACAGATGCTGCGGAGCTCGCCCTAGCTGACTGCCAAACTGCAGAAGGTAAAGAACTTGAACACTTATTGTAAAAAAGGTAAGCTGCAACAATAACCATAACCAGAGTTATTGAAACTTGTTAACATGTGGTATTAAAAAAAAATGTCTCCATCCTCCTCGTAGACGGTTCCCACTGGTGGTGAAAAGTCACTCACTATCCACAAAAATTGTTCCTTACTTCCAGTATAAATTGTCGGGGTTTTACTTATGTAACTCATACCGAGAAAGGAAATTGAGCCATTTTCAACACGCCCAACATTGTAACTTTAAACACCTGCCATTTTGTATAGGGTGAACCTATGCCTCGTTTGAGATTTTCTTCCAACTCCTTGGGAGCTGTACCCCATAAATATGATGAAAATTGATAGTTGGTTCTAAATGTAGATTTTAAGGTATAAAATTGATATGCTAAGTTTTATTGCTTAATCTGGAAGTGTTCAAAAATATAACGCCGTTCTGATACGTTTTTGGACGCTCTGTTTAATTGTAATATCTAAAAAAAAAAAATAATAAAAAAAAAAGAAGTATAAACAAAGACCAGAGCACTGTGGTGACAATATATACAGGTACACTTTCAAAAGTCCCTTACCACACTTGGTAATAAACAAAATAAGTAGAGTCTTTGTTAAGATTCCCTCTGAAGATGACAACTTTGTTGTTGTAATAGCTATAAGGGTCTAATAGGAATAAACATTTTACTTTTGACAAAAAGTTTGTTTTTTGTTATTTTTTTTATTCCCAAGTGTGGTAAGGGACTTTTGAAAGTGTAGCCTACCTGTGAAAAAAGTATAATTCAAAAAAGTGATAGTTAGGTTTTCCAGAATCAATGAAAAAATTTAAAAAGTTTTGTCACTTATTTATTTATTTATTTTTTTCAGGATCATAATAGTCTTGAAAGTAATGAGACTCAAAATAACAAACAGAAAAAAATTGTATTGTTAATCCAGATACATACAAATGTATAGGCCTTATATAATATAACCAATAGAATACTTCTTGTCATACATTTGAAATAAATTTTTTAACAATAAAAATAAATAATAAACTTAACAACAACATAAAAAATACGTTTGTCGGGCCATCATAGTACTTACCCAGTCCCATTATACAATGCAATACAAGCAGATTATACAATGTAATCCTTTAAAGTTGGTGTCTTGTGCCTTGTAGGAGATTGTATTTTTAGACACCAGTAGGGTAAAAGTGTATTTGAAACAGTTGTTACACAGGTTTTATGAATCTGGTAGGCCTAATTGTGTATTTCACTACTTTCTTGACGTAGGCTAGGCCCCGACGGGTCTCGTAGATGTGTAAAAAGACTCATTTCGCTCCTCTTATACTCGTTATACATTCATGGTATAATACATCTTTCCTTCATAAAAACGTTTACCACTTAAGAAACATAACTATTACAATGTAACAAATTAGCCATTATCTCATGAGTCGTTAGGTGTGTAGTTTGATACGGTATGATTATACTTTGGTCAAAATAGGTATAGGGATGAGAGACGTGTTTGTAGAGCTCTAAATCAACCCAACGAGTAGCGTGGGTTGGTTTAACTTATAACGGAATTTTTCTATTCGCCATTTTTTTACTTATCAATAGCTTTTAAATGATCCATCATACGACCACTCTATTATTTATCATATTTACGTCAAGCCGTCATCACCCCCCTCCCCCACACCACAGAGAAACAATTATTCCAAAAGTACTGTCTATACTTAATTTAAGATACCCAGAGTTGGATTTTTTATACGAATTATTAACTAAAATAGAAGGGGGCTAGTACTTATTGGTCACACTGTATTCACGCCAGTTATACATGAAGATTCACACATAAGAGAGTTCCTGCTAGGTTTTCCAAAACCTCCGTAAATATATCACATAATTTAAGCTTGTTAACAAAAAATACAAATTCTACGCTCAAACGTTGTTTTACAAATTTCAAATGTCAGCAGGTTGTTTTTGTTTTTTTTTTCCGAACGCAAGTGGGTAGATTGGATGAGGCCAGAAACCGGTCTCTGTTTCGAGTCAAAGACCTTGGATACAAACATAACACAGCATCAGCTAAGGCCATATCACCAGCTTGTGAGCTATTTAAACAGGAAGTTGCCTATTGTCAACTAATGTCTGTTAGCACAAAGGGAGCATAACTATTTTAAGCGCATGTTATTATTTGATTGTTATAGTGATTCTGTGGCCAGTAGACCTCGTTCTGTAGATACATTCAATAAATCGTTCTTTAAACCCAATTTGGCTGTTGTCTCGCGCCACGTGATGTTATAGACCAAGAAGTAACCACACTTACTGTACACTTGAACAAAACACTTTTCAGAGATAAATATAAATGGTTTATATTGTGATTGTGATTTACTGTTGTAATTATTATGCTCTACCCATCGATGTTATTAATCCTTGAATTGATGTGAAAAAAATTAACCTTTACACTACCACTTGTGGGCGTCGTTAGCTGGTGGCCCATTCGTTGGAAACTTAAACGAGAATACTATTTATTCACACTGGTACAAGCTATATTAATTGTTTTATCAAATTTTGGAGGACATTTTAAGAAACAAAACAGTGTAACTGTTGTAAATAATAATTTATTTGATATTTATATAACCTTATAAATGTCGAAAAAAATTTAATTTACGCAACTCATAAAAAAGTTAGTCAGGAAGGAAGGTTTTTATCTTTTCGTAACGTTTAAACTTTTACAGGAAAGTATAACAAACACACAGAACACAATTCTCATAAAGAAAAAAATACGCTTAAGTATCAGACGCGTTTCAACGACAAGATCGTCCTCCTCAGTGATACACCAGCTAGTTGTGGTTTGGTTGGTGTAGCTGGTGTACTTAGGTGTATTTTTTTTATGAGAATTGTATTCTGTGTGTTTGTTATACTGTATAGTTTTTCTCATAAGTCAAGCTCAACATTTAATATTTTACAGGAAAGTTCTGAAACACTAAATTTTAATTTTTAATTTCATTTTTTTTACGATTGCTCGTTATGGATCGTTCTTACCATTATAAAACGGAAAATAAAATTTAATTAAGAAGTTTTTCACCCCAGTTTTCAAAGAACCGTGTTCCTAAATTTTAACGATTGATGTGCGTTTGGCCATAAATGTGTAACTTATAGAAGAAATAAAACGGAACTTCGCTTCGCTCGGTCAATGTGTACAAACCATCGTTACAATGTTCTTTAGTACTTCGGGGGCGGAACCCTACCGCGTTTCTTAATTCGTACTTACACTTACTTCGATCTTGTCGTTCTCTCGGTCCTTGAGTAGAGCCTCCACTTGCTTCGCTCGACTTATAAACTGAATTGTGACGGACTCAACGAACACGGTCGGGATTTCAGGCGAATCTTTGAACCGTCACTCTACCGGTTGCTCATTTGTTGCACGCGGATTTCACACGATGTTAAAGTAGGAATTGTTATTGATTGATGCTCCATTTTCAGTTTCTGATTTAAAACGTAAATGGCTGCTCACCAACGAAACCCGACGGTCGTTATGTTTTTCCATTAACATGTATTATGGTCGATTAATTTGAGTGAGCGTGGCGACTGGTCATCACCGGGGGCCGAATATCACTGGAACAATCCGTAATGTGGTAATTTGTTGGAACATCGATCAAACGGCTCAGAAGAGTTTAGATAGGGTCTACTGATATAATAGGGTTAAACGTGTCTAGTGGTATTTTATAGTTAATATTGTAAGTTCGCTGATTATTATTTGTTAAACTAAATTATCAAAGCTGGTTCTCCGGGCGTGGGTTGTTTAGGTCGTGTTTAGTCAAATATGCAGTGTTACCCATCCCCGCTCCTTACTCAAAATGGGGATTGTGCTTATAGGTTAACCAATAGCATAGTTGAAAATTGATAACTGCTCGTTACGCTACAGAACGTACCCAATAATTAATTAGGAACGAGTTGCCATTTAGTAGTTATTTTATTTAGCTATAATGTGTTACGCTGGTTTGTGTTATTAATCTTCAAATATAACCGACATTTCATTGAAATCGTTATTGCCAATTTTCAAAATTAAAACTTTTATATCAGCGCTATAAACGTTACTTTATAATTACTGTATTCCCAAAACTACATTTAGTAGAAGATGGTGATCAATATGTTTTGTTTGATCATTAGAGGCTATATTAAGTATCCCCAAATTTTGAGGTACAGTGATTATATTTTACTACCGTAGTTAAGAGAAAAAGCAACAACTTGAGAACAAAATTTGTCAAAAGGTTTTTGAGAAATCACTGCGAACGGACATATGGTCATGAAAATAAAATACTTTCTGAGCTCTGATGGAATTTTAACCCATCACGATACGTTCTATACACAGAGAAATAAAATAAACATTTTTAATGAAGGGAGGGGGAGAACAAAAGTGAAAATCCCTGGGGGTGATTTACGTCAGTCTCACTTAATCCTCTTTTCAGCAGTCCACAGCTGGTGAATGTAATCTTTATTCCCTCGACATTCAGTTTGTCCCATTTATCGTATTCACATTTCCCTCGCGCTAAGAGTATTTGACTAAATAATATGTTACTCTAGTTTCCATGTTACATTGGTCCATGGTTTACACAGTTACTTGTTCACTGGTTATATTTTATATTCATTTGTATCATACAAGACATTATTATTATCGCACAGGATAAGAATTGTTTGCCAACAGCAATATTTCAAATTTCGGTTAATTTTAAACACTTTTATGTTGTAATATTGAAAGGTTTTTAAAATAAATCCAAACAAAGTATTCTACAAATAATTAAAATAAAGAAGCCATTATGGTATTTTGTGAAAATATATATTGTGAAAAAAGTATGTTTGAAATTTAAAGAAAATCCGTGGGAAATTGTCATCAGTCGCTTTTTTCTTGTTGTTCAAAGGTGAAAAATTTTAGGTCATCATCACCTTGTAAGAAAGAATGACCTCTAGCTCTCGAATATCCTAATAGCGTCAGGGTCGGAAAAGAACAAGAGTTGATTAACAGAGACTATATAGGAAAGATGTAGATCCAGCTAGGCTCCCTCGGAATTACCATGTTCGTACTCACTAGAATTAAACCCCTGAGGGCGTGGGTGTTGTAATATGTACATTAGAGAGAAAACTTTGCGATGGTATCACTGAGTTCTGGAGCTGTAGTTAAGTGGGACCTATTTGAGCAGCGATCCATTTGTGACTGCATCAGTGAACAGCTGACCGGAACTGGGTCTTTAGCTATGTTTAGCAGACCACGTTAGTCAAATTGGGGAGAAGCATTCAGACCATCCAGCCAACCCAGTCGTGTTTTGAAGTGTTTCTTGTTTTAATATTTCATTTCCAAATCAACCGAGCCCACGCGTTAGTTTATTATTTAAATCGTACCGAGTTTGAGAATGGGGTAAGCTCAAGGTCAGCTCTGTTCTTAATTGGCTTGGTGTTGTGTGAATGTTTGATTAGTAATTAGAATTAATTCGGAAATTTAATATTAATTAAATTAATTCCTTCAAAGCTGGGTACCGTAATGGTGCATAGGGAGACCAGGGGTGAGTGTCTTAGACCTCAAAATGTGCTTGGCCAAAGTAGGACGTTATCCAAAAGGTAAAGCTACGATAGTCCTAAATGTAAACATTACGTCACCAAATTAACTGCAACATTACAACTTAAAACATTCTTTTTCATCGATGCTTTATGCCCGTAAGGCCAATGAGGTCAGGAAACTATCATAGCCAAGAAGAAAAATCGGAGTGCAATGGGTCCTTATTCAAAATTTTTGAGGACGGAGGGGTCATGATCGGTGTTCATTTGGTGGTCCTAATTCTCAACTTTACCATAAAGGCAACTGTTATAGTTATTTACTAATAACTTATTTCAAGTTATTGTTATTATTTAAAACAACTTGGATTCAATGTAAAAAAAAAAATTAATAAATATTATTCGTGTGAAAAGAAATAGTGGGAAACTATGCGTGATATAGTATTTAATGGTGATAAAATGTGGTCACCTTTGAAATTTTTTAAAAAATATAGTTTTATTGCCAATAACAGTTTCAGTTAAATTTTCGATAATTTCGGATTTTAAAATTTTTCTTTTAAAAGGTACCTATCTAACTTTTAAAAGAAAAACTTCATTTGGATTTTAGTATCTTTATACTTATATGAGGTCAAAGTTGAGGTTCAGCGTGACAATGTGTTTTATAATGAGGTTTTTGTCAACTGAGTTCATGCTAGCGTGATGAAATTTGTATTCAATACATTGCGTCACGCACTTGAGATCTTTACATATGGTGACCTTATTAGTTTTTTAAACACACGTTTACTGCGTAACTTTTTGTGGAAAACTCCAATGACAGATTTTTTAAATAAAAACATTACGACGTTTAGAAATTTTTTCCTCCTATTCACAATATACTGTAGTATTTTCCCTCCTATTCATAATATATTGTAGTATTTTCCCTCCTATTCATAATATATTGTAGTATTTTCCCTCCTATTCATAATATATTGTAGTATTTTCCCTCCTATTCATAATATACTGTGGTATTTTCCCTCCTATTCATAATATATTGTAGTATTTTCCCTCCTATTCATAATATATTGTAGTATTTTCTCTCCTATTCATAATATATTGTAGTATTTTCCCTCCTATTCATAATATATTGTAGTATTTTCCCTCCTATTCATAATATATTGTAGTATTTTCCCTCCTATTCATAATATACTGTAGTATTTTCCCTCCTATTCATAATATATTGTAGTATTTTCCCTCCTATTCATAATATATTGTAGTATTTTCCCTCCTATTCATAATATACTGAAGTATTTCCCCTCCTATTCATAATATATTGTAGTATTTTACCTCCTATTCATAATATACTGAAGTATTTCCCCTCCTATTCATAATATATTGTAGTATTTTACCTCCTATTCATAATATATTGAAGTATTTTATCTCCTATTCATAATATACTGTAGTATTTTCCCTCCTATTCATAATATACTGTAGTATTTTCCCCTCCTATTCATAATATACTGTAGTATTTTACCTCCTATTAATAATATATTGTAGTATTTTTCCTCCTATTAATAATATATTGTAGTATTTTTTCCTCTTCTTCATAATATACAGTAGTTTTTTCCCCCCTATTCAATATACTTTAGTATTTTTCCTCCTAAATCATAATATATTGTATATTATCTCCTATTCATAATATGCTGTAGTATTTTCCTTCATACTCATAATATACTGTAGTATTTTTCCTCTTCTTCATAATATACAGTAGTATTTTCCCTCCTATTCATAATATACAGTAGTATTTTCCCCCTATTCAATATACTTTAGTATTTTTCCTCCTAAATCATAATATATTGTATATTATCTCCTATTCATAATATACCGTAGTATTTTCCCTCCTATTCATAATATACAGAGTGTAAAATAATGCCAAAAAACATTTCTGGAGTCTCAGCGTTCTGACGTTTCTAGTTTAAAAGTTATTTAATTGTATTTGGATTTGGTTACACCCGATTAAATATCACTAAGTAATACTAACCATTTTATGAATAAAAAATTGATTCATCAGCTCTCTGTAATCATACAAATCATATAATATATATATTATAAATAACAGTTTGAATGTTTTTAAAAAACCACCTATAACATAAATTTATCTTTAAATTTTAAATAGAGGTTTGTATGATTACAGAGAGCTGATGAATTAATTTTTCTTGGTATTTCACATCCTTGACTACTTTCGTAAATAAGACTTACTCAGGTCTCGTAAAACTATTTCAGCCCCAACGTATTCCATTCATTGCAAATATAGGTTAACTCACACCATCCCACAGACGGGTTGATTCATTGCCGCCTACGTTCATTACATTTCTCCCAAATATCCAACTGACAGAACTAACAGTTGTGGGCGACATAGCCTTGAGATACAATCTATTGCTCTATAATAATTAATTGTCCGGATAATGTGTATGAGATGTGTTTCCGCCCGCATACATTCTTTCATTACAACGCATAACGCTATTTCCGGAGTTCAAATTAATATGACATCGCTGAAATTATACACTCTACTATTTTGTGGTTTTATAATTACGTACTACAAGTCTAAAACTCAAAGTTTCTGTTGCGTTTTTACTGCGTCACGGTTCGTCGTCACGTTTCGTCGTCACTTTTAGGTTCAACCTCAATATAGGCTCGATTTTACGACAAGTTCTTTACTTAATTAGAAGTTTTTGAGAAACAATGATGAGTACTTTTTGTTGGTATAATTACTTACACAGTACAGAAAGTATAGGGTAAGTTTGGTTATCTTAAACAAATTTGTTTCTGTTTTTTAACTGAACGTCACGATTCATGGCTTCAGAAAACTGAAATCAATCTTTCGACGTTGTCTTCAGTACTAAAGCAGGATAGCAACCATAAAAATTAAAATATTAATATGAAATTTGGTATAGAGGACTATAGTGTGCCCATGTACAGTCCTGTTGAAATTCAGAAAAATCAAATTGAAAATGATAAAATTGCAGACATATCTCGTGTGTTATTAAACTATAAAACGTTGACAAATAGCCAAGTAATTTTGTACCGTTTGACCTCCCATGAAAATTGACTTAATCTTTCTTATCAGGTCTCTATTCACCATCTCTTGTTCTTCTCAGACAATGACGCTATTCAGGGTTTTAGGAAAGAAATAAGCACATTGATTATGCAAGTGGTAAATTGCTGCAGCTTGTTTTATTTCCCTTATCTTGTCGGGCGTTACTGGAAACAATCCGTAGAACAAGCAAGTGAACTAACCAACGCTCTTTATTACTTCAACAGTGGATTAATAGTTTGAGTATTATATTTCAATACAAGATTAAAAGGTATAATTTTTGTTTGTTCGTTTTAACTTTGTGTCATATAAACATGATAATTATATAATTTTATGGGATGAATCAAAATTGAGATATCGGGATTCTCAAGTATTTGTTTCCCTTCTTGTTTTAAGGCGAAAAACCTGTCAGTCGTAATTCTCTTATATAAAAAGGAAAAATACTTAAAATAAAGATCCTTGCCCTACGAATACTTTAATTGTGTTGCAGTCGGAAAATAACAAGGGTTGGTTAAGAGAGATCTTATATATGAAAGTGAGTGATCTAACCCATGACTAGATGGAAAAAGTGTAGATCCAGCTAGGCTTCCTCAGGATTGCAAAGCCCGTAGTACAGGGGGTTTGTCAAGGAAATGTTTGTTTTGAGATGCACTGAGCAATAAGTGGATAGAGGAATGTGATGTGTGTCAGTGCTTTACAAATTGTGAGGGATATTTTAGCCATATCTTGAGGCGTTTTAAAATAGTTGTTTGGATAACTCAAAAGTGAGGAGTAGTTGAAAAGAAACTACAACCCTTTCGTATTTAAAAAAATATATATATATATTTGAATTCTGTTTGCGTCAATCTCTTTAGTAACCCTAACCCCCCCCCACAAACCCTACAATTTAAATAACCAAAACCTTTGCTTTTTTAGGTTGCCTAAAGAGATGCAAACAGAATTCAAATATCACAATTATACAAAAATAATATTTTCAGCCTCCTTGTGTACAAGTTACATTAAAGTTACGTCAAATTTTAGAAGATCTCGGAAAACAAAACAATATATTTGACATTTTTCAAACCCTATGTCAAAATATCTAAACATAATGAGTGACGATTTAAAAACAAATTAGTTAAGCACTTCCCGTGAGAAAGTTGTAGAATAATTTTAAAATTAAACTTTGTATTTGATTTTTTCCACGACTGTTCGTTTTGTCTCATTCACATCATTCATTACATTTGAATACTTTCGGCTAGAATTTCCAGTCTCACTTGCATTATCTGTTTTGAGTGGCCGCCATTTTAAAACGGAAATTTATAGTAAAACCTTGTACATATAGGATGATTCATGAAAAAACAGAGAATCTTTTTTCAGGATGTGTTCTACTGGTAAAAACGAAGAAAAAAAGTAGTTTAAACATAGGTTCAAAAACGCTTAGTTTTCCCGTCTATCCGCCATTTTATTTTTAAAAAAACTATGGAAATAACTAATTTTTTTGTTGTTATTGTTTTAATGACGAAAACAAACCTTTCAGGTCATCATCGCTTAAAAAAAAAAAAAAAAGACCTCGAGCCCTCGAATACTCAAGTAGTGTCAGTATCGGAAAAGAACAAGAGTTGGTCAAGAAAGACCTGATAAGAAAGATGAAAGATGGGATCTAACCCAATACAACATTCTAAAAGTTGTAGATCCAACTAGACCCCTAGGTTCCCTCGGTATTACCAAACCCATACTCACTAAAGTGTGCCCCTAAGGTTACAATAAATAAGATATTAAGTTTAGATTTGATACATGCAATTTTTTTTGTTATATTACTTTTTACAAGTGTACCAAAAACAAATCCTTTATTTTCAATATTTTTGAAATATTTAACGTCAAATATTTCGAAAACCATTTACTTTACAAAATATTTACAATAGACTAAAACAGTTCTTTAATTTATTTCTGTTGGTCGAAGGATAACCGAGTTGTCAACAAAAACTAAAAATTTCATTGGTCTAAAACCTCCAAAAATAACTTTAAAAAAAGTTTTTGGATTCGGATAATTTTATCTAAAATTTTATTTTAGACCTTATCAATAAATGATTCATTGTATTGGAGTGAAAATTCAAAAAATTGGAAATGTCAAACCAAACCAAAAATCGGTTTATTATAAAGGAAATTAATTTTACTCTTACCAAGAAATAAAATTGTATATATATTGTTTTTGTTGATACAGTAACTCAGTTATCTTACAGAAACAAAATATAATTATCATTTTGTTTGTTGTAAAAATACAAAAATATTTTGTCTTTGTAAAATATTTATAAAATGAGGTTTTCGAGATGAAAATATACAAAATAAATTCTTTGTATTTGTAAACTGTAACACACAAAAAATGCGTGTATCAAAATAAATCTGAACTCAATATCTCTATTTCCATAGTTAGAATTAATTTGTTTTAACGAAATAGCGGATAGACTGGTATCTAAGCGTTTCTGGACCAAGGAACTATTTTAAAACAAATTTTCAGTAGAACACGGCCTGAAAGTTTAACTATCTTCGGTATCGAATCTTATTTCTAAAATTCAAACGATTGGTACACGCTTTTGGCCGTAACAAACACTCAAACGATCATACAGATGAAATTCCAAATGGTGGAGTTTAAAAAGACCTCGCTTCGTTCGATCAATCGAACCATCTGATCAGATACTAGAGCACTTGCTCTTTATAATTTGTAACATCTTTCAGCTAACTGACTATATTAATACATGCAATTTACTTTACTAGGGAAATTCATGATACGAAATAATGAAGGAAATTTATGAGAATCGTGCACAGAATGTTACATCTGTGGACCGCCCTATGACCTTGCATTGCGTCATGTAGTTGGGTAATTGGAGATGAAGCTCAAGACCTCCTACTGCGATTGTGTAGTTTAAATGTACAATTTGTATGTTTAAGAGAGTGTTTTTGTTGCTGCAGTTTGGACTAGTGAACTGTCAGAGTTTTCGTGTATCAGTCTGGTTGTCTTCCCAATTCCCACGTTTCTGTTATTATACCGCACTTCTACCTCGCTTCATCTTTGTTGGTTTCACGTTTAGAATGCAGTACGGAAAGTCCGTAAGCAATGTATTTCAAGGGGAGTTTGAACGGTACTATAGAGTTTGTGTTGCTGCAGTTTGGACCAGTGAACTGTCAGATGTTTCCTATATATCAGCTTGGTTGTCTTCCCAATTCCCACGTTTCTGTTATTATACAGCACGTCTACCTCTCTTCATCTATTGTTGATTTCACGTTCAGAATGCAGTACGGAAAGTCCGTAAGCAATGTATTTCAAGGGAAGTTTGGGCGGTACTATAGAGTTTGTGTTGCTGCAGTTTGGACCAGTGAACTGTCAGATGTTTCCTATATATCAGCTTGGTTGTCTTCCCAATTCCCACGTTTCTGTTATTATACAGCACGTCTACCTCTCTTCATCTATTGTTGATTTCACGTTCAGAATGCAGTACGGAAAGTCCGTAAGCAATGTATTTCAAGGGAAGTTTGGGCGGTACTATAGAGTTTGTGTTGCTGCAGTTTGGACCAGTGAACTGTCAGATGTTTCCTATATATCAGCCTGGTTGTCTTCCCAATTCCCACGTTTCTGTTATTATACCCCACTTCTACCTCGCTTCATCTATTGTTGATTTCACGTTCAGAATGCAGTACGGAAAGTCCGTAAGCAATGTATTTCAAGCGAAGTTTGAGAGGTACTACACTGAGTAAAAATATCAACTGCGTTGTCAAAGAGAGTTTGTGTTGCTGCAGTTTGGACTAGTTAACCGTCAGAGGTTTCCTATAGAATGCAGTACGGAAAGTCTGATGCGAATTAGAAGAAAAGGAGGCTGTTTTTTAAATATCTGAATGATGGCAGCTATTTATTGTAGGCAATATATAAAGCAAGGAAATGTAGTATACATTTTATGTTTGGTAGTTGTTTGTTTTAACTCTCATTGAACTTAGGTGTACATAAGTATTAGATACGACATTATGTCTTTTTTTATCAGTAGAAGGTTTGTTGATTCTTTGTGACGCATGTAGAATAAATCGTGCAATAAATTTATCCAGGGTCAATATGAAACAATTCTATTTAGATATATACTACGTTTAAAAGCAGGCACTTGGCAGACATTTCAACCTTTTGCTCAATGTCAACATAACCACAAATTTTACTTAACTTATAGGTTGAAATCAGCTGTTCAAATAATTAAAATTGAGCAAAGTTGTTGTATTTGTGGCTCTGATAATTCTTTAGATAATAATTAATTATACATTTATCTTCTAAAATATTTAAAATGGACAATTGCCGATTTTTTTTTAGTTAAATTTGACTTTTTTCGAATATTTCACATTTAATGTTTTAATTGTATGACACCCATGTTGCTGCACATAACTTTGATTTTCACCTCAATAGAACATTGTAAAACTCATATTACAACATAAAACAACTTCAAAATGGTTTTAAACTGTTTTTTAAATAAGAAACCAAGACACTCATCGGTAATGATAAATGAAGTCTTACAATTATACTGACCTAATTCTGTAGAGTCCATTGAGGTGAAAATCAAAGTCCAGTGCTAACATGGGTCCCACACAGGGCAGTATTAAAAAAAAAAAATCAAATTTTATTCATTTCCTATGGATTCTCGTGAGTAACTGGGAGATAGGTGAGAGATATAAAAAAAAAATGTATCCCACTAAACTCGGAGTTGAAAAAGATGTTAAATCACGTATCAAAACACCATGTTGCAATTAAAAAAAATTGACTCAAATCCAATATGGCGGCCGAAAATTTTAACACATTTAGTCCACAATTGATATGACTAAAACTGTGGGGAAATGTAGGAGGGTAAGAGATTTGTTTCTACTCTGTATACATCCAAATGATTTAGACAACGTAATTTGGAATTTTGTCATCGGTTGGTACATGGTAGACAGAAGCTAGACATTTTAAATATTTGAACATGTTTTGAAAGCAATTCACACCTTTCCTGCATAATCTAAAGAATAGGCCTACCGTATGAAAATAATTCATTTCTTAATGGGTTGCATTAATTTCTTAATATCTTACTGCATTCGACGAACAGTACCGAATATTTTTGGTTTTCTACTTATATTAACTCCAACAAAATAAATTTTGAAATTAAAATTAAATGTTAGGGTAACTCAACTTCCCGGTCAAACTTCAATTAAATAAGAAAGCTTTTGCTGTAATATTTTTCTCCTTATTATTTACTTGGAGTAGATTCCGAAGTAAATTGCATTTATGAATATTTGACCGGCCGCCATTTTTTATTGGAGTAAGATACCGATCTCTAGTTTTCCCCTCTCAATGGTTCACTTTAATGAGTACGGGCTTGGCAATCCCGAGGGAGCTTGCTGGATTTACACCTTTTTCACTTAATCTTGGGTTAGATCCCTCTCTTTCATCTTTATTATCAGGTCATCATTATCTTTATCAACTCTTGTTCTCTTGTGATCCTGACGTATTCGGGGGTTAGGGGTTTTTATTTTATATTCTTTTCTTATCTTGTAAAAAGGACTGAAAAGTTTTTTTTCCCTTTAGCGGTAAGGGAAAATATTTTAAATTAAACGAGCATTTAAAATGGGGTGTATTCGTCTATTCGAAAGGCTTTAAATTAGAAAATTTTGAGCCCCCCCCCCCCCCAGTACTATTTTGGAGTGGTGTGAATAATTTAGCGTATATTGCCAAAAAAATTTTTGTACACCCAAATATATTTCTGAAGTTTTAAATTTTTACTTCTTCTAGTTTCAAAGTTATTTAACCATCCAGAGACGTTTTTCACTCTAATTATTGATTTTAAATAGGCCTACATTATTTTAATACGGACATAAAATTTAACGAATAATATAAATGTACACCATTTGATAGTGGGAAGTAAAGATGTGATAAAAGAAGATATTGATCATACGAGAATTAGATGTGATGATATAGTTGAGACAGACTGGGTGGGGGCGAGATCGATTCTCCATGGCAACCAGAACACAGCTCAGAGTTTTACATCTGACATTTAGACCGGACTAATCAGCTGTTCAATGTGCAATGGTCTATAAAAGTTTCATTTGTTTGTGAGCGTTTTTCTGCGTTTCAAATTAAAAACAAGCCAGCTAACGAGAGTCAGCCGAAACAAGTGTTATATTACTTTTTTTGTTTTATTTACAAAATACACTCTCGTCTAATTAACCGATGAAGCGAGGATCTATTTGGCATTTCGTCTGTATGTTTGTTACCAATCGTCGTGCAATTTAGGAATTATATTCTTTACAACTAGGCTGAAAGATGCATGTGCGTGTTTTTAAAATTTTATTTTCCGGTTTTAATATGACAACTTCTCAATACAGTTTTGGCAAGGTTCCAGGGGGCCTGCGAATACAAGTATAAACTATAGTGTAGTTAAAATCAGACGTTAAATGAAATATTTTCTGAATCTTTCGTAGGAAGTTCTTAACTGACAGAATGCATAACCTCTCAGTTCACTCCTTTATAATGTTTTCAATTATTTGAATTAAAAAATTTCGAGTCATAGCGTTACAAGAAAAATCAAATAAACGTTATTATTATTATTTATTTACCTCAATTTTTTGGTATATAGTGTTCAGTAAAGCTGAACTATACATTTGAGTTGTCACTAAATACCTATACAAAAAATAATTAAACACTTTAAATACATTAGTTACAATTACATTAAAGATACAATTATAAGGAACTAAACAACAATTGTATAGCCTCAAAGACTACTAAACTTGTTCAAGTATTCTTTCACCGAGTAACATGCCCGCTCAGTGAGGTATCTTTTTAAGTTTTTTTCAAATTCATTGGCGGAATCAATTTATTTCAAATACTGAGGCAGTCCATTGTTCAACTTCAAACCCGAGTTATACACCCCATGTTCAAACACTTTCAGTCTATGAATTGGGTATTGGAGAATTTCCTGACGGAACTCTATATTTGAAATTACAAATTATTCTAATAATTTTTTTGTATACGAAAAATTTGTATAGGCTCTACAGAATTACTGCAGATGTCTACGCCATATCTGAGGTGAGAATAAACATAAGCATTATACGCGATCTTGAATGTGGCATCTTGAACTGCAAGATTTTGACATTGCACGAAATACAAAGCACGCAGAGTTTAATTTATTAAAAAGAAAATGGATGTGACGTTTTCCAGTTTAATTTCTCATCAATAATGATTCCCAAGAGTTTTGATGAGTCTGTAGTTGTAATAGTTTCTGAAAATGACAAAGCAATTTTAAATAACAGCTACACTGTTTTGTTATTGGTGATTTCTTTTAAAACTTTAATTAACTCACATGTAACTTGTAAGTATGGTATCCATCCGTATGAATCAGAAAACATATATAAACAGTAGTTGGATTGTTTACGCTTCCAACGAAGTGAGAAATCTGCTGTTGACGGCATCTCTATTTAGTATATCATGTAAATTTCAAAATTAATCAATTTTTCTTCGTAATAATTTTCTCTATGTAAGATTGTTCAAAATTATGTAGCAAAACTATTATTTTAAGTCTGAAAATGATTTTTTTTTCAGTCTACATTTCTGTTTGTGTCCCTCTCCCCCCAAACAATTCGTAACTTTAGAAATAGATAATCTAATCAGTTCCTATTCTGACCAGACATTCTGCTTATAAACGTTAGAATAACTTTATTGTTTTGCTTTAAATTTCTGTACCCCTTAAAATCGATTCATCTCAAAAATTCTGAATTGAAATGTAGCTTAAAGACAAATTAAATTATGCACCTACTTTCTCACACAGCCATAATCAACACCAAACTCTAAGCTAGTGAAAAGTTTTCGTTCTTACCTCCCAAAAAATGTTACCTTCCAAAGCTATGTATCGGTAAGTGAAAATGAAGTACGGTAGGCCGTCTTAAATGTGCCCACTGGCAAATAAGCGATATAGACTACAATCAATATCAAAATTATTGTATAGGCACGTCTAAACTAGTAGGTTAAGTGTACAGGGGCTCACCTATATTGGTTATAGATGTGGCAGTCCTGAGGTATTTCTGGATCTACACAGTTCTTTATCTAGTCTTGGGTTTAATTATTTTATCTTCTCCATTTAAAATTGTAATATGAACAATTTCAAAGAATATTAGTTTAGCTATTGACGAGGTGAAATTTTTTATGTTATCGTTGTTTGGATTTTCGTTTATTTCTTGGTTTTGAAGTTTGTGACACGTTCCGATAAAGTCATCTCGATTCAACGAGGTTAGCATTACGGTTGCGTACGGGAACGCGTTCCGAGGAAGTCACCTCGACTCAACGAGGTTAACATTACGGTTGTGTACGGGAACGCGTTCCGAGGAAGTCACCTCAACTCAACGAGGTTAGCATTACGGTTGTGTACGGGAACGTGTTCCGAGGAAGTCACCTCAACTCGACAAGGTTAGCATTACGGTTGTGTACGGGAACGCTTTCCGAGGAAGTCACCTCAACTCAACGAGGTTAGCATTACGGTTGTGTACGGGAACGTGTTCCGAGGAAGTCACCTCAACTCGACAAGGTTAGCATTACGGTTGTGTACGGGATCGTGTTCCGAGGAAGTCACCTCAACTCGACAAGGTTAGCATTACGGTTGTGTACGGGAACGCTTTCCGAGGAAGTCACCTCAACTCGACAAGGTTAGCATTACGGTTGTGTACGGGATCGTGTTCCGAGGAAGTCACCTCAACTCAACGAGGTTAGCATTACGGTTGTGTACGGGATCGTGTTCCGAGGAAGTCACCTCAACTCGACAAGGTTAGCATTACGGTTGTGTACGGGAACGCTTTCCGAGGAAGTCACCTCAACTCGACAAGGTTAGCATTACGGTTGTGTACGGGATCGTGTTCCGAGGAAGTCACCTCAACTCGACAAGGTTAGCATTACGGTTGTGTACGGGAACGCTTTCCGAGGAAGTCACCTCAACTCGACAAGGTTAGCATTACGGTTGTGTACGGGATCGTGTTCCGAGGAAGTCACCTCAACTCGACAAGGTTAGCATTACGGTTGTGTACGGGAACGTGTTCCGAGGAAGTCACCTCAACTCGACAAGGTTAGCATTACGGTTGTGTACGGGAACGTGTTCCGAGGAAGTCACCTCAACTCGACAAGGTTAGCATTACGGTTGTGTACGGGAACGCTTTCCGAGGAAGTCACCTCAACTCGACAAGGTTAGCATTACGGTTGTGTACGGGATCGTGTTCCGAGGAAGTCACCTCAACTCAACAAGGTTAGCATTACGGTTGTGTACGGGAACGCTTTCCGAGGAAGTCACCTCAACTCGACAAGGTTAGCATTACGGTTGTGTACGGGATCGTGTTCCGAGGAAGTCACCTCAACTCAACGAGGTTAGCATTACGGTTGTGTACGGGATCGTTTTCCGAGGAAGTCACCTCAACTCAACGAGGTTAGCATTACGGTTGTGTACGAGATCGTGTTCCGAGGAAGTCACCTTGACTCAACGAGGTTAGCATTACGGTTGTGTACGGGAACGCTTTCCGAGGAAGTCACCTCAACTCGACAAGGTTAGCATTACGGTTGTGTACGGGATCGTGTTCCGAGGAAGTCACCTCAACTCAACGAGGTTAGCATTACGGTTGTGTACGGGATCGTGTTCCGAGGAAGTCACCTCAACTCAACGAGGTTAGCATTACGGTTGTGTACGAGATCGTGTTCCGAGGAAGTCACCTTGACTCAACGAGGTTAGCATTACGGTTGTGTACGGGAACGCTTTCCGAGGAAGTCACCTCAACTCAACGAGGTTAGCATTACGGTTGTGTACGGGATCGTGTTCCGAGGAAGTCACCTTGACTCAACGAGGTTAGCATTACGGTTGTGTACGGGAACGTGTTCCGAGGAAGTCACCTCGACTCAACGAGGGTAGCATTACGGTTGTGTACGGGAACGTGTTCCGAGGAAGTCACCTTGACTCAACGAGGTTAACATTACGGTTGTGTACGGGAACGCGTTCCGAGGAAGTCACCTCAACTCAACGAGGTTAGCATTACGGTTGTGTACGGGAACGCGTTCCGAGGAAGTCACCTCAACTCAACGAGGTTAGCATTACGGTTGTGTACGGGATCGTGTTCCGAGGAAGTCACCTCAACTCAACGAGGTTAGCATTACGGTTGTGTACGGGAACGTGTTCCGAGGAAGTCACCTCGACTCAACGAGGTTAGCATTACGGTTGTGTACGGGAACGCGTTCCGAGGAAGTCACCTTGACTCAACGAGGTTAACATTACGGTTGTGTACGGGAACGCGTTCCGAGGAAGTCACCTCGACTCAACGAGGTTAGCATTACGGTTGTGTACGGGAACGCGTTCCGAGGAAGTCACCTTGACTCAACGAGGTTAACATTACGGTTGTGTACGGGAACGCGTTCCGAGGAAGTCACCTCGACTCAACGAGGTTAGCATTACGGTTGTGTACGGGAACGTGTTCCGAGGAAGTCACCTCAACTCAACGAGGTTAGCATTACGGTTGTGTACGGGAACGCGTTCCGAGGAAGTCACCTCAACTCAACGAGGTTAGCATTACGGTTGAGATAAGAGAGGGCAAATTTATTATAAATTGGGTTCTTGTGTACAATACGGACGGCCTTTCTTGTAAGTTAAAAACTCAAAACATTCTTTTGCGAATATTTTTAGGTTATGTCATCTGTTTACTGCCATGACAAAAAAACAACATAACTTCAGTTCAGCTTTCATTTCTCCCCACTGCAATCCTTTCAAGGTCAGCCATTCATTCTGTCTAGAGCGCATCATTACGTGATCAGAGTTCCTGCAACACTCTTACGAGGATCATTGTTTACATTTAATAGCAGTTTGTGTTGTTATTTTGCTGATTTATTAACTTACGTATGTTTTAAACCGAATAATTTCATAAGTCTATTTTTATGATAACATAACCTGGGCAAATCTAACCTATTCGCGTTTTGGTAAACTAAAATGTAGATTAGATTTGTGGTAGCACGATCATCTCAAATAGGTTAGGTTAGGTCATCATATACGCCAGACAAACAGACGAAAGTTGGTCATTTCTAAAACTAATGGAAATATCCGCGAAACACCGACAATGTTTTTTAACCCTTCACATATTAAGGGAGTCCCGGTAACATTGTTCTTTAAAAGTAAACCTAAATTTATCCTAAATTTAACCTGCGACCCTACTTTTTCATTAAGGTTGGTAGTGCTGAAATTCCCATGTTATTTACACATTTGAGCTGTCTAAAAAATTCAGTTATTCCGTAGAACTGTCCTAAAACATTCAGTAAATGGGCTGAGTCACTGCAAAACATTAGATTCAATATCATGTGCGTGTTTAGCCACAGTTACCGAACTGCTATCTGTCGTCAACTGGTGTAAATTATCCAACACTCATACAATAAACACAAGTTTTATAAATAGATTTGCGTGTTTTAGTTTACCTTTTAGACACATTAAAACGTAGCCTTGTGTACATATCCTGACATTATGGGATTGCTTTTACCCTAATAACCCAGGTAAGGCCGAGCTTTGATCTCAAGAGGATTCGATTTCTAACAAAAGAAAAATTATTGTGATTGGAAGACGAATTGAAATTTTGGAATATATATCCGTTTTGGGTCTTTAAAAAATATAAAAAAGTGTTTTCCTTTACAAATTGTACTGCTCTATAATTTTCCGAAATTATTTCTCAGAAACTGTACCACCAATTTTTTCAAAAATAGGCCTCTTAGGTATTTATTTCGCTCGTAATTCCTCTGAGTACTTGCTGTAAAGACAATAAAGAAAAAACATTTGATAAATAGTTAATGAAACACTTTCCACAAGAAGAAAACACAACGAAAAGATGTTTCAATAACTATGTCATCGTATTCAGTTGTTACATGTACAAAAACCTCTTTTTGGCCTATCATGGTTAATCCATTTTCCTTCTTTGATTTAAATTGCAAAACCCTATTTTATCTAGGGTGAACCTTTTGAGGTCGGGTTTGCGACATTGTGTTCTACTCATAAGGCCTTTAATTCGAAGTACAACTCCACCTATACTTTCATTTAAGATTTCCTACTTACTCCTTGTGGGCCGTCCCTCTAGAAAGGTAGCGGTCCACTGAATACATACTAAAATAGGTTTTGGTGTCCATTAACAATGTGCAAAGCTTTGTAGTTCTATCTGTAATGGTTAAAAAAATATTAAGCCGTCCCGGGACTTATTAAACACGCTGTATATACAGTGTGGCACAAAAATAAATAAATCTGCACTACGAGATAAATTCGAAGAACATGGAACTGTTATAGATGCCCCAAATCTGGCCCGAGCAGCCCGAGCAGCCCGAACAGAGGATAATGAATTACGTGTTTGTCTAGCCACGAATCCACGAAAACCAGCTAGAAGATTAGCTTTTGTTGCAGAACAAACAATTTTGGATGAGCAAAAATTTAAAGTTGACATCATGTGTTACTCGAAGATAACGCATATATATGGAAGATTGGAATTTTGTGAATTGTTGCGTCACCAACATACGTGAGTGTTTGGGAGGCAATATCATCTTTTGGCGTATTCAAACCTTTTTTTTTTTTTTTTTTTTTTTTTTTTTTTTTTTTTTTTTTTTTTGAAAACCCGGTAACATTAATTGAACATATTTTAGAACTAGTGATACATGTTCAAGTCTTTAATGCAATTTACTTTTAACATGGTGCTGCATCACATTACGCCACTGGAGACACCGGGAAAATCTTTTGTGAGAAGAATAATTGTTCAACGTGCATAATTGACATGCCTCCATGCTCGCCACATATTACGCAAATAGATTATCCTATGGGATAACGTCAACACCTCTATTCTAAAGCACTTCACCCCAAAGAGCAACTAAAAAATTACTTAGTGGACGCATTTCATGATTTGTATAATGATAAAGGCCTGTGGCTTTCTATTACAGTTTCCGGAAAGACTTCAAAAATGTATTTCTAAAAATGTAAAACAGTTTGAACGTAAGAACCGATAACTTATTGTAAACACTACAACTATAAATAAATTTTGTAGTTTTTTAAAATTCAAGTGTCTAATAACTTTTACGCTATCCTGATATTTAAATTTCCTAATATTTAAATTTCAGCCACCCAAAGGTTTCTGTTCCTCTAACCGACTTATGGTGCACCCTGAATATTAATTACTTTAGGGTAAGTTGTAGACTAGTACATCTAATCAATTTTTTTACTAATCTAAGAACGTGAAAATTCGGAATTTTCCGTTTTCATCCCTTTTCAAAAAAATTTTCTTGTGATGTCCCTGCAATGTTGTGTTGAAGTATTCTTACCCCAACTCGTCCTACAATGCTATATTGATTACTTTGGGGTAGGTTTTAAACTAGGGGTGATAATCGTAACTGATCTCGGAGGGTTGACAGGTGACGCTGATTGAATGCGTCATCCTTCATCCCTTAAAATTAGTCAACAAGCTAATCGTATAAATAAATAAATGTTATAAAAACTTTGCGGTAAGTCTCACATAAACAATAAGCAAGCTGGATGTATTTGTTGTCAATTCCCTAAAACAACAAGTTCGGGAATTATCGGTGTAAAATAAATCGTAAACACGGTCTTGGAATGTAGAATATCTCAAAATATCTCAACCCGACACGATGTTGATGAAATGTGAAGGTTTATCCAAACCTCTCAGCAAAGGTGAATTAAAATAGTTATTATGTTCAGTTTTTTAAAGTTTTACTTTCGATAAAAACCCGTCTTTGGCACTGTAGAACAAATTGGTAATAAAAAACCACAATTAATGTAGACAATAACTAGTAACTTTATACCTATTCTACTAGTTGTTAAAAAGAACAAAGTTTTGTTATAAAAATTTCAATAACTTATTAGTTAATACACTAAGATAATCTATTCTAACCTAACCTAACCATGTTAACAATAATATTAAATCCTCCTTGTTCACACTGAAATTACAGATTCCCTATGACAATGAAGGTAGGCAGTCACTAGTGAAACCTTTAAGACTTTCAGTCCATTATAAATTAATATCCAGTGCTCATCTTACTTTTTTCACACATAAATAGAATAAATTTTTGGATAGGTCTAAAACACGATTTCGGATTTTTGGGGAAATATTGTTTTTGATGTCTCGTGAAGCCCCAAAAAGTTGTTTTTAGAATGTTGTCTGTCTTTTGTTTATAATCTGCTCAGTGCTTTACAGGTTAAATGGTTATGATAAAATTTGGTGTGTGAGTAGGCCTATATTGGGTAAAATTTGTTTGATAACTTACAAATTTTTAAATAATAGTAAAAAGCAAATTGTCAAAATTGGTTTTGACGATTTTTGTACTAAAATGTAATATTTACGGACGGAAACAAAACGAATGTGTTGCCTTTCCTCCAAAAATGCCTAGTCGGGAGTTGTAGATTTACTTGACTTAATTATTATAATTTTTTTGTGCGGAAGATAGGGCCTCAACGAAATCACCCCAGCGACTTTTGTCCTGTGCCATGACCTTTGTCCCCAAGTTTTACAGATGACATTTCCATTTCGATACTCCGGCTTCAGGTAATTCTCGGACTGTCTTGGCTGGCAATATCTTCTCACGACTTCCGCAGAATGTGTCGAATCCGTCTACATTTCCTGAGTAGTCTTTACACCTTATGTAAACATTCGTTTGTAACCTCCTAAAGATCTTGATTAGAAATAACCTTCGACCACTAAATTTTAGGGATGTATCTTAGATATTGATTAACAAATGTTTGTAGCCTGTGAAGCGAAGCACCTTTCGCTTAATTTATCCGGTTCTTCACGTGGTTGACAATGATTTCCAAATATTAAATCTCTACGTCAGCGTCATCCATCATTTTTGAAGAGTTTCGTTGGCTCTTAAAAGGACCGTCTTTTAAAATTTTTAACGATGTGGTTATTTTGCTACCCGAAAAAATTTAGTTAATTAACACTTGGTGTATTCAATCTAAGTGTGCATTTTTAAATCGTAAATAGAACCTACGTACTACCAAGAGAGGAGAGTGAACATAACATTGAAATTATTGAATGTGGAACGTTCCGTTGGCCCTTAAAAGTTCCGACATTTTTTTTTTTTTTTAAGTCCTAAAGATGGGATTATTTACCTCGTTAAATGAGTTTTTCTGAAGGAGTTAGTAGCTTTCTTGCATCCAAAAATGGTAGAAATTACTTTGCTTGTTTAATAATATCTTGTTTTTCAGAGCTTCTAGGTAAATTTAAAAAAGAAAAATCATTGGGTTATTTGGAATTGTTCGTTTAATAGTATTTGATATCTAAAACTCAGCACTTGCCTTTCCTCACATGTGTGGCAAACCCGACAAATCCTAGCTGGATCTACACCTTTCTTCTTGTAGTATTCAATTAAATCTCTCTCTCGTCTTAATCTATAACTTCTCCCTCGACCAACTCTTCTTGTTCTCTTCCAGCATTGAATCTATTAGAATATTCTAGGGATGTAAGGAGGAGGGTTTCTTTATGGTATAGGTAGTATTTTCTTCTTGTTTTATAAGGTGATGATGGTAGAATTATTTTCGCCTTTAAACAACAAAGATAAAAATAAAATAAAACAACACAAGTAATTTCATTAAAATTTAAGTAGAAAGTGAACGTTTATATTGAATTGTTGACGGCATTAAAATGTTACGTCTTTCTTGGCATTAGCATCGCACGTTTATGTATATTATTTAAACAATCAATACTCTTATGGTTGTTGTTGAAAGGTTGAAGATAATTGCGTTTTCCTCGAACCATACTTAATGTTCACGGAAAACTGTAATGCGCCACACGTGGAAACACCCACATTCGAAACGGAAATATCCACCGATTCTGCCCTTAAGGAAAATTTTATATAAGTCTTGTTTTAATTCGTTATATGACTTGCTTATTTATCCACCAATCCTTACATGATACACATTTTCAATTATAGTAAGTCAAGTCTATTTATTCAAACGCGTTTTAACGACAAAATCGGTATCTTCAGGGATGCATTATTTATATTATTATACCAATTGTTATAAAATTTAATAATGGAGATCACGGCACGATTCAAGGACAGGTTAAATATATCAAAAATCAATCCAGAGTTTTATCAAGGCTTGTGTGGGAATGTTTTCAAAACCTCTCCACACTTTCCTATCACAGCAATGTTGGCTGGGTACCAGGACAAAGAGGTGTCGAGGGCAACAAGCGTGGACACAAGATCACAGAATGTGTGCATCATCACAACCTTTCACGGGACTAGAGCCTACCTATGACATTATCAGATAAACTGCAATTCTAAAATTGTCTAGAGAGGAAAACTATTCTGGATAAACATTATCCAAAACACTTGTGGGAGCCCCAAGTATTCGACTCGCCGGAAAGCTTGGGTGGACGTCGTGGACACTCATTTATTATTTTTATTACCGGACACGGTCATTTCAGAAAGCATCTGCTTAAATTTAGTATAATTGATGAAAATGCAGGGTATGCGAACAGTCAGATGACACTGCCAGTCACATGTTCTTCTAAATAGAGAGAGAGACGACATTAAGTGTGTCACGTATGCGAAGAAATTCACAAAAAGAAAAGGAAGACGAACGAACAATTTAGTATACTAGACCCATCACTCAGAGGTGAGTGCAGGTTAATCAGTCATTGGTTCGCCTTCTCATACGGTTTTGACAGTTTTCCGGTCCTTATATTTTTTTTATTATCATTTGTGAACAATTAAATGATTTTATGTGTGTAGGTGTGTTTGACCTAGAAGTATTGTTTAACAACATACAATATTTAACATGAATTTTAAACATGAAATATCAATTTATTTTTAAATAATTAATAAAATATTTATTTATTTTCCTTCTTTTTTACACGAAACAGAATTTTGATTATACCGGCCGTAACTTATTTGGAAGATTGATCCCGTCAACTGAACATTAAACTAAAGAATACATATATATCAAAATTACATTTAGACAAAATCCGTGGCAAAATCCTGATTTGCCTTTTATTTTATTATTATTATTATTATTATTGTTGTTGTTGTATTTTCTGTTTTGGGTATATACAAATACTCAGTTTTGATTTTTTGGGTGTTTAAAAACAATCGTTACAAAACTTCAAGATACAAATCATATCAAAACCAATGAAAACGTTTGTATAACATATTTCCTTAATTGGTTAATATTAGCTTATTTTATGTTTCACAACAAAAATCATATCTTTTTAACGGTAAAAGAAATGGAGTTGAAATCATGTATGCTACTTAGTGTTATAAAGACCCAATTTGAGAAAATAAACAACCGTTTTCCTTTACTCATTTCAAAATTGCTGGTATTTAAACGTTTTAACGTCGAATATCTCAAAAACTTTTAATTTTACAAAATGTTTACAAGAGACAATATATTTCCCTTTTTTAATGACAAACAGAATGAGGGGTTTTTTATTCATTCTGTAGCTGTGAACAGAGTTATCGAACTGAAAATATTAATTTTTGTTATTGATTTTCATCGATTTTGATGTGAATAATAAGCTCCTGTAGTTTTGGAACCACCCTTTATATATATAAATTAATTAAAAATAAAGTACAGTATGTAAAAAGAATTCATACACAATTATGAATCGTTCAAAAAGTAATTTTTAACTAAGTTTAGTTAACTGTTTGCATTTCACAGCATAATTTTAATTCCAAAAAGTTTAAAAAGAGTTAATTTCATAAAATTTTTATTAAGACAAAAACTTCTTTTTAAAGTTTTGTTAGTTTTGTTAGCCAATTCCACTTCACCTCATTATTTATGTTTTAAAAGTTTGAGCTGACGTTTTTTAAAAATAAATTCTGTAGCTTTGATGATATTGTATACTTGAACCACTGTTTGTCTCATATTAACTGGTTTACAGGAGAGATGTCAGTTGAGCGAATGGCTAACGATGATTTCCTTTGCGTTTAAAAAATCTTCAAATTGACAGAAGTGGCTCGCGACGCTATCTATGAGATAACTGTATAAAAATTTAATAAAAAAACTATTAATTGTCTTCTTGGCTTGATTGTAGGAAATATGTGCCATAAAAATATAACTCGCAGCACGTGTGACTATGTTTAAACAACTGCACTATATATTATTGTTGAAGGTATAAAGTTTATTTTATTACCGGAAAGTTTTCCTTGAACTAAACTCTCAACAAACTGTAATGTGACATTCTTGGATAACTGCCATCTATTGTATAACTATCTCCAACCCACACGAGACTGAGATATGCTCAGTGATGTGTGAGTTCGAATTAAAATACTCGGAGAGTGCGAGTATCAAAATCCTCGGAACGTTTCGATTATTAAAATACTCGCATTCGAAATAAAATATTCGTAACTAGGAACAAGGATACGATATAATAATCGTTAGTAATTCAATGATTGGTAAAGCTGAGTTCGAATCCGATGCGCAAAATCGTTCAGCGCAGATACTCGATTTCGAAATAATAATACGAATATTGAAATCATTTGAAACCGATTACTTCGGTTATCTATTTCACCCGAGTATCAACATCGCTAGAGCAAAGTGAGGCTCTACCGTTTGGCATTACGTATGCATCTTTGTTACAGCCAAACACGTCTCCCAGTCGTTATGAATTTGTAGAGAAAGATTTTAACGTTTTCCTCTAAAACGTTATGCAATGCACAATATGAATTACAGTAAAATATTAACTGCAATTGAGGCTTTTACACTTACAAGTAATTGGCCCAGCAGCCATCGAGGTCCACCAGTTAAGGGTCAAAGACAGCCAACCTTCATATTCCCATTGTAAGGTGTAAGTCATCCATAGGACCTTTCATTCTTCCATTGTACAGTAGCTGTGGTATTATTTGTTATTACTCCCTATTCTTTGAATATTGTCGAGTGTCACATTGTGTTTACTCAAGTAGTGACCGATAAAAACTTTCGAGGAGCGAAATCTCCTGTCTTATTATTATACATTTTTCGGACATTTGCCATCATTTGTGTGTTAAAAATCAAAACACGACGTTTCGGGAATAAGAATCAATTCCCGTTATCAAGTGACTAAAAACTAAAGAAACATGAAACTAGAAACTAAGCCTATGTAAGAAGTAAAATTAAATAAGAATACCACCAACCTTAATATCTAAGCATGCATCTCAGAGCTAAAACTGAGAAGTCAAAAAACACAATCACGGTAACACACAACTAACGTCAAATACGTGTTGTTGTGTCAAAGATACAGCAACAAGGGACGTGGTCCAGAAGGCGAGACAAACTATTAGGGGAGTGGCCTATTGTTAGTTGTATTAAGCTTCCTAGCCCGAGAGCGGGTTACAATTCCTTGTGGCGATTTAACAGGTAAAATTTCAGCTTGATTTTTAGTTGTAGGGGTATTATAATCAAATTTATCAAATTTTAATTCTTTTTTTTTAATAATGGGAGCCATAATAGCCTTACTTCTATACTTGATTGGCTGAAACGTCGTGTTTTGATTTTTAACACACAAATGACGGCAAATGTCCGAAAAATGTACAATAATAAGATTGAACTTCCATCATTAACAAATAACTTCAAAGGAAGAAGAAGTCTCCTGGTTCACTTGTTCTACAACCACTTGTGGATGGTCGGGAACCAAAGCGTTTTCAGATCTGCTCCATATCTTCGTTAATTATCCTGGTATTAGAGATACCATCCCAATTATAAATGGTAATGGAGACATTTTAGGGAGATGGTGATGATTATTTTTCGTTTGTGAATGGACGTGTGAGAAAGCTACGTGTTTACACTGTTGATTGCATTAACAAAAAACTTTTCCTTGAACAAAACATTCCAAAACAGGTGTCTGTAGCATGTGTTGATAACAAACTGCTGAAGAATGCATGTGTTGATTACAAGTCTGCTTGTATAAATCACACTCCGTATCCTTCTCTTTTATTTCAAAATATTTTGACAACAGTTCAATCTCGAATCATTAGTAATGTTTGTTACATTGTATTACACGTCTACATATGTATGCCGAACAAATAAAACTGTTTAGCTGAACACATTTCGTGACTGTTTAGCGGAAATAAATGTTCTCCGAACAATTTAGATGTGTTCGTTACATTCCGGTGTTCAAAATTATTAATTTGCGAGTTGTGGTGGCGGGGTGAAGCAGTTCACCATTGTTATCACTATCTTCGGCAACATTAATGTGCGATTGGTTGCTGCGTTCAATACACCCCAGCTGACAATCGACGATCATATTAGTCTTGGTACAAATTTAATATTAATAAAATTAAAATATTTAAGACCCGACGAGATTTCCTATTTTTCATCACTTTCCATACCTGATTTCTTCATATAGTCTTCGTATCTTGAACATTGGTTTCAAACTCGGTTGCAGGATTAACGTATCGATTGTTTGCTTCTTGCGGTGTAGTTCTTCTGTTGGTTCACATAAGAATATGTTTCATAATGCTCTAATAACGTAGAGTTTTTTCTGTTCACCAATAGTATATTTCATCACTAGGATCAAAAGTGAAGCTTTTCAATACAAGCTCAAGTTTAACATTTGAAAATGAGCGAGGATCGAAAAGCTTCTTTTGGTCCTAGTGAAGAACTGTATTCTTCGTTATACTGCAAATAATATAAGAAAACAATTAAAAAAAAAAACTAAAATGTTATAACCTATTTACCTTCAAATCTAAGGTAACAGCTGTTTTAACGGTTATTGACAATCGAGAGTATTGGTTGTTTTTAGTGATGCTTTACAACCGTTAATTAATTTGTATAAACGAAGAACAGCTGATGACCTCGGACCTCATCTGATGTTTTAGGTCCTAGGACTAGAAAGAATAACTTTAGCATCTCAATGCATGTATTGAAAACAGTTGTTTTTGAAGCAGTATGACGATTGGTAATTTAACGGATAAATTAGGTCTTCCTAAATAATTGTATATAAATATCAATTAGCTTTGAGAATAATTTGCTTATTAAAAACATAATTTTGAAACGTCCGGGAAACCGGATGTTGGGATCGAAAGGGTTAAGATGCCCTCACCAGACTATATTTGTTCGGTGATTCGTCTTTACTGGCAGAACATAAATCCATCCAACTTGTTCAGTGTTTTGCTTAAAACAGTTGTTATACAGATTTTCTAAAACTCGTAGTTGTGTATATCAGTACTACCAGATGTTATTATCTAAACAGTTGTTTTAAATTGATTAGTTTATTTTTACATTAAGTATACATCATAGTTCAAAACGAATTTCCAGTGTCAACTAGTAGTATAGAAAATGTTATGTAAGAAATCGATGTCAAGGATTTGTAGGGAATGCCTTGAGCCTCAAAAGGTTTTTTTCGTCTTTAAATGAAGTAGGCCTACATCATCTATCGTCAATACAATGGTCTTCTAATGTTTTCTTATCACATTTGGTGTGTAGGGATATTTCTTGAGGTATTGTTTTTCTTTCTCGTTTTTGATAACCTAAAATTTGGGAGTAGCCGCCCATAAGACTAAAATTAAAAGTTTTGATTTTCTCAAAAAATTCTACTTCGATAGTTATCAGTTAAAAGATTTTACGGAAATTCCACGAGACTCAAAAAGTATTATTTTTTCAATGCAGTATTTATCGTCTGTGCTCTTTTAACAGATTTTCATCAAATTTGCTGTGTAGGGATATTTCTTGAGATGCTGTTTTCATTCTCTTTTAAACTTACATGTTACATGTTGATCGTCTTCTCAAATTTTCTTGTTCGGTAGTTTTCGGTTAAAAAGAAATGTTTATATTCCTCCCCCTTCCCCCCATTTATTCACTAACCGTAATGATGAATTGGGGTTTGGCATATTACTGTGCGATATAATATTCTAATTTCACCATAACTTTATCGAATTCATTTTTCGCCGAATTTGAGCTATTGGAGTGCTTACGACGTCATTCAAAGGTCCTCCCCCCCGTTTTAGAGTCCGTACATAAAACCAAGTACCCTTATAATATCTCTTTATGTCTGTGAGACGCAACCCGTCTAATCCTACGTATTTGAAACTTTGAATTTATATTGTCCCACTTGGAAAAAAGACCATTTGGTAGTTAAGGAGCAAAAACTATGGAATAAAAATTATATTTTTAGAATAATATAAATAAAATAAACTATTCAAATAAAACTATAAGTTATTCTGATTAAGAATGTGTATATTTGTTTGACTAAGAAATTCATATGTTGGTGCGAATTAAGACAGTTTGGCTTTATACAAATAACTATCCCTATAAGGCTACGGACCCTAAGTAGTGTGGTCGTAGCACATGCTTAACACTTTTAGTGTAGAGAAAGTTATATGAGTCAAAAAATGCAAGGTTTCCTGAATTAAAAAAAAAGAAGATTTTTGACTGATCTGTCGGTCGTCTGTCGTAAGTTATAAAGCACAAACTTGTGGACAGATTTTAATAAAATTTAATATATGAGCATATTTTGGCCATATCTAGGGATTTGTTTTTGATAACTCAAAATTAGGTGGTTGAAAAAATACAAAATTACGTCAAATTTTATTGGAATGTAGCCTCTAAGAAATGAAACAATAAACATATTGGCCACAATCTGTCCAAAAGTGCAGTTTCTTGAATAATCGGCAAACCAAAAATCGGTCATGAGCTAATTAAAATATGTAATTTCTTAAAATTTACTTTACCGATTTCTTTCAATTTTTTAGTGCAATTTCATGAATAAGGAACAAAAACAAAACCTTAAATGACGTCATTAAAAGCTAGATTTTAATTAAATATGATTTCCACTGAGAACGTATTTATACTCAAATAAAGCGAGTTTAGGGCAATATTTAAAGGTTTATATTCACGATTTGCAACTACAGAACTGATTTAGGTAACGATTAGTTTGTTATGGTTTGGAGATGAATTATGAGTGGAAAAGTTGGGCAATTTTTTTTACCATTTATCTAACTCGTACACTATCCAAGATTTTGATTGGGAGCTGATAATTGTATCAAAATTGTCAAACCCATTTTGAGAAAATCGATATTTTAAGTTTTGGACGCTCGTAAAAAATAAATTTAGTAAACTCTCGAATATCTCAAAATCAACGCAAGCGATTTTGATCAAATTATATTGAAATGTGATGATTTCTACTTCAAAGTAATATTCCAAACTCCAAGAAATTGGTATTTACAGTTCAGGGGTATTTTTTTTAACGAACCAGCGTTCAATTCTCACGATAATTCCCGCCTTTCATTTTTTAGGAGATGACGACCCATTGTTTGAGGTTATATTTGAGGTTTTGTTTACAAAGTTTCAAAAAATTGTTTAAGTCCATTGTAAGAAAATCGAACGGTTAACCAAAAATTTTGAGTTATTAAAAAATAGTAATAGAAGTTTTGGGTATAATACTAAATTGTTTAAAAATCGGTTTTCTTGTTTGGACTATACAGACACAGACCAGAGTAGGCCTACAAAAAAAAAAAAAAAAAAAAAAAAAATGTATACCCGCGACAGATTCAACAGTTAATTGTTTTGACCCATCACATAACTTTCTATATATGCCTATTACGTATAGCCTATGTAAAAAAATAAAATCAGAAAATATTTTGAAAACTGTTTACACTAACGTTCATTAGTTATTTTGGGTAGTTGTCTTTAAAAAAATAGATGATTAGATCAATGATTTTAGGGCAGAGTATTGCTTCTTTTAAAAAAACCATTATCTATTAAAACACATAAATAAGAAGAAAAATATCCTGGGCTGGTTTTCCTGTTTACCTCTAATTTGGCTTGACTAATTGGACTGGTCCTGAAACTGGCTGGTCGCCAAACTGTAGTCATGCCGTCTGGTCCGGTCATGGTCGATCATTAATTACGTTAACGGTTTTGTTTTGACTAAGTCAGGTTGGGTGTTGTTGAAAGTGAAAGAGCTAAGCATGGCCAGTACGTGAACCTTAAACAAAGAGTATGGAATGTTGTCCTGGAGGCGGGGGAGGGGGTTTGCGACCTGAGGTCACTTGGCACTGCTTGCATACCGATAGTGGTCACGTGGTTTACTCAATAGTAAAGTGCAAAACTAATGGAAAACCTTCTTATAAATATCGTTTCGATTTTGTCTCGTTTAGTTTGTATTGTTTTTTTTTTTAACAATGTATAATTTTTGAAATGAGTTAGATGCGTTTAGGTATATGCATTTGTTTGAAATACTTTAGCAGTATACAAAAAAGTTACATTTTATTTTGTATATTTTCAAGGTAGCCATGTTGTTAGTGAAGTTATAATCATCGATTAACTTTATAAATATACATGTTATAAAAAAAAAATGCCAAGGTACATCGAATTTTTAGAACTAAACGTTATTTATATATATTTTTTTAATTATGTGTTTAAAATGAATGAAAATACCAATGTAGGAAATTTTAGGTAATTTTATGTCTATAAAAAGGCTGTCTCGAGTCTTTTTGCAAAACTTATAAGGGGAAAAAAATTGAAATTTTAAGTAACTGTATCCTCTTTAAAAAGGCTATATCTCGGTATTTTGCATCACACTGAAATGCAAAAGAAAAAACAATTTAAGGTAATTGTATCCTCTTTAAAAAAAGCGATATTTTGGTATTTTGCATCACACTGAAATACAAAAGAAAAAACAATTTAAGGTAATTGTATCCTCTTTAAAAAAGCGATATTTTGGTATTTTGCATCACACTGAAATGCAAAAGAAGAAACAATTTAAGGTAATTGGATCCTCTTTAAAAAGGCGATATCTCGGTATTTTGCATCACACTGAAATGCAAAAGAAGAAACAATTTAAGGTAATTGTATCCTCTTTCTAAAAGCGATATCTCGGTATTTTGCATCACACTGAAATGCAAAAGAAAAGACAATTTAAGGTAGCCTAATTGTATCCTCTTTAAAAATGCGATATCTCGGTATTTTGCATCACACTGAAATGCAAAAGAAGAAACAATTTAAGGTAATTGTATCCTCTTTAAAAAGGCGATATCTCGGTATTTTGCATCACACTGAAATTCAAAAGAAAAAACAATTTAATGTAATTGTCTATCTGGACATAATGGTGTGCAGCTTTGGGGCTGCGCATGAAGAAGCAAAATTAAAATTATTCAAACATATCAAAATAAAGTACTGAGGGGCATTGTTAATGCCCCATGGTACATACGCAATGATGATCTCCATAAGGATTTACAAATTCCTACAGTTTACGAAGTGGTTCGGCGATTTGCTAGGAAGCATGAAGAAAGATTGCATAAGAACCATTTACGTCGAGATGCTACAAGTTCTCGACAATTCAGTTCAAGTTCGGCGGTTGGACAGGATAAAACCGTTTGATTTGGCCTAAGACAAGACTAATACGTAAATAACACAAGAACAAGTGATTTTGTATATTGGAGTGCGTCGTAGGATGTGCAGCCAACAAACGCTTTCATTTTATAGAAATATTGATAGATGGACTAAGTTCAGTTTCAATTGTAAATAAAAGTAATTATATCCTCTTTAAAAAGGCGATATTGCATCACACTGAAATGCAAAAAAAAAATCAATTTTAGGTAATTGTATGCTATATTAAAAAAAGACATCTCTATATTTTGCATCACACTGAAATGCAAAAAATCAATTTTAGGTCATTATATGATCTATAAAAAGGTGATAGGCCTATGTCGGTTATTGTTCATCACACTGAAATGCAAAAAAATCAATTTTAGGTAATTGTATGCTCTATTAAAAAATGACATCTCTATATTTTGCATCACACTGAAATGCAAAAAATCAATTTTAGGTCATTATATGATCTATAAAAAGGTGATATGTCGGTTATTGTGCATCACACTGAAATGCAAAAAAATCAATTTTAGGTAATTGTATGCTCTATTAAAAAATGACATCTCTATATTTTGCATCACACTGAAATGCAAAAAATCAATTTTAGGTAATTATATGCTCTATAAAAAGGTGATATGTCGGTTATTGTGCATCACACTGAAATGCAAAAAAAAATCAATTTTAGGTAATTGTATGCTCTATTAAAAAATGACATCTCTATATTTTGCATCACACTGAAATGCAAAAAATCAATTTTAGGTCATTATATGATCTATAAAAAAGTGATAGGCCTATGTCGGTTATTGTGCATCAGACTGAAATGCAAAAAAAATCAATTTTAGGTAATTGTATGCTCTATTAAAAAATGACATCTCTATATTTTGCATCACACTGAAAAGCAAAAAATCAATTTTAGGTCATTATATGATCTATAAAAAAGTGATAGGCCTATGTCGGTTATTGTGCATCACACTGAAATGCAAAATTTAGGAAATTTTAAGTATTTGTATGCTTTATGGAAAGGCCATTGACTTTTAAACTTTTCAAAACGATTTTGCGCCGTTATTGTTTATCATACACAAAATAAACAAAAACATATTACAGGTAATTAAATTCTCTATAAAATTATGATTGACAAAATATTTTACGATTTATCAGCGGACAACTTAAAGAACTCCGGAAAACAATAATTTTTTACCCATGAAATGCGGTTAATTTTTATTTTAAGAAAGCAACATGTAGGCCTAGTTTTTTCAAGAACTTTTTGCAGTTCTCAAGTAATTTGCTGTTTATTAAAAAAAAAGTTTATGCCCGTATTGTTCTACAATTTTGAATTTAATTCTTAATTTTTGTGTTATTAATTGAGTAAAACCTTAAACTTTGAGTATTGAAAGTAGACCTACTTAAATTTTTTTTTTTTTTTTAATCCATATTTTGCGTAAAAAATAGATATTTTTTCGTTCTCAAAATTTCATGTGTTTATATTTTTGTTAAAATGAATATTTACAGAGTTAAAGGAGTTCGACTTTTCAACCCCTCCCCACTCCGGGGGGGGGGCGAATTGTTGGTTAGGAAACAATTCTTTTTGTATTTTTAAAGAGTATAGTCCATACAATACCTGCGTGAAATTTTGCCTGTACACATTTTTTTACGTGTGAAGATCCTATTTTGCCCGTACTAAATATTTAGCCGTGTCTGTATATTAATTTTTCTTTGACCCTCAGAGGCGTGAGAACACTTATAGTGAGTAATCCGTAGGGTAGCTAGCTGGATCTATATATTGTTGGAGTTAAATTCCTCTTTTTAATCTTTTTTTATCTCTCTTCCTCTTTTCTGACTCTGGCGCTATTAAATTATTCGAGGGCTAAAGGTATTTATTTATGTTCTTTTCGTCCTTCTTAAAAAAGTGATGATGACCAAAAGGAAACAACAAGAAAAATAAATTATTTCGGTACTATCCTCTTTCTGACTGTGGGCACCACATTTTATTTTCACTTGCTGATGGACAATGCCGAAAGTAACATTTTCTGGACTTTAAGGAACATGTTTTTATTAGCTTAGCCTTATGAGCGTGTGATAACATTGCGCTTCATTTTATATATCCATGAGCTACATGTCAATTAAATTACAACTTTTGAGATGCATTCAATTCTCGGTATTCTGTATAATCTTATCAAAGGAAACCCTTTAACCTTGAGCCTGGGAACATCTTATCAATGCTTGGATCACAGCCAACTTAATCGTGTTCCGAGAACTTCTGCCACAGCCACAGACGGACGCGTGATCATGTTAGCCTTGAATATTTAACTGCGTATTTTTGGTCAAATTAAATTATTCCAATCTTCCAGCAGACTGTATTATTCCTGAATAAAATAAAAATAAATTGCGCATTCTCCTAAAATTAAATCAATGAAATTTGATTAGTATTTGACAGACCTCCACTATTTGAACGTACTTCAAAGTTGATTATAGCTTTTTCTTAATTACGTAAAGTAATTTTCTCACCCAGTATGAAGTAAGTTTGGTAATCGTACAAGAATCGATCTCCGTATTTTATTTAATTCTTCATGTTCGATGGCCTCAAGTAACCGAAATACTATATTTCATCACTAGGACCAAAAGTGAAGCTTTTCGATACAAACTCAAGTCGGAAAATGAGCGAGGATCGAAAAGCTTCTTTTGGTCCAAGTGATGAACTATATTTTTCGTTATACTGCAAACAATATAAAATAACAATTTCAAAAAAACTAAAATGTTATAACCTATTTACCTTCAAATCGATGGTAACAGCTGTTTTAACGGTTATTTACAATCGAGAGTATCGGTTGTTTTTATACATGCTTTAGAATCGTTAAATAATTCGTATAAAGGAAGTAACAGCTGATGAACTCGTCTTCAGTTGATTTTTTTAGGTCCTAAGAGTAAAAAGAACAACTTTAGCATCTCAATGCATGTATTGAAAACAGCTGTTTTTGAAGCAGTATGACGAAAAATTGATTTTTGACATGCCGTCCGTCCGTCTTCGTTGCCGTTGTCTGCACGATAACGGTCACAAAAATTCGATACGTAGATAAAATATGGTGTCGAGGAGAATAGTGTGGTTGTATATAATTCTATGAAATTCAGAAAAAAGTAATCGAAAATGTCAAAATGGTGCCCTTTTTAAACAGTTTTTTTAAAAATCAAATCTCGTGTGTTATACAAATTATAACGTACTAAATGAGATAATAACTTCCGCTACTGGATAAGGCCCCCTGATGCAATGCAATATCCTGAGCTACTAACTTTTGTTCAATACATTAAGAGTATCTGGTGTATTACGTTGTATGATGGGACTGGGTAAGTACCATGATGGTGCCAATCAACTTGTTTTACTTGTAATTCGAAAAACAAGTTTCGTTTTTTAATCTTCATATTTTTTTCTTCCTAATTAGTATTGAAATCGGTAGGCCTATAATGTTTTTGAGGAATTGGGTCTTTTAAGAGCTGCGTATGGTTTATTTTAAATTGTTTGTTTTGGTTATAGCCCCACCGATAACTCTTGTAATATAGTCTAATAATTATCCTATTTGCAGCACACCTTATCTTCCCAATTTGATATGAAATTTAATTTGACTATAGTGCAGAGGTCGGATCTACAATACTCGTTGATGAAGATAAATTGTTTTAAGGTGCCGACTCCCCTTGTTATTGTTGTTTGTTTGTAGGTTCGATTTGTTGATTTTATGTTTCTATTTGTTTAAATCTATGAATACAGCTATGGTTTTTCGCTTTTTTATTATTTTTTAATTTCATATTAATAAATAAATAATTTTTAAAAATGTTTAATCATCCATGTTAACATTTAACAAAAATTACTTAAATGCAATATTATGAACTTCACGAATAGTCCGAGAGATGAGGTATATATGAAAATGAAAAATTTATTTATTTGACCCTCTTTTATACATAATTTTAACAGGAAAAATTTGACAATCTTATATGCTTAATAATAAAATAGACAACTGTTCACATTATAAAATGTAATACATATAAAATAAAATTCATAATAACATAACAAACAATAATATTAATAATAATAATAATAACAAAAAATACTTCCTGCTGTATTACAAGAAAAAAATATATATCATGTGGTTCTAAATACTATGAATGGCGAAAATTATGGAGATAGAAAGGGGGGGTATTGTACCCCACCCGGTATCATATCTAACAAACAATTGAGATTAGGCCTACATAGTTTTGTTGACGAGGTCGTTGTACTCCGAAATGGATGTGAATTCCTGCCAAGGCCTACGTGGGAAAATGTATTTACACTGGACACAGGACAAAGGGGCTTCTAAGAATGCACTCGGCGGTGAAATTAGATTCACAACTCAGCACAACACATAATCAAATTCCAGACGTACTTTGAAACAAAGCGTCGTCGCGCGTGTCAGCAATCCCTGTTCATGGGACCTTCGTGGTACTTACTTATTATTTAAATATAAAAGTTGGTACCTTGGACCCTGTAGGAAATGATAATTGTATCTGTAGATCAAGGAGTATTACCCCAGCGTATGTTTGTTCAACAGTTGTTATACGTGGGGCGCAGGCAATCTGTGATAGTTAAGGAGGAGTAAATAAGTTAAATTACAGTGAATCTCATTTCCGATTCACTGAAATTAGCTGTGAATTCATCCGGATTGTCTACTTGTATTATTTACTGGCTGCGCATCCACGTTTTTCTCTCCAAGTATTCCAAATATATCCACTAACAATCCTCCCTCAAAATTGTAGAAGGGCAATGAAAAATTATGTTATACTTTTTAGTCCGTTTTAAAACGTGGTATGTTAATTTTTTTTTTTAATTTGATTTATTATTTTCAACCCGTAAACTAGTGAAAAACTACCTGAGGAATTCTATGGAGTGTGTAATGTACAATGCTATAGCCATAATGGCCAATCTTCAGAATGAAAACGGACGAAAATGTAAAGCGAGTAGTAACGCCTTACTGCCTTATTATGAACTCATCTACTGTCTTGAATAAATGTCATATTTTACTTGAACTAACAACCTTTATTTATTAGGTTCACATTATTATTTTGACAATGTTCGTTTCACATTGCATTATCAATTTATGATCTTTTAAATAATTGTATGCTATATTGCGTATTTATGTATACAGAAAAAAAAATACAAGTTCTTCGAAGTAAAAGGGAGTACGATTTGGGGGAGGGGGCAAAGTGGCTTACAAGTTTTGAATACCTAAATGCCGCCCTGGCACGCGTTTTTTGGCACAAGCGCAATACGTTTCTAAGGCCCTATTTAAATATACTTAAATTATTCAATTTAGAATTAGCTCCCTAAATATTGCAGTACAATTTTATATAGGAGCATACAAGATATATAAAATAAGCTAAAAATAACGTCAAATAACATAATCTCATGTGACAGTGTTTTCATCGTAATATATGTACATTATCACTTCTGTAATACTAACTTTATCGATTTATCACGAGATGAGCTAACCAAACATTTGTCACGGTCTGTCTAAACTGAAATTAGATATTTTCATTTGACACGATGACAAAGCTCGCTGACTCCGCTAAACGTATATAAATGAAATCAACTGTAAATCAGCTGTGCACTCTCCCATTCAAATAAAAACCAACTGAAACTATTTGTCATCGAAAATGTCGGTTAAAAATGTAAATGAACCGTGGACGCAGTCTTTGGAAATCGTTGGAGCCGATTTTGAGAAAATTGCAATTTTGTGTTTTCCCCTTTATGACAGCTACCTCCAAATTTTGTGTTATTGAAAAAATGAAAAGACTTTCCGAGATTTGACTTAAATATGTCTACATTTCGAATTTGATTGAAATCAATCCTCGCTTGTGCTGTACATGTGGGTACAGACGACACATGTTTTTACGGCTCAGTGGACCTCAAAACAGATATGCATATACAGATACAGATATGCACAAACAGATAAACATATACACAGTATATGTGTGTATAACTGGGTGGAAAATTAATAGGGACTATTGGTGGAGATGTAGAAAAAAATAAGTTTTTAATATACTGTAGTTAGATTAAAAATAAAATTGTGAACACACAATTTTAAGTTCAAAATCTTCGAAATAGGCCTAGCTTAAAATTTGACTGAGCTATAATTGGAAATAATAAGACGATTATTTAATTCCACAAAACAAATAATCGTCTCATTATTTCCATTATCATGGAATTCCATCATGTACCGACTGTTGTAACATTAAATTATTATGAGCTATAATTATTTGATTGTAATCTAAGGGAAAGGGGAGTTATGAGAAAAACGCGATTAAAGTTACCTAAAAAATAACTTTATTTCAAATATTCAACACATCTAAACAATTAAATTTTACATAAATATTATTTCGATTGTCCTTTTTAAAAACATAAGATAATAAACCAAAAAATAATATTTCAAATTGAGCGTTTGCGCATGACCGTTCAGGAAGGTTCAGCATTAAATATCATAGGCTCAGGATCTTCAAGATTGTTGTCCATAGGTTCTTCAGGACAGGTACTTGGAAGCACATCAAATCAAAATAGAATATTTAATTATTAATATTTTTTTAGTAATGTTTATTCAATTTAAAAACTGATTAATGTTATCAAAGAAAAGGGACCATTTGTCGGTGAAATTCACACTAGTTTTTTTTCCATGAAAGAATAGTTATGAAGTTGACAAAAACTAAGTTTTAATTATTTGTATTCTTATTTATAGCTTTTTAACATAAAAGTATGGCAGAGGAAGGAGTTTATTAATGGAAATACACCAAGAACTAAAAATGTACAAAACTGACTCTAATCACGTTTTTTACCTCTCCTGAAAAAAAAAAAAAATTTCCGATAATAGACCCTTCTAATTTTCTGCACCAACTTCGATTTGTTTGAACAAACAGATAACTTTTCTTATACTATTTGTAATAAATTATATAATCAATATTATTCTCATCGTAAACAAATTTCCATTGACCTTTTGTAAAATTTAACATAAAATACAAATAATTAATGTAAATAAAAACTATTTCTTAAAAACTAGCTATAACACTACTCATTTGTTTTAAGAAATATCTAAATATAACCTCAAAATTTGTAGAACAAAACCTTGACACACAAGATCTCACAAAAACTACGTTTATTCAATCAAACACGTTTCAACGACAAAGTCGCCATCCTCAGTGATACATGAGCTACAATAACAAAATTATAACTTTTATCGTTTTTATCGCCAGTTATAGTTTTGTTATTGTAGCTCATGTATCACTGAGGATGGCGACTTTGTCGTTGAAACGCCTTTGATAGAATAAACGTAGTTTTTGTGAGATCTTGTGTTCGAGTTGTTGTTCTACATAATATTATCTCACAAGTCAAGCTCAATATTTATTTATAACCTCAAAATAAGGTAGTAAATAACAAACAGCTGGTCAGCTAAAAATATCTCTTTAATAGTTGAATCGTAAGGACCATTAATATTGAAGTTATCGAGATAGACATATACTTTAAAATTAATTGTACTTTCTACAGTTTAAGACACCAAGAGATAGTTTTTACGGAATCTATAGAATTAGGACTATTGCTTGCAACTTCATCGTTATTCCTCACACACTCTGTCTATTTGTGAGAAAGTAAAACTAGATCAATAAATTAGTTTTAATGAACACACTCTCTCTCATTAAAGAAAACAATACATTTAATCCTTTTATTCTAAAACTGCATGTTTTCCTTTCACGGTTGAAATAAAGATTAATCTGTTTAAACCGGTCACGAGTATATTTAGTAATATCGAAGTGTGCCGACAGAACAAGTATCATTGATCTAGTTGTACTGTACTTCCTTTCTACCTTTTCATTAAAGTCTCCGGTGTAACACTTGTCCTTCCTATCTATCCGTGCATTAAAGTCATCTTGTGAAAACCACTGCTATTAAAACTAATTGACTTTCTTGTTTTGATTATAGGAGTGAAATCTTGAAAACAGAAGAGGTTCTAATGTAAGTACATCACGTTGGATTTAAATTAGATTAATTTTATGTTTAAGTTATTGTTTCGGTTTACAGAGTGGAACATTTCAAATGTACAGTAGCTTCAAACCGGGTTATGTCAGACTCGAGCATGTGCTGACGACGTATTCCTCTAACTCGGATTATTGTATTTTTGTGAAGCTGTACAACCACCTTAGGTAGGAACTGACAAATAGGATTATTGCGACTTACATCTGTTGTTGATCAAATAAAAGTAAATTAATACTAAAAGTTAATTGTGTGCAGTTTAAGTTTACTATACAGCTTGATTTTGATTATTATTCTAAATTTTATTTCGGGAGAATCGATTGAGGTAGTTATTACCACTAAAACACGTATGGGGATCTAACAGATGTTCATGATGTACCAAAATCAGGGGGGGTCAGAGTTCTCTTCTCGAAATTTTCAAATATAAATGTAGGTCAAGTGATGCTTTGTAATTTTTAAAAATATATCTTATTTTATAATAGCAGTCCAGCATGTCTGCATTGTAGAGCTTGTGTTTTATCTTTCTCTCTACAAAATCAAAACAATCAAATAAAGAGAACGAAATAATAATTCAGAAAGTTTATTCATATTGTCTCAAAATCCAAATTCATAAACAATGAAATGTCCGTAAATACTAATGTATTTTAATTGTTTCTCATTTTTAAAGCTATGGTTTTAGTTGTTTGTATTGTCTTGTTGGTACGTTTGTGTGTTATTTTTGTGCATTATGTTTTTAAATACTATTGATGATGGTATAATGGTGAAACATGTATAGGGTAAGAAAGACAAGAAATTGCCGACTGACGATTCTGTTAGTTATATTGGTTTGGGTCATAAACTACCAAAATTCACCAAACTTTGATGTCCTTATTTATTGGCGGTTTTTATATGTTTGACGATTTTCCGTGTGGACTACAGAACTCACATTTTTATTGAAATAACGATGAATGTTTGTGGTTGTGCGTGTGCGTAAGTTAGTCCAATAGTTGTAAATCATTTTAGCTTTTTGTTGGATATAATTAAAGTTGGGAAAATCCACTTTGTGGTCATGTACATCAAATAAGCCACAAGCGGTGTGTCGAGTGGTTGAGCGCAGGGAATGGGGGAGAGGGTGTTTATTTAATCAACTGATGGACTCACATTTCCACCCCTATATAGGGGGACGTGTGGAAAAATAAACGTATTAGGTCATAAAGGTGATAGACCTTGTATTTATTTTAGGCGATATTGTGAAGAAAGGGGGTTTTTGGTTAATTAACCGTACAAGACGTCCCGTATTAACTCGACCTTATGGCATTTCGTCCGTATGTTTGTTATGAATTTACAACCAATCATTATGAAATTTAGGATAATGGTCAATTTAAACCTGCACAAACTATGTAAGTACAAGGTTTTTATTTTCCGTTTTTAAATAGTGGCATTCAAAACGGTACAACTCTGTTTCAAAGCATGGATGTGGGTGTTCCGACTCTGAGTAAAGTGCGTACTTGTAATGCGATAAGGTTGCTTGGGGGGAGGGGATTTCTGACTTAGGTGTAACTGTATAGGCTACAACACGAACTGAATCGCGGGTTGCCTTCAGTCTAAGTTGTCTCATCTCTCGGAATATAATTGTTCCACGCGCCCGACATGATTCACCGGCTTTTCCGAGAACCTCGGAAACGCGTTTACGTAAAGTTACCCCAACGTTTAATTTGGAAAACTTCACTACAATAAATGAAACTAAATAAATTGAGAGTCCTGTCGAGCTGACGGACACTACACACCATTCTCTTACATACTGCGAAGTCACGGACAAGCAAAGATCTGCACGGGGTTCTCGATTCCGTGCTGTCTGGAATCCGGTTGTAAGCGCGGTTAACGCTGGCTGCATCCAAGATTGCTCAGCCCAAACCAAAGATGCAACAGCCGGTGATCTCAAGTCGCAACCAAGGTGTTTCCAAACGCTCCGAAGTATTGTATTAATAGGACAAACGAGACATAACGAGCAGTCGTACAAAAAAGAACTTCGAATGGCAAATTAGTTTTAAACTATTTTCTAAAACTCTCACCAGATACGTTTACCTTGCCAACACTATATTTCCTCACTACTTTATTGATGATTTCATTTGTAATTAAGCTATTTACGCGTTTCTTACGTTTCGTAGAACAACATTTTATACATTATTATTTACAATTTTGTTGTTTTATTCTTTGTTTAAAGACGAAAAACCTCTCGGTTGTCATCGCGTTATAAAAATTAAGACCCCTAGCTCTCGACAACTCTAATAGCGTCAAGAGGGTCAGAACAAGAGAGACACGTTGGTCAAGAGAGACCTGATAGAAAAGATGAAAGAGAGGGATCTAACTAAAGGCTCCATAAAGAAAGGTGTAGATCCAGCTAGAGTGCCACACTTGCATTCACTGTGAGTCTCTGAGGATACCCCAAGAATGACTGCCTGGTCCTTGAACCCCTTCTTGTGGTGATGTTATAGAAAGCTAAATGAGCTGGTGTATTAAGGAAACTGTAGTTGGAATACTGCCTTGGAATCATGGTGGATTGTGGATCTGTCCTACGATTGCCACAGAGCCGATGATTGCATAAAGTTGTGAAAATGACTCTTTGGCATTTATTGTCTAGAAACAGCTTTAAGGCTAAACATCCCAGGATTAGGTACAAATTCTGCCACCACGGCGCAGCACCAAAATGGAGTCATTTTGAATTAATGTTTATTGGTGGAATTTTCGTCCGATTTTTATTTGAAAAACTGATTTGTAAACAGAATAATATTACAATTTACGCTACGTAAGCCTAATTTTAATTAAGTTATTGGTTAAAAAAATAATAATAAGATCTTCATGTTAAAAAAAGAAATATGCAAATCGCAGGTAGTCATTTTGTAGACAATAATTTTTAATTAATTTTACACTTTTAATATTTAAAATCGCCCGAGTGGTTAAATCGGTATCATGTTTTATACATTTAAAATAATTCCTCTTAGGGGTATGAGGGCGCGGGAGACACGAAACACTTGCAGGGCCGAGGTGACTCACTGTGGCCCCCCCCCCCACGTCGCTCGTCTTACAATCTTTGTGCTGGATGACTACTTGCCCGCCCTTCCACTCATGTGCTCTCGGTTATTAGTTACCGTGATTCTTCTTAGGGATTTGTTTCGTCGTCTGTTTATAATTTTTATTGGGAACGTTATTTTGTTAAACTTTTATGTTCTCCATGGATTGCCCAGGAACAACCAAATCTAAAAAAACAGATTCCTCTTGAGGGATTCAATGGCGAAATATCAAGGGCCAAATAGCCTAAACGATGGAACATAGATCCTTGTAAAAATGTTTCGTATATTAAATAGAAAGTCATTTGATCTGTTATCGTCTAAAGCTAGATTCGTGGAATCTATCAAGTATCAATTCGTGGAAGTGTCCGCTTCGCACAATAACAGTATCTGTCTGGACTTTGTTAGTCTTTTGTATAAGTCAGGTCAAATATAAATATACAAATATTATATAGTTTAATTTGTGTTCATTAATTTAAAAATTTTATTAAAGTATTGTTTAGTTTACTTGTGTTTAATCTCTCTCTCTCTCTCTCTCTCTCTCTCTCTCTCTCTCTCTCTCTCTCTCTCTCTCTCTCTCTCTCTCTCTCTCTCTCTCTCTCTCTCTCTCTCTCTCTCTCTCTCTCTCTCTCTCTCTCTCTCTCTCTCTCTCTCTCTCTCTCTCTCTCTCTCTCTCTCTCTCTCTCTCTCTCTCTCTCTCTCTCTCTCTCTCTCTCTCTCTCTCTCTCTCTCTATCTCTCTCTCTATCGCATGTACCCTTCTGGGGATATACGTCCTGGAGATACCTTGTGGGATCTCGGTAATATAAAAGGTAGAAGTCTGATTTTAAAAAATGTATTGCTTAATAAATAAGTATTACTCCTAATACGTTATCTCTCGAAAATTTTGATTTTGATTTTTGAAAAAATATGTGGGGATGTAACGGTTACGAGAGACAGAAACTTGTGGGCATGTAAGAGAGAAGCTTTTCTGGGGATATGATTATTTTGTTAGAGAGAAGCTTTGCGAGGATGTGAGAGAGTGATTTACGGGGATGTATTATTTGTCCCACGTTTACATCTTATTGCATGTCATTATGTTTATTTTTGTTGTTATTCGTTAAGTGATTGATTAAATTAAATTATGTTTCATATTTGTTAAATAAATTGTAATTAATAAAGTAAATTGTAGTAAATGAAAATAACATTACTAACAAATTTACAAACTTTTTGATAAGTCAAGTTTTAAATTATTACTTCGGAAACAAAACTAATAATGTATAACAAAAACGCCTGGTTGATTACAAGGACGCTTCAAATGAATGTTAAATGAAAATAATCCTGAAAAACTCACTAACAATATTTGTGTGAATTCTTTGTAATTATTGTGTTTCGTTTTACATCCACCATTTTAGAGCATTTTAAAATTTAAGAATCAAGACACCGCGATACTCGAACATACAATTTTATCCGTTCAACAATTCCCAAAATATACACAATTTAATAAACCCGCGTACATTAGCGTTTGCATTTTATTGAAATGCGATGACACGCCTTTATTAAATCGAAAACTACTGAACGGATTTGAAATATCAAAACATTTTTGAATTCACAATTAAATTCCATCAACAGTTGTTAACACAAGTTATACATGATTAACCATGCCTTGTTGCATAACAAACCCATAATAACTAAAAACAAACAATAAAAACAATCCAGTATATTATTGAACTATAGACTATATTTATGTGTATAAATAAACATATATAAACATGATATATGTTATAATTGTGTAACATATTTATAACATTTTCCATTCTAAACCTTGAAATAACATCTCAACCTTCTATTGTCATTGCCAATTGAACTGTATAATATTTAATTGTATAAAGTTAAAATAACATCACAACATTTCCTTCGAAGACATCACATTTTTGAATCAGAGAATTTGTTCATTCTATTACCACTTGTGAAGAATAACTGGGAATAAAAAACATTTCATATATCATTTAAAAATATAAATGAAATACATTTTCATTTTCATTGGATGTTTAGAAATAAGGAGTACAAGTAGGATGGGTTGAATTAAAATTAATGCAATTTTATAATAAGTTGTACTAAGTAAAATGTAATGATCGTTGAATTTACTCTAAAACAATTAATATTTTTAATAAAACTGTACATTGTTTCTGGGAAGAATATGAACAGTAATATATTACTATTCCAAAAACCCAAAACTATTCCATATTATGGATTTTTAATACATCTTTTATTTCATTTCAGTTTGTAACCAAAGTTTCCAATATAAATTAGTCTCCTAGATAAATTACTACGTAACCATTCGTAATTGATTAATTCATACATAAAATATGTAACAAAATTTTTAATAAAGATAATTTTCCTCTTTAAAACTAGTGATATATATTATTTAAAAATCTGAGACAAATTTATATCTGATATACAAACACTTTTCGACTTAGTCAAAAGAGATTAATAGTTTTTACATTTCATATAAAAGGTAGAACTCTTTAAATGGAGTAATTATTTAGAATGGCGAATAACTTATGTAATTTATAATATATATTGCACACATTCAAATAACGCAAAGAAGCAACAAGTATACAACCACATCTAAGAAATTGAAATGGACAAACAGACTGAACTCTAAGTTTATGAAAGGTGCTGCCATCAGCTAGTAAAGTTCTGCTAATTGTTAAGCAGCTATTTCTAGTTGTTAGGAGTGCTCTGCAACTGCTAACGTTCGTTAGCTGCTTGGAATTAGCTGCTTTGCTAATTAGCACCACATCACTACAGGAGGGGCCTCGCGTTAGAGCGGCTGGGCAGTATGGCGGTGCGCCACGCGGAAGGGGGGCGCGGGGCGTGAGAGAAATAATGATAGTATATTTAAAACACGATTCCGATAGGACCATTTGACCGATTTCATATCTGAAAACGGCAAAATTCATTTAAAATTATTATTTAAAACATGACTACCTGCGATTAAAAATAATGATAATAATAATAATATTTTTGCTCAACAACTTTTTTATAAAAAAATCTAAAAAAGTTTCACCTTCGTAGCGTAAATATTTTATTGATATTATTTACAAAATAACTTACAAAACAAAAATCGGACAATAATTACGCAAATTATCAGTAATGCAATTTTGCCGCAGAGGTGCTGCTATCTAGCGGGCCAGAAACACAACTTTTTCAGGGATGTTTAGCCTTAATGACAGTACACACCAAGCTTTTCTGAAACTGCGTACAGACACCTAGCCTACTGAGTGCATGTAGGCCTTGGGTACTATTCAACGGGTTTGCCATAGCCTTACTCGCCACGAGTGAGCCCCTGAAGGATAAGTACTGAGTTTTAGATATCAAATGCTATTTTAAAGAAGTAATTCATTTACCTAGTTGCTCTGAAAAAAAAAACAAACAAATTCTAGTAAACTAAAGATGTTAGCATTCCAGGGTTTGTTTACATTGATGAGTACAATATAATATTTACTACCACTCTGCTCTCATTGAATCATAATGTAAGGGGTAAACCACTTTAACCTGTACTATAATTAACTTTATTATGTCAACCTTTCAGTTGTGTTTTGTTCAAATGTACGGTAGATACGATATTATTTATAGTTACTTCTTGGTCTATGATTATTGTTGTCACTTAGGGCTTCAGTCTATGGCCACATTGGGTTTACAGCTTTAATCTAGCATTTATTTTCTGTTCGAAATATTCAACGAAATAATATAAAGAAATTGATAAGTTTTAACATCACGTTAAAATTTTACAGTTATTTTGTCGTTGTATGCAATTGTCTTTTGTTAGAACATTTATGTTAAAATGTTACTGTATTCGAATATCCAAGAAGCGAGGTCTTCCGTAGAAACAGTATAAGATTAAAGATTTTAATATTAAATTACAAAAGTAACTTTAATAATTCTTTTGCTATTTGGAATCGATGGGAAACGTATAATTTTAATTTTGTATAAACTCATTAATTTTTAATTCTCATTGGCATAACATTACTTGTGTTAAAAGTAATTGACGTTGGGAAAATCCGCTTTGTGGTATGTACGTTGAAAGAGGCCGCTTGTATTGCCGCAAGCGGTATGTCGATATGTTCAATAAATTCCACGCTGATATGCTTGCATATTAAACAGATTTGTTCACCATACTTTATCCGAAGTTGTTAAAACTAATATTATTCAAATTTGGTGTGTTGGTCTTTTTGTCTCTCTCTCTCTCTCTCTCTCTCTCTCTCTCTCTCTCTCTCTCTCTCTCTCTCTCTCTCTCTCTCTCTCTCTCTCTCTCTCTCTCTCTCTCTCTCTCTCTCTCTCTCTCTCTCCCCCCCCCTCTCTCTCCCTCCCTCTCTCTCCCTCTCCCTCTCCCTCTCCCTCTCCCTCTCCCTCTCCCTCTCCCTCTCCCCTCCCTTTTGTTTTCATGGTACATCGATTGTTTGAAAGTTTGTGCGATATTTTTGCACCTATAATTAAAGTAAAATAGTTCCTAAATATCGTTAAAATTAACCAAAATAAAAAAAAAAAAAGTAGCAAAGACGACTGTATTTCGTCCTGTTAGGTTATCGAGTTTCACGCGATTGTTATTCTTGCAAACTTTAAATCCATGATGTCGATTAGGCCTAATTCTATAAATTTTCTAGGGAAATAGGCAACTCATCTAAACTGCACAACTATTTATTTGACGTAGAACACATTTATATTTATCTTAGTATTACGGAAGAAGATAACCGCACTATAGCCTACAGTAGTATGTATTGTGGTTACCAGTTCCGGGTTTTGGTCATGTTCAATGGATGACATTGTGACGTCATAGCGTGAAGGTTACATATTGTCGTGCTTTTATGAATGTAACGCTTCTTCGTACAAAGAACTCTTTCTAAGTCCTTTGATTTAGGCTAACATCACTGGATACTGAATTGACAAAAACTTGGGGAAAGAGATGAGAAATATTTTAAAAACCATTACACTACAGTGAATATTGGATATCGATCATTGGATGTTTTAAATCGTTCATAGCTAATGTCTAGTCCAGTAAATCGTTCATAGCTAATGTCTAGTTAAGTAAACCGTTCATACCTAATGCCTAGTCCAGTAATACGTTCCTACCTAATGCCTAGCGCAGTAAATCGTTCATACCTAATGTCTAGTCCAGTAAATCGTTCATAGCTAATGCCTAGTTAAGTAAACCGTTCATACCTAATGCCTAGTCCAGTAATACGTTCCTACCTAATGCCTAGCGCAGTAAATCGTTCATACCTAATGTCTAGTCCAGTAAATCGTTCATAGCTAATGCCTAGTTCAGTAAACCGTTCATAGCTAATGTCTAGTCCAGTAAATCGTTCATACCTAATGTCTAGTCCAGTAAATCGTTCATAGCTAATGCCTAGTTCAGTAAACCGTTCATACCTAATGTCTAGTCCAGTAAATCGTTCATAGCTAATGCCTAGTTCAGTAAATCGTTCATACCTAATGCCTAGCTCGCGTTTTAGCGGACAACAATGTTCCTAGAGCGAGAAGTAACTGTAAACAATGCCACAGCTACTGTACACTTGATTAAAATACAACTTATAGGACAAAATAATAGTAACTCTGGTGGTTTGCTCGTTGTATATCTTGGCTCAACACAAATGTCAATGACCTGAAACACCAAAAACGTCGAAAAATGAGTGAAAAAGGAGATTGAAACAGGTGTGACTACTGAAAATTTTAAAAGGTAACTCCCTCAAAACGTTTTGAGTTAATGAGGTATTACCAAATTTTTCATATCACCCGCCATTTTTCCAATATGGCGGTCAGATATAAATTGTCTTATGGGAACCCCTGTTTTTTTATTGGGACAATGGATAAAACACATTAGGCCCCTACACTAAACTTGTTTATTCGTGGGTATTTTTCGATATCTCTCTAATCATTTACAATCTACAGGGAAAATTCGCATATTCAAGCTATTTCCAGAGAGGATTTTTCTTACTTTTCAAAGTCAAATCTAAACTAGAGCTTAGGTAAAAAGTGTAATAACACTAATGTTGTTTTTATTTGTTCTGTAGGTTGAGATATAACACAGTTATCGATAATAAAAATCATAATTTTCTAGTAATTATTTAGAACATCCGCTGGCTAAACTATTATTACTAAATGTATTACACCTTGTGATACACTGTGTTATTAAGCACTGTTAATTCATTTTTTCGGGTTTTAATATCGTTTTCACAAGGTTTAATACACCGTGTAATAATGAAAAACTAGTGTAAGCCAGTAGGTGTTCAGTTGATGATCAGAAAGTTCCTCAGCCAACAGAACAAATAAAAACAACAGTAGTGATTACGCGTTTCTCTAGCTCTAGTTTAAATTTCACCTGAATTTAACATCCAAAAATAAGAAAAATTGTTTCTGGAAATGCTTGAATTTGAGAATATTTGAAACATTTAAGTGTCTTCTAAACTGTTAGAGATGTAGAAAAAGAATTAAAATGTCTTAAAATGGCGGTTCCTATAAAAAAATTACGAACTGGACATCATATTGGAAAAATGGCGGACGATTTAAACAATTTTATCTCTAAAAATCATGGAGGGTTACCTTTTAAAGTTTTTTGTAACTTTTATACTTATCGAATAAAACAGCGGTGACACATGTTTCAATCACCCTGTATAGATTTAATTACCTGTTCAATCTCTTTTCTAACAACTTGGTACATACGTAAGCTTACAAGAAGTTTTACTTCAAATTGTTTTATTTAATTAGTAACGTTCACTGGTTCAATCTGGACTTGTTTAATTTAGACAATATGTAAGGTTATGATAAATAAATAATAAAAGTTTACTCACTCACATAGAGTCGTCTTAATGTTAATAGATTATTATCATTTGGATTTACCATTCATTGAAATTACACTTCTTGCAGTTAATATTATATTTTACCCATCGATGTAGATAAACACTGGAATGATGACTGCCTTCCATTACCCTTCCACGTTGGTGAGGTTAGGTAGCTCAATTTTTGGAAGAGTAAATGATCTGACTATTGTTTTTATTTTTTACTCTAATTTACATTGATGATTATACAGGGTGAATGGTGAAAAATGTGCCAAATACATGGGCGATGTACACTTCATTTGCAATAAAATTGACCATAGCTCGCTTCATTTCCGAGATATACATTCCCCCACTTTTTTTTAGGAAAAGCATGACTTTTCAGTTAAAAATTATTTTATTTTTGTGTAAAAGTAGAGACTCCAACTTGACAGAAACAACATCGTTATTTACAAACCCTGAAACATGAAAAAAAAAAAATGAATATTTTGAAATCTTTGTTAAAATAAAATTTGTTTTACAAACAAACGACGACACTTATAAGTGTTCAAATTTTATAAAAATTACAGCGTTCCCTAAGCGGTACAAACGGTATAAGCGAATCGCTAATTCGAGCGTCGAAATTAGTTTTTTAAGAAGTTTTTGAAGGTAACTGTATAGACGTTATTGATTCCCCGGTATTTAATTCTCTCCCATAGATTTTTGAAGTCTAACAATGGATAATTAGACTAGACTAAATACTGGAGTCTTTATCGTAACGAATTCAACAAAAGCTATTTCCGTGAAAACACGCTATAAATACAAACAACGCACTGTTAATACAGCTTGCCAATTGTTTATTTCTGTTATCACCCAGCTGATATCAGGTAACTGTATTGTTCTTTTGTTTTGCGTTTTATTATTGAAAGAAATTGTTTTCACAGTGTTGGACATTATCCGTGACTTGTTGATAAAACCGTGTTTTGCAAGCGATAATTTTGATAGACGCAATCTTTCAGGTGTATACACACACGGTTAAGGAAAATTATTGTCGCAAGTATAGGGTGTTTTACCGAGTAGTGTAAGTATCTTTAGAACATTTGTTATCCACTTTATAAAACATCTATCCACTGCCGTATCATTTCCATTGCTTACGGGCACTCTGTACTGGACCTGAGAACAGTAAATCATTTCCCCTCTAGTGTTAAAGTCACACAGGTGGCATATCAAATAAGTGATCTTGTTTTTTCTCAGTCAAGCGACTTTGGTTTTAATGCTTTGATGCGTTTCGGAGCTTTTCTTTCATCATCAGATTCTGATGTCTCTAGAGTTGCTCTTGTACAGTCACATGGTACGTATCTTGCGGCGTGTTTTTAATATGTTTTGTTATAATATGTTGTCAATCTCAGAAGAGTGAAGGATCTGATGAAGGAGTAAATTTACTGAAACGCGTCAAAAGATCGTTAAACAAAGTCACATGATCGAAAAAAACAAAGGTAACCGGTACTATGTAAGAATTTTTACCATTTAAAAAGCCTCATTAATTCAATTTTCCAATAGTCACTATTGGGCGTAATTCATGTTAATATTATTTTTATTTAATTCAAATTCAAGATGGAACCAGGATATGGAGGCTCTGAGTGAAAACTTTAAATCATTTTAAAAAATTTTCCAACTCCTTAAAATTCACAATCACGTAGATTTTTCCCAACATCGGAGAGGGTCACACTTCTGGGCGCAACAATACTTGTCTTTAAGAAATAAACTTGTTTACCCTTAACCTATAACCAGCCTCATTGTCCAAGGTTAATGAAGATATGCCATAGTGTGAACGTGGGATGTGATTGACCTTGCAGGGGATTCCTCAGCATCATGTGTTGGGTGAAAGGTAAATGTTAACAAGTAACTGATATTTAAATCTCAAACCTTGATCGTTGCCCTGTACATTCTTGAAGTATAACTACTTAAATGCTTTACAAACATTCTTAGTCGTATATGTGCGCATATACCAAATAATACGCTTCCGTTTAAATAAACGACGCAAATCTGACGATTTTGATAAATAATATTAGTAAAATGTAGTCGCTATTGTCTCAAATAAATTATAATTACACTCAAAATACCGGTTCGAAAGTTTAGTTGAAGTGTTTAGTGTTGAAGTGTTTAGTAAAGTGTTGAATCATATACGTCGTGTAAATGTTCAAATGTACCAAAATCAACAAAAGTGATTTCTATCTAAATGTTGTCTGTCTAAAGATCTACAACAAACAAAAACAAGTTTGTGCGCATGACCAAACTCATCGCCGTATTTCTCCCACGTATCCTTCCATACCCCTCTGCAGATCAAGAGTGGGGGGGGGGAGTTTTCTTCCTATCCACTCACCCATGCCGTTCTTTTGTTTGTTGTAGGTCTATAGATTTATAATTCAAACCAGTATTCCATATTGACAAAAACTAATTTACTGCGAATAATTTGAACAGACTACTCAAAAGCGATCAGGGTTCCTTGTGGTATTTTTTTCAAATTATACCCTAACCCCAATTGCCTTTTGAAATACTCTAATTATAAAGCAAAGCTTAGAATAATTTTCTACCGTAAAATCCCTACCAGCATTTTCAGCGACTTTGTTACCAATACGTTTTTTGGGCCTTTAGAAATTAAATTTGAGTAAAACTAATGAAATTCAATAAACACGATATCAAGAAAATGTGAATTTTTACTTTTTATTGTATAAACTTTGAAGTTTGACCATATAAGAAATTTTGAAAGTTTGGGTTGTAGAGCAAAGTACACAAGACAGACATATCATTTGGTGTGCCCAAAACGGATATTTTAGGGAGGGAGGTAAATAAAAAAAATGTAATAGATTTCTTGACGTAGGCCTACTAAATAATTTGATTATACTCCTCCATATTATTGTTTATAATGACGACGTTGAGAGTCTATATTCATTTCTTGCAATTACCCTGTAGCCATAATTGTGTTACTTGTAGAGTTACAATGGTTTCCCTTATTTGTATTCATATTAAATTAAGTTTCATACAAATCGGTACAGACGATTTTGAAAAATTCACTTGGAATAATTTCATCCGCTACTGGGGTACCAAAGGCGTTAGTTTAAAGCTATGAAAAAAAGTTTATAACACATTTAGATTACGGACTGCTCGAAGATGACCAAGACAATAGTGGAATTTTGTCCGAAGATAATTGAAACAGTTACAAAGATAACGAGTAGTATGAAGGAATTGTATTATCAGATGAAACGACATTTTACCGAACAGGATCTGTAAACAGGCATACTTGAAATTATTATAAACACACAAAATTCACATATCTTACAAGAAGAGAGTTTAGAATCGAATGGTATAACTGTTTGGGCTGCCGTCATCAAGGATGGTGTTTTCTAGTATGACATATCCCATCATACAATGACTGAAGACAGATAAGAATAAATTTTAACTGATCACATAGCCCTCATCTTACGCAGCCGGAGATGAGGGACTTTTTTTTCCAACAGGCTAATGTTGTCAAAGCAGTTTTAGATTGAAATCTTCCCAACATTTGGATAGGACTGGCCTCCAAGATCCACAGACTTGACGGTTTGCGATTTTTTCCAATGGGGCTTTTTAAAAGGAATAGTTTATTCTCATTCTATAGCAACAGATGATGAATTTAACGAGACTGATTGAAGAGGAATTACCGTTGATGCTTCAGCAAATTTTCTAAAGGGCTCATTACTCATTTTGTTTCCTTGCTATCAGTGGATAGCTGTTGATGGTCATCAATTCGAATAAAGGTCAAATTAGGATCATTAATAACTTACTACTGTTATTTTTCTTTATTAAGTTATACACATTTTCATGTTATCTGCAAATCAAATCATTTTGATGAAAACGTACCATTACTTTGTTTTTCCGCCATTTTGTTTTGATTGACTATAAAACAATGAAACTGGAGGGTACTTTTTATACATATCTATGTAACATAACTGTAAAATGTCAAGTTTCTAGAATGTTCCTATGTCCGGCATATTAATTAAAAAAATAGTGACCTCTTCGTGGGATTCCATTACATAATTAATGCGCTTAAAAAAATATTCACTCAATATCTTAACTACTTCCAAGAATATAAGTTAAAACACAAAATGGCGACAGATGGAAAACAAAGCGTTTCCCGACCAAGGTTTGTATAAACTTGTTCCTTATTTTTAGTTTTAAAATCAGCTTCCGAAATATTGCCGTGGGATTATGAGTCACCCTGTATAATGGAGAGAAAACTATTCCACATTTCTAAGAAAGAAATATCCAATAAACAGTATTTTTATCTGTATTTCCACACAAGCGAAATCAATTCCCCCGTGAAGGAGATGTTTACAGCACAAAGTCGGAGTTTCCCCATTCTTATGATGAAAGAAATCTGTAAACTAACAATTGGTCGTGGCAAAGTTCCAGATAAGCTTTTCAAATTGAAAATAAGTCTTCTATTCTCAATAGGATTGCCAGTCCTGTAGATCCTATTATTGTGTTTCAAGTTTAGTTGGAAGTGTGGAAAGTCATTAGTAGAGTGGCAAATTATTCAAACATACTTTGATAGATTTTATTTTCTCACATACAAATAAGAAGCTGATGGATGTTATCATGGGACCTACCCAGCCCCATCGTATAATGTAAAGATAGGTTTCTTGGGCCTTGTAGGAAATTGTATTGGTAGATCAAGGGGTTTGAAATAGTTGTTACACAGGTTTTCTGAACCTCGAGCCTTAACGATACTCGTAGACTCGCTTCGCTCGTGTCCTACCGGATCTCGGATCACATTTTCTTAAGAGGTTTCGTTAAGAAATATCATTTTGGACCTAAAGTTCACTATTTGTTGTCTTAGTGAAGTGGGGTTGGAATCATTACAATCAGACTTAAAATCTACAAATTTTTATCTAATTTATTGTGATTTTTCTGAGTTTCACATGTAACATTAATTTTTGTTGCCCTTATTGTGCTTACGTATTAACGATGACGCACGGACTGCATGTCTCAAACAACTTTATCGGTTTTCTGAAGCTATGAAGCATGAAGTTCAGTCAAAAAACTGAGGTAGATTTTTTTTTTGCGATTACCAAACTTATCCTTTTTCATATAGGGTAAGTAATATAGAGTAAATTACAAAATTATGTGGTGAGTCACAAAATGATTTTAAGTTTTTTGTTGAAATATCCAACTTGAGGTCCCTTGCAATTCGTTATGGTTGGTAGAGGCCTAACTAATTAATTAATACCGGGAGTAAACTCACGCTAAACGCATACTTCAGGAAAACATGCGTGCCCTATTTTCCAGCTAACCACTCCAGATAACCCGTTTTAATGAGTTAATTATAATAAACAAAAAGGGAGGACTTACATTTTAATATTAAAAGTCACTGCATACAAGCTTAACTTATATCATTAAGGTCATACAAGGCTTAGGACTGTTTGCATCTCACACATATAAATGAACAAATATATATAAATAAAAATAAAGATATATATAAATATATATATATATATACACGACACACACACACACACACCGCAGCGTGTCAATATCATTCCCGAGAGGCACAGAAACGCCATTTGCCGTAAACTGACTCCAACATAAATAAAATCAGAAAGTTGGACATAAGTCCCGGCACTACACATACTTTCCGCTGAAGACGTCATAAGCTTTCTGTGAGCAGCTGATCCGGTGATCCCCCATCCTCTAAGATAATGCGGCCGGTGATTCCGATTTTAATTAAGATTAGAATCCGATTGACTGTTCGTCAGAACGCGTCACACCCTTAAATCAACAAAAGTGGTTTTTCAAATAATGTCTGTGATGTGTTTTCATTACAAATGATTGAATCGAGTTTAAAGAATGGAAGGTTGCGCCACGTTTTGTGGTTGGAGGTAAAGAGAGGCCAAAAAAGCTATGTTGAACGTGCCTGGTGGGTGAAGACGTCAAGAAAGACCACGCTTTAGGTGGCTGGACGATTTTTTCTTGTTGTTTAACCCCAAAAAACATCTTGTTCATCATCGCGTTATAAAAAAAAAGTGGAAAAGAGTATGAAGACCCGTAGCCTTTGAATATTCTAATAGCGACAGGGTCGGAAAGGAACAAGAGTTGTCCAAGAGAGGAAAGATGAAATAAAGGGATCTAATAGAGGTGTAGATGCAGCTATGTTACCTCGGGATTGACAAGCCCGTACTCAATAAATTGAGCCGACGGCATGTGGCTAAATGATGGTAAATCAGACCTGCGGTCCATGGGTGTGAGAAGAAGATCGGAGAGAGTAGAAAGTTGTGACGAGGGAATTAGTAAGTGATTGTTTAAAACTTAAACTAATGTGATAAACCGTAAAGTAATAGACAGTCATGATTTGTGAGCAATTTGGAAAATATCGAAATGTGCTTTGATTTTCAAATTTTTTAAATCTCTTCTGTAGATTCTTATAATTTTATATGGTTTATTCGGTAATTTGCAACCATAAAAATTAATGCATGGGCGTTTCAAGAGTATGCATCAACTCCCGGTATCAAGTGAAAAATAGAGAACATGAAAAGGTCCTCCATAACTAAGTATTCCGGGAAACATACTATGATGGAAACTAATGGTAAAACTACAAGAAAGGAACACGGGGGTAAAACTAATCCTGAGATATTATTGATGAAGAAAAACTGCAGATCTACAGAATTACATATCAACACAAGAAATTACAAACACCAAGTTGAACTGTGATTATACACTGGTTAACTAACTATAAGAGTTTTAGATCCAACGTGTACTACTGTTTTATCCAACGTGTAATCTTACTGTTTTATCAGTGTGATCAACGTTGTATACTCTTTTGCAAGAGTTTAGCGCATGACCTTGTAGGCATACCTTGTGGTAAATTAACCGAAACAGAATTTAATACAGTTTTTATTATTGGAAGCAATAACCACCTTATTTATACACTAATTTGGCTGATAATATTGTATTCAAATCTCCGAATAAACTATAATAATATGAACAATCTGTAATTATCTAATAATTTTAAAGCGAGAAGTTTTTAATGTGTGTATTTTGACGTCAGTAAATTTGAATCAAAAACTTTCAAAACCCTTTTAATGCAAAACAACTTCTTTAAGCCCTAGAGATAAGTACCAATGTTAGGATCAATAGTCCTATAACAATACAGTGGAGCTATTAAACTTCCAACCTAAGAACCCATTATATCTGCTTCTTTACAAACTTAATGAAGCTGCACTTGCCATTCAGCAAAACATGCAACCAAAATAATAACTGCTCGTTAAAGACCAGACAAAGAGCAGGTATTCTGATTATCCTATTCAGACTAAAACCTATATAATTACGATTGTTTTACACAGAAGTAATGGATCTCAAACACGAGAAGTATTGTCCAGTTTGTTGTTTAACGGAAGCTCAGATTTACAAACTTTTAGAATAGAAACGCTATACTGTACTGTGTTTTGCGTTTAATTGGCGTACGAAATGCATAGACTGGCTTCTTACTTCCGTACTTCTACTAGGACGAGATGGTCTTTAGTAGTGGTAATGTTGGGGTGTTAGGACTAGGACCTTTAGAAATAATCTATTGTGCCCCTCTACTTCTTATAAGAAAGGCAACTCTTGTCTATTGATGCCCCTCCAGACTCAACTTCTTTAGGATGTGCAGCAGATGAAGAGGGTCAAAGGTTTAATCTTCTCTATATCAATCTGGCACCTTCCAGACATCTATCCCTTACTGCACTGCAATCGAGTAATATATAGAAAGCCTCCTCCCCATAGTCTGATTTATACTTTCGACTTTCTACTTTTATAATTCCCCAGGAGTCAATAGCCTGTTTTAGCCCTGGGTAATGAGTACATAGTCTAATTACTTCAATGATAAAGTGGATGTTGTTAAGCAAATTGCTGTTAATAATAAGTATGATGTAAGTTTAAAAGATAATATTTTAAGAAATTAGTTAAAACGTAAAGCTGAAATCGTGTCTACTCTTCCCATAGTGTTAGCATTGTTTTCCACTCTTCCCGTAAATTGGTGATTACTCCTCCCATAATGTTATTATTGTTGTCTACTCTTCCCATAATGTTAGGATTGTTGTCTACTCTTCCCATAATGTTAGCGTTGTTGATTACTCTTCCAATAATGTTAAGATTGTTGTCTACTCTTCCCATAATGTTAGGATTGATGTCTACTCTTCCCATAATGTTAGTATTGTTGTCTACTCTTCCCATAATGTTAGTATTGTTGTCTACTCTTCACATAATGTTAGGATTGTTGTCTACTCTTCCCATAATGTTAGCATTGATAAAGTTAAATATCATAGCCTACATTATCTTATATCAACAGAACTAGTTATAAAATCAATAACCTTATTTCTACTAAATTAAATCAGAAAAATCGCCTTTTATTATACACACAAAAATCTAGGGGAAATGTTGGATAATAATAAAGATAAAAAGAAGTAGAGGAGTTTATAAAATATACTGTCAAGATTGTGACTCTGGGTACATAGGTCAATCAGGTAGATCTATCAAAGTTAGATTAAAAACATATAAATACAGTAGCTGGAAACATGCCTATAGAAACTCTAACTTTGCTAACCACCTTTTGGGCTCGGGGTCATAATTTTGAACCTAAACTGAATGATAAACTCTTACATGTTGAAAACAAAAGCAATAGATTAAATAATTTAGAATCTTTAGAAATTAACAGATCAATTTTAAATTGACCTAATTTTAACTTAATGGTCAAATTGTATTAAACTCTTCACCCCTTCTAAAATCAATTCCTTAACTTAGTTCATTAACCCTCATCTACCTGCTAGGTCATTCTTCCAACCCTTCCCACTCTCTTTATGTAGTTCAGTTTTTCTGTTCTTTGTGTATGTACCGTATGTATAAATAGTTGTCAAAACTTGTTAAATTGTCAAATGCCCGAAGATGCCGCAAGGCGAGACAATTGTAGCTCATTAATGTTATTAAATTTTGAAACTTTAGCTTCAGTGGTTTATTGAATCCTAGAGTATTATAAGACTTTATCTTCTTATCTTCAGTTTTTTAAAGACGACTATGAGCGAGAGGTTTTTAGCCTTTAAACAAGAAGGAAAAAATGCCACGAAAAACTTCACTACACGATTTATTCACTCTTAATTTTTTCTGTTTTTCTTGTTGTTTAAAGGTGAAAACCCTGTAGGTTATCGTCACCTTATATATATATATAAGGAAGAAAAAAAACATAGCCTGTAGCCTCTGATATCGTCAGGATCGAAAAAGAACAACAGTTGGTCAATAGAGACCTAATAGAAACGATGAAAGAGAGGGATCTAACCCAAGTGTGTAAAATTAAACAGAGGATATAAAAAATAACTAGAAACAAGTCTGTTTTTAGGTATTAATCAAAATAAATAATCCTTCAACATGGTTTTTGTTCCTTGACTTATCTTATAGATTCAGAACGCTCTGACATTTCGACATCATACTAGTGGTATTTAAACCTACTTTATTGCATGACAAAACGCTTTCACATCTCCCAAAACAGTCCATGTTACATGATTGAGGTTATGTCAATGAATGTCTTAACAACGTGTATTTAGGACTTCCCACTTTCAATCTGTAACATAATTAATGAAATCAAATATTATTAGCGAATATTGACATAAAAATATTGTAAAATCTATACTGTAAAATATATATTTAAAACTTATAGAAATATAATATTTGTCGAATATGGTTGGAGAATCGGTAATAGAACATGTAATAGTTTAGTAACTAACGGTCTGCATTAGTTATTGCAAAGGTCGACGTCGGCAAACGAGCTATTATAAAGAAAAACAAACAACTTTTCGTCATACTGCTTCAAAAACATCTGTTTTCAATACATGCATTGATATGATAAAGTTGTTCTTTTTAGTCCTTGGACCTAAAAACATCAGCTGGGGTCCAAGTCATCAGCTGTTACTTCATTTATACGAATTAATTAACGATTGTAAAGCATCTATAAAAACAACCGATACTCTCGATTGTAAATAACCGTTAAAACAGCTGTTACCATAGATTTGAAGGTAAATAGGTTATAACTTATAACATTTTATTTTTTGTGAAATTGTTTTCTTACATTATTTGCAGTAGGCTATAACGAAAAATCTATTTCATCACTAGGACCAAAAGAAGCTTTTCGATTCTGGCTCATTTCCGACTTGAGTTTGTATCGAAAAGCTTCACTTTTGGTTCTAGTGATGAAATATAGTATTATTGAGATAACAAGGAATTCTTTTTATTTATTAGTAATTGTATGTTGTGGGACTTAGTACAACGTGTCTACACCTAGCAATTCAGATACTTTGCACAAAATTCTAACTGTTTATAGGCGAAAAACCTTTCCGTGATCATCGCCTTATACAAAAAAGAATACTTTATTAGCATCAGGGTCGGAAAAGAATACGAGTTGGTCAAGAGAAACTTAATAAGAAAGTTGAAAGAGAGGGGATCTAACCCAACCAACGGGAGATGTCCAGTTGCACCGGAGCCCCTTTTGGGGGGTGTTCCAGTTGCACCGGCGGTCAGGTTAGGTTAGGTTAGGTTATATATACTTTCTAAATAAAAAGTTTGTGCTCTAAAGTAATTTACTAATTTTTCTTATCATCCCTATTATTATTATTATTATTATTATGTGTGTACATACGCTTTAATGTTTTACGGTATACCGTTAAAGGTATAGAACTGTTTAATAGTTATGTCAAAGTTCCGTAAGTGTGAGTAAAGAAAGGTATTTCCTGGTAGATTTTAACCACCGGTGCAACTAGACACTTTTCGTACGGAGGAATGTTTCGACCCTTGCAAATTCCTTCGACCGTCGGTGCAACTGGATATCAGCCCAACCAACAACTCAAAGCAGTCGGGGTAGGCCTGCAAGAGGAAAGGTTAGACCAAATGATGAGCTTCATTCTACCTCTTTATTTTTCTATTTGGAAGAGTTAACTGGTTGGACCTGTAGATAGCCTACAGGTTAAAATTTATCATAAATTTTAGTAGTAGTAGGTAAAACCAAGAACTCCTATATTTCACGCCTGTATCTGTCTGTAAGTCACAGAAAGACGATAAATCCTTGAAACTTTACATTTATATTCTTTGTATTGTCCCACATGTTAAAAAATATAGCGGTAAGGAATAAATTACCTATCGAGTTGAAATTTTTTTCTTTGGTTATATTATGTGTGTGGTATCAAATGAAACTAGAAGTTATTTTGTTTACTAATATGTATGTTTATTTTACGAACAAATTTATTTATTGGCGCTAGACCAAATTTAATGTCAGATTTTGTCACCCCCCTCCTAACTTAAATATGTGGTTGTCTGTTAATCTGAAAAAAAAAAAAATTGAATTCGAAAATAAGTTGCAGTGCGAAATCATATATTATAGTTTTTTGTATGACGAATACAACTTAGTTTAACCAGAAAATGTGAATTGCGTAGCGTATAAGTTTTAAAATCAGCTTTTGTGAGATGTGGATACAAACAATTCAATAGCCATTGAAAGATGGATCGCATTTTCATTGATTTATCTTTATTAGGTTTCTTGGTTTTACCTATGGACCCTATAATTTCACACGCGTGCCTGACTGTAAATTGCAACTGGTTTGCACAGACAAGACGATAAATTCTATATATTTTAAACTTTGCACATACAGGAAAAATATAGCATTAAAAAAATGACCAATGGGGTAGTTAAGCGGCAAAAACAATCAATTTGAAATTTTGTACATTGTTTAACATTGGTAAAAGTTCTCCCGTTATTTAAAAAAAAAAGTCACGCTACATCAGTTTTGTTAGTTCCTGTCATTCCACAGATTTTTGAAGTTACTTTAAATGCATGTCGTTATCTTTCTTTTTCAATGCCAGTATGGGTTTATGGCCAAGAAAGGTACTATTAGCCTAATACTGTTGTAAATTTTATGGAAAATTGTATCTATGGTATTGTGACCTTAGTCTTGGAAGAGTTTATGATACCTCGAAAGCCTTTTATATGATAACTCCAATGTCTTGTTACGTAAAGGTTTTATGGTTTTAAAGATTTAGGTGTACAGTTTTTTGAATCGTATCTCTCTACAATAACAAATATTGTAAAAAAAAAAATTGTTTTGGTTTTCTTGGCGGTTTAAATGATAGACTGATAATTTCTCGTCTGTAAGAATCAATAATTGTTTTTACTAATATTATCACAATAATATTTATTATTTTCATTGGTCCTAGTGATGAAATATACTATTATAAGTGTAAAAGTAAAAACCTATGGGAAAAAAACATAACACAAATAATTTCACTCAAACATCTCCAAAAAGAAATATAAAAATTTGTTAACAAAAAGGTCAGTTCTGTAGTCGTCATTCAAAAAGTAAAAATGGACGCCGTCAAAAATATTTACGTCAATAATGTCTTGTTTCGTTTGTGCCATAAACGCATCCTCAGCGTGTCGTATTTCATTAAAATTAAGTTTTTTTGAAGCTCAACGATCATTTTTGTTTTTAGTTCATTATCCTTGAATCTTAATATCTTTTACTTGCGAAGCACACAAATGTAGGTCATTAATCTTCACATTTCACGAAAATTTGAAATAAATCGATTTTGAGAAATTGCATCTTTATACACTCCTCATGGTTAATTCTTTTAAACATTTTTGGAGAGATGTGGACGAATGAGTTTTGTCGGGGTCTTTAAAAGCTACATGTGAGTTCCCCCCCAAGAAAAAGAAGTTTTTTCTTTTAAAACTTCTTAAATTTTGGGTTATCAAAAAAATTATACAAAGATTTTCGTGGTATATCCAAAATATGCCCACCTACCAGATTTGATTAAAATCGGACTCACAGACGACAGGCAGACATCAAAGGACTCAGGGGACCTCAAAGGGGCCAGTAAAACATCGATATTTTGAACCATCACATAACTTTCTCTGTACTGCGTTTATATGAAATTATAAAGTCACGTTCGCATCTTGATAATTGACTGATTTTTCAGTCACGGTATTCAATACAATTAGCACAAAACAGTTTTCTTGAACAATAAAAAAAATTACCTAACTAACGTCAGCATTTGTACGTCATTTATTTGAAGATTGGAACCAAAAAACTAGAAGTGCGTACAAAATGATCATCAGGTATTGTGTTGTGTGCGTCGAAGTTCAATACCATGAAAACGTTGTTTACAAATTGAGTTGGAGTAATGCGTCATAACCTCAAACTGGAACTAACGTAATGTCACAGACACGATTGCTCCTTGTAAATAGGATTGTAATCAATTAATTTACAAGTTTAAACTGAGAGATTGAGGTTGTAAGGTCAAAGCGAGCTTGCGCCTTAAGAACCTTCTAAACCGTCTCGATATTTTTTTAGTTCTTCAAGTTAATTGCTATTTAAAATGGGGCATCCTTGTACTACACGAACAAGGTCAACAATACTTCTCATAAGTGTGCTTTCAAATATTCGTAAAGGATTTAAATCGCTCTTCTTAGACTCTGTGCCTAATCACCGTAAGTAACTATAGGCCTGAATACAGCCTTTAAGTAGTTTTGGTGAACCATATCATTACTGTATTTTGTTTTCATTATTTAATAAGGTTTCTCGTTAACTGAACTCGATTTTCCTTGAAACTTATGTCAACTGATGTTTTACTCTTCTTTTTCCTTCATCGCAGATACCTTCATATACTATCTTCCCTTTCTTATTGGTGAAATATCATTGCTCCGATATTCGTTGACAATCATCAACTCGTCAGTATAAGTTCCCATCTGCTGCATTCTGTAGAAAGAATATAATTACTATGTATCTAATATAAAATCTTCAGCTCCCTAAGGCCTAGGCGATGCCAAGAGAGTAGACAAATATGAGGTTCATAAAACCTGTATAAAAACTGTTTTACCCTACTGGATAAGACCCGTTGATCTACCAATTAATATTTCCTACAAGGCCAAAAACCTTTCTGGGCATTACAGTTATAAGATGTTGTATATTATGTGATGGAGCAGGGTAAGTACTTTGATGATACCTGTCAACTTGTTTTCTAATGTAATGTAATGTAAGAAAATAAAATAATTTGCATAGGACAAGAACATATTATAAGACCACGAGTGTAGAGTATACGGGCCAGACAATGATACCACTGACTGTGCAGTGTTTAGCGGCAAGAGGATAAAAATGCTTGGAGTTGATCACCTGTGATATCATATATGAAGAGCTGGATTATGTCTACATGCCAGAGGCTTTTAATTCCTTTAAAGCCCATTTTATAATTTAATCTATTAATATAAAACTTTCTACGGAGCTATTAATGACCTAATTACTTGAAATTTTAGCGAATTCGATTATATTCGGCAAAATTTAATATTGCCGTCTGTTGGAGGTAGCGGTAGCGTCTCTCTCTAGTAGTATCATTGTTTTTGTGTTTCTGTGTGAAATAGTTTGTGAACTACAGAATTCCTTTAATTTCTTTAAGCTTTGTTTAGTTTGGTGCAGTTTGAGAATTACACAAAATTCACCATTCCAAGTTATTGTACGATCAGGAGTGTTTTTTCTTCTTTAAACTTTCGCCATTTGGAAATGCAAGACCAATTAAAGTTTCATCACAGTTGTTATCTTTATAAGTCAATTTTACATAATTAACTAATGTCGACCTTTTGCTCCATGCGATTTGTTTAAAATAGCAATGGCATCATATTCGCGAGCTTATTAAAATATACAAGTTTTTACTAAAATTGTTTATTTCTTCTAAACGTTTATTAAATAATTTTCATTTCAAAATTCGTTTAGAAAATCAATTTTTGTTGATTATTAGCAATTTTCATTAAACGTGTAAATCTGAAACTTTGTTTTTATTGAATTTTTGAAGATTTAAGACTTCGCCTATATGTCTCGTCTTATGAGCAAGAAGCTCTGGGTTCCATCCCTGCGGAGCCTTATAAAGGTTTTTAATGTTGTCCCAGCATTGCTAGGAAATGGATACTACTACTAGTAAAGAATTCTAATTACGAAAGCTATAATTACGGCGAAGGGAACTTTATATGCTGTCCACACATCACTCGAGGCCTCCAACGGGTTTTTATCGATTTTTGCCGTTTAATACTGTTTTTGATAGTTTTTAGGTTCCGTAGGTAAAATTAAGATCCCTTATAATTTCAGACGCATGTCTGACCGCCTGTCTGTAAGTCGCAACCAGTCTACACATAGAAGACGATAAATCCTATATATTCAAACTTCGAATTTATATTTTTTGTACTGTCCCACATATAGATGTAACAAAAAAATGACCTTGTAGTAGTTAAGGGGCAAAAACTAAGGGTTGAAACATTTGTTAAAAAAAGTATTATGTGTAGGGTATCTGAAAAAACTAGAAGTTATTTTGATTACGAATATGTATGTTTATTTGAGGAAAAATTAAATTTGTTAGCGCTAGACCAAATTTAAAGTGTCAGATATCATGTCTCCCTTTTCTAACTTGGATATGGCGTGACCTAAAAATGTGAAAAAAAAATTGGGTTTAAAATTAAATTACAGTGCAAAATCATATATTATAGCTTTTTGTATGACGACTTGTGAAATGCGTAGCAGATATGTTTTAAAAGCAGCTTTTGTCAAGTGTGAGACAAATAATTCAATAGCTAAAGATTCATTCCTCTTTATTAGCGTCAGTAGTTAAAACCAAGGAACAATTTAATTTCACTCTCGTGTCTGTCTGCCTAATTTAAACTGCCGCATAAAAGACTTGGACTTTATAAAAATAACTGCCCCTGTATGCCCTAAGTCTTTTGGTTTTAACACACGCTCGATGTAAAATTTAAACTGCCGCTTAAAAGACTTGGACTTTATAAAAATAACTGCTCCTGTATGCCCTAAGTCTTTTGGTTTTAACACACGCTCGATGTAAAATTTAAACTGCCCCTTAAAAGACTTGGACTTTATAAAAATAACTACCCCTGTATGCCCTAAGTCTTTTGGTTTTAACACACGCTTGATGTAAAATTTAAACTGCCCCTTAAAAGACTTGGACTTTATAAAAATAACTGCCCCTGTATGCCCTAAGTCTTTTGGTTTTAACACACGCTTGATGTAAAATTTAAACTGCCCCTTAAAAGACTTGGACTTTATAAAAATAACTGCCCCTGTATGCCCTAAGTCTTTTGGTTTTAACACACGCTCGATGTAAAATTTAAATTGCCGCTTAAAAGACTTGGACTTTATAAAAATAACTGCTCCTGTATGCCCTAAGTCTTTTGGTTTTAACACACGCTTGATGTAAAATTTAAACTGCCCCTTAAAAGACTTGGACTTTATAAAAATAACTGCCCCTGTATGCCCTAAGTCTTTTGGTTTTAACACACGCTCGATGTAAAATTTAAACTGCCCCTTAAAAGACTTGGACTTTATAAAAATAACTGCCCCTGTATGCCATAAGTTTTTTGGTTTTAACGTTTTTTATTGTAGACTCTTATAGACTTTTATAGACGTAGGCTAGACTCTTTTATTGTACGTTAAATCTTAAATGTTATTTTTTGAACCTACACATAAATACGCTTTAACATAATTCGGGAATTGGGTAAATGTTTTATAAAAATATGTTTCTTTATTCACAAAACTTCGTCGTAAAAATTAGAGCAGATTTTGAGATATGCTACCTTTTACATCGACGTACATAGTGTAATATCTCTAAATACCAAATTTGATCATTCCAAATCTCTGCATTATTTCGTCAGCTAAACTAGTGAACAAAGGTTTTTTTTTGGATCAGAGGACATCAAGACACAAATTTAAATGAAACATTGGAAATACCTCTTAGGCTATTTCACCAACTATATTCTACGTAACGTACAGTATTCAAAATCGTTATCTATAAGTGCACCTAAAATTCAGCCTTATCAGTAAATGATTACAGTAGAGCTTTTGAGTCATCTGATTAAGTTTATACCACAGAAATGACCGAATCATCTTACATCATCAAGATTATTGGAAGATAAAGGCTTTCCTATTACTCATTTTGTCTACATCCTTATAGCAATGTCTACATAAATACTATAAGACACGACATAGGATAGGGAAATAGTCTACGCTTTACGGGTGCTGTTCGTCACAAGTTTGACACACAGCTATCAGAAAGCGCTAGCAGCAGGTGCTTGACTGTACGCATCCCACTTGGTTGAGACTGTACAACTGTTGACCCCTCTCTCACAAACCTTCTCACTTACTTCCGTCAGCATAGTCAGTGTTGTCAGTTCGTGCGCTGAGATAAGAGATTCTCGACCTTCCCTCGCATCTCTGGTCCCATATGTGGCATCAGTGCGTTTTCTCTTACCCGCCTGAAACATTGTTTGACCGTAGAGCCACCTAGCGCCAGTCACATCAACTTCAGATTCTCTAGCAGAGCGACCTAGCGGGTATTGGTCAACTCAAGAATAAGCGTAGAATATTTAACATGACCATGTCGTGTCTTATAGTATTTATGTAGTCATTGCTTATAGATAATTTATAATGAAAATGGTTTTGCCAAAAGTATCAGAAAAACTTTTGTGGATTTTAACTGTTTTCGACTATAAAGGTTATAATAATTGTTCTCTGGTTTTCATCAAGTATGATAATACTTTTGTATAAAACAACTGATAAAAAAAGAACTTTTAAAATTTTTTTTTCTCTCTTATATTTGCCATCTTATAATGATTTTAACGGTTTTTGCTAATTTACCAAAGTTTTATGTGCTTTAAATTTAGGGCATATACAGACAGAAAGTTACTGACACTAGAAATTTGAGCACATCGATTTCATCAAATACAGTTGAGCAGATTTTGAGATATTTCACCTTTCGTAAGTGTTCCACTTACAGGGAGATAGTAAACCCATATGTTTTGTTTTGTTTCCATTGAGAAATGTTTCCATTGACATATGTATTTATTTTAATCTAATTAATATGAATCGTTCATTACGTCAAACTTATGACAGCATTAAACAATCAATAGCGATTCAAAATTGACACAGAACATACTGTACGTAGATAAATAACCTTGATTCCCCACCACTTGCGATTTGGTGATAATGTAGGCTAGATCCAAAGTCCAAATATGCGCTCAGTTGTAGTGTTGGCGCCAGTAGAGAGCGTTGTTGTAAGCTGTGTTTATTTCCGTACACTTTCTGTCTTGGCAGTGCCGCGAGTAAACTCTCTGCAAATAGATTTACTTCGTGTGTGTACATAACAGTGTTTTGTTTTGAATAAACTACAGTTTTTTAGTTAAGGAATTAATTGTGAAACTGTTTGGTATTGTCGCCGATTGAAAAGTTTTTCGTGTAGGCTAGCCTAACCTAAAAAACGAGTAAGTAATTGTTATTTTTATAGATAATTTTATTTTAACAAATCTATCCAATTATTCTGATATTATTTTAAAGTTAATAACTTTAACAACTTACGGGTCACAGTGTTTAATTTAAAGTAACCGATAATATATCGGTTTAGTGAGTTAATTGTGAAACTGGTTGGTATTGTAGCCGATTCAAATTTTTTAGTGTATGCCTAACCTAAAAACGTGTAAGTAAATAGATAATTTTATTTTACCAAATCTATCTAATTATTCTGATATTATTTTTAAGTTAACAACTTTCGGTTCTCAATGTTTAATTAAAAGTAACCGATAATCTCTGGGTTTAGTAAATTAATTATGAAACTGTTTGGTATTATTGTTGAAGGTTGAAAGGGTTTTTTTGTAGGCCTAACCTCTAAAAGAGTTGGTAGTTTTTTGTAGTTAATTTTATTGTAATATCTATTTTGATATTATGTTTAAAACAAAACAACAATTAGAAATAACTTGTAAGATATTTTTTTTATGATAACTTTTGCTATGACGATTTGTTTTGGTTTTTATTTCATTTTTAGGCCGACTTTGTTTATTTCATCTAAATTCCTTAACTAAATATTTTTTTAAATCTACGTATCATTCAGGCTACGTACATTTTAAATAAACAAATGTTGCACAAAATGTCTCATTTACTTTACATGTGCCAGAAACAATAAAATTTGATTGGTAATTCGGAGGGCGGAACGCTATCGCGTTCTAAAATCGTGTACAAATCGTGTAAGTCTCGTGATTCTTCATGTTTGAATTTTAATTTATGTATTTGGATTAAAATCCAGTCCGAAAATATCAACAAATTGGACAACAATCGGTTCTTTTCAAGTTCGAAAAGCATAGGCGAGTGCACACAGACAGGCTGAAACAGATTCCCCAACGTAGAGGGCTGCCAAAGAAATTAGAAATCAATTTACGTTTCACATTGTATAGCTTTCTCCGGCAAAGGATGAAAGCAGTTCTTTTGAAAGTGGTCAGCATCACTTCGAAAAAGTCGTCTACACGCTTCGATGACTAGCCAAGGTGCTACGGAAGTGTTTTTTTTTTATCGTGGTATTTTTACTTTCTCACATAGAACATAAAGAAAGTATTGTGATTGTAAAAGAAATCCTCTTGATTTATCAGTTTTGATGATTATTAACTAAAAAAAAGTTGTTTCTAAAATAACTTCCCATCAATGTCTCTAGACTGGACTAAGCGGAATTGTTAGAACGCATTGTTTTCTATTCTAATATATTAATAGTTCTATTATCGGACGATTTAAAAATTTTGTTTAATCCTCAACATTTAGTGAAACCATCATTAACATGAAAATTCATATTTTTTAAATTTTATTTTGTGTGACGTGACAAAATTTAAAATTAAACCAATGTACCAAACTGCTTATTTATTTACTCCGATAAATTGACACAAAAATGAATCCTGACTGCCGTAATGTTTACTTTTTATTTCTATTTTACTTCCGAATCATAATTTTCTTTCGGCAATGTCACATTACACATATTTTACGTTTACAAAATGAAGTTTCTATTTTTGTTATAGCCTACTGAAAAATGTTACATACATAATAAAAAATTGTAAACTACATCTGAACTCATTTATAGTAGCTCTAATCATTATTTTTATGTTATTTAGTTTTTGTTTGAAGGCAAAAAATCTCTGAGTCTAACGATAGATGGAACTGTTTTTTGGATCTTCTTTTTACAGGAATTTTTTTCTTTATTTCAAAATAGAACCTCCCAAAGTTTGTCCGTGGTTTTTAGACACACTCTAACGTTTCTGATTGTATTTTGAATACCTCATTTTATATTTTGGCAGTTTCCTTATACCAAAACCAATATTGGGAAACGAGCGGGTACCAAAACACCTCAAGAGAAATTAGCATCCTAACAGGTCATCGAATCAGCTTGAATTACAAGTATTTTAGAATTGTGTTGATTTGTCAGAGACCGTGGAGCTCTGTCTAAAGGAAACTTGTTTTGACAACTTTCTTTACAGAAACTTGAGCAGTCTTGGCAGTACCTCCGGCTCCTTTCACTGCTCAAACGGGTTTCAGTTCCTTGCTGACTATATGAATAATCAATTTGAAATAAATATTGCACCAACTTTCTCATTCAACGGCAATTGACCGTGGTTTTTATTACATCGGGGGGGGGGAAGGGGGGGTATAATTTATAAGAACACTCCAATTTTCATGAAGGTTTGCCCGTCAGAGACGCTTTATAGTAAGTACTAGTCTTCTGTTTTATCTTTCTTGAGCAACTCTTGATCTTTTCCGATCCTCACGCTAGAGTATTCGAGGGCTAGTGGTCTTTATTTTATGTTTCTTTCTTATTTTTTTTATCAGGCGATGATGAGCAAGAGATTTTTTGATTTTACACAACAAGGAAAAATTCATGAAAGTTTAGGTGTCATTTTTTTTTAAATTAAAAAAAAAAAAAAATACTTATTTAGTTTTTTCGATATGTATGAAATTCTCGTTGATCTTAATATCAATAGGCTATAAAATTCTGAATGATTCAAGTAAGCCTATGCCTAACACTGATTGTTATTTATTATTTGGATTTATTAGGTTTTTTAATCTATATCGACAAATTTTAAATGTTTTTATTCCACTAAATGTTGTACCAATTAATTTGTCGAATCTTAATCAATCTCCTGCACAAAACGCGTATAAACATCTGTATCATTTTGGTGCTTCGGTGTGTTTGAAAGATGGTGCAATATGTGAACTCCGTCTATTTTGTTGTGCATTTTATTTTCCTTCAATAACCGGAACTATGGTCTGAATTGCACCCGACGGTAATGTACTACAATTGCCGGTATTCAGGTTTGTAAAGTGATAGATTCGTTTGTCTTTCGATGTTCGAATGGCATTTCAAGGTTTTGACGGAGAAATTCTTTAACAATGAATAGCACTGTATTAGTCAGGGGGAATAGTAGATAAAGTCGGTTGACTGTATTAGTCAGTAGTTACATGTTATGTAACAAATCATAGTAGTTAATGCACGTGTTTTTCTCACAGCCATCAGTTTGAATTAACTAGTAATCAAAGTTTAATAATCGTAGTAGAACTCCGTTTTTTGACTGATCTTCGCATTTCACGACCTCAGGAAACCGTCATCGTCACCGTCTTGTCGTAAGCACGATAGCTTCCACAAAAATTAAGAAATTCAGAAAATCTATTGAAATGGCGGCCATTTAAAACAGTTTTTTGTTCATATCTCGTGTGTTATTTACCTTTTAACATATTAAATTAATTAATTAAATTGTTTAAAGATTGTTAAAAAAAATAGCCTATGAAAATCACTGACACGTCATGTAATTGCCTCAGTTTTCAGTAGAGTATTTGTATACAACTATCATATAACTGTTTGTCCTCCAAATTCCCATAATTTACGTCACTGCTATCTAACTGTGTGACGAGATTATAATACTTAAAAACAGTCATAGGCCTACTTTATTTTTAGATTTTATTAATTAGAATTTTTCGTCATTACACAAAAATAAAGACAAATTTCTCCGCGATAACTAATAGACTACAGCATCCTCAAGGTAGGAATGTGTCTGGAGTGAAGAGAGGGGCTCCCACACTTTGTTGCGTTTACTTTCAGCGGTACAACCCCAATAAAAAAAATAGACCTCAAATGCTTCTGTGTAAACGCCTACCCTAGTTTTCTTGGAATGGGTTGTACCGTCAAGTCAGGTTAGGGAAGCAAATATGAAGGAGGACACGCCCCTTATACCAGACACATCCTAGTCTGAAGCTACTGTACGTTGGTTATATCAACTAACTGTAGTCAAAATTGTTGGACCGACTATGTGTCCAAAATGTCATTTAGATGTCTAAAAATCCTTTTTTACGTCTTGGAAACGATGCACTCTACGAATTTCATGTTTCTAGGTCCAGGATTCCTATCGGATGTTGATGAGTCAGTCAGGACATTTGGTTTATACGTATATACTAGCTGTACCCGCGGTTCCACCACCGCGGTTCCATATGACGGTGTTCAATTTAACACCATCTATAACTTTGAAACGATTTTAAGAATGCTTTTAATTATAAATCACATTTTAATTATATATCAACGTTAGTATTTTTCACCTGCAAAAGAGACCCTGGAACAGATTAAACTAACACTTCCAATGATATACCAACATGTTTATTTACTAAAATATTTGTTGTCACTGAAAATGTTAAGGAAACGTGTCGAAAAATCTTGATTTCTGCACGAAAAAAAAGTTAAAACTCGGGAACGATACTGTACCGATTAAAAAAAAGTTTTTATTTCCAATTAAATTTTTAAATCATCAACTTTTATCAGTCCCAAACTATGTAATGTTGGTGAACATTTGAAGAAACTTATCGAAAAATCTGGATTTCTTGTTTTTCTGCCGAAAAAAAGAAGTTATAATTCAGTTACTGCTACACCGATTTATAAAGAAATCAGTTTAAATGATCGTGTACTAAATTTATCACTGAATTAATTTTGGTGTCGCTGAAAATTTTAAGAATAAGTGCAAAATATATTGAATATTCTCGAATATTGTTTTAATTTGGCAACTACTGGATGAATTTAAAATAAATAAAGACAGATATAAAGAAACCTGAATGAAAATCGGATCAGCTGTTCTCGCGTTGTAAACTTACAGATAGAGAGAAGTTGAGTTTTATAAAAAATGTTGGAGCCTGTGTTAAGTAATTAATATTGTTAGACATTTAGGCTATCTGGATGTCCTATGCAACCCAAAACCCAAGGCAATATCTCATCATGGCTAAGAGATATTGAGTAATCCGTGAAAACATATTTTACTACTTTAAACTGTTTTATATTATCCGATCAGTCACGCCTTCCGACAAAAGACAGGGGTAATTTGTATCACCGCGCTCAGTCGGACATAAGACAGAGAGGGGAAATGTTTTCATATCTGTCAATAAAAGATCTACGTGAGATTGTTGTGTGAAGATGAAAATCAAAATGGCGTTATCGTCGATTTGGAGTACATTAAGAGAAAGGATCCAAGGGGAATTTTGGGCTTCTATATTAAGTGATTCGTCGATGGTTTGATGGGGAGTGTCTTGTATCTCGTATAGAATTTTATTATGTTTACCTGATATTGTTTTTCCCTTTGGAATTTGTATTTCTCTTTCACATCAGTCAAATTTATTATAATTTATTTATTAAGAAGATACATTTTAAAAAGTTCAATAATTAAAGAAATAAAATCATCTCCACGTGATTTTTTTCTATCAGTATTATCACATGTCTAAGTACGATTTCGATTTTTTATAAAGAAAATAAAGACTAGAAAAACAGTACATTACTTTTAAGCACGCTATTGGACCTAAAGAAACTAGTTTATCCTCTTGATTAGGCCTATACAAAAAACTTTCTATCAAGTTTTCAAGACCCAACTCTTAAAAACATCAACCCTGGGAGCAAAAAACTGCCGGACAGTGGGAAGTTAATTAACACTTTCCTCCCAACTGTTTCAGACAGGCATTGTATGAGGTGAAATATTCTTTCAGACAATAATTGGAAAACGAATGTCTGATACGCGACGTGTTTGAGCGGGCAGGATCTGCTAAAATGTAACTTCACATTACAAAGCCTGTAAAAATGTTTTGCTTGTCGACCTCGCACCGATAATATAAATCGACCTTTAATGTCCTTACGTTGTTTTATATTCCTTCATGTTTTGTAAGTCCAAGGATATGGCGATACATTTCTGAGACGAATATCATATTTTATTTGATTTTATAAACTATTTTCTCTTTGTATCATGATAGTAAAAATGACAATCTAGATTATGCGTCCAATAAATTCCAAGGACGGTCCAAAATAACAATCTCGATATTCCGGATGTTGGGCTAAATTATTTTTAAAAAAATTTTAGAAGACATTTACTTATAATTAAACAAACTTGTAGCTCGAATGCTTAATGTTGTACAAATTTTAATCTGGAATTTTGTCAAAATGATTCAACATTTTCAGGTTAAAGTTTAATGTTTTGTTTTTTAATAAGTTGCAACTCTACAAAGAAGTTTGATTTCAGTATGTTTTTATAGAAAATATAACGAAAACGCATTGAGTTGTTTGATTCTAGAACAGCTCTTTCAATCTTGAAATATATTACCGAGTAGCCTATTATATAAAAGTCGTACAACAAGAATTTGTTGCAACTTTTCATTTTATCTTTGATAAGCAGAACTCGTAGAGTTAACCTAAATGGAACACGAGGTGAAAGTTAAGATGTCTTCTAATTGTGCTTCTTGGAGTGATGCGAATTTTTATTGCTTCTAATTAGAACTGTAATTGACTAGAACCTAACCTAACCTATACTCTAGAATAACTAGAACTATTACAGAGAGAGAGAGAGCAGTCAATTACTTTTTATTAGAGTGGGCATACTCGTGTTAACGTAAGGAAGATAGTCTGCTGTTATAATTTTTTTTTCTTGTCGTTAAAAAAAACAACAACAAATAGAAAAGAATATCAAATAAAAACAGGTAGTTTTTGAATACTTTAATAGCATCAGGGTCGGAAGAGAACATGAAAAGTTAATGTCAAACCTTTTGTTAAGAAAAGTTTACAGTTCTTCATAGAGTAGATTTTTTAAAAGAGAGGAGGTGAAATGGGTAAAAATAGTTTTTTTCGAGATTATCTGTTAAATTATGAATTTTACGAAAAAAGTATTTTAATTAACTTTAAAATTCAATAAATTTTGGTGTTTACTCCATTTTGGGTCGTTACCGTTTTCTCTAGCTCCATAATTGACGGAGATGTTCTATAATTTCCTTGATTCGTAGTTTTTCGTATATGCATTTCTTATGAGAAATAAGTTAGGAAATAAGGATACCTCATAATAACTTAGTGAAGTAAACAAAAAATGAAATATGTTTATTTATTTAAATAGAACCTTATTTAAATGAAATAACAATTTAAATAGTGTTTTTGCACTAATGGTTGCAAATCTTTGATTATTTGACCTGCAAAGTATGTGGTTTCTGAAAGACAGTGGGGGAGAGAGGTTTGATTTTGTAATTACAATAGACGCAAGCAAGTATTGCATTATTAAAAACACCTGTCATTAATTAAGAACGTGACAAAGCCGGCTTTATATGTCGAAATGGAAACTACATTTACCTTGTACAGTAAACATCTGTTAGGCCTACCGAATTAGCCTACTTTCATATGAACGAAATAGTTGAAGTCCTATTATTTTTATACAGATCGTTTGTTAAATTGGAACTCGTTTCTTTAAAAAAAAAAAATTTTTTTCGACGAATTATAGGTTAAGTTTGAAATCGTAAAAATGTCGAACTCCGTTTTTCTCCTGATATTCTCGTTTCATGGCATCAGGAAACTGAAATAGTATATTTCTACACTAGGACCAAAAGTGAAGCTTTTCAATATAAACTCAAGTTTAACTGGATTTACACAATGTTTTATGTAATCTTGGTTTAGATCCCTCTCTTTCATCTTTACTATTAGTGTATTTGAGGGCTAGAAGATTTTTATGTTCTTTTATAAGGCGATGATGGCAGAGAGGTTATTCGCTTTTAAAAGACAACGACAAAAGAGAATAATGATCCAACCCAGTGTGTTGAATTGCAAGTTCAAGAAAATGTCGGGTCAGAAATCATTTTCAAAAACGAAAACGAACTATCATGAAAATCCATCTTCAATCATATAAGAGGAGATGAAGAAGTACCCTTTTTGGTTTTCTGTATAATGGTGTGTAAAAGAGAACTGTCGTACTCATCTTGGTTTTAATAAATATGAACTGAAATTCCTTCCTTGGTAGGTGTCAAAACGTTATAATTCTTATTACACTTCAAGAAACAAAACTTTGCCAGTAATCCTAATTATGTGTTATATAACCTCAAGGGCTCATTTATAGTGAGTACTGACGTGGCAATCTCAATTGATCTAGTTTTGTGTTACATCTCTCTTATTAATCAGGTCTCTCTTGACCAACTCTTGTTCTTTTCCGACCCTGACGTTATTAAAATATTCGAGGGTCTTTCTTTTCTTTTTTTTTAATAACGCAATGATTACCGTGAGGTTTACCGCCTTTAAATAAAACGGAAAAACTTATAGGGAGCATGGGGGTTTGGCAATCCCGAGGGTCTCTAGCTGGATTTACACCTCTTTTTATATAGTTTTGTGTTACGTCTCTCTTATTCATCTTTACTGTCAGGTCTCTCTTGACCAACTCTTGTTCTTTTCCGACCCTGCGTTATTAAATTATTCGAGGGGACTTTATTTGATCTTTTTTTCTTCTTTTTTTAATAGGACCGAGGGGCTTACCTCATTTAAATAAAAAGAAAAAAAACCTATAGTGAGCACTGGCGTGGCAATCACGACCGAACTAGCTGGATCTCCACTTTTTTTCATGTTAAATCTCTCTCACTTAAATCTTTTGTAACTAGTCTCTCTTGACCAATTCTTGTTCTTTTCCGACCCTGATCCTAGCATTCAAGGGCTGGTGGTTTTTATTTTATATGATTTTCATCTTTTGTTTTGTAAGGCAATGATGACCGAAAGATTTATCTCCTTTATATAAAAAGGAGAGAGAGAGAGAGAGAGAGAGAGAGAGAGAGAGAGAGAGAGAGAGAGAGAGAGAGAGAGAGAGAGAGAGAGAGAGAGAGAGAGAGAGAGAGAGAGAGAGAGAGAGAGAGAGAGAGAGAGAGAGAGAGAGAGAGAGAGAGAGAGAGAGAGGCAATCCCAAGGGACCTAGCTGGATCTACACATTTTTGATGTTAGGTATACATTACGGAATAAATGTATTACTATTATAACCGTTACCGATTTCTGAAAAATACCTCTGAATGTTCTTAAGTCTACGGTAGTGTGTATTCTTACATAGTTTGCAATTAAAAATATATATTATAAAATCTGTAGATATAACGCAAGTTAATGCGGATATCTTCCATCCTTACGTCGATTTTAAGACGCTTTGATGAGGTAAGCCAGTTAAAAGTGGAATAATTTTGTCAGTAGTCTAGTATTATAAATCAGTTGGAGGCCTGACTACTCGTGTTTATTAGTTCATTACACCACAGCATTGAGGTTATCTCCAAATGTTTACGTCAATTCATCAAAATCCCATTTATTAACAATAAAAGCTGATTACATCAGTCGGTGACAAAGTTTAATTCTTTTCATTTTTAATTTAGTTGTGGTTAGATAAGGTCGCAATGTGTCTCTGCGGAGGTTGGCGCTGTGTTAGAAAGTGTTTTTCTAGTGATAGATCGTATGAATTACGTAATGAGTGCAATATTCATTATGTTCATCTCGATGGTAAGATTGTTATAACCTAGATTTAATGTGTTATTTGTGATTGTTTCACAATAGGACTCTAGGCTTTGGTTGTGTTTTGATTTCGTCGTAAACCCAGGGCGGTTTGCTACATAGATACCGACGTCTGGAATGAAGATGTAGCCTATATGCATTTATTTGTTTTCCTAATTCTATACTGACAATAACATTTATTTTAAAACCTATATAAAAAGTTTATTAAAATATTGCACAAAACCATTGACAATCGAAATACTGAATAAGAAATTACGTAGTTTTTTTTAAACAAAAATAACCAAAATATTACGTAACAAATTGAGCCTAACTAGGAGACGTGTTTCTAATGATATAAAGAAGATATATGAGTGGATGCCGTGGATGGTGTACGGGAACATAGACTAACCGCAGGGTTAGGCGTGATTCGGTGTTGTGTAGGCTAGTTATAGAAAAAAAATTATTTAAAAAATTATTTAAACCAACTGGCCTCGCAATTTTTCTAAAACGTAAGCAATCTTAAACACTACCCAACTAATTCCTAAATAAGTAGACAATTTTTTATTTTATTAATGTATTTTTGTAATTGTTAAGTTTAAGTGGAGGAGAGGACTCTGTAGTCCTAAACTCACCTGAAAAATAAAAATTTATTCTATTCTATTCTACAATCTTTACCGACCGATATTGGTCAATTTGGATATTTTCGATACTTTTTGTATTTTTCTTTTCAATGATATAAGTTTCGTAATATTTATATTTTCTCTATAACATTTTCCCGAAATTATGAAAATTATTTTCCATTTATCGTCTTATAACTACATAGATATTATTATTTAATTGATTATTATTGTTCCAACTATTCTTTATAAAGCGATATCAATGTCCTATCTCTTTGTAGGACAAAGTTAGTGTCCCAACGTCGCATGACGTCACTATGTCCAGTGTTCACCCCACTCCATCCCTCATCGTTGAACACCCCCTCATCCCACTACCATTGTCTCTCGTTCATCATAGTCTTATAAAAAATATTTAAAAAAGAACATAAACTTGAAGACACCCTCGAATATTCTAGTAGTTTTAGGGTCGAAAGAGAGCAAGAGTTGGTCAAAAGAGACCTGATAGGAAAGATGAATGAGAGGGATCTAACCCAAAACCACATAAAAAAGGTATAGTTCCAACTACTCTACTCTCTATAGTGAGCCCCTGAGGGTCATTTACAAAAGGAGCAAAATATAGATGTAACCAAAGGAATTAAAACGCAATTTCCCGCAAAAAATCACTTTTTGTGCAACACAAATACAAGACGTTTCAATGACTAAGTCATCATCCTCAGCTGCTACATGCACACAAACCCTACAGTGGACAGTTTTTGTTTTTGTGTGTGCGTGGAAAATTGTGTTTTCATTCATTTGGTTATTGAAGTTTCCACAAGTTCTCTAATACGGAGACAAATCCTGTATCTAACAAAATTTAAATGATTATATGATCTTTATAGTTTACGTGATATAATCGTCACAAATTTTGATATTTTTTGGTAGTCGTAGAGACTCCCTTATACTGGACAGAATTTAAAGACGTATTCACATAAAAAAGTAGAAGAAAAACGTTAACAATATAACCTCAAAATAGAATAAAAAAAATTAATCAGCATTAAATAATCGCGTTTTGTTCACACTTAGATGAATTTATTTAGAAAATTTACGATTTTGTGGATCTAAATTTTAAGGTTATGTCGGAACTTAGAAAATAGCTACTCACAAAACCTACAACTTTAATAGGCATAACCTTTTAGATAGTAGGAAATCTGGTGAAAAACACATCCAATTATAAACGCTTAAGAGAAATTAATGTTATATAATAAGTATGATTTTATTTTAAGATATCAAAGTAATTTAGATTGGTCAAAATAAAAAATAATAACAATCTCATTACGTATAAACAACTATCAAGGCAAACGATGATAAAGTGATGCAGTTATTCGAAATTAACAGCCGCCATTTTGTTGGACAATAATGAGTTCTGGAGTAATAGAACTCGTCACAGTCGGTTAGTCATTGTTTGTCACGGTTAATAAAACTTTTCTTTGACGTTTCAAATGTTCCTATTAAACTGATAAAAAAAAACCAATAAAGTTTATTTACGGTTATATTTTTAGAAAATAGGCGAAGGTCAGTGTAGCCTTTATGAAAGTGATTTATTATCGCGAAGATATTTTGAGCGTCAGTTACAGTATTTGTAAACTTAACCTCGAATTTAAGTTAATAATGAGTTGTGAACAGCTGTTAAGTAAAATCATATGGTGAACATGTCTTACATGACACAGCTGATCTTTAATCAATATTTATAATAAAAGGAAGTCTAGAATGTGCGTGCCGGTAAAATTAAAAAAACGAATCCCGGTACAATCAAAGGGGGTATATGGTGTGATAGTCCTCTATTGCCCATCCGTGAAGAAGGTTTCCGTTTTGTCTCTAAGGGCGTCCATTGGAAGATAAAAGGGCTGAAACTTATGACCGAAAAATACAAGGGAAATACAGTATTTATCCCCAGAATACCACTTATATCGTCTGAATTACCATTCCAATTAAAGAGACTGCAATTTCCAATCAAACTAGCCTATAGTTTTACTATTAACAAATCGCAGGGACAAACTTTAAATTATTGCTGCATAAGTCTCAAAGATTCCTGCTTTTCTCAAGGTCAATTATACTCTCGAGTAGGAAATCCGAAAAATTTGATATATATATATATATCTCCCAGATAACAAAATGAAAAATGTTGTTTATAATAGTTAGAATGTTTTCAATAAAAAGCTTTTACTTCTTATATTTTGAGGTTTATCTCCTTATATTCCAACTACCACACAATCCTATAGCCCCGGATCATCTTGAAAAAAGGTACAGTTAAATGAGTAAATTTCTACTTTGTAAAAATACTTTATTTAACTCATTACTATCATTTTTAGGGTCTTGCGCATGATTCTTCAATTAGGTGCTAGCAGACGGGTTTGCGAATATTTTGAAATCTAGATCATATTCAACATTTATTCGTGAATAATATATCTTAGAAGTCCCGGGCGAAGCCGGGTTAAACAACTAGTAGATTATAATGTCAAAAAATATATACTATTATTTTGGAAGATTTCATGATTTGGGACAAATTTTCTAAAAATTTTATTTTTGGATACAGGTTGTTTAAAAATGAACGGGTCAATCTAAACAGGGATCGAGTGACGTCTTTATATAAACGATTTATAAAACTAAAAACTTTGATGAAAAGGTTTTTCAATATTTCTTACCATTCCAAAATGGCGGTTAAAACGCTTTTAAAAATTTTGAGAAACAGACAAATTTAAAAAATGCCCTTTGGTGACTTGTAATGGTGTAAAAATTTGTAATGGTGACTCTTGGAAACGGTTGGACTGTTGTGATCGTACATTGTACTTATTTCACCCTTTTTATACAATTTTTTGCATTTTTCTTATAAATTTTGGATGTAAAACTTAGTAAGTTGTTGTGTTTTACTATTAGTTAAATACGATTGTTACAAACAAATGGTTTGTGAAGTTTCAAAATGGTTGTCGTTTCGATAGTTACGTCATGAATCTACAACAGCTGATTTTGTTCAGCTAGGTGGTTGTATTAATATCAAACCCGAGGATGTATTCGAGCAGACACGTCAGCGTATCAGCCGCGTATTTTATGTAATAAAACTCGCTCGATGAATGTTTTATGATGGGGAAGAAGGCTATTGATTGGCCAAGTTGACGACATCGCCTGCTGGTTTTAGCGTGCTGGCGTGCAGCATGACACAGAGCGATATTGTTTTGAAACTTTTTTTCTTAAATAGTAACCTAACACTAGATTTAAAACTTGGGCCAAACTCCAATTCCATACATTGATTTATGAGTTGTAGACTTTCATCGGACAAAATAAAGCTAAACGTAGTTTACTTTTGTGAGTAGAGCTCATATGAAATACATAGTTCACACAAACATTTCGCTAAATTTTTCACACATTTTGAGAAAATCGGATTTTAAACCAGTAAACAAATTCGGTTCATCGGTTATCGAAACTCATATCTTGGTACCGCGTCCTCACTTTGCCATTATAACGGTTTGCATTAGCGACATTTTCATTACGCATAAAAGCTGAACTAATATAAACCAATTTCTTTTATTCTAAACAAATAATAAAACTGTTTTAATTGTTTATAAACTATTCTATCGTAGGTTAACGCCTAACAACGAAGAAGATCCATTCAGCTGTTAGCAATAGAACTAAACAGCTGTTCATTTGTTCCCGTCACGTTTACTTTTACGTTCATTCCATTCCTCGAATTCCATTCTTTCATTGAATGTACTTTAACCCGTTCTTAATTCCTACACACTTCAAAACTTTATTGTTTTCGTGCTTGGAATTATTTACTTTGTTATTAATTCTTGTCTTTTATATGAGTTCATCAATTATCTTAATACGTTTTGCAAATCAAGAGATATAAACTAGAGTTAGAGACATATCGTGTAAATTATACCAGAATAAAATGTATATTGACCATGAAAAGAAAAACAGATTTGTTTAAGGTGGTTTCTGTTAAAAAAAAAAAAAAAAAAAATACTCACAAATTTATGTATAATCTTAGTAACATCTTTTCAACTGTAAATAAGGGTGTTAAACAACCGTCTTCAATTTTTCCGCGGAAACATATAAAGCATTGAAATTGACCTCGGGTGGGAAGATGGAGGATATCATTATGCGTATGGTTAATTACAGTAGCCTCAGACTAGGATTGTGTCTGGCGTAAAGGGTGTGTCCTTCCTTCTACTTGCTTCCCTAGCCTCACTTGACGGTACAACCCATTCTAAGAAAACTATGTACACAATTTACTGCTTAGCAACATTTAATTCCTAAAGTTACACCTTCGTGACAGACTTTTGTAAACGTTTTATTCTTATTCACACCGATAAAAGAAACGAAAGTAGGGTAGGCGTTTACACAGAAGCATTTGAGGTCTATATTTTTTATTGGGGTTGTACCGCTGAAAGTAAACGCAACAAACAAAGTGTGGGGACCTTCTTTTCCTCTCCACCCCAGACACATTCTTATCTTGAGGAGGCTGTATTTACCCGCAAGCAGCGAGCGTCAGTCGTCGGCAGTCACCTTGTGAATGTGGTAGAGTATTTAGCATTGGATGGTACCGGTGTCTTAGGGCCGAGTTGCCTCTCCCTGCAAATTCCATTTCCGCCGTTCGAAGACACGAAGGACTTTCAGATATTTTCGTGGTGATGTTTCGACTTTCTGTTACGTACTTCTGATGCAATACCTTACGATCGTCAAAAGAAAACGTTGTTGTTGCTGCGCACCTGCTGTTCTTTTATTGGCTTCGGGGATGTTGAATGTCTCTCCTTTGACTGGGTGTCATAAGAAGTAAACCTATCATTTATCACGATAATCAGGAAGTCGTGGACTTCTTTTGAGGAGTTTCGCATGTCCTGCGAGACTTCCAAATCGAGTAACTTCTGTTCGTTGTTAACAGTTTCGACACGGATTCCGTGGAGCAAGATCAAATCACGCTCAACCACGTATCCCTTACGTTGTCCGCCAGTTTGAGGACGGTAACGCTATAGTCCTGGATGATCAACGTCCGTCCTTTTCTCTAACGGAGATGAACTTACGTGCTTCATTTGTTTACCCTGAAGAAATTCAGTTCGGTTCATAATCTTGTATAACAGGAGCTGAGCACTAAAGTGATATCGAAATTATAACACCATTACATTACTGTTATAAATCCAGTTAAATTAATTACATTTATAAAAGAAATCAATTTATAACAAAACAAACATTGGTTATATGAAGACGTCAGATTGTTATCACTGTGTGAAGTATGGGATTGTTATCACTGTGTATCATATACATGACACATGTCTAACCAATCGCGGTGTATAAATCATATTATCTAAGTTAAACACTTTCAATAAGTAGTCTTATCATTTTATCTATAAGTACATGTGCTTACTAAATTACTGATAATCGGCTGTTAAGTACATTACTACTTCAATAGCACTGGAGTCTACTGGAAAGTGAAGTGTAGTTTTCTTTAAATACAGGGTGTTATGGACGACTTGATTACTGTTGAACGATTACCAGAAGAAAAACGTTTATAGATCCCACCATAGTACTTTGTTAGCACCATCATACAATATAGTACAACCTGATTAAATAGTTGACGAGCCATGTCTGTAAATATTAAATTGTATTTTAAATTAAGGAGTTTTACCTTTAAGGAAAGTAATTTTGTTAAAAACAGTTGTTCACAGATTTTCTGAACCTTGTAATTGTTTTTATCATTACTTTCGTACGTTGGGTAATGTATATAGTAAAAAGTCCCACTCGCTTCGCTCGTCCCTGGCGAGTCTCGAAGTTATACACATTTGAAGGATTTTTCACTCGCTACGCTCGTGTCGGTGAGATCTCGTAACTATAATAATATCACATTTTCATGGAAGGTGAGGTTTCGAAATTAATTTTTTAATAATAATTTTGCTATTTGTCATCTTGATACCATTATATGTTGAATTGAAATCTGCAATTTCTATCTAATTTAGTGTTTTACAAGTTAAATAACACTTACTTACTTTACTTTACTTTATCCAATGCCAGACCTTGGCATCTCGCCTTTCTCCGCCTAGCCTCCCAGTAGAGATGATGCTGACCTCGCTCCTCCACGTCTTGCAGGGCTGTGCAGTTCTGAAGGTGTGGGCCATCCATCTTGTGACGGTTGCACAGACGGCAAATTTCTGAGGCTGCTAATCCTATTTTCCTTGCAGGTAGTCATGGCCCGTAAGCATTCTGAATTTGGCAACAGCTTCCACTCTTGGTAGGCTCTGTGGTATCAGCACTGCGTGCGCTAGGCCTTCCCATAACTTTCCGGCACTCGTTTCTTTTTGGCTTTCCCTTGTTTTTCCATTGATAGTTGACTCAATCAGGCTTCTGGCTGTCAATAGGGATATGGGATTATCAGACTGGGGCAAGGTGTTACATTTTTTTCTCTCGTTAGTCTGCGCGTTCATTTCCCTCAATGCCGACATGGCTAGGGAGCCATTGTATCACAATGCAAAATAACACACGAGATATAATCAAACATTTTTTTTTAAATTACCGTAATTTCGACATTTTTATTAGATTTTTTTGAATTTCAATTAGGTTCTATATGAGCACACTATGGTACCTAGTACCAAATTTCATGTTCCTATCTTAATTTTTGTGGTCTCTAATTTGCTTACATACTATGACAACGACGGTCGGACGGTTTATAAAAATAACTTTTTTGGTTTTCTGAGATCATGAAACGTGAAGATCAATAAAGAAACTTAGATTGAATTATTTGAAGATTACCAAACTTACCTTATACTCTCCGTATACTGGATAATAAGTATAAACAATTAAAATGGTGACAATTAGTTAGTAAACTCATAGAATTAATCTTTGTTTTTATACTTGTCAACCACCTTGAGCAACAATGTAGCTAAATATCTAGTGATAGCCTCTAAGCTGATAATGACAGATAATTGTTCTTAATTAAACTAATTAATCACCTTTAAAGAAGAAACATAACAGTTACTAATTTTACCCAGACGGTTTTTTGTTAGTTTTGGGAGCTTAAATTGATAACAACAAATGACCTGTCTGCTGATAAAATAAAAAACTCAAACCATGACTGATGAATTTGTTTTTATTTTCTAAACAGGAAACAATAATTGAAATTGAAAAGTGAATTTTTCGTGTGGGAAAGTGGTAGTTTTGTCGTAACGAATTAAAAAAATTAATATAATGAAATGACGTTTTGTTACCTACAGCTGATTGGACAAAATATAGAATAGTTTTAAATTTGGAAATATCATTTTGGTACTCATTAATAGTGGTAATTATTTATAAGATGTTTTTGTTTTCTCATTTATAATTACTATAAAGTTGTTTGTTGAGTTTAAAATTGAAGTCAAGTTTTTTGTGGATAAGAGGAACGAGTATCCGGAGATGGAAGGGGGGGTTGAAACAGAAAAGAATGGATGAGTTGGCCGGAAGAGGTAGGGTTCTTCTGGGGCTGTAGCGACGAGGATGTATGTATGATGTCGTTTTGGGGCCCTTGATTTAAAAAAAAGCGGAGTTTTTGGAATATATCTCGTCTGTCGCCTATACAGTGTGCTACAGCTAAAACGTCATATTTTGGTATGTGGTCGTATTTAAACCACGTTGCGGTTATTTTTTCACCCTCTTTTGTTAACTCTTATTTAAGGAGTAGCTCCTGTAAGGAAATAACACAAAATTAGGATTTTTTTTTTCAAAATTGGTTTTAACAAGTTTTATCAAATTTTGCTCAAGTGTAGCCTCTAAGGACCCTTGCGAGCCTCGAAGCTGTGTACGTATGTGAAGGCCCATCCAATCGCTACTGTCCGTATCGGTGATTCGGCGCTGCTGGTTACGTAACTATACGAATGTCATATTTCCAGTTTAATTTTTATAACAATTTAAATAACACACCGAATATGATGAAAAAACTGTTTACAATGAGTATAATTTGACATTTTAATTTTGATTTTTACGAGTTTCGATAGTTTTTCCCAATAGTAAATTTTATGTTCTTATCTTAATTTTTGTGACAGCTATTTGCATACGATGACACGACACATTTGTTGGTTTTGATGATTAATAATCTCGCCCTGTACTTCCTATACTGGTTAAGTAGAAACAACAATTAAAATGGTGACTCAAGTTTAAGTAAATTCACAGCCATTGTTCTTATATTTATCATCGTAACGAAGTGGGGTTGGTACCATTACTTGCAGAATTGAAATAGAAAATGAGATATTAACAAAACTGTTTAATATGACCACCATTTTGACTTTATTCATTCAATTTTTATGAATTTCAATAGGGTTCTGTATGAGCACACTATAGTGTATACCAAATTTGATGTTCCTATCTAAAGTTTTGTGGCCGCTTACGTGCTTACTTGTTGAAAATCATTTTTTTCAGTTTTCTGAGGTTGAGACGTGAAGTCTATAAAAACGGAGGTCGGCATTTTTGACGATTACCAAAACGTAGCCAATACTTCGTATATTGGGTGAATAAAATAAGAATTTGCGTGCGCATATTGGTCAAATAAAAATATTTGTATAAACAAATAAACCCCAAAAAGGAGACCCCCTTCCAGGTTGAAGTCATACATATCAAATACCTGTATATTTGTATACCATATATTTTTTTATTAGTATTCGTTGGTAAAACCAAGAACCCTTGTAATTTCACGCGCGTGTCTGTCTGTCTGTAAGTCGCAACCAGTCTACATAGATAAATCCTTTATATTTCAAACTTTAACATTTATACTCTTTGTATTGTTCCGCATGTAGGAAAATATCGCGGTAACAAAAAAAATTACCTTGGAGTTATTCAGTGGCAAAAACTATAGAGAACAATTTTTGGGAACAATATTTTGGTGTGGAGTATCAAATAAAATTAGAAATTATTCTGATTACGAATATGTATGTTTTATATTTTGACGCTATGACAAATTTAAAGTGTCAAATATCACACCCTCTTCCTCTAACTTGAACACGCCGTAACCCTGCAAATGTAGAAAAAAAGTTATTTCGATTCAGTGCGAAATCATATCCTACATTTTTGTATGTAACGTATGCAATTTAATTTAACCACAAAATGAGAATTGTTAAGCGTATAAGTTTTAAACTTAAGCAAGAGTTAAAAATTAAATAAGTTAGCAGTTTTTGTAACAAGTGGTTCATACAGTTCGTCATCGATTTCTTTTTGATAGGTTAAAACCAAGGACCTTTATAATTTTACGAGCATGTCTGTACAATTTAAACTGCCGCTTGAAAAACATCGTCTTTATATAAATAACTATTCCTATATGCCTGCGGACCCTAAGTCATCTGGTTTTAGCATACGTTTGACCCTTTTATTAAAACATGCAACCGTTTCTGAGATAGTCTCTGTTAAAAATTTAAAATCCTACACTGAAACTAAGCTAATAATGTAATAATTTTTGTATATTTACCGCAAAATCATAGCACGAATTAACAATTTTTTGTGGCTTCAAACTCAATCTCTAACTGGATATGCTGGAATATATCTAATAATTTAAATTCTATTTTATTAAGTACATGTTTCTCCTGTTGTTGCGTTTCGATGGAGTACATTTTTAAAAGCTGTTAACAAAATGGGAGTTAATCAGAAACGCTTCAGCAGAAAAGTGTTAAGTGTGCCAGAAGAATGCACGTCTTAGTGAAAATATAGATTATTATAATGATATATTTTTAATTTTTCTATTAAAGGTTTAATTTTACGACCGAAATATAACGTCGACAATTTAGGAGTCCATATCACTTAAACGGTTGCATATTTAAAATAAGTACAGTGAATAAAATCAACTTAAAATTTCATAATATAAAGGTTTGATTTTAAAACAAATTGAAGTTTGTTTTGTACGAGGATATAAGGTCCGACCACTCAAGATTTTAATCCCTGTAACTTTTATGATGGAGCAAACAAATTGATATTGAGTTACTCAATTTAATTGTTCAATACTAGGTGTCAATAAATCAAGCTGCCAAGAATGTTTTTGAATTTATAACAATTGAAGTTGATGATTTAGTAATTGGAACGTTATCATGAACAAATGAACTGTTATCGTTGAGAAATGTTTTTTATTACATTTAGTGTTTGAAGTTATATGAGTTCAAACAACATAAAAAAACATATTTTCAGCAATAAATTAATTTAATCATTAGGCCTACTGGTTTATTTACATTGTCATTGACGGGAAGATAATTAATTCAAACACGTACTGTCTTGAATGCTTTATTATTTTAATTATTATATTCATATTATTTTACATAAATCTATACATTTGATAAGAATTTGATTTTGAGATATTTAAACTATTTCAGCTTTTGATCGATAACTACTGAACGAATATTTTTGGTGAAGATGCCAACCAATACTTTTGTTGCAATTGTTCTGATTATTTCACTTTTTCATCGAATCTTGAATCGTACTCTCTAGAGTCTAGAATGATCATGAATTATGTATGACATGGACAGGGGAAGATTTATTAAAGTGTTTGTTTTTCTTTCGAGAGAAACATTTTAACTGAGATTGTTTCCAAGATGAGATCGATCATTCCAGATCTAGGTCATTCAGTGTCATTTGTTATTTTTGTACAACATTAAAGTAAATTTCTATTTAAGCAATAAATATTATGAAACTTTAAAAAAGAATTTTTTTTTTTTTTTACATTAATTTAATTTGTTTAGAGATGCCATACGTATAAACATGTATAACGTAAACATGTAACGTATAAGCATGTATAAACATGTTCTGTACGTATAAAAATGTGTGTTTAATCAACGTTCTAGGATTCGTAATTGTTAGATATTCAAATTTGGTATGTAGGCTCTTTTACAAGCCACTGAACAAGTTTGTAAAATCTCTCGGAAATGGGAGGTGATTTAACTATTGATTGAGACCACGAGAGTCGAAAGTTATACTGCATGAAAATTTCTAGAGGGGGTGGGCGATCATAAAAATTACAATCTTAAAAAATTTTGTTATATAGTGTGGCAGAATACCTCTTTTTGTGTTGTACAATATTAAAAGCTACATGTAAAAACTTGCAAATTTTCTAGAATAAAAAATAAGAATGTTATTTAAAAAAAAAACTAACAGCCAAGGTCAAAATAAAAACATAGGCTACACGGATTGTAGTTGAATTTTCGTCATCTTTAGCAGATAAGAAAACTGTTAGAAGTAGACTAGTGTTTCAGCGTTCTTGTAAAAGATTGACAAACTAACGGACCATTAAAAAAATAAATTCTTTGGTTCATCTTAAATTAAGCTAATTTTATATTCATGATTTAAATGCATTGTAAAATTTTCTCTCATAGCGTTCTTATGGAATTGAAATCCCCATCATAGTACATACCCAGCCCAATCATTCAACAAAGTTTGTTTCTTAAACCTCGTAGGAAATGTTAAATTGTATTGGCAGATCAAGATACGCTTAGTAGTTGGTTTGTTTAAAAACAGTAGTTACACAGGTTTACTAAACCTTATAACCGTCTATAATTCTACTTCCTTGACGACGGCTTTGTAAATGTGCATGTTTAATAAAAGTGTCCAATAATGTTTCTCGTGTGTGTCTTAATCCTTGCAGGCCCTCTAAGCTGTGCTATACTCGTATCGGTCCCTACTGGATCTCCTATCTATAGGAATATATGTCTAGGGAAGTTAGGATTCGAAATTACATTTTATAACAATACCTTCGCTATTTGTCATCGTAGAAGAGACGGAGTTGATAATTGAAATCTGCAAGTTTGTGTCTAATTTAGTGCGGTATAAGTTAACACAACGAGATATGAACAAAAAAACATTTTAAATGACACCTGTTTTTATAGGTTCTATATGGTGACAATTATTTGCTAAATTCACAGAATTAATCATTGTTCTTATACTTGTTAAACCTTGAGCAGCGATGAAGCTAAATATCCAGTGATAACCTATAAGCTTATAAATGTCATATCTTAATTAAACTAATTAATCGCCTTTAAAGTAGAAACGTAACAGTTACTAATTTTAACCAGACGGTTTTTTGTTTGTTTTGGAAGCTTAAATTGATAACAACAAATGACCTGTCTGGTGATAAAATAAAAAACTCAAACCGCGAATAACGAATTTTTTTTATTTTCTAAACTGGAAACAATAATTGAAATTGAAATTTGAACTTTTCGAGTAGACAAGTGGTCATTTTGTCGTAACGGATATATAAAATTAATATAATGAAGTAATGTGATGTCTTATTACAGTAGCCTCAGATTAGGATTGTGTCTGGTGTAAGGGGCGTGTCCTCCCTTCTACTTGCTTCCCTAGTCTGACTTAACGGTACAACCCATTCCAAGAAAACTAGGTACACAAATTATTACTTAGCTACATTCAATTCCTAAAGTTACAACTTTGCGACAGACTTTTGTAAACGTTTTATTCTTATTTACACCGATAAAAGAAGTGAAAGTAGGGTACGCGTTTACACAGAAGCATTTCAGGTCTATATTTTTTTATTGGGCTTGTACCGCTGAAAGTAAACGCAACAAAGTGTGCGGCCCCTCCTTTCCTCTCCACCCCAGACACATCCCTACCATGAGGATTACAGTTGATTGGACATTATATTGATTAGTTGTACTTATTAATATGAGGTTTTCTAACGTTTTTGTATTTTCACATATACAGATAGTTGTGTGATGAGTTTAAAACCAATGTCGATTTCTTTGCGGATAAAAGGAATAGACGTTGGGAGGTGGAGGTGAGGGCGTAAAGTAGAAGAGAGTGGAGGAGTTTGCTGGAAGAGACAGGGTTCTGCAGAGGCTGTTGGATACATACATTCCATAGTTTTATTAAATCAAATACAATTAACGAGCAAGGTGAGGCTGCTGTGGCGTTATCTCGCGGCAGGTAATGACATCGATGATTCATTGCGCGCAAGAAGATTGTCCTTGCGGGCTCACAGTGTGTGGCAGGCAGCGGAATCAAACAGTCGCAGTTTATTTTTACCGGCGACCGATTGAAGAATTAAGAACCGTCGCATTCTGGTTTCGGCACGGGATAGCGATTGAGCTAGGTTTCTACTTCAGAATACTCTTTGGGAGAATTAAATAATCACACTGTTAAAACTTAACTCACATTCTGTTACTTCGAGGTTCGATACTATCTTCATACACTTTCTCTTCTCTGTGGGTAGCCTCTACACGCCATCATTGTACTTACCTAACCTTGTAATACAAGTCGATCAATTTCATGACCACAAGTTGTTTCTAGAAAGAAATGTTAAATTATATTCTTAAATCAAGGGATCTTATCCAGGAGGGTAAGTTTGTTTTAAAACAGTTGTTACACAGGTTTTCTTGACGTCATAGTCTCTGTTCACTTCGATCGTACCAGCGCTCGGTCCTATCAGGCTTCCAAGATGTACATATCTGAAGAGCGGGCTTCACTCGCTACGCTTGTAACTATACGAATCTCACATTTTCTTGGGAAGTCAGGGTTCAAAATTACATAATTAGGAATAACTTCGTTGGTACATTCTGAATTGTAATAGCCTATAATGTATAAGTTAAATAACAAACGAGATATGAACAAAACATTCTTTAAAAAAGCCGGACTTTTGACTTTTCAGTTCGATTATACAGCTCTACATGAGCACAATATTGTCCATTATATCAAATTTCATCTTCCAATCTTAATTTTTTGTGACCGCTATCGTGCTTACGTACAAATTACAACGACGACGGACGAATGGTATGTCGAAAATCACTTTTTTGGTTTCCTAAGGGGACGAAACGTGAATGTCAGTGTAAACACGTAGGTAGAATTTTTTTTTGCGAGTCGAACTTGCCTTATAGTTACTGGGTAAAAACTTTCAGGGTTAGATTGGATGTGCCAAGTGTTAACGCAAGTATTTTTCCAACTTCACTCTAAAGTTCTGATAAATTAAATATTAAAAGAGCATGGTGAATTAATAGGCTCGGAAAAGTCATTAAAGGGTTAAATTAGGAAAGTTTAAAAAAATATACCCTAAGAATTAACAAAGTTTCGTTGTGTACTATTTAAATATTATTGAATCATCTTATGTTTCCCCTCCCATATTTTTCGACTTTTTCAAGTAGTTGTCCCCGAAAAAAGTTGAGTAAAAAATTCTAATTTTTGTCCAATATAAACACACTCTTTGATATGTAAAAGATTTTATTGTTTATAACAATTAAAGTCTTTGAAATGTCGTTGTTAGAAAACAATTTCCCAGTTAGATTTTTATTTCATTTATCCTGGAGAGTTTATGATTGACACTAAACATGGATAATTTACTAGATAGACTAAATAAATATTAAAGTTGTATTAAATTTATTTTACAAAAATAATTACATATTTGTTTTGTTTCAGGAGATGCAATTAAATTTAGTTTCAAGAAGAAGTTGGAGGAAATGAAAGCCGTGGATCCAGTAGCTTTACAAGTGAACCTTATCAACGAAGAAACCAAACCTTTACCAACGACCAATGTCTTCCTACCTAACCCAGAACAACTAACAGACAAAATGGTGCCAAAAAACGACGTTAAAACACCAGAGTGTAAAAATAACGGAGTTCTTGTTAACAGTGATCAATTATTGAACGAACACAATGAAACGCTTCGTAACGGTCACGCTGAAATCGTATCCCCTAAACATTTCAAAACCGATGGAGAAGAAGATCAAGTGATAAGGACTTCTTTAACTTTGGGTTTAATGAATGGCGGTTATAAAGGAGAAGATGAATTATCGAACGAAAAACATTCCTTAGAATCTCTAGTAGACATCGATCTTCCGGCGTTGAATGGTAACTGTATTACACCCCCTGAAAATATTCCAAGACTACAGGATTTTGAAACTTTCCATGGAGATAGTGGGATGGAATCTGCCGCTTCTAGTTGGGACAGGACTGTAGCAGAAGTAAAGGAACATGCTTTTACAAGGCTTCAAGAAGAACTGAGGAAAGCTCACCAGGAGTTGAAACTAAAGGATGAAGAAGTCACTAGACTTAGTCGGATCAGATTGGAAGTGGAATCGGAACTTGAAGAATTGACGGCGAGTTTGTTTCAGGTAAGTTTTTATACTTGTTGGTATTTATTTTTACAGTAGGCTATGTCGTATTTTGACTATCTCACGGGTATTTTATGTGATGCGCTAAAAAATCGATCCGGTTGAGTTTTTGCGGATTTATCCGTTTTAAAGTACGATGACTCAACAAAAGTGATTTTTTAATTTATGTGTGTGCAATGTTCTACAACCTAAGCATGGACTGATTTAGACAAATTGTTTGTGTGGCGTTTTTTAACCACATCTACTCTCTGTTTCACGTTCACCTTTCAGTATACGTTATACGGGAGATGATGGCCGAATTACGTTACGACGTCAAGCGTGTGTTGCACAGATTCTTTGAAGGCGCCAGTCCAGCCAGTAGCGTAGCTAGATCTTTTGTCACCCAGGGCAAGACAAGAAAACAGTTTCCCCATTGTAACTATTAAGAAGTATATGATTTGCGTAAAAACAAAGACAACTATTTCGTTTAAGAAATACAAAACTAATATAATTTAATCTAAAAAGTAATAGCTAAATGTATGAAATGGTAAGAAAGAGAGGACGAACGAAGTTAACGATAAGGACAGTCATTTTCTAAAAAATAATTGTATTATTTAATCCGTAATAATTGATTTCTTTATTTTTATCGTTAAACTGTTTGTAACTGGACGTTTATTGTAATAAATAATAATTACGATGAAAATAAATCAAGATAGAGGAGAGAGAGAGAGAGAGAGAGAGAGAGAGAGAGAGAGAGAGAGAGAGAGAGAGAGAGAGAGAGAGAGAGAGAGAGAGAGAGAGAGAGAGAGAGAGAGAGATTGAGAGAGTTAGAGAGAGAAGGAAAAATCTTCTGAAATGTTCAAATCTTTAGCAATGTTTTAATGATTATGAATGAACTGTTTTAATATTCTATTTTTCTGTTGCTTTTTTTTTTTAATGATTATTTTTTAAAAGTATAAACTATATTCGTATTCGTGGTAAACTTGTTTTTTTTTTTTTCAATTCTAAGATAATTCAAAATGTAGGGGGTATCTGCCACATGACAAACGCACTCTAACGATTTTGATCAAATTTTGTTAATATTTATTCTCTAAAGACCCATACAAAAAGTATTTGTCGCTCTCTCTCCCACTTGGTACGTGAGTTCGATTAATCGCGAAAAATGTGCAATGAAGCTGTTATAAAAGACATGATTTTTCAAAATCAGTACTACCGATTTCGTTGAAATTATTGTGAATGGTGAGATCTACAGTTGGGGAATAATTAGCAAAACCTAATATAAACATTGACAGTGAAAGAAATTTTAAGATTACGATATGTTTACAGCATGAACAAGCAAACTTAGGGTTTAAATATTTTCAAAATCTAATACCCCCCCCCCCCAGTCAACTTAACTATTTTAAAAGTTGGCTGCTAAATACTGAAAAGCTCTTTCGTGTTCCAGTAAATAACAGAGAGTTCGTTATTTTAAAATAACAACAAATTTTAACATCTCTCGAATATCCTTCTACATAACATTAAAATAAATAGGCCTATATCGTCTTGTTCAGGATTAAATGTACTTTATAACTCGTATATTTCTTGTAAAATCAACCGCTTTCGAGATATTTGGTTAATGAACGCCGTTTTGTAACGTTTAAGCGAAAAATTATAGAGTTTTATGGTACGCTACAAACTAATGGTATAATCTGCAAAATTTGGTATCGGTATTTCAGACTGCACTGAATTTGTTCTTGGTTTTTGTTTTAAAGAAAATAAACAGACGAAACAACGAAACCTTTTTGGGACATTTGTTTTATCGGAACATTTTTCTTCATTCAGATGTGGAGAATTATTTCCCCACAGTTTGGCAAGCTATATATTGAACACCCTGTATATTTAATATTGATATCACGTTCACTTATAGACATTCATAGTTTCCTAGCTGGACCTACATCTGTCTTCATATAGTCTTGGTTCCATGTTTTTAATTTTTTCTGTCAGGTCTCTCTTGATCAACTTTTGTTCTTTTTCAACCCTGAAGCTATTTGGGTAATCGAGGACTAGGGGTTCTTTCTATACTATATCTTTTCAATGTATAATCTGAATATTTAAAAAAAAAAATTGACTACGGTTTAGGAGATCGGCTCCACAGTGAAGGTAAAATGTGTGTTTTTGTTGTATGGTTTTTGATTCGATGTGCTGGTTTTGTTTATAAGATTTTATGTTGTACTTTTTTAATGATTGCAATAGTTTTTCGCCTTTGAAATCAACAAAGCGTGCCGCAAGTGATTGCTTATTTGATTGTAGCGGGTCTAAGTTTCCCTTGAGGGTGGCTAAACTTACTTAGTGACAATAAGTGACTTACAGTTAAACCAATTCATAACTGTTTGAAAGCTTTGACCCTATTATGCATTGGACAAACAGCTGACTTCACAACCTTAATCTCTGAGAATATTAATGTTGGTTCGGAGAAATCAAGTCCCAAGTGCCGTGGGAAAGAAGTTGTCATTTGGTAATTGTATAGGACAAGTTATGATTTTCTGTTGACAGTTTTACAAATCTTATATTTCTTTGTATACATCTGCTTTACCATTTGGCCGCTATTATGTTTGACCTTGTATTATTAATGGTGTAGCCTACATTCAGACGAATGGGTTATCTTTCATTTGACTTCATTTCCTTGCGGAGCTAGAGCACTAGACTTTGACTTGTAAAATTCTTCGTCTTCCCAATTAGCCTCCTCTTCCCCCTTCATTGAGCGCCTCCAATATTTTACAGATTTCCGAGTTCCAATTCACTAACTTCCTCAAAATTCGCCCTTTCATCTTCACTTTTATTTGATGATAGTAATTTCGATATCTTTCATGTCCGTTTTCTTCAGGAAATTAAACATTACTGATCATTTCTGGTTATTTTCCTGGAGAATTTGTTGGTCAAAGTTTCCAGTTTAGTCGTGATGGGCTTCGTTACTTTCAATGACTCGAATCTTAGATCAGCACCGTTATGGAGTTGGTTTTTGTTTGGTTTCACCGTTAAATGATGAATATACAACATTTGCTTTTGTTATTTTAATTCTTGTATTTTTTATTTTTTTATTTATTATTTTTTTTTTTATGTTTCCTTTTTCTGTTCTTAATAATCATATAATTTGGGTTAGCAAACTTGGTGCTCGATTTGAAAATGTATTCAATTTACTTTCTCCAATATAAAAAAAAAAATTCCTCTTTAATAAATTACTGAGTCTTCTAACTACTTCTTCCTGGTACATTATTTTGAAATATATTTATTGAAATGAAATGAAGTAAATTGATTTCTAACAGAACAACAACAAAATTAATTAAACAATAAAAAATACAAATAAATAACAAAAAAAAACAAATAAAAATAAAAATCTCCATCTATTATTTATATGAGATTTCACTACATTGCATAGAAAATTAATAAATCAATCAAATAACAATTTTATTAATTAGTATGATTTAATCGGACATTTGCTATCGTTTGTCTATATGAAGACTAATAGACGACCTTTCGAAAGTATAAATCAACTCTCGTTATCAAGTGTGGAACTAGAATATAAAAGACAAAACACCAACATAGCCTAGTAGCCTAGGGCCATGTTGTAAACAAATACTAAGTCTATAACCTAAGAAAATAATTCAAGATTAAAACTAGACCTGAACAGTCAAAGCTAAGATTAAATACAAACGTGATCAGATAAAACCACCACACACAGACCTGCACTACACAAAGCACGGCAAGCAACTGATTGTGAGGGTTGAAGCCAAGAGAAAGTCATGTTTATCTGGGTAAACAACCTTTTGCCCCCTCTTTCAAAAGTTTATCTTATATAGAAGAATTTTTATCTCCAATTTTTAATTAAATTTTTTTTTAATGGAAGTTATAATATTGTTATTTCTATACTGGTTTGTCTGATATTTATAATGGGGCTTCAATTAGTTTTTGTAAGTTTTATCCCGGTTTATTATTTTTGCTTTTTCCCAATAAAATTTGTGTTTTTCGGACCAAATGTGTTCAGCTTTTTTTTGATTTATCCATTAGGTTAGTCTCGTGTTTTTTTTATATTCACTAATTTTTATATTTAGAGGTCATTTGATAACGAGAGTTGATTTATACTCTCGAAACGTCGTGTATTAGTTTTCAAGGCACACCTCCGATTAAACCATTCTAATAATATGAACAATCCATCATTATGAAATAACTTTAAAACGAGAACTTATTCATATATCAAACACACTCTGACAGAATTCCTATTAAAATAATCACCACTCGTTATAGAACACTCGTTTTGTCAGTTGTTATTGGATATAATTATATTGTAACGGGGGAAAATGAATAATTGTTCTTCGTGCTTTAAATCCAGTAAACCTACAAATGTATTTTAAAACTAACTTTTAACGAAACATCAAGTCTAATGACATACTAAAGGTACGACATTTGTAAAAAAAATAAGTTTTTTGTTTCAGTCATTGTGATTTAAAATTGTAATATTTGACTCGTTAAAAAAATTGTTACCTCACGTAAAATCAAACGTAGGACATTTGCAGTTTTGTGTATTTGATTCTAAATAAACTAATATTCTCTTGGAAAGGTTGTCAATAAATTGTAATATAAAGCTTGTTGGCAGGTGATTGATGAATTTGTAATGTAAAAAGATGGCGGACTGTCACTTTATAACACTGTTAAAGTAGAAGAAAATAAAATTGATGTGGGAAGTACATAGTTCGTTAGCTGTTATAATATAATTAAAATTGCCAGTTTAATATAATAAATAACAATTATCTGATTTACGAACTTGTCTTCCAATGTAAAACCGAGGATACATTGACATGCAAACAAAATCAAACTTTTGTGACTTTTAGTGCGTAATTTTTCTTTTCATGTTGTTTGAAGATAACCTCTCGGTCATCATCACCTTATAAAAAGTAAGAAAAGAACATAAAAAGAGACAGTTTAGCCGTCGAATACTCTAATAACGTCAGGTTCGGAATAGAACAAGAGTTGGTCAAGAGAGATCTGATATGTAAAAGAGAGGGATTTAACCCAAGACTACATGAATAAAGGTATCGATCCAGCTAGGGTTCGTAAGGATTTCCACTCTCGTACTCACTATACGTAAGACGCTGAGGTTTAGAGCGTTTCCAGCACATATATGCAGTATGATCACCAAATCAGGCGTCACAACTATTTTCGTTAATGATTAGAATATAAAATCCAAACTTTAGTTTGGGTTTAGGCCCTTGGATGGAATAGTCGCTAGAGCTCTCGCCTTGTATGTAAGAGACTCCAGGTTCGATATCTGTTTAAAATAAATAATAAGTTCATGTGTTGACCCAAGATCATGGGAGCGAATCCCGGCCATGATAGCTGACCACAATAAACCCAATGAGAAGCCGTTTAAAGAACTAGGCCCAGAAAGAATACAAGCATCTCTTCTAAATTTAACGCCCAAAGTTGATTTCTTGAGCCTTGGAGAAAATGTTTTCTTCTTCTTCTTCTTCTTCTTCCAATGGCTCCTTCTGGCTCACACCATCTTGGATCTTGCCTCCCAATATAATCCAGGAAAGTCCCTTCGTCCCTGCTTCTCTCCATCCAGACCCCTGCAGATCAGTAGATGATCCTTGTTCATAATATACATGTCTTGTGAACAAATTGTGCACTTGTCAGAGGTTAGTAAATTCATTCTGTATAGATGCTTGGCAAGACAATCGTGACCAGTAGCTAGTCGGAAATTTGCTACAGATATATTGCGTAGGAGCATCCTATTTACTTTAAAAAGCTCAAATGGATCATAAGCTGTGTCCTGAAGTTTATCCTTCAATCTCATCAACAAATTTCTGCTGTGAAGTTGTTTTTAAATTTCGTATAATCAAAAATGTCACTTTTTTTTTGTTGGGACAATCCGCCATCATTCCAATGCAGTGTGTTAAATGTTACAACCTTATTAGAATCTATTGTTGCACTGTTGTTTACAGTATTGTCAGGGTTAGCCCTAAGAAGGGCTCTTTTTTCTTTCCTTTTGTCTTTGTTATTCAACTTCATTTTATTTTTTTGCTTTATGGGAGGCATTTACCAGCACTGTTGATCATTTAGCACTAGCCAGGGAACACGTACAGCTTAAAGTGTGTTGCGGACGCGATTAACTTTGTCCCCCATGGAGAAAATATTAAATCGTATTGGTAGATCAAGGGGTCTTACTCTCAGCAGGGTATGTTTGTTTAAAACAGTTGTTACACAGGTTTAATGAACCTCGTAATAATTGTGTATAACACTACTTTCTTGTCCTCGGCCAGGCGTACAAATTAAAAAGTCATGTCATGTATCGAGGGGTTTTCACTCGCTACCCTCGTGTTGGTTACTCGCCTCTAGTGCTGTGTCCGTTAAAGGGTAACAGCTAACCGTCAACGTTGACCATCGTCAACGCTCAACGCAGTTGACGAAGAAGTGCATTCACTGCTAACGTTGATCAACTTCTTAGCGCTTGCAGGTGACGCATCAGTGTTTGTTAGCGCCAGCGGCACACTCGATGCGCGCGCATCCAGCTACACGTACGCCTCTCAGTCGTCTGTTAGTTTAGTTGATCAACTAAAGCGAATCAATTAGCGTCAACGTTTATTCATCAACGAATCAACGTATGTTTCTGCTGTAGCCTACTATTTTACACGTCCACACTGAACAAAGACGCTTGGTCTTCTGTTCTGTCTGGCAGGTTAATCACGCTCAATGTTAACTGGTGTTGGCGTTGACCGTTGTTAGCGTTAATGCCCACTACTACTCGCCTCTACCGAATCTCGTAACTAATGAATATATATATATATATATATATATATATATATATATATTCTTGTTGTTTAAAGACAAAAAACTCTCGGTCATCATCGCCTTGTGAAAAAAAAAAAAAAAAAAAACGTAAAATAAAGACGCACAGCCCTTGAATACTCTATTAGCGTCAGAATCGGAAAAGAACAAAAGTTGGTCAAGAGAGACTGATTAGGGAAGATGAAAGAAAGTGATCTAACCCCAGACTATATGAAAAACATGTGTAGATCTAGATAAGTCTCCTCGGGATTGTTAAGCCCGTATCGTTAAATTGAACCCCTGAGGGTAACTATACTATCACATTCTCTTGGAAGATCAGGATTCGAAATTACACATTTTACAATAACTTTGCTTTTTGTCATCATAGGGAGGTGATGTTGGTACTGTTATAATATGTTGATTTGAAATCTGCAGATGTGTAGACCTATCTAATTTTGTGTATTATAAGTTGAATCATGTATTAACGAAACACTGTTTAAATGTCAATTTGAGATTCTCAATAAAAAAAACAAAACATCAATATGTTGTATGCGAGTACAGGATAACAAATTTCATGTTATCTTTATTTTGTGGCCACTATCGTGTTTAGGAACGGATGACAATGACGGACGGACAACATATCGAAAATCATTTTTTGGTTTACTGACGATAGATAAGTCAAAACACAGAGGTCCGATCACCAAACTTATCCTGTACAATTTTTATTAGGTAAGTGAAAATTGTGCCAAATCGCTGGTATGTTTTAGATCGATAGACATTTTACATGTTTCATGTGGAATATCGTAGTGGTTAAATTCACTAAAAGGTCCTGATAATGTACAATTAGTTGAAATGAAAGAGACCTCCATCTGTGACCTGTACAAACAACTTTCAATTTGTAATATGGACATAATGCTACGTAAAAGTTCATTCCTCCGAATGTAGGTGAAAGTTAACAAAAGCCCTCATGGCCTACATACATTACCAACCAGTGAAAGCAAGCGGACTTTCCTCACTAAACAATTAAATCTTTACCACACTTATTATCATTCGACTTGCTAATTATATTTTTTGCTACAATAATTTTGTGTGAAGGTTACTTGTTTCTCAAGACTACATGAATATTCAGGTTAGTGTGGTTATTGTCCGAGAGAAGACGGATTCAGGAGGTGAGAATTTTATTTTAACATACCTCTTGATTTCTTTATATCGTGGGAAAATGTTTCTGTATAATTTTTATTTTGTTTTGCAAATTAGTGTTTTTTTATGAAGTTATCAAGGTAGGAATGTGTCTGGGGTGGAGAGGGAAAGGAGGGGCCCCACACTTTGTTTGTTGCGTTTAATTTCAGCGGTACAACCCCAATAAAAAAATATATAGACCTCAAATGTTTCTGTGTAAACGCGTACCCTACTTTCGTTTCTTTTATCGGTGTAAATAAGAATAAAACGTTTACAGAAGTCTGTCACGAAGTTGTAACTTTGGGAATTAAACGTAGCTTAGCAGTAATTTGTGTACCTAGTTTTCTTGGAATGGGTTGTACCGTCAAGTCAGGCTAGGGAAGCAAGTAGAAGGGAGGACACGCCCCTTACACTAGACACAATCCTAGTCTGAGGGTACTGTACATATTGTTATTACTACCTGCCTTGATTGTTAAAATAAACCAAATGATCCTCATAACAGATTTTTAATGTTCTATCAAATTTATTCAGAGTGGAAATAGAGTTTACACCCACTACTTTTTTCCACAGTTTTCGTCATATCGATTTCGGTCTATATGACGTTTGTGTGTAGTTACTTTTATTATCTTCTAAAATTTTAAGCCGCCATCTTAAATCCACCTTATTGGATTTAAGTCATTTTTTAAAAATAGCAAAACGGTGTTTTGATACATTATTTAACATTGTTTTTCAACTCCGAGTTTAATGGCATAATAATTTTTTTCTCTTATCTCTCACCTATATCTAGTTATTCACGAAAAACGATAGGAACTGTATTTAATTTGACTTTTCTTCGAATACTACACCTTTTTTAATGTTTTAATTATACGACACCCTATGTTACTGCACTAGATTTAAATTTTAACCTCAGTGGATATCTAGGGAAATAGGTCAGAATAATTGTAAATATAATTTAAATTATTCATACATAATTGAAAATTCTTCTGGTTTTATTTTAATCCTGTTGACAAAAATACATTTTTAGATAATACACGTCCTATTCTAAAACAAAAACACAACCAAAACAATAAACGTAACTGATCTGAATATATAGAAAATACAATAATTTAACACAATAAATAGTAGGCCTAATAATCAATCCTTACATAAAATTTTGTCACAGTATAATAAAAACAAACAAAATAAAATTCAACATTAAATTAAGAGTATAGACTATAAAACGAACATTCAATTAAAAATATATAATTTAAAACATGTCTTCATCATTTACCTATTTTTTTTAATAGCAGTACTTTCCTTCTCCTTGGTTAATAGCCCTGGGAAACTCTCTAGGCCATTCATTTTGTTTTCATACAAATTCTCATGATTTCCGCTCTTCCTTGCATGGATGGTTTCATTCCCTTAGTTCTGCTTTTATTTATAATTTATTCCCGGATATTTTATCTCATCATTCGAAACACTTTCTAGAGATAATTTATTTTATTCTGTCAGTATATTATTGTCAGTTATAGCGCAGAAATTGTGCGCATCCGTTTTGTGCAATGATGCAGACATAACCTGAAAAAAGGTACCTAAGTAACAGATTGAAAACAGCTGTTAAGTAAAATCATAATATAATGGTTTAGTTGTTAGGATAATAAGCGAATGCACAAACTTTCTCATTCACCCATCCCCAAAACAATATAAAAACGAACAAAACTAATAGTTTCGAAAAATGCCATTTCGGTAGTTATCAATTAATAAAAGGATAGAGTGTGTGCTAAAACCCTTAGGGTTCGTAGATATATAGGGACAGCTATTTTTATAAAGTCGAAGTCTTTTTAAGTGACCGACATATTAATTTTTTCGTCAAATAAACGTACATATTCGTTATCAGAATAATTTCTTGTTTCAATTCATACTCCACACATAATATTTCCAAAATAAATATAAAATTTTTCTACTCAATAAGTTTTTGCTACTTAACTACCCCAAGGTCATTTTTTTGGCATTATATTTTTGTTATATGTGGAACAATACAAAGAATATAAATCTATAGGTTAATTAAATAAAATGCCATTTGTACTTCCACAATATTTTTTAATGAGTCGTGCCTCAAAAAAAAGTTGTGGAAGTACAAATTGCCTTTTATTTAATTAGTAATGGAATTTCACAGTGTCAACAGTCGGTAGTATAGGCTAAGTTAATCTATAGGTTTTATCGTCTTGTCTGAGTAGACAGGATGCGATTTACAGACATTGGCGTGAAATTATATTATATAGGCCTACTTACGAAAACTAACCCTTCCTAATAAAGAGAAATCGATGAAAATGCAATCCAACTTTTAATGACTATTGAATTGTGTGTTTCACATCTCACAAAAACTGTTTTTAAAACTTATCTGGTAGGCTACTAAGTTTTATTCGTTATACAAAAAACTATAATAAAGGCCTATGATTTCACACTGCAATTTAATTTCAAATCCAAATAATTTTCAGATTTGTTAAATCACGCCGCCGTGTTCAAGTTAGAAGGGGGGAGGAGAACATGATATCTGATACTTTAAATTTGGCCTAGTGCCAAAGTCAAAACAAAAAATAAAATTTCGACTCCATAGTTTATGCACCTACTACTAACCCAAAGTATTTTTTTTTTTTGTTAACGCTGTATTTTTCCTATATGTGAGAAATTACAAAGAATATAAATGCAAAATTTGAAATATATAGAGAATTATCGTCTTGTTTATGTGGACTGGTTGCGACTTAACAGACATTTGAAAGAGATTGGTAAAGTTGATTTAGAGAAATTATATATTTTATAACAGCTTGATGGCTCCACCGATTTGAATCAAAGTTTAGCCTCTAAGAACACCAAAAACATTGTTGGTCGCCATCTCTCCAAGAATCTCAGTTCGTGAGCTATCGGTAAAAGACAAAAATTTGTTCACGGAGTTGTTATAAAAGAAGACATTTCTCAAAATCGCCTCTGTCGATTTCGTTCAAATTTTATTGAAATGTGAAGATTAATGACCCAAATAGGTACTTAAAATTTTAAGTAAAAAAAAAAATACAGTTCAAGAATAAATGGATATCGAAATACATATCGGGGGGGGGGGGAGGTTAGTCAGACCTTTATTTACAACAGGAATTACAGAATTCTTAATTCAGATTTCTGAATTTTTAACCCTACAAATTTGACAGGATTTAATTTAACTTTCTTAAAATGAGGCAAAGTTGAAAAAACATTTTCACTCAATATTTATGCATACGATCCTATTGTGAGAATACTTAATTTGATGTGAGTTGTACTGACGGTCATCCACTTTGTTAAATTATAAGTTAAGGTCATCTGCCTTTATTGTATATCTGAATGAATGTTACCTTGGCCTATATTGTATTCATACTTGTCACAGTCTTAAATATTTAACTTATAGAAAATTATTATTGAATTCCTTCATGGAAACGCCCACTCCCGAGTCTATGAAATGTTCATTGATCCTATCCATAGGAGTAATTTGGCCCAATTTTTACTTTATATATATATATATATATATATATATATATATATATATATATATATATATATATCTAGTAAGAGAAAGTTAATGGGTAAAAACATCAATCGAAGTTGTGTTTTTTTGCGGATATATCAATTTTGAGGTTTCCCGAGCCCGAAAAAAGTGGTTTTTGGAATGATGTCCATCTGTCATATGTGCCCCTATGACCCAAACGTGCGAAATTATTTTCATCTGCTGTTTTATGTAGCCTAAACATATTTTGGCCATATCTCGGGATTTGAAATTATGTTTTAATAACTTAATATTGAGGGTTAGATGCCATAAAAAAAATAATAATAAAATAAAAATATTAATCATGTTCAACGACTTTGATTAAAATTTGCTTAGGCCTAAGTGTAGCGTTTAGGACCCAAACAAAACATATTATAATATTTTATAGTCCCCCATATTTCCAAAAATGTCGGCCATGAGGCTTTGATTAAAGATGGAATTTCTCAAAATCAGCTCTACCGATTTCGATCAAATTTTAATGATCCAAACATGTGTATAATGAGAAGTAAAAAATATTTCGGTTCAAGAATATTTTGCAGAAAAATAACAAAATAATCCGTGACTATAGTAATTCGAATACAATTTACGATGAGGACACTTGTTATGGCAAAAGCGAAGGAAGTAATGAAATTTGTAAATATTTTGTCAGGTATGTTGGAAAGATTTTTGACCTTATGTTGGATAGTTCTCTGTCAGCTATGTTATGGTGTAAAGAAACTGTATACAGTTATTTTAAATATGTAAAAGTATTATAATTTATTTTAAATTTTTTTATAAATGCAAGTACCGTAAATAATTGTATTTACAGTAGCCTCAGACTAGGATTGTGACTGGTGTAATGGGCGTGTCCTCCCTTCTACTTGCTTCCCTAGCCTGACTTGACGGTACAACCCATTCCAAGAAAACTAGGTACACAAATTACTGCTTAACTACATTTAATTCTTAAAGTTACAACTTCATGACAGATTGCATCTCACTTATCTTGCACACAATATGTATTTATAAAAAAATTATAAAAACTAAAAACCAACAAAGTATAAAGTTGTGTAAAAAAGTAAGTTTATGTAATGATAAACTGTAAAAAGTTTTTACATAATAAAAGTAATGGCACAAATATTCAAAACGGGGTAAATTTATATTTCTCGGCTAAATGATAACTTCCTGCAAGAAAGTTGTAGATATTATTTTCGTGATAGATTATTTTTTTACAATTAGATTAGGCACATTCCAGAAGTACTCGAATGCATACTGGGCGAACTGGTTATGTTAATTGAATATCTAAGAATGGCATGTAATATTTACTATATTTTTGTGGGAAAAATAAACAGGATGATAAGGGGATCCCACGAAATACTTCCCGCTTTTCTGATGACTTTATTTGTTTATTCTAAGAATGCATTCACGTAATAACTTTAGAGCATACACAAAATATCTGTCAATCCGTCTTTCACATAGCCTATTTCCCTCATAAAATGTTAACTTGGTCGGCAAATAGGTGTTGTGTTAAGTGTGATGCTAATTATGGTAAATTAAATATTACTATATTATAATAATATTAAATTAAATTTATATTATATATATATATATATATATATATATATATATATATATCGTCCATTAAATAATTAGAGACGATTTTGAGAAATTAAGTATTTTATAACAGCATAGGTGGTTATTTAAAAAAAATAAGTCATGAACTTGCTTTATTTAAAATGGCGACCAACTGTTTGAATACTTAGAAGCTACACTTAAACAAAATTGATTGAAATCTTTAGAGCTGATTTTCAGAAAATTGTCCATATTGTTATGTTATCTGCAAAAATTACACAGTGTACATCACACAGTCTTGTGGGAGGTTTCTGCGTATATTGTGGACCATTATATTCAATAATGTGGGGGCTGATTCCTGAGCCTTGTAGTATTCTATTCTCGATTTTCAAATAACTTGATTCTTACCCATTAACCAAAACCGTTATCAGTCTGTTTTTTAGGAAGTTTAAAAGATTTTGTAGCATTTTACTCTTAATGCTCAATATCATGTATTATAGTAGAATTGTTGAATGGAGAGTTCTGTCAAATTTCACCTCAAAGTCACTCATAGCAGCAATGTTAACTGCTGTTTTTGGAAGCCGTTATAGAGTTTGATCATTTGTTATAGTATTGCATCATTAGTGTTTTACGACATCTGATGCTCAATTAGAAATTGGTTTGCAATGGTTCATTTTTAAATTTTCACGCTATTCTTGTGTTTATGATTTTTTCCATAAGTTTACCATGCATGATGTAGGAATAATTGGACGATATGAGCTGATTTCTTCTGGATTTTGCGTGGTTTTGAGAGTGAAAAAATTATAGATTCTTTCTACTTTTAAGAAATGTCATCCTTATTCCATATTCTACTGAACAAAATCAGCATTTTCCTAATAAGTGTCTCAGAACTGTTTTTGAGCATTTCACTGTGGATGTTATCTATATCTGGCTCTGCATGATGTAGTTTTGAGATGCCTTCAAGCAATTCTGTCATCGTGAATGGGTTGTTCAGTGGATTATTGTAAAGGAGTGACACTTCAAAGATGTACATGAGATATTGGTCTTGCGAGGTAAGTTGCTTTAGTACCAAATTTTGTCTTATAAAATATGTTAAATGGTTGGGGCTTTTCCATATCCAAGTCCAGAATGCCACCAACTTTGTTTTTTATATGCTTAATCTTGTTTTCCGCTGCTCTCTCAATCGTTTCCATATCGTGCTGTTCAGTGTGTTAGCATTTAATGAGCTTACAAACTCCTGCTCATTTTCTCTCTGGATTGTGACATTCTAATTGTTGTACTGAATACCGTATTCTTTAATATGCTTTGACTTCCATTTTCTCCTGGCTTTGCCTCTTTTTCCTAAGAAGTTTTATTTTATCATTCCACCAGCTGTTCATGTGGCCTGTTTTTTTTGCGTTTTCTAGAAATTATTTGTTTGGCAGATGTATTATTGTATTCTCCATGGTATCAGAGGTGATGGAGCCATTGTTATTACCCATACTGGTTTTATTATAAAATGTTCCCCAATCACCCTTTTTCATTTTGTACTTACTGAGCACTATGTTCAGGTTTCACACATGTGTCTTAAAGAATGTTAAACTGGTGTATACTGGGAAATGATCATTTTCCTGCTTCACATTTTTGATGATGTTAAGGCGAGATCCGAGGAGCTCAAGGCGCCGGTCGAAGGTGACTGATACATCACTAATTTGTTTCAATTTAATAGTATGAGATTGTTTGTTTGTAATCATTTGAAAAATTTTCATTTTTGGTTCTCTCATTCCAACTATGGTGTTTAGCGTTAAAACCACCAACTATGAGATAGTTTGTTGCATCAAGTATTAAAAATTTCAAGTCAATCTCATGAACACCCTGATATTGAGTAGGGAAAAGTGATTATATTGATTCTTATTTTTAGTTACGGGAACTCCAATTTGACTCTGTTTTCCATTTTACAGTCTTTGACATATAGCGATTTATGCCCAAGAGTAACTAAGCCTCCGTTTCTACTTTCATCTTTAAATGAGTTGAACATTTGGAAGTTCTTAAACTTTGTGAATTTTGTGAACTTTTTGTGTATTGGGTGATGAAGATTTTTGTGTGCAATTTATTTTTATGTCCTTTTCTTTAATTTCTCTCTTCAGATCATTGGTTTTCAGATCTAGCATTCCAGTGCATGAGGAGAATTTTAACATTTTTACAGTTGCCACTGCAATAGGCTGATCTTTATGAGATGTATACCTCTTGGAACATGTTGGTCATGTGTTATCAGTCAAAACCTAATATTCTTTTGATGTCTTTAGTTTATTTCATGCACACAACACTTGGAAAGAAATAGTTTCTACATGATTCTTTTCACCAAGATAAACACACAAAGAAGGACCATTGTTTGTGTGTTATATTGTTATGTCTGTTCTTTGGAAAATCAAACCATTTATACTGTCACTGATAAAATAAGGTAAACATAAATAAAAACTTTACTTATATTAAATTGTAATAAAATATATGTACAGATTTAACTAAAATAAAATTGATACATTAATATTTTCATCAAATTGAAGCAATATAATTATTTTCAAAATTAAGATTTTAAACCAATGTCACCATTCTAACTCTTTGAAAATCAAATCAGTCTTTAACAATTACATCATTAGAAAATGATTTATACAATGGTTAATACAATTATAAAAATCCAATGAAATTTTAGGTTACTTAATACTTTTCAAATTGAGCTATTTCATTGTCCAAAGAAAAACATGTACTCATCTATTAGGTTTATTGAATAATTGCCTAAACAAACTGTTTTTCCTATCTAACGATGCCCTGAAAGCTCTGACTACCATCAGCTGATTCCTAATTCGTATTATTCCACGGATCCATAAGATTGACCATGTTGACAAAGGAACCATTCTATTACCCATTGTCAATTGAAGTGAAACTATATTTAAATCAGAATATTCTTCTTCCCAAGACAAAGTGTTTGGGATCTTTTGAATAGGAATAGCGGTAATCAATTGATTCCAAATCAATGATCCGACACCGAAAAAAACAGACCAGAGCCATTGATCCAATGTAAGACCTTGTGTGTAAAATACTGTTCCACCAAATTCAATAATTATCACTTGCATTAAAAATGTACCAATCCAAATAATAGAGAACATTAAATTTGTAAAAATTCCTTTAAAAATGTTACGCTGTCCATAAATATTTCTGGCATTAATTTCATTAAATAATGTCATCATGACAAATGTATTAAAAATAAAAGTACAATGTTGAGAAGGTTCTGAAGGAAGAATTTTGGAAGGAATGTCCAGAAATGCATGTCCATAAAACATTAAAGGTAATAATACACAAATCTGGTATAATGATTGCCCAATGATATTCTTAGTCATTGTTTTAGAAATTAAAGGTTTTTTGCGGGAGTCTGGTTTTCGGAGCAATAAATGCGGTGTCGGTACTTCTGTAGCCAATGCGAGAGATGCTAGTGAGTCCATGATTAAATTTACCCATAACATTTGCACAGCCTTAAGAGGGCTATGTTGAGTAGCACAAACTCCAATAAACTCTACAATTATGGCAACGATATTCACGGTCAACTGAAACTGTAAGAATTTAGCTATGTTGTCATAAATATTACGTCCCCACATTACAGCCTTCACTATGCTGTTAAAGTTATCATCAGTTATAATAATGTCTGATGCTTCTTTTGCCACATCCGTACCAGTAATTCCCATAGAAAACCCAACATCAGCTATCTTAAGAGCAGGTCCATCATTAGTACCATCTCCAGTTACTGCCACTACTTCTTGCTTATTATGAAAGTTACTTTCAATTATACCTTTCACCAAAATGTATTTGTCTTTTGGAGATGAACGAGCCAAGACCCTTAAGTTTGGCCAAACTTTATCTAGTAAATGTTGCTGAACTACTCCATTTCTATCTCTAATGCGTTGGTTAAATTCTTTACTTTCGATAATTTCATAGTTATGCCCTTTCTTAAAAATTCCACATTTAAGTGCAATAGATCTGGCAGTATTAATATTGTCACCGGTAATCATCCGGACAGTGATTCCCGCACGTTGACATTTGCGAATAGCATCCGGCACTTCTGGTCTGACTGGATCCTCGATTCCGACAATACACAGAACAGTAAAGTTGTTACAGATGAAGTCTTCATCATCCCAATTAGGCTCTGATTTAATAGAAACTTGATTAATATGAGATGCTCTTGTGAATACAAAATCCCGATAAGCAATTGTAATTGTACGTAAACCATCACGAGCCATCGGTTCGATAACATTTTCCACCAAATCTGTTTGCATATCTTGAGTTAATTTCTGTATGCTTCCATTAATGTCATGGAAGAAAGCACACTTTTTGAGTACAACTTCTGAAGCTCCTTTAGTGAAAAGCTGATAGCCTCCTTCTTGTCTAGGAACCACTGTGGACATTGATTTCCGAGCAGAATTAAAGGTATAGACTCGAGTAAAATTATTTTCTGGAAAATTTTCTCTTATTTGTTGATAGTCTTTCCCAAGAGCTTTAACAAATCCTAATAAAGCACATTCAGTTTTATTGCCCATTTGTTTTCCAAGTTCTCCTGTAGTTATATTCAGTGGCATGATTCTTGATGTATATGCAGAGTTAATTGAAATTGCTTGAACAATTAAGTTACCTATATCTGGTGGAATAGATGAGAAGGTTGGCATAGTCTTGTATAACACTTCACAAATATATGCTTGTACCACTGTCATTTTGTTAGTAGTCAATGTTCCAGTTTTGTCAGAGCAAATAGTAGTCGCACTGCCCATAGTTTCACAAGCATCTAAGTGGCGTACCAAATTGTTATCTTTCATCATTTTCTTAACAGAGAAAGCTAATGAGAGTGTCACAGCAAGAGGTAAACCTTCAGGAACTGCCACAATAAGTATTGTAATACCAATAATTATAAAGTTAACAAAGTCATTGATATAAATATCATTCCAATGCTTGTGATCAATAGCAAATGTCTGTACACTAAAATGTATCATAAGTATAACAATTATAAGTATGGCAATAGTTGACCCTGCATAGCCAATTTGAATTGCTAGTTTTGTTAATTTTGCTTGAAGAATAGATTTCTTTGTTTTCGCATATTTATAACTGTGAGTTGTTTTATCTTCTACATTGTGAACAATGACACTATCTTCTGCAACTTCTTCACCGACTGTATTCTGAGTCATTGGTTTCGTAATAACATTTCTTTGTGGCATATCCTTTTTCTTTCGTTGCTTATTAAACTTTTTAATTTTTTTTTCCTTTTCATCGTTTTCCTGGTTACCTACTGCTCCAAGTAAGGTATATATAATACCTGCTTGAGAATTAATTCCTACAGCTGTTACTAACATTTTCCCACTACCTTCGACTATTTGTGTTCCTGAAAGTAACATTGGATCATATGATTCTTGTTTCTTTACATGATCAGACTCACCAGTTAGTGATGATTCGTCCACAATTAAATCATTACTTTGGATTAAAATTCCATCCGCAGGCAATAAATCTCCATATTTAACATGGCAAATATCACCCACAACGATTTCGTCAACTCTGATCTGTACTATTTCACTTTTTCGTATCACTTCAACTTTATTCTCTACATTTATTCGAGTCTTTAAAGTCTGAAACTGCTTTTCCTTAGTATAGTCATTAAAAGCAGTTACAACAACTATAACAACAACCGAGACAAAAATTGATGTACCCTCAATCCAGCCATGGTTGTCTTCAAAATCTATTTCAGTGTCATCTGTTAACTCGTTTGTATAAAAGTAAAGCCCTATGGATATAAGTGCTGCTATAACCAATATAATTAGTGTAACATTTAGAAGTGCTTCCCACATTAAACGGAGGAATGATTTTGTTTTTTTTGGTGGTATTATATTAGTTCCAAATGTTTGTTTTCTGCGTTTTAAATCTTCTGGTAGTCCAGACAGGCCTAGATCTGGTGATGTACTGAGCTTTACACATACTCCTTGAATACCACCCAATTCATTAATTCTGGAAATTGCTTCAGTCCCACGATGTTCCATTAGATCTTGTAGCTCCTCAACAGTTGTAAGATAGTGTATTGTAGATTTTCTACTAAATTTTGACATATTTCTTAAAAGTGATTTAGTCATGGTCTGTTTGTTATATTTTCAAATTATTGGAATAACCAAGTTCATATATTATTTTATAATGTAATTTAAAAGTTACTTAGAAATGTTAAATATATAATAAAAATAAATACTTACAATAAATAATGTACATTAAGACAACAAATTAACATCTGGTTAATTTCACATTTTTTACAATGTAACTGAAAATAGTATAAAACACATGGAAATAATCATATGTGTTTATTCAATCACAAACAACAATGAAGCTGCTAGTAGGTCTAATACATTATTTTTCTATTTTACTTGCTTTTGAGGTTAAACAAATAATAGGTATTGAATTCTACACTGTAATGTCATATTTTATAGAAATAATTTTGAACAAACTGTGAGACACTATTGAAGTTATTTTGTAGCTGAATTACTGAACTAAATAGTGTAAAAATATTGCACTAACTTTCTCACACACCTATCCACAAAACCAAATTTTAACAAAAAATAATAATTGCAAACCTACATCTCATCATTGCCTCTGATACTACTTACATGTGAGAACATTGTTGAGTTCTTATGTTTGACCATCATTTCTGGCTTTCATTATTGTTTAAGTGAAATTTCATTTAAAACATTTGAGGTGGGAGAATTAACATGGTATATTAAGCTAATTATAATAATTGTTTAATTGATTTACATATAAAAGTAAGTATTTGATTATAATATAGGCTAACAAGAAAGATTAGTCGCCATGACAAATAACAAAACGTTAAATGGTGGAGGGAATGTTCAAAATAATAATCATAAATTTACGATTCTGAACATGAAAATACTATTGAATAGCATGCTGAAAGTGAAATTGTACCAAATAATCTTTGGCAAAAAACAATCTAGACCTAATTAATTTGGTCTAATACTATAAATACAACATTGTTAATATAACTAGTAAGTTTTAGCCAGTAAAGCTGCATGTAAATATAGTTAAGAAAACTTATATTAGGTAATATATATTTTTCCTGATGACACAATGGTAGTGATTCCTAACCCAAAACAAGTTACAGATGGAGCTGAACTTATAACATGATTTTAAGGCTATGAATATCTGGTTTAGGGACAATGGTCTTCTACTGAATGCAGATAGTTCAGTTCCAGTCTCATTATACAAGCTGTGTACCAGGTAATAGCCATTTGAGTTGCATTAAAGAACCCTCAATCATGTAAAATGTCTTGGTATTAAAGTTGACTGCAAACTCACATGGGAACAATACGTTTTAAATGTGATTGGTAAATTAAACAAGGCATTTTATGTAATTTTAAGTGTTAAAAGGGTCATCAATTTAAGTATCACAATGAATATTAATATTTAATAAAAATATTTATATAATAATATAAAATCTATTCCTTATATATCTTTACTTAATATTTTGTGATTTTTTTAAAAAGTTTACTATAGTAAAAAAAAAATGATTGGTATCCTAAACGAAACAAGGAGCTACTTTATCCACGACAAATCAAAAGCATGTATGAAAAGGCGCCTTACTATAGTGGGATGAAACTATATAATAAACTGCCAGAACACATCAGGACGGTCCTAAACAATTTAAAAAGGCTCTTCTTTCTTATTTATATGAAAATTTCTTTTATGCCATAGAAAAAGTTTATTCTGCAAGGATAAATGATGTATTTTGTAACAATATTTCATTGTGACATGATTTGTGTTGTATATTTAGTTATTGTAGAGTCTGCATCTCTAATTTTATATTTTATTTTAACTTTTATATTTTATCTTATATAAATTATGTATAATTGAAATTGCTTTATGTATGTTATGTAAATGTAATGATTGACTCACCACCTGGCATAGAAATCTCCCTATTGTATTCTGTATTATGGCCAAGAGATAAATAAATATAAACCAGAATCCATTAAACCAGTTGAAGTTATTATTACAAAAAAAGACAAATAAACAATTAACTCTAATTGTATCAAAAAGTTATTAAAATCTCTAATGAACTTATAAATAAATCAATTCAACCGATTGGACAAACTTGCACTATAATTTGTGTAGACTATATTAGCATAGACTCTATAACAGTGCCAATTATCTCGTTGAAAAATGGTATAAGTGAATATAATGTTTTTTATTCTTCGCTTATAGTGAGTATGTGTTTGGCAATTCTGAGGCTGCATTTCCACCTTTGTTCATGTGATCTTGGGTGAGATCACTCTTTTCCATCTTTCCTATCAAGTATCTCATCACCACTTCTTATTATGCCCTCAGGGACACATTTTTAAGAGTATGAGCTTGGCAAAGCCGGGAGAATTTAGCCTTTTCCGTGTAATCTTAAGTATGATCCCTTTCTTTCATCTTACCAATTCTCTCTTTATCAATTCTTTTTTTCCCCAACTTAAACATTATGCTTATTCAAGTGCTAGGGGTCTTTTACATAAAGGGGTCGCCTCTTCTTTTTTTAAAGGTGATGATGACCCAGAGGTTCTTCGTCTTTAAACAACAAAGAAAAATTGACCAATTCTGGTTCTCTTCTGGTCCTGACGCTATTTGGGTATTTGAGGGCTGGGGGGGGGGGTCTTTATTTTATGCCTTTTTTTAAAGTGATGATAACCATATGTTTTTAACCTTTAACCAAAAGGTTATATATATATATATATATACTATGACAAATCTTAATATTACTTTTTATACATACGTTATTCGTGCCAACGTTAACAAAATAAATAACTATATATGTATATATATATATATATATATATATATATATATATATATATATATATACTATAACAAATCCTAATATTACTTTTTATACATACGTTATTCGTGCCAATGTTAACAAAATAAATAACTTTGAAACATGTAGATTTTAACACTTTCTTTAATTGCAAAATTAAATTTAAAAATCATTTACAATAAAAAACAATTATCGTTTAAACTTGATGCACTTAATAATTATACAATTAACATCTTAATCTACTACTTATTCTAAGTACATAGATAAATACGAGTTACTTATTCTACAATGTCTCAATCTAAAATAAAGAAATAAGAGTGCATCAGAATTAAAAATTTTTTTTTTACTTTTAATTATTTTGTTAAAATGCTCTGGCTAACTGAAATTTATTATTATTTATTAATTCAATTTACTTTCTCTTTACGGGTTCATTAAGGTTATTTGGTGACTATAATTTACTTAAATATAAATAAAATTTGTTGGTAGTTTGTTTAATTGAAATTGTCCATTAATTTGTACTTATCGACTCTGAAGTTCTATTACAGTTCCAATGTTCCCGGTTCCTTGAACGTGGTTACCGTGTAGACTGCTAGTAGATGGATTGTAATCTTTTCGACGAATCTTCTTTTTCTTCATACACTTTTATTTTCACACACTTTTGTGACGACGATTACTTTTTAATTTATTCGATGATTATTCCTGTTCAAACACTTGTAGAACGACGCTATTACTCACACACTTTTATGACGACGACTCTTCTTAACTTCGTAACTTCTATACTTCGAAGACTAGTATTAAACACTTGTACAAAACAACGCAGTTACTATTTAATTTCGGCGGTTGATTTCGGCTAAATCTTTCACAACATTTTTCTTTTTGCTACTAAGAGAAACCTTTCTCCGGAATAACCTTCTTCAATAAGTTCAGCACCAAAAGAACCCTTGCGCTTCTCTTCTACCCTTATTTATAATTTTTATTTTCAAACTGCTTTATTCCGATCCTCTGCCTTCATTGGCTTATTTTAAATCTTTTACGTTACTTCAGAAGTGACGCAATTCCTTTCATTGGTCCTTTTCAAATAATTTCGATTGAAGGCATTGAACTTTTGAATGCTTTCTTTGACTCCTTGGGGTCACTGACTGACTGTAGAATAATTTTAACCCTTTCAACTCTTCACAATTTATGGCCTACCGAGAACTGACCTTTTGGGAGCCCTCTATTTCGTTACAATAGCTGCTCAAAATGTGTAAAAATATAATCTGTATAGACAAAGTTGTCAATATAGATAAAATAATAGAAGATGCAATACACTACTTGTAGTGTTTCACAATTAAACACAGTTAACTTTGTATAAACACATCTTTATTTGGGTAAACCAAAAGTAAACATAAACCTAGATTTACTTGGATACAATTAACACAGTAAACCAAACATAATTACAGTGCAACTGCAACGTAACCTACAGATTTTTCTTTACATTTTAATCCTTGAGCCATCCATGCTAGTCTCGTAGGCACACACAGATGAAAAACGATACATTGAAATTTTTAAAATTTAAAAAAAAATATTATTACAACTGAGTACAAACCCATCTAGTAATTTACATTAAATTTAATAATATATACACTTTGAGGGGAAAATAACCCATTGGTCATTACCCCCTTAATGTCCAAAGTCCATTAAGTCCAATGGTTTTATTCGTTTCAGTCTTCTAATTAAACCAGTTGTATCCATCAATCTGCGTATCTCCGGATGCTCATGTTGCTCAATGCGATGTCTGTGCTTGCTTGCTTGCTTTTTTATTTCTTCTTTAACCGTATCTATTTTCAAATCTCTATGCAAGTTGTCATTTCTTATATACCATGGTGCATCAACAATACATCGGAGCACCTTATTTTGAAAGTTTTTATGTTAGACTTCTTTGTACAACCCCATAGCTGTAATCCGTAGGTCCATACCGGCTTTAAGACTTGCTTGTATATGAGCATTTTGTTATGGATTGATAGTTGGGAATTCCTTCCCAGAAGCCAATACATATTTCTGAATTTAAATTTTAACTCTTGAACTTTCTTTTTAACGTGTTCCTTCCATTTCAATTTCACGTCCAAAGTCATTCCCAGGTACATTGAAATGATTTATTGATACATTATACTACTGAAAGTTATAAAAAATGTAAAGATCATGATAATGCACTTGTAAATACATTTTGCCTCACATTTGTGGAAATTACATTTCCTTCAGTGATTAAATTAATCTACATAATTTAGTAAGCAAAATAATACTTTTATACTGTTAACCCTAGAATGGTAACGCCTTTTTACATACATAAATGGAAACCTGTAGTCTCTCAGACTACTCACGTGAAAAGTTTGGAAAAAACACTTACAAATTTAATATATATATATATATATATATATATATATATATATATATTATATATATATTAATAAATTAGATTATATTGCTGTAGACATATTTAAGTTGTGTTTGTGTTTTTACATTTTTTTGGTACAGTCTACACATCATTACTCGGTGCTCCAAACAAATGTTTTCTACAGTTTTTGCTCTGAAACCTTGTGCCACTAAAACTAATAAAATATAAAATAAACACAACTCATTTATATATTTTAATTTGGGAAACTCTGCACAGATTTAAACATGTAAAAAAAATAAAATAACACAAAGCAACTATTGCACAAGACAAAAAACTAACGTAAATGGTAATACTTAGTCAATCACACGACCATTATCTCACTGGAACTAATATAGCGAAGTAAACAGTTTTTATTTGGGACTAATATTGACATTGAGTGGGAGGGGAAGGTATTAGGGATGGGGCGCTCGTAATCTTCCTACTCCATTTCCCAGATCGGTTTTTGTAGGGACAGTCGTCTGACAGACTACACGTTACCATTCTAGGGTTAAGCAATGTTTCAATTGTTTAAGATTCTGACACATCATAGTAGTCAGTGGTGGCTGGTGCTTGAAAAACTTGGCGGTTGCAAGTGTTTATGACAGACCTCTAACATACTTTGCAAAAGTTCATTTTTGATGGTTTTAGATGTCCCCTTGAACATTGTAGAACTATCTAGATTTCTCTTTAGAACTGCATCTAGTGTCAGCACTGGAATTAATTAACCCTTTAAACACACCAGGATTACTTGACTCATTTCTCTCATCATGACGTCTTAACGTTAATTCAAATGCACCACAAAATTGAACACAATTTATAATACAGTAATACTTAATACATATCTATTTTGTTTTTCCCATTTATTATGTGCTGCAATGTTCATCCTAGGCTATACACACTATTTAATTGTTGTTGTCCCGAAAAAGGCTAATTGTAAGCTATTTTTTATGTGATTCATGTTTTTTTATTCTATCAGCAATATGATTTAGATCTTTAAATCCTGTTTTAACCCAAGTGTCTTCTCCACCAAACAATAAACAGGGAAAACAAAATAATGCCAATTTCCACCACCACACAACCAACTGCACTTTTTGTATAAATCCGAATTAAATTTTCTGTAAAAGACCTTTTTCCAGTTTGGACAACTTGGGTAGAACCAGGAAGGTCAGGTGTAGGCCCAACCATTTAATTTCATATTTTTCTTCACTTAACATCAAACTGAAAGGTCTTTGTAATACATTTTCAACAGAATACATTGTCCTAACAAAACTGTCATTAACTAATATTTTAACCACATCTTAATTTTAGAACTAACAGTACTTGGTACAATAATCAACTACTCAAAAAATTCAGATAACTTCATATAAGAATACATAAGATTCTTATATGATATTAAATATACATATTCTTAAATATCCATGATATTTATGTTATCAGATGAACAATAAATGTTGAAAGTGATCAAACTACTCAAAAAAACACACACAACCTCGAAAACAAATACAAATAGACAACTCGGGTTAATAACCGGATGAACAAAAAAGCACTGCTGTAGTCCATTCCATAGTAAAGTGTAAAATATGCAGTGTTCATGTCTGCTGTCAAGTTGCAAACTTACAGCATCCTAATAGAGAGATAGGCCGTTGCTAGGCAACAAGTTAAGTTTTCAAGACGCTAAGTGTTCCATGTGTACCATTAGAGGGCCGGGCAAGACTGGTGCACTCGAGCTCTGCAACCTAAGCAATGACATCACATCACACAATTCTTTCTTAGTTATCACCAGCTCTACACTGTACTTTTTTATCTCTTTTTCGTTTAAAAGGATGTAGATAAAACTTGAAGTCCTATTAATATTTTCAAAAAATGTTTAGATTTAAAAAAATATTTTTATTGTTTAGATATTATATGGGATGGGGGTTGTGCAACCTTGCAACCTTATTACGAACCACCACTGATAGTAGTACAAGGTTGGAATGTGTCTGGGGTGGAGAGGAAAAGAGAGGCCCTTACACTTTGTTTGTTGCGTTTGCTCTCAAGGACACAACCCCAATCAAAAAATATAGACCTCAAATGGTTCTGTGTAAACGCGTACCCTTACTTTAGTTTCTTTTATCGGTGTAAATAAGAATAAAATGTTTACAAAAGTGCACAAGGAATTACAACGTTTACAACTTTAGGAATTAAATGTAACTAAGCAGTAATTTGTGTACCTAGTTTTCTTGAATGGGTTGTACCGTCAAGTCAGGCTAAGGAAGCAAGTAGAAGGGAGGACACACCCCTTACACCAGACACATTCCTAGTCTTAGGCTACTGTATGTAAAATGTTGTTCATTTTGTTACAAGGTGAACGTGAAAATGTAACTGTCTTCTTCATTAAATTCTTCTGTATACTGTAAAATTGTTGAGGAGTGCATCCAGCTGATTTTTAATCACACCCTGAATTTTTAAGATAACCAACAAAAAACATATGTTTAACAGTCATGAAACGTATACTGTTGTCAATGAAAAATGTCCTGAAACTAATGAAATTGGGTGGAGTGAATAAAGTTAAGAAATAGCTTATTCTAGATTTTTTTTTAAAGTTAAATATAGTAAATAAAAATGAGACTTCACTTGCAATTTAAGAATTCTCTTACAGGGGTTAAGAATTTGCTGATTTTTCACAGTGTTTTCTTCAAATTAGTCTTATTTTATTTATTTTTAAACTCGTAAAAGTGGTTGAATAGAGATAAGGACTGTCTTAACTTATAATACTCTATGTATAGTAATCTATGCATGGTAACTATTATATGTATAGTATAATGTAAGACAGTTCTTACGATTTTTTAAGTCTGCTATTTTCCTTCACTTTACATCTAAATATTCGTTTTGAATGGCTCCTTTTATGTTTGTTTGAAAAAAATATATAAACAACGATAAGACATCAGTATAGAGTGATAGAAATCACTTTTTTGTTTTAAAGAAGTGTTATAAATTACATAATTGACAGCTGTAATTAAAAACTTTCTTTGAATCAAATCTGATTTAAATTTACGATGAGTTCATAGCACAAACTATGACTGCTTAGGGTTTATTTTTAAGGTAGATTTTTTTTCCCTCAAAATATTTATCTACAATATTTCATAAAAGTTGGTAAAGAAAGATCCATTTATACTAATTTATTTTTCAAACACAAGGGGAAAACTGAGTAACGAAGAAATTAAAAATGCTTTTTCCCCCTCATGTATAGAAACTTTTTTGTGGAGGTGGTGATGAATTTCTTTTGTTTGGTTTTGTGGTTGGGTGTCTGAGAAGGTGTAATGTGTTTCAAAGTTATAAGTCTTTCTTTTAATTTCTCACATATACCTCCTCGTATAGAGAAAGTCGCAATTATTCAAAAAATCAATGTTAAGTTATTTGTGGTCGTATCTGATTTGTTCAGGTCCCTGATTCCAAAAGCGTGATTTTTGATATGATATCTGTGTGTTAATTTGTCTGCCGTCTGTAGAATGCTCTACAGTCCAAACGTGTGCACTTACAATTTTTGAGCCTTTAAGGATTTCTTCAAAATGTTGGTTCGTGAGTTATCATAAAAGGTCGAAACAAATCGGCCATGAATCTTTTACAAAAAATAATTTCTCAAAATCGGTTTCATCCAACATAAATGGACAAAATATTTCACTTAAATAAAACTAACAATTAAATTCAGACTACTGAAATTTTCAGACAAGGATGTTACAGAAAAATAGATCTCAGAATGAACAGCAATGAGTGGAAAGACAAAAACATCAACAGACAACAGATACTTGCATCCTACCCTGTTAGTTTATTAACTGTGTGTGGAGAGTATATTAATATGAAATATATCAAATGTAGTACTTTAAAATTTGATCAGAACTTTGACAAAAATTGAAACCAAACAGTTTATATGTATAAACTACAAATTTGACATGCATTTTTTTATTTAAGATATTTTTTATTTTGAAAATTTAAAATATTATTTCTATTCATGAGTTCTTTTGCAATTTGTTGCAGGAAGCCCATAACATGGTTAAGGAAGCAAACATCAAACAAGCTTCAGCAGAAAGAGCTTTGAAGGAAAGTGTAATGCAGGTGGAAGTACTTACTGCTGAAGTTGCTGCTTTGAAAACTTTAGTCTTGACTTCAACTCCAAGTAGGCCTAACCCTCATCTACATCCTCAGATAGATACTAGAGGAAAAGATGAAGCTCCAGCTTCTGGTAAGTGGTTACATTTTATATAATAGACGAGAATAATCCATATTACATGTAACTACTTAATCATCCACTTTCTTATGTTAGCTTCTTCATCAGAAAATTAGATAGGGTCATTTTCACTTCCTATTTATACTAAGTATAGGGAAAGTCGTGTGCTGGGTCAAAAATTGAATGTCGAGTACATATCCGTGTGAAATATCTAGATTAAAATTAAATTAAAATTCATATATCAATTTGGTAATTTGTAGCATTACCATGGTGCCCAACATTAATAACACTTAGCTTCTTTCTTTTATATTGAGTAAAATAAAACCCCTTATTTTTTATTTTATTACATCCTTCTCTGAGTAAAAAAGAAGTTTTTATAGAGCAGGTTATTGCTGGTGAAGTAGCTATAAAGCTGCCTCAACATACAAGATCCCACTATTTTGCTCAATATAGGTACCAGTGCTATAGGTCGGTAGTTCTTAGCAAGATTTACATCTCATTTTTTTATAAATTGGTGTAATCTTCACCGGCTTAAGACAGTCTGGAAACTTACCATCATTCAACAATAGATTTATCAGATATATGAAGGGAAAATAAATTATGTTTTCAATTTTCTTAAATATGATGTTTGAAAATCCATACATATCCTCACTGTGAGAATTATTAATTTTATTGGTCACAGAATAAACAGCCTTGATGTCACCTTTTTCCCACTGGAAGTAAGGTCAATAATATACGGAAGTTAGAGACTGGGGTTACGTTATACGCATAATACTACAAAATTGAGGTCTGTCACTCTAATTGACAAGGCCTCACAAACAAAGCTCTGACAAAAATCAGATACATTTATAACATCGAAATTTACTTCGTTCTTTACAAATATGGCCGAACCACCATGTGAGTAGGGATACCTCCTGCAGAAACTACTGGCCAAACTTAAGCCGTTTGGGATATACAAAGGCAATTCTCCCTCGTTCAACCAGTGTTCGAGGGTTTGAATATCGGCTTGTATTCCAGGATTGTCTCCAATTGACCAAGCTTATTCCTCAATGATTGGATATTAACAATTGAAATAGTCACCAATTTCAATTAAAGTCATATCTCTGGTGACTCTCCTTTATTGGAGGCAAAACAGTTAGTGCTTTTTATGTTATTTGTTCTGATGCAGCCAGATAAAAAAAAAAATGGTTGCTTCTAGAAGGTTTCGTATATGTGCATTCAAAGTAATTACATTGAACTGGGATAACTTGACCACATTCAGATACCATATATTTGTTCAGACTCAGAAGTAAAACGCTCTTTATAAGTGTTACTCAGGTCATCTTCCATAATAGAATTAATATCAATAAACTTTATGTTACCAAATAGAGAGCACAGTTTGAACAGCATGCAGTTAATCCCATGAATTACTTCATTTAGTTGCAGTGAGCTGCTTTTATAATAATATGGAATTGTGAGCAGTATAACAAACACACAGAACACAATTCTCACAAAAAATACGCCTAAGTATCAGACGTGTTTCAACGACAAGGTCGTCCTCTTCAGTGATACACGAGCTACACTAATCAAACTACAACTGATTCAGGGTTTATTTCAATCAAAAACCCGATAAAGGGTTTATCACTAACATATTAGGGTTGAGACTATCTTTAATCAAAGGTTACATTTAAAACAGCTTGTCAACCACCAATACTACTGATTGTGAATTGCACTCAGAAGTTATATTTTAAATGGAAAAGGTATTTTTCCAGCTGAATTTCATTCACAATTTGTGGAAGTGTATGGTGAAGGAATTATGAAAGAGAGAAATTTGTGTTAATAGAGTAAGCTGTTTAATGACGAAATAACTGACAATTAGGCCTATGATGACCAGTTGTCATCAGTGCAGACAATAAACAAGCATATTCATCAAACTAGTGCTTCATTATTGATGAATTGCATGAGGCTTTCTAAGTTTTATAGTCTGCAATTTACGATATATTTTTTTTTGTTAGGCTTTAATACAAAATTATTTGTACCAAGTGGATTCCAAGAAAGAATGTTTACAGAGGACATAAGAAAAATCATATGAATTGTTTAAATGGACAGGGGGCAGACTTCTATGATGAAGGATTCATCAAACTTTTGGTATTGCCATTTGAAATTTTTAATTAATAAAGTTTTCTGTAATCTATAAATAAACAGTTTTTATTAAATAATATTATACCAAGGTCACCACCAAACAAATTGATAATAGTATTATTTTAATAATTCAAAAAACACCATTCAACTTTCATTGAATAGACATTATTAATGGTAGGCTACTCATGATCATAATGTGTATTATTTTAGAAACAAGCATATTGTCTGCTGCAGGTTATTGTTTGTCATACTTATGTCCCATATTGTGCAACACTTTATTAAATCTTTTGATCTATTGTTGACATTACAACACAACATTTTTCCTCTCTTTTACTGCCAGTTTAACAATAAATGTTTTTAAAGCTGCCGTACATGATACAAAATATATTATAATAACTTCGTCATAACTTTATTTTATAGGTTAACCAATAAAATTTTATTACATAATGAATGTTTTGCTTTCATTCTGTCTTAATGGTTATAGCTATTATACTTTAATGTTTTTTAAGCAAATTTTCTGTCACAAAATACTTGGCTTGTAACATTTTCTTTTTATTAAGCACCTACTCATTCACTGATGTTGACTGTGTTGTTAATATGTAGTATGTAGTTTGTCTGACAAGCTGACCAAAATGTGTTCCTGTATTACTCGTGTAAATTTATAGATGAAATGGAACTACTGTACTACAAAAACATTTCAAACATCTACTATATTGAAATCTTTTGGATATTTTTACTTTCTCATTTTAAACCTTAGTATGTAATAGGTTTTAAAAAAATAAGTGATATAAATCAGCTTCTTGTTTTATCTCCTCTTATCCCCCCTCCAGTCTAAAGTTAAAGGTTAATAACTTTAATAACGGGTTGGTTGGATGTCCACACCAGTCTCATTTTCCCTTTCAGGCTAATATATTGAATGCCCTGCAGTCATACACCATGCTAGAGGCAAAAGCTGGTGTATTTTCTTGTGAAAATCTGACATTCAATGAAATAGTAAGAGAGTTAAGATATGGTATGATCAACGACCGTCTGTAATATTTAATCGCAATCTCAGATGGTGGATTACTCCTGTGTTTTTGTTTTTGAGCAATTCGGGGTACTGATAACTCAACCCCGACTTTCTCTGCGATGGCATAAGATTTTTCAAGAAATTCATCAGAAACTTGATTAATTTCTTGCCGATCTTTCTTGATGACATCAAGGATTTGACTAATATGTTTCCTCACCATAATCAAATCCATATTTTTACCTTGTAAAACGTTCGCCACGGGTTCCAAAATCGCAGAGTATTTTTCAATCATGACTAAACCTACAATAAAAAATGGTTTAGTAACTGAAGTGCAGTTGGTAGGCAAATTTTCATACTCGTATAGCATAGTTTTCTTCAACCGAGAGATGTTCTAGTGCAGGGGTTCTCAACCTTTTAGTAACCACGTACCACTTGAAATTTTTAGAGATTTTGACGTACCACCTTATATTTATATATATAATTATATATAATTTACATTTGGTCATGTTTAGGAAAATAAAAATGCATTCAACAACTGTATGTATGTACATAGAATTTACTTAGATACAAAATAAAATGTATCATACATTAAAAACAATCTTAAATTAGTTCATTGAACACAGTCATTTAAATTTAAACAGATCCTAATGAGCTCTCTGTTGTTGTTTGTTCTTAACCAAATTTTCTATATCTGGGTCGATTGAACTCAACTTGATTCTTAAGTCCTCTTCAACACTAATGTGGTTTCTGTATTTATTTTTGATGTACAGCAGTTCTGAAAAGCCCGATTCACATAAGTACGAGGTTACAAATGGAAGTAAAAAGATTATTGCTTGCTTGAACACTGATGGATTTTCAGTTTTTGTCCCCATCCAAAAGTCTATTAAAGATTTTTCTTTAAACGCATCTTTCATTGAGCTGTCACTTATAAGGTCGATGAAACACTCTTTTGAGTGACTAGGAAATTTCCCTGAAAATGGATTTCTAATCCACTCATATTTAGAAAAATCTTGATTAAAATATTTATCAAAACTCGTTTGAAGGGCTTCCATATGACTAGTGATATGATCAGTCACTTCTGGCTTCAGAGAAATGTAATTTTCTTCCAAAAATGATGCAAGAGTAGGGAATGCAGAGAAATCCTTGTCCTGTGCTTGAGAGCGAAACAGAACCAACTTTTTCTTGAAGGATGATATTTTTTCGTTGGCAGTGAACACTGTTGTACTCGGCCCTTGAAGTCCCATGTTCAAGATATTAAGCCTATCAAAAATATCAGCCAAATACGCCAATCGTGACAGCCATTCTTCATCATTGAACAAGTGTTTCATGTCATGATTTTGTTCACTTAAATACCTAAAGACTTCTGACCTCAGTTCAAATAGACGAGTTAGGATCTTGCCTCGTGACAACCATCTAACCTTGGTATGTAGGAGGAGAGTTTGATATTTTGCACCCATATCTTCACACATCAAAGAGAAAAGCCGTGAATTAAGAGCCCTGGCCTTAATAAAATTAATGACCTTCACGCTATCCCTTAAAATAGACTTAAGGTTGGCAGGCATACCCTTGGAAGCCAAAGCTTCTCGGTGAATAACGCAGTGAGTACTTTGGCATTCTGGAGCAACTTTTTTTATTCTTGCTCCTAATCCACTGAAATGACCCGACATAGCTTTTGCTCCGTCCGTGCACAAACCAACACATTTAGACCATGATATTCCCCCTTTCATAATGTACTCATTTATGACATTAAATATGTCCTCAGCTGTAGTGTTTGATTCAAGAGGTTTGCAAAATAAAAATTCTTCCTTTACTTCACTTTGATAATCAAAACGTATGAATACAAGAAACTGCGTCATATTTGGTATGTCTGTGCTCTCGTCTACTTGCAGTGCAAAATAATTACATTCGCGCAGTTGAAGTAAAAGCTGTTCTTCAATACTCGAAGACATCTCTACAATTCGCCTCTTTACTGTGTCATTCGACAACGGAATTTTCTCAATTTCCTTTGCTGCCTTTTCGCCTAATACTGCCTCGTCCATATCTTTAGCGACCGGAAGTAAAAGTGTCTCGCCAATTGTATGAGCCTTACCTTTTTTAGCTATTCTATAACTGGCAAGGTACGACGCTTTGACCAGTTTTTTGTCAATATTTACAAATTTTGTCATGCACTGATTTTCTCTCTTAAACAATTCAGATTTTCTTTGAAAAAATTCAATAGGTTTGTCAACCAAATCGGGATGCTTAGTAGTCTGGTGCCGCTGTAGTAAGGAAGGCTTCATGCTCTGATTTGAAAGTGTTTCTGAACATACAACACATTGTGGAATAGGATTATCGTTATTTTCTGTGCCAGGTTTTACTATAAATCCTAACTGTAAATACGCTGCATCGTACTTACGATTTGGCTGAGGTTTATTCTTCTTTTGACTGTCCTTAGAGGTGGAGGGGTTAGTCAAATATCGCTTCATTATGTCCACTTAAAACTAATGCTGAATTACTACTGCAAACTAAAACTTAACTTCACTTCATAGAACACAATCGAAAAACAGCTAACATTGGCATCAGAATGAAACTACTGGGTGAGAAAGTAACACAAGAGAACGTCACACCAGCTCATGCCACTGTCAAAACAAAACTAACGGGGTGGGATGGTTGTGATGAGTGGCGGGGGGTGAGGAGTGGGAGAAGGAATTGAGTCACTCGGGTTGCACGTGTCACACTGCCACTATTCTGTGTAAAACACAGATGGAGGAATTGTATTCTTAATGCGGAAATGTTGCATCGTAACTGTAAATTAATGTTATTCACATTCAACAGTTTTTATTGTTATTATTAATATATGACTGCGTACCACCTGAAATGTCCCCGCGTACCACCGGTGGTACGCGTACCACCGGTTGAGAACCGCCGTTCTAGTGCATTGACGATTTCATGGAAGCTTTCTGAAAATTTTCTTATTCTTTCACTAAGTTTCACTCATAACTTTATGACCATTTAATTTTTTTCTTTTATGCTGCTTCTAAGGGGGGTAGCTGCCCCCTGTCCCTCACTGGGTATGCCCATGTAAAACACAGTAAATGTAAATTAAAAATAGATCATGTTTATAACTGAAAACATGTTAATAATCTTGTTAATAATCCATAACCAAATATCTTAAAAAATAAATGCTCTAAGAAATTTAATATGTTTCTTTAAAAGTTAAAATTATACTTTACAGGCCAGTTACTCATAACAACGGCCGCACGCTAAGAGTTAAAGTGGAGTTCTATAATTATTACAATAATAATATTTATTTTCATAGAAAATTTACATTCTGTGAATATTAAATAATTGTGTTAGTACTTGAACATTATTTAAATAATCATTTTAACAGCTTTTTTAAATCATTAAAAATTAAATGAATATTTCATAGGTATTGTAATAAACTACATTATTTTCAATTAATCTACAACTATAATTTGTACATTAGTTTTCCTAAATAATATGCAATTATTGTCAATTACTGATAAGGCATTAAGTTATAAGAAAATATCTGAATAATACATGTACAGTTGTTATCAAAGTACTCTCCCAGCTTTGTTATGAAAGCAATCATTAACAAGTTTACTGTTATTTTAATTGTATACAGCCTATGCTTATAACAAGTTGTCATGCATGAAATACCCTACCAATGGTTATGATGGTGTTTGCCTTCTTAAATCTGCTTTAAAAATAGCCTGATATATAATTGAACCCACCACTCTACCTACTCATTCCCGAAAGGAAAAATACACCTAAATAGTGAGTCCTTGCTGAATCTACACTTTTTTCCATGCATTCTTGTCATAGATCCCTCTCTTTCATATGTCTCTGTTGGCCAATTCTTGTTCTTTTCCAACCCTGACATTATTAGAGTATTTGAGAGCTAGGCATCTTTTTTTAAAAGATAATCAGGTTTCCACCTTTAAACAACAAGAAAAAGATATCCGTGCTCACACATTAAAATAGTTGTGTACAGTAGTGCAGTAATAACTTCAGCTTGGGGGAAGGAGCTTAAAAACACTTAAAGAATATATCATGATAAAATGAGAGGGGGTTCAGGAAAAAGTATTTTAAGGCTGTAATGTGAAAAGTAAAAAACTTTTTAAGATCTTTTGATGTTTATGAAACTGGGATTTAATTAGCCTTCTATTATAAATTAGGAAAATTAAATGGTACAAAAAACAAAAATTGATATATTTTTTAAATTTCAGTGTTCTAATTTTTATATCATATACAGTAGTAAGAGTTTTTAAACTAATGTAACATCATCGTAAATTTTAGGGCAAAAGCTTTAAATCGAACAATGTTATAAAAAAAGAAAAACAAAGATTCCCCAAACTACAAAAACTGGAAAATACTAAGACTGTAATTAATTAATTTATGTTTATTATATTTAGGGTAGGTTTTCTTATATAATCTTTGTTTACCTTTTTGTGAGTACAGTCAACTCTCGATTAACCGTAATCGGATCAACCGCGTTGCGGCTTAACCGCGATACCAATATATACCAATATTCCAATATTTATTATGTACAATGTCCTTGACAATGGTTTAACAACAACTTCGTGCCTCAAGTACGTAAATATTTAAAGTCAAATGGACTCCCGGAAAAAGCTGTTCTTTTATTAGACAACGCGCCCTCGCACCCGAATGAAACAACTTTGAAATCATTAGATGGCCGCACGCGCACGCACACGCACAGCAGTCAGTTTCGCATGGGATGGCCTTGGCAAACGTTGAGTCACTGCTCGAGTACATTGATAGCCAGGACGATGCTCTCATCACTGATAAAATTGTTTTGAGAAACCTAAGAAGTAAAATAAAGAAAAAGTGTTTCTCAGCACAAAAACAGAAAACCATGACTGATTATTTTCAGAAACAGTAAAGTTAGACTAAGCCTATTCGAAATATGTTTTTTTTTACTTTTGCAGTACTGTACAGTAATTTAAATATTTTCCCGTGAAGTAGTTTTAAAAAAAGTGTGTTTATTTTGTGTGTGTAAATAATGTGTTTAATTTTTGTGTATGATAATAAAAATAATGCTCTTTTTACTGCAGTTTATGAGGTATGTATGTTAATAAAACTCATTTAACCTGTTTATTTTAAAATTTACTATTGTTTTAACCGTTTTGCGGGTTAACCGCGATTTTACTTATCCGGGAAGCCTTAACCCTATATTATCCCGGATAATCGAGAGTTGAGTGTATATTGCTACAGTATTCCTTGGACATAATGTTTAAGAGTATATTCTACAAATTATCCAAAAATTTGTAATGTTTTAAAAATCAAAATTATTATTAGATTTATTGATTTTGACACAATTTGATGAAATTAAAGAATTTGTAACCCAAACTAATGTTTTGTGCTGACATTTTGGATTTTTTTTAATATGTTTGTATTTGCTTAACACTTTCATGCATATATTTTATAAGGTTATCATATTATTAGTATAGTTTATTCAGTTAACTTAGAACATTAGAAATATGAAAATATACCCTATTATTGCACCAGTGGCTGTGCAGCACATAAAAACACATCTAATTTTCATTAAAATGACTTAAAAATAATATATCAAAGAAATATGGTTAGGGCATCTATGGGTCCTGAAGATTTTAGCCCCATAACTGGCAAGTACAATTTCCCAGAATGTCAGGACATTTTTTGTTCCTTTTTAATTTTTTTAATTTCACCAAAATTAGTAAATAATCCAAAATTATTATTAATAAATTATCCAAAACCCAACATGTAATATATCATTGTTTTAGAGAAAGCTGCATAGGATTCATCTACGTAATATAAAAAGTTGGACTTAGTATGTCAGGAATCAAAAATATGTGTAGTAATTGAAGCCAAAATGCCACAAAAAAAAAACATATGCATACACCATTGAAAAAAATTTTTTTTTTCAAGATGTAGAAAGGTTTTTAATGTAGCCTACTTGTGAATAAAAGTCTGTGAAAACAATGTATCAATTTATAAAACTTTCATTAGAAAAGTACAAAATAGCTGAAAAGGTAACCAACAATAGTTATTTTATCCAAACCCAACTTTTAATATGTTATTATATAGAAAAAAGGTACATAGAATTGAACTGTGAATTTATACATTTTCTAGAATAGAGTCATTATACATACATATATTTATGTATTTATACATACATTTATACATTTTCATATATTTTAGAGTCATGTAATCAAGAATAAGAAAAATTGTCTTTATGTCACAAAAAACTTGTGTCTTTTATGTGAACAAAAAAATCACCAAAAAACTTGTATAAAATAGTAGAAATTTTTTTTGGACTATTCACACACAATAATTGTGAAGAGAAATCTGTGTAAACAAAACATAATAAATAAATCACTATTATAAATAATAAACTTACAAATCAATAACCTCAAATACACTAAACACATTTAGCTATGGAATAGAAAAAGGCCATGTAGGACAATGACAAAGAGAAACATGATTCTGTTTATGATGACAACATTCCATGTACAGTTCAAACAAAATTATTGGAACATTGTAAAATATTAATATACCAAAAGAAAGTCCTGAATTTCGTCTTTCCAATTATATAAGAATTATTACATAAATCGAAATATTACTAATCAATATTTGACACCTCGTATATTGTTGCAAATGCGACTATGGAGTTGGTCCTGAAATGCTCTGGCAGAATGTCTGTAAATCACAAATTATTAGGGTGACCATAATTTAGAAACATAGATCAAAAAAGGAAGAAAAATACTTTAAAATAGTGTCAATGTGGAGTTGATACAAAAATGTGGACTTGTGAAAAATCAATAAAAGTGAGATATTTTGTCCTATGTTCGACAACAGCTGACAAGTCATGCAGAAAAAATCATATGGCAAGACTTTAGCAATTTATTACATATTATTTATTATGTTTTATTTACTTAAATATGAATATGAAAGTTTGTCACATTAGCTTTACAGTGGTGCCTAAATTATTGTGATAGGATAATATTTAGTGGGCGAAATGTTGAATTAAAAGATTTGGAAAACACATTGTTGAATGCCAGTTGGAGGGCATTAGAAATACTGATTCTCATGGGCTTCATATAAAATCAGCGAGATTGTGGGATGAATTCTAATTTGATCACCTTCCACGATAGATTCATATGGATCATAGTATAGAGAGGCCTATATGACTTCCCTCTTCCCAAAAAACCATAGAAGTACATTACATTTTTTTTCTCTACTTTAAATTTTGTTGTATTTTTAACTACTTATATTGTTAGTGCAGTGGTTATATTTTTTGATAATAATTGTTTTATTGTAAACCAATATAACAAAAAAAATTCAAGGTATCATAATTTTAATTTGTGACTTTATACAGGAACGGGATTATTTCGTAAACATCGAAGATCTCCTTCTCACTTTAATTTAAAATATGGGCGTGAAAATTCACCTCCAGAATCTCCTGTTAAAGATCAACGCCCTGCCCCACCAGCTGAGCCCGTGGAAACAAAGGATGGACTTGAGGTATTTATTAAATTAGTATTTCTATGTTTGCTTCTGAATTATTTATGTTTAATAGTGTGTAATTAGTTACCTTTTATTCAGTCGAAACCGATGCTTCTCTTCTTTCTGTTCTGCAGTTGTTTCTCTGACAATAGCTGTATTCTCAGAGAACAACACAGTGTAAAGTGAGTTGTTTTTTTGTCATCACCCTGTAGATGTTATTGTAGCTCAGAAAGAAAAACAGAATTGCTATTCATTTCTTTTTTATTTACACAATGTTATTTAAAACAAATATTTGCTTTTATATGGTCAAGCCGATACTCCACACATGTCATAATGGATTTCATGCCATAAAAGTCAAGTCAAACTTTGTAATTTTCCACTTTCAAATTTATTATGTAAGGCTCATTTAAAAATCATCTGAATACTAATGTTTGATTCACAAAAAAAAAAAAACTACAAGTAGTAGATAGTTATTAGTTTTTTTATAAATACAATTTCAATTTTGGCTCAAAGAATTAAGGCATAAAGTATACGCCTCTGTGATTTCATGATTTCCACACACAAATTTTATTTTTTGCAGAACCATGAAGTAAAATGAAACCTTGTAACTCTTAATGCAGCATTTAATTATGTCTTTATAATGTAGCGATATTAATTAAGTGACCGTAGTTTCAGTTAAATCTCACTAAAAATATATTTTTGTAATATCTTGGGGATTAATATAACTATAAAATTATATCAACTCAAATGACTTGTCTAATATAGCCTTCTTCACTTTAAACTCTCTTCTGCCTACATTAATTTACACACACAGCAGTTTTCCCAGATCATATTAAATTAGTAATAATGTTTCAGACATTCTGTGTTGTTTTAATTATATAAAATGTATTTATATATAAAATTTTAATATGTTTAAAAATGTAACATTTTAACATTCTGGCTTTAAGAGTATGTATTTTTTTACCTTAGAAAAATTTTTTATAGTAAATAAATTGATTTTTATTCTATTGCTTAACATTATTATAAAATAATGTCACTTGTTATGTCAAAATTTTCTATTTCACTTCCACAAAACTTATATCTGAACTCTCATTATCATTCAAATCACTACCATGTTCTGACAATTTATTGTAAATTTGATACTCAAGCACAACGATTGATTCGGTCCTGCCATAATATAAAGGAGTTCCTAAAGAAAAAAACTCAGATTTTGTATACAGGGAAGCGATACAAGTTGTCTTTATTCAAATATAGGCATATAACATGTCTTTTGATAGCAATTATGTACTAAGTTCCCTCTATTAGTAGATATTTGTCCGTTTAATCGTTCAAGGGGTCAATTTTAGTGAGTACGAGTATGGCAATTCTGAGAGACTAAGCTAAATGTACATCTTTTTTCATGTAGTATTGGGTTAGATCCCTCTCTTTCTATCAGGTCTCTTTTAACCCAACTATTTTGGTCCTTAAGCTAATATTGTATTCGAAAGCAAGGGGTCTGTATTTTATGTTTTTTCCCCTTTTACTTACTCAGTATATCACTTTATATATGCTAATTTTGGTAATCGCAAAAAAATTCATCGTCTGTTTTTTGACTAATCTTCACTTTTCATGGCCTCAGGAAATTGAAAAAATGTTTACGATATGTTGTCCGTCTATCATTATTGTCATCTATACATAAACATGATTGCGGCCACAAAAATCTAGATTGGAAGATGAAATTTGGTTTAGAGGATCTAAGTGTGCTCATATTGAAATTCAGATAAATCAAATTGACAATGTCAAAATAGGCGGCCATTTTAATCAGTTTTTGTTCATATCTCATGTGTTATTCAACTTATAACACACTAAATTAGATACTAATTTGCAGTTTTAAATTTTACATTAAATGATACCCAGCCTCACTTATCTGAAATGATAAATAACAAAGTTATTGTCAAAATTGTAAATATTAACCACGATCTCCCATGAAAGTGTTATATTCGTATAGTTACGAGATCTGGCAGGACAGAGTCACCAGCACAAGCATAGCGAGTAGGGACTCTTCACATATCTACAGCTTCTAGGCCACCAGGGCTAAGATGTTGACATGAGCGAAGAAATCATCTACAATGGCTATTAGGACCTAACTAATATCAAAAAAGTAGTGATATACAGAATTAGTTGGTTCAAAATTTGTGTAATAACTGTTTTCAATAGACTTACCTTACAGGGCTAGATCCCTTGATCAACCCTTATCAAGTTAAGTCCAACCTTAAGACATTTTCTCTCCAAAAGAATTTTCAGTATGTATTATAACTAAAAGCAACAGCCCATGAAGAACCGAGGCCTGCTAGAAGACTTTTCAATTGGGTAGTGTGTAGTTGACATATTAAAATTCCCATCACTGTTGTTGTTCTAAATATTCTAGCCTTCTCTTCTCTACAAATTGTAGTTTCCCAGTTTTATTCACAAAGCTGGGTCAACTCTGTTAAGTTTGAGCTCCTACATGGATTCAACCTGGAATCTCTTGCTTGTGACATCAGAGTGCTAACCAATAGACCAGCCATGGGCTAAGAGTATATATATATATATAGTGTACTTGAAGTTAAATTGTTATAGTAGTATAATGGATACCATAATTCAAGTTCTAAATAAACCACCATCTCAGGGTAACGTACCATAAATCACAAGACCTTGACTGCTACCAAAATAGTCATGATAAACAAACCTTCTCATTACATAGCCCATTTCCATTCGTGGACCATAACATACACATTAAAAATATATGTTAATTCACCAGATTGTTACCCATATATATTTTTTAATAGACAGTGATTATTATTTATTTATTAAAGTGCAGTGTTATTCTTATCAAAAGTGAGGTAAAAGAAATATAGAAAAGAGCTTTCATCAGAAGAAAGGAAGAAAAAAGTGAAATCCATTATGAGGATTTTTGCAGGAAACATCAGACGAGACAGTTCATTTAGGTTTTCACAAGGAGTATTCAGTGATATATTTATAAATAGTTATACAGGAGGACACAAACAATAGTCGGATATAACTAAAACGTTAAGAACTTCTACAAATTTTATAAAAAAAACCTACCTGGCTGATGGTAGCTACAAGTAGGTGAGTGACTGAAATTTCATTTAATCTTAATTTCATTAAACAAGTTAAATCACCTTCAATTTTTTTTATAAATCGTATACGTGAACCAACAACTAGACATAAAAAAGAACATTTATTTAATTATTAATACTTATAATTACCTATCGTCAAATCAGTCATCCATCATATCATAAATTCACCCCAAACCATCACCCATATAGATTATAAGCGTCACCTAACTATTTTGTTAATCTAAAGTTTTCATTTTTTAAGTTTTAATTGAAACAATTGTTACTTCCTTTCTTCCTTTTTTTAAATATTATATGTACAAGTAAAAGCTAACAGAGGACAATTCTAAATGCAATTACTTTAAGCAAAAATACCCGAGATTCAAACATTCAGACTATTATATTTAATAATTATTCATGACAAATAAAATAAATTAACTTGTAGATTTACAATTTTTAATAAATAACTTTTACATTTGTACTCTCATATTTCTTTGTATCACCTCAGAGTTTATATTTAATTATAGTAGATTGTATTGTGAAGTCAAATTAAATATCATATATTAAAATAAAGATACAATAAGAAACAAATAAATAATATTTGATACAGACTTGCCCTAAAGTTTACTGCCTAAACCTACACTGTTTACTTTATTGCAATAGGTTGATCCAACTCTTCACAAAGAATTTCTTTCATGGCGTCAAACACCGGCTTTGGATAAGACTGATCCATTTATTGCCAGGATTTATAAGGAAGATATTGACTGTTGTTTGGCGTTCACCAATACTCAATTAGCAGAACAAGTACGCAGTGCCATAGAGTCAGGGTGCATCTTTATTGAAGCAGTCAGTGATAAAACAAAAACTCATTTCCCAAAGTAAGTCAACTTAAGATCACTGCCATTAGCTCTAAAGCTATAAGGACTACAAAAAAATTAAATTGGGACTTCGCCATTTTTTATTTGATTTAAAAATATATTTTCCTAATTTTTAAAAGTCATCTTCATTTTCTAATAGGTGGCCATCTTCATTTTTTTTTAACACCATGCTTTTATGGTGTTTTTGGATAGAACATGTAATTTTAAAACCTTTTTGTTTTTGGGTATTTTTTATGTAAATTATTTAGAATCTATGGTCTTTTGTAGGGCTGAAAACTATTATATTTACTCAAATTTTAGTGCATGGTTTTAATTCCCCCCCCCCTTTAAGTTGGGGTAAAAGTATATTTGTCTACAGTTTATAAGGTAAACAGGGTATTTGGATGAGTAGAAGTGTTATTACATTACTTCATATGACCATTACTTTTATATTGCCCTATTTAAACTGTTGTTTCAGGCCTGATGAAATACAACTGTTTTAAGTTAGGACCTAAAAGTGAAATAATTTAATACAATACATTTCCCACTGTCTACAATATATTTTGTAGGAAATTGTAATGTTACCTCAAATTTAAGAAAAAAAGAAGGGTCAAGCTTGTGTTAAAATCATAAAACGTAGTGGCCATAGAGAGAGAGAGAGAGAGAGAGAGAGAGAGAGAGAGTGTGTGTGTTATTTTTATAAAGTCAAAAAAAAAAAGTTTAAGAGGCAGTTTAAATTGTAGACACACATATGAAATTATAAGGGTCTTTGGTTTTACCTACGGAACCTAATAGAGAGAAATCAATAAAAATGTAATCCATCTTTTAATGGCTATTGAATTGTTGTCTCACATCTCACAAAAACTGCTTTTAAAACTTTCTATGTATAACACATAGAAATGTTGCTATACATTTCTCATTATGTGTTTAAATTAAGTTGTAGGCATATTATTTATACACAAAACTCTAATAAATGATTTCACACTTCAATTTAATTTGAAATCCAACTTTTTTTTTCAGTTTTGTAGTTTTTTAGTGCTTGTTCAAGTTAGAAGGGCGGGACATGATATCTGACACTTTAAATTTGGTCTAGCACCAACATGTTAATTTTTGTCATATAAACATACATATTCATATTTAAAATAACTTCTATTTTTATTTAGCACCCACACATAATATAAAAAAAAAAATTAATATTAGTTTTTGCCCTTACCTACGCAAATGTCATTTTTTGTTATCGCTATATTTTTCTAATATGTGGGACAATATAAATGCAAAGTTTGAGATAAATAGGATTTATCATCTTGTCTGTGTAGACGGGTTGCGACTTTCAGATAGATAGTTGGACAGACACCTGTGTTGCTTTTACTTATGGACTCTAAAAATTAATTAAAACCACCCTCTGAAATCGAGTAAATAATAAATTTCCCTTGGAAATGCTGTAGATTCTAAACAGTTGGATTTATAAAAAAATGTTCAAGAATTAAAAAGTTTAAAATTACATGTTGCTATTTTCAAAAAAAATAAGTTGGTCACCGTGTTAGAAAATGGTGACGACTCTTCAAAATTTGGATACCATATTTTCGAATCTAATGAAAAACTTTTGATGATTCCCCATTTAAAGTTTTATATATAATTTTAGAGATCCTAATGTTGATCACCCTGTATAGCCTATTGTAATTAGTAGTCTACAGAGATGATGGTTAGTAATAACATTTAGGTTTGGGAAGCACTCAAGTTCATACTGTTTGTGTAATAATAATTAATATAAGATAGACTAATTTGTTTATTATCCTTAACGGGATTTTAATTAAATTATTTATCTTAGTAATCTTTATTCCTTTAAAATATCTTAACTCTTTATGGTGAAATAATTTCTGGTGTTGATAAATAAAACTATTTATTCTAGATGTTGTTGATGTAAAATACACGAAATTAAAAATAATTAAGAAGGGGGTTTTATATTCTTTAATGGTACATAATTATGTTCTCTAACTAAAGCTTCATTTGCTTTTCTACTCGCATTAAAATAATAGTTTTATTTATTGTTGATAAAGTAGTCATTTTAATTTAAATGATTTGTGGCGGATCATGATTGTTGGGCACTATTTTAGATCCATCATTTTGAAATTGAATGCAAATTTTAAATGCAATAATACTGTACACCTATTCCAAACTAACAACATATCTAATTACTGTAGTGTATAAATTCTACATTTTAAGGTTTATATTTTTACTGTTAAAAAACATTTTTACTATTATATTGGAACTGATATACTGTAATAATTGTAAATACGGTATAGAAAAAGATTTTGCTATACAGATACTTAAAATTACATTAAAAAAATATATATCTAAAAACCATTTTACTTTCTCAATTATACATATTATTATGTGATGTGTTAAACAATCGAAGTCAAGTTTGAGCAGTTTTGAGGTGCTTTGAGTTAAAAAGGGGATTTTTTAAAATTATGTCTGTGTAGCTCTACAGATCAAACACTTGGAAGACCAATTTTAATCAAATTTGGTATGTGGGTATATCTTGGAACATTTTTTCTCAAAAACTCAAAATTGGCTCCAAGAATTTTACTAAATTTTGTTAAAATGTAACCCTTCAAAACTCAAATAAACTGTATTGGTCGCCATCTCTACATAAATATCAGTTTGTAAATTAGCAGTTTGAGAAATTACATGTTTTATAACAATAAAACATGTAATTTCTCAAAATTGGCTCTACCAATTTAATTGAAATTTTGTTATCAATTTCAACAAATCCAAACTAGTATGCAAAATTGAAAATAAAAGAAAATTCCAGTTTGAGAATAATTTAAATAATTGAAATGAACCTTAACATTGTAATTCAAAATTAAATTTCTCGGTAGTTCTATGGTAAGTTTTGATACAAGTGAAGCAATTATGTATGAATACGAGGTTTACTATATCTAAATTACTAACACTAGCATAGTGAGTCAGGACTTTTACAGAAATGTGACTGATCAAGTATTGAACAGTTAAGATTTATACATTAATAACTGTGAGACTCTTTGGGTTCGAGTGGATACTACAAGCATATTTTAGTCTCTATCTAGCAATGTAAGAGCATACCAGTCTATCAAGGTATTCAAATGTTTTTGTATTTTTATTCATACCTAACCTACTAGTAAGAACATTTATGTACAACTTTTTAACCCCTTAAGTGTTTATGTCGGTTTAAACCGACGCTACAAATATCAATAAAAGTGCCGTTGTCGGCTAAAGCCGACGCTCTTAACTTGCCCTATTCTATTTCGTTCTCTGTCGAAATATTACGTCGTAGTTGCTAGTATTGCCCCTAGATAGTGTTGGCATGCTCTCTAGAGCATAACTTATAAAACTACCGCTTTATTTTTGTTCTCTTTGGATCCGCCGTGAACATTATATTTACAAGGAGTCGCGATATGTCCGCAAGGAGTCGCGATACCAGTGCAGCGAATGTGATGTTGGGCTGTGTGCTGCCCCATGTTTTAAAATATATCACACCCAAAAAAATTACTAAACATTAGTAAGAAACTGTAAACAATCTTTATTGTGTGTACTTTTATTTTTAACAATGGTTTTATTACATTTTACTTTTTTTTAATTGTTAGGTAAATGTGTTTTTAATGTATTTGCAGAAAATTTTTAAATTATATTAAACATGACATTTATACTTTTGATGTTGCTTATATTTTCTTTTAATGCCTATTTTTTAACTTCCAAGTTAACAAACATTAAAATAATCAAATAAAAAAAATAGGCATTTTTGGGTTGATTTAGGGAAAAATAAATAAAACACTTAAGGGGTTAAAGGTATTATAATTTATAAATTAATACAAAAAGGAATTTAGTAAATAGCCAATTTATTTAGTCATCAAAATTTCATATTTTATAATTTTAACAATATTGTAATTTTATATTTTATACAATTAAACTTATTTGTTCTTTTTATTTCTTTTGGTTAATTCATTTTTGTTTCTTTTTTCTTAGGAAATGTGCTTTGTTGGAATCTCCAAGACAGTGCCATTATAGAATGAGATTGGGTGACAGTGAAACATGGCATTGTATCTCTCAGATATGCAGAAATAGGGTAAATACAACACTTCTTTTAACTTTATTCTTTTAAACTATTAAACCCCTGTGTTTTTATAGCTCATTTTCACCTTCATTGCTATGTTTTGTTCATTAATTAGAGCTGATTTTGAGAAAAATTTGATCTTACATTTTAATCTTGTGACAAGTATCTCCAAATTTGATTACTAAAGAAAAGAAAAAACCTAAAAAATGACAAATGTGGGTGAATTGTTCACATATTTGAAGTTAATCCCTATTTTCAAACACTCCTTCTTAACCTTGGAACCATGGTTAGTAACTATTATAACCTGGATAACAGTTAACAGTTGTTTTAGTTTAAAATTGGCTTATAATTTGCATAAAATTTCAGACAATTTGGTTATTTTGAAATTTTATATTATTAATTTTCTGCTGTACTTTTAACATACTTTTGTATAACCACGTTCCAAAAATGACTAGATTTAGGTTATTTTCAATAATTCACTGGTTTTCTGGAAAAAATAAAAAAACAAATACAGTATATGGAATTACTTTGTATAGCCTATAACTTTTTTTAATATTTAAAAAATTATGTGCCTGCAACTGTTATTTCCAAAGATATAAAATTTAAACTAAAATATAATTATTGTATCGTACTAAAAGACACAAAATGTTGAGTAATTTAGACTATCTGTTTTTGAGATACAGTGCCTCTCTTTTCACCCTCTACATATTTGCTATAAAATCTATTAATTTTACAATTCACCCAACTCGCATCAAACTTATATTTTTTGTCAATTTGCACCACATATTTTTGTAATAATGCATAAAAAAAAAAATACCATATGCATATACATCCTACGAAAATAATCTAAATTTATTCAAATTGTTGGTACCAGAAAACCAGAATTCAACATTTATAACTCTTAAAATATTTTCCTTATTTCTTAATTGTAAAGCAAAAATATAATCAGACTAACAGAGATAGAACTAAATGTTTATTCTGCATGAATCACAGAGCCTTGACTCTTAAGACATTTTTTATTTACATTAGTTACTGTATTTATCTTTGTGATAACATGTCTTTCATTTTTATGATGAATAGTGTGTTTATATTCAACATTACACTAAATAACATTCCCTGTCATCAAGGACAAATTATGTCTAAGTTACAAGGCATATAACTGGGATAGTAAATCTGGGTATTTTTTTATTTATTTTTTTTTAAATTTTTTATTAACTGGGCTGTGATAACCTCCATCAGAAGCATCACCGGCGTCGACCTGAAGGTCTTTTGCCGCCCCAATTTCCTTCCTACACCCAATCAGTAATACCCGTCATCCTTATGAAGGAACAGATACTACCGATAGGGTTGTCTAGGATGGTTTCCATCTCTTTCCCCGGAGGGCCTAGAGAGTACAGCCTGGCTCGTCCTAGCGCCTCACACTCCAAAAGAATGTGTTCTGCAGACTCTTCAGCCAAACCACATTTCCTGCATGTATTATCTGCAGCAATTCCTATCCTGTGTAGGTGTTTTCTGAGGTGACAGTGGCTCGTTAAGAGACCAACCACCCACCTCAAGTTATCCCTTCTGAGAGAGATGAGTTGTTCCGCATGTTTCTTGCTTGGTCTAATTAACCTTTTAGCAAGTCTACTAGTGGTTGAATTCGTCCAGACCCTGTTCATCCCCTCCCGCATCCACGTATCAACCGCTGCCCTGGCATGTCCATAAGAGATTCCGAGCACCGGTTCCGGGCCAACGAAAGGGGATTCAGAGCCTGACCTGGCTAGTTCATCTGCTCTCTCATTACCATCAATACCTGAGTGGCCAGGAACCCAGCCAACAGTGACCGTGTTCATCTGACTAAGCTTTATCAATGATGAGATGCAGTCCCATACCTGCTTCGACTTTACCTTTGTCGTGTTAAGTGCCTTAATGGCAGCTTGACTATCTGTGAAAATCAGAATGTTCTTACCAATGTATTTCATTCTTTGATTCTCCTTGATGCATTCAGAGATAGCACCTACTTCTGCTTGGAAAACAGTAGCATGCTTACCTAGGCTCAGTACGATGGACCTCTCTGGGTTAAACCCATTAATGCCACCGCCTGTACCCATCTCTGTTTTCGAGCCATCTGTGAACCAGACTATATCTTGCTCGTTGTATAACTTCCTTCCAGACTCCCATTCTTCCCTAGAGAAGATCTTCGTCTTAAAAGGCTTGTCTAATGAAACCTTAGGTATCATGTGATCAGAGGGCATGTCTAACACTTCCCTGTTGACCACTTGATTTATCCTGCAATGCCCAATTGCAGGCCACCTCTTCCTCCAGCACCCCGTTTGCTGTAGTCTATATGCACTCATCCTGGCCTGTCCCTGAATATATACCCCTAGGGGAGGGAGATCCAGAAGTGCATTCAAGGTAACGGTTGGTGTAGACCCCATGGCCCCCGTGATAGCCAAACAGGCCACCCTTTGGAGACCATCCATTCTACTTCCAACCCCACCTTGTAGCGTCTTAGTCCACCAAACCACCGCAGCATAGGAGATTAGTGGTCTAATAATCATGGTGTAAATCCACATAACCACCTTGGGTTGCAGACCCCATTGTTTACCAACAGCCCTCTTACATGCAAACATAAGACACTTGGCTCTGGTTACTACCCGTTCTATCTGTGGGTTCCAGGTGAGCCTTTTATCTAACACAGTACCTAGGTACTTCACCTGGTTCTCCAACGCTACCTCCTGCCCAAAGAGCTTAGGTAGCGACCTCACTCCCAGATTCCTTTTTCTTGTGAAGGGAATGAGAGTAGTTTTTACAAGATTCACAGATAACTGTTCCTCCTGACACCACCTTTCCACCTGGTTAAAGGCAGCCTGCATAAGGTCACAAACAACACTCATGTCTCTACCTCTAACCACGATGGCCACATCATCAGCGTATCCCTGTGAGTAGAATCCTTGTTCGTTTAAACGCCTAAGGATCTTATCCACTACCAGGTTCCATAACAGGGGGGATAAGACTCCGCCCTGAGCACATCCACGTCTAGCTCTGATCGTGATGATTTCATCATACAGAGTAGCCTGGATTGACCTGTTGTTCAGCATGGCAGAGACCCATACTACAACAGTCTTGTTCACTTCACAATTCTCCAAAGCACTAATCATTGATTGTATTGAAGTGTTACTGAAGGCTCCCTCTATGTCCAGAAACGCCCCCAGAGCTATTTCCTTTGCTTCCAGACTTTCCTCTATTCTACTTACAATATGATGTAGAGCAGCCTCAGTGGACTTGCCTGGTCTATAAGCAAATTGATTATCGTGCAAGCCTGAACTCCTAAGCACGCTATCTCTGATGTTAACATCCAGAATTCTCTCCATAGCCTTTAGCAGGAAAGAGTTTAGGCAAATTGGTCTGTAGGCCTTGGCCTGAGCATATCCCGCTCTTCCAGGCTTTGGAGCGAAGACAACCCTCGCCACAGACCAATTCCTTGGAACATGGCTAAGCGCCAAGCTCGCCCGAAAAGCCCCCGTGATAACCGGCCTGAGCACCTCCAAACCCTCCTTGAGGAGTAAGGGAGTGATCCCGTCCGGCCCCGGGGCCCTGTGCGTCTCGAACGATCTAATGGCCCAGTCCACCTTATCCTCATTAATGAGTCTCCTCGAGCAGTTCCAGTCCGCTCTACGCGGACTTGCCCTAGTGTACAGGGAGGGATCACTTCCTCCCTCTATCTCGCAATCCGGGAAGTGACATCTCAGGAGTACTTCCAGAGTCTCCCTTCCGGACTGCGTGTACGAGCCATCTGGTTTTTCCAGAGAGCCCACCATATTGGTATGTTCAGCCCTCAGGATCTTCTGGAGTCTAGCCGTTTCAGAGCACTCTTCCACTCTTTCACAGTACTTTCTCCAGGAATCCCGCTTGGCTTTCCGAATTGCTGAGTTATACTCAGTAAGTTTTTTGTGATAGGGTTCCCAGCAACCTTGATGTTTAGAGGCCTTGAACAGAGTTCTAACCTCCCTCTTCATTTTTGCTAGGTCCTTGTTCCACCACCTTACCGTGTCGTGTTTTTTCCTTTGTGTGAGGGGGCAGTTGGCCTGAAAAGCACCCTGCACCGCAGCCTGCAGCTGCACCGATACTTCTTCCAACTCCTCTATCCCCCTCACTTCAGGCACTATATCCTGAACAGCCTGCCCCAAGTCTTCCCTGTACTTTTCCCAGTTCGTCCTTTTGGGGTTTCTGAACCAGATGACACTCTTCTGCTTCCACCTCATCTCGAATTGAATGTGCTGGTGATCTGCCAATGATGGCTCCACCGAGACCCTCCAACCCTTGATGAGTTGGGCAGTACGTTCAGTGCAGACTGTGATGTCAATGACCTCCCTCCTTACTCTGTTGATGAAGGTCGGTTTGTTACCTACATTAACTATATCTAAATTAAAACTAGACAAATAGTCAAATAGAGACTTACCTCTTGCATTGCAGTTGGAGCTGCCCCATGCAAGGTGATGCGCATTGGAATCCACTCCAAGGACTAGGTGTTCACCTTTCCTCTTCGCTTCTCCCACAATGCGTGTAAACTCGTAAGTTGGAGGTGGATTGGCCAAGTCGAACGGGAAGTATGCAGAGCCTATGGTAATTTCTCCACACACCTCCTGGTCCTCCAATCTCACCTTAGCTGCCACCAGATCCCTGGAACAGAACTCATTTAGCAAAAAGACACTTAAATTCTTATTCACTAACATGCATGTTCTGGGAGCGTCCGATGACGTATCGTACATCAGCCTGCCCCCAGAGTCTCCCAGCCCCAGAACCTTACCTTTCACCGCCCATGGCTCCTGGATCAGAGCCACATCGATGCCTTCGGCCATGAATCTGCTGGCTAGGTTAAGGCTGGCCGCCTTTTTATGCTGAAGATTGGCCTGGACCACCTTCAGCACCTTCATTGGCTGCACCATCCCTAGTTCTTTTACCAATGATCTGGAACTGGATCTGCCCAAGCCCGAGCCTAACCCTGAGGTTTCTCCTCTTAAGCATTTCCAAATCCTTCTCATTGAGACCAAGAACCACTGTTCTCCCCTGAGAGCCAGTGGTTCTATCATTGATGATCCTCCAATCTTTTGTCAAGATCGAGAGATCATGTTGCTGGATCCTGGACAGTACGTCCTCCACCTTCATCTTGTCGAATGGGGGCGGAAACCTGGTGATAACCTTGGTAATGTTAATCACCTTTTTCGCGTCCACCACCTCCAAGATGTTCCCTTTCCAGGGATTGCATATGGCTACAGCCTGCTCTAGCCACCCCTTGGTTTCTAGATTGCAGCACTGCAGTATCATAGCACCGCTTTCCAGCCTAGGCGACTCATTGAAGCCTGGTAGACATCCATCTGAGAGGGGCCTCATCTGCGCAATGAGAGCAGACGAGAGCTCCAGGATATCCTCCTCAGTGAGTGACCTTTCCGGAAAGTCCTTAGGCACCACCGCAACCCCGAAAGAAGTTAGCCTATCTGCATATGAGATTTCCAACCCCCTCCTGGGTCTCTTTGGTGCCTGGTTGACTCCAGAGCTTGAAAGACTGCTGACATCGGACCTTTGCCTTTTTGGCGTTCCTACATCAACAGCCGCTCCCCTGCTCATCGGAGTAGCTTTCGGGTGTTCCACCCAAGTTCCCGCAGCCATCTTCTCCTCCTTCCGACGCCTCTTCTTCTCACGATAGAAGGCGGCGCCTTTCTTGGCTGTGTTACCAACGTGCATCCGGTTGATCCTGGATGCCGTTTGACTCAGATCTGCATCTGATGTGCTTGCCTCAGAGGGTGGTACAGTGGATCGACTTTCTGCCGTAGCAGACCTGTCGCCGCTGTCCCTTGAGGAAGTGGTAGCCTGCTCAACTGGAGCTTCAACCATCTCTTGACCTGCCATGTTTCTGGCCTGACCCATTGGGACTTCCAGTGGCATTTCTACATCGTCAAGGCGCAGACTGAGGACATTCTCAACTGGAGATTCCCTCTCTGCACCTGACCGCCTGTTCACTTCTGGTCTGTTTTGATTATCCATGAAGTCGTGTATTGGGTTTTTGCCCCATCTAGGGTCCTGAGCAACGTTCTCACCATCCTCGGTGAGGCATTCGCCAGACAAAGTCCTCCCGCGACTCAGGCTCTCTGTAGCCCAGCCACTGCCCCTCGGCTGTCTATCCAGAGGACCTTCCCAGAACCGACCATGGAAACTGGGTTGTTCCTCCTTCAATAAGCCTACTCACAGCAACTGCACTTGCCCCACTACGCATTCGCATAGTGAGAACCCCTGATCTGGGCTTGCCAGACCCGATCGCGGCTCACCCAAGCCTCCAGAGCGCAAAGTGATGTGTTGGATCCAACCCTCCACAAAGAGCCTTCACCTCAATCACCAGCCACCCCTTCATCAAGGGTCACCGTATCGCCCAAGCAGGGTATACCTGGGCGCCCCACTTTCCCAGCAGGGGGGAGGAACCTCCTATCCAGGCCTATGTATGTCCTGCACTGGTCGCACTTCCCTATCATCTCTGTGTAGGTACTTGCCTGGGACAGAGAGAGATTTAATTACCTCTACCCAGGCTGTGCGGCGTCGGTACATTAGCCTGCACCCTCCTAGTCAAGACTAGAAGAGTGCAGTTTCCAGGTGACACTGCGTGGAAGAGTACCGTCCGACTTCGACACCCAAAAACTTCACATATTTGAAGTTAATCCATATTTTCAAACACTCCTTCTTAACCTTGGAACCATGGTTAGTAACTATTATAACCTGGATAACAGTTAACAGTTGTTTTAGTTTAAAATTGGCTTATAATTTGCATAAAATTTCAGACAATTTGGTTATTTTGAAATTTTATATTATTAATTTTCTGCTGTACTTTTAACATACTTTTGTATAACCACGTTCCAAAAATGACTAGATTTAGGTTATTTTCAATAATTCACTGGTTTTCTGGAAAAAATAAAAAAACAAATACAGTATATGGAATTACTTTGTATAGCCTATAACTTTTTTTAATATTTAAAAAATTATGTGCCTGCAACTGTTATTTCCAAAGATATAAAATTTAAACTAAAATATAATTATTGTATCGTACTAAAAGACACAAAATGTTGAGTAATTTAGACTATCTGTTTTTGAGATACAGTGCCTCTCTTTTCACCCTCTACATATTTGCTATAAAATCTATTAATTTTACAATTCACCCAACTCGCATCAAACTTATATTTTTTGTCAATTTGCACCACATATTTTTGTAATAATGCATAAAAAAAAAATACCATATGCATATACATCCTACGAAAATAATCTAAATTTATTCAAATTGTTGGTACCAGAAAACCAGAATTCAACATTTATAACTCTTAAAATATTTTCCTTATTTCTTAATTGTAAAGCAAAAATATAATCAGACTAACAGAGATAGAACTAAATGTTTATTCTGCATGAATCACAGAGCCTTGACTCTTAAGACATTTTTTATTTACATTAGTTACTGTATTTATCTTTGTGATAACATGTCTTTCATTTTTATGATGAATAGTGTGTTTATATTCAACATTACACTAAATAACATTCCCTGTCATCAAGGACAAATTATGTCTAAGTTACAAGGCATATAACTGGGATAGTAAATCTGGGTATACAAACAGACTTACTTTGTATTGTAGGAAATCGAAACATTTACTATTCTAACGAGGTTATTAGGAAAATAATTTTATTCAGACTTACTGAATAATCCAAATGAATATGTCAACAAGTATAGATCGTTTAAACTTTGTAATATTCACCAACTATTTATTTTAATGTATGTTTAACATTACTTAACGTAATTACATTTGTGTATGTTTGCTACAAATGCCTCTGTGGAATATTCATTTTGTCCTCTATAAAGAGTCATAATTGTCACTATTTTACATAAAAATCTAGTATTTTCCCCTCTGATATTATTTAATTTTGTATATTGAAAAAATCATAGAAATTTTCCATACATTTGTTGTGCTTTTAATGATGGGCATTAATACGTTTTTTCATAAACTAATTTATTGTAACACAATTTTTGAATTATTTAATTAAATTAATTATGTTATTGCATGAAGCTATTTTTTCTAACTGAGCTTTTGCTGTATTAGTTACCGGATGATAACATTTACAATATTCAGTGGTCTAATAAGTTTAGGGATTTCAATATATAATTAATTTATGTGTTTTAAGTATCTATACACATTTAAAATAGAGTGATTTTACTGAATTTCAATAATTGTTTATATGAGCATACAAGAGTTCCCTATGCTAAATTTAAAGTTTGTAGCTATCTTAATTTTTGTAGCTGATACCATGTATATGATTAGAATTTTATGTAGTATTTTTTTTTTCAATTCCCTAAACTATAAAACAAAAATGATAAATTAAAAAATGAAATTGCATTTTTGTGTGTGGTTAGTTAATCTATACTACATATGTTATATGGTTTAACTTTCCTAAAACAAATAAACTTATATTTTACTATAAATTTATTAGGCTATGTATTATGATTCTATATGTCAAACAATCTTCATTTATTGAACAGAATTACTAGTTTTAACAAACTATGACTGTTATCATCAAATCCTTAGCCTCATATATTCAAACCTGAAAAGATTTCATCTTGAAATTCCCTTAATATGAATTTTGAAGCATAATAAAATATATTAAAAATGAAAATTCAATTTGTAAAACACTTGAAAAACACTTAGAAAACTTTTTAAAATAATTTTGGTTAAAAACATGGGATTAACACTTAACAGTGAGTAATACTTTATTAGAGTTAATTTGTAGTGTATTTGCATCAAATGTTTACCAATAACTAAAATTCTTAGGCAGAAGGCTTATTTGCCAAGCTTTTTTTAAAGAACATTTATCTAGACCTACAATAAACTGAACTTCCGCTTTATGTACATATGTACACATAGTGTTATATATTAAATAATTTGGACACTGTCCATATTTGTAAAAAATAAAAAAATAAAATCCATCTGTGCTCTTCCTTCTAATACAGTAATATGAAATTTAATTTATCACAAAAGACAATCCCCAAAACTTACTAAACAATAAATAAATTATTGTTTAAACAAATTTTTCTATGCAATTTGGTTAGAAGATTGTATCGTGGACAAACATCTGAATTATTCATGCATGTCATCTGACAGCAATGTTTTTTTGTCTTCAATAACATTTCTTTTTTAAATATAAGTGACTTTTTTTCTTCTTTTTTTTCCCCTTTTTTTGAAAAGTGTATTTAAGTGTTCTTATCTGTAATATGTGTCAAATGTGCCTATTTGGAAATGAAATTATGAAAATAAAAGTTTTTATATACAGTAGTGTTTTAAATATTTAATTAATATTTCATAAGGATTTTATTGTGTATCAAAAGTCACTTAAGGCAATTTCAAGATGGAAGTTGAGGTCAAGGATCTGATGATGACATTCATACGCTGTCAAAATCAATAATAATTCTCTTTGACAAGTGAGAATATTTGATGGAGAGAATTTAATGTAAATAACTTCTTAACTTTATTGATAATACAATTCTGGAGTCTGCCCCTTAATATTTTACTTTGTATCAATTATTTATATTTATTGTAGCATACTTATGAAGTATAGACATTGTATTAAGAAACTGAATACTTCTTTTGACTGAATTTCACATTTCATAACTTAGAGAACTGAGTCATAAAATTTGGGGTTTCATCATCCACATTACAAGTTTTGGTAAAACTGTGTTTACATGCTTTATTTGAAAATAGAATTTTCTTCGCATTTTACATTCGCATTATTTTAACACATTTTTATTTCCACATTTCCTGATTTAACACATCTATTTCATTGAAATATTTCTACTCTTAAAGGGCTCACTAAAGTGAAAATGTTAATCTACTTGTACAGCCTTGCCCATCATGAGGACCCCAACTTTGTGTATAGTCATCAGTTAGATCCCTTTCCTATAAGGTCTCTCTTCACCAACTCTAGTTCTCATCTGTTCCTGGCTTTAATAGAATATTCGAGGGGTAGGGGTCTTTACTTTATGTCTATTTATTCCTATTTTATTGGGTATTGATGACCGAGAGGTTTTTTGACTTTAAATAACAAAGAGGGAAATGAAAAAATTCTGCTTGGGTTCCAGCTTATTTGAAAACTTTATCTTTACTTATTCTTGTATTTTTTGTTTCAGATAATAGCTGTTTGTGATTTTCTGAACTATTTGAATTATATTCAACAAGGCCTAGTTAAAAGCTCAGGTAATTATTTTTGATTTATTATTGTTATTGTTATTTAGAGTAAATTGTGTTTGGACAGTATACCAACATACACATTGGCGAGAGACTAACTGGTGTGGCAAAACCAAACCTGCAATAATGAAACTTTTCTTTGTCATTTAGTTTCTGTCAGTGTGCAAAAATTCAATTTAAGAACTATGTTCTACAAAAAAAAATCTTGTTTTGTACTTTCCACCCTTGCCAATGCGTACCCTCACCATTAAGAAACAGACATTCATTAATTTTTTAAAAAAAATTGGTTCAAAATTATATCAAAATATTTAAAAAACAACAAAAAATCAAATTGGAAAGCATCTGAGCAGTGGGGGTGGTTTTAGGTCATAATTTATTTTAATTCATAATTTATTTTAATTCAGTTTTACATGTTGGTTCTAGTTTAGTAGTACCACCTTTTGAAGATGATAAGTATGTTACTGAAATGTATGTCTGAGTGTTTAGGTTCGGTTCTACAATTTCCTGATAAGTTCCTGTTAGTTATCCAACAGCAGGGGCGTGCCGACGGGGGGGGGACGAGCGGGACCGGACCCCCCCCCCCCCAGAGCCAAAAAATATTTTAATATTTTTTTATAAATTAGCAAAATTAAAAAATATATATATTTCATAAGATATTAATAATAATTGTGATCTCCCATTTAATACTATTAATCAAAACTTTAGACTGTTAGAGAATCATTACTTTCATGAAACAGCTAGCAGTCTCATATAGCCTAAAATAACACCATATAAACCCTATTTTTTCAAATTTTCCAAAACTCCCCAGGCCGGACCCCCACCAGAGTAAATTCCTGGACACGCCACTGTCCAACAGACAGTTTTATCCTATCAATAACTAACAACAATTTAGCCAGCAGTTTAAAATATAGGTGGGTACTACTTGTAAAGTTTTGATAGGTCAAAACCAATTGGGAACCTCCATGGTGATTAGAAAAGAACTATACTCGGAAGTGCAAAAAATTTTTTTTATGGTTATGTTAGTTGAAGATGGTGTTCAACAGGTATTTTACAATTTTTGGTTATTGTACTTATACCTATTATAAAATATTACTTTGGAAGAAATAAAGTAAATGATAAAAAATAAAAAACTGACATGATGACGTGAAGGTAAAAAGACGCCAAGTCTGAGGAATTGACCAGAGTACTTAATTACTAAAATATCGGTCCAAACTGATATTAGAGGTTTCTATCTTCTAATCTAAACATGAAGCAAAAAAGTAGAAGGACTGTGCTTTAGCAAAATAAAAAGAAAAATTATACTATTTCTTCATCAAACTCGTAATTAAAAATATTTTAAAAATCACAAATAAACGTGATAGCCACAAATTAAACTTAACAAAATTAACTATTTTATTTAATATGCTGGATACCTATTTAATGGGAGCTTCAACTAACCAATAACTTTTAGCATTGCGAAGTTTAACCTCCTGACAAGATATACTTGGAGATTGTAGAACATATATTTCATATAGGTACTTATCGGGAACTTTTCGAACAGTTATTGGGAAATTGTAGAACTGCTCTTAAGCGGTACAACTGAATAATAATAATTACAATTATTGTATTTTTAATTATTGTTATTGTAAATGTGGTTAGGGGAATTAACAATTAATACTGTAAATGAAAATTGTTTAGTATATTAGACTGTATACTTGATATTGAAGAGCTTCAATGTATATTTGTTTACCTTCAATATTTAAATTGTTATATTAATTTTGGTAAAAGATTAGTATTGCAGAGAAGTATAAAACCTCTTTATATGATTTATTTCTGCTCAAAGATATCTTGAAATTAACATTGAAAGTTATTTTTGGCATCAAGATTACACAAGTTTGCCATATTGTGGAATCTAACTTAATATGTTTACACATTGTCTAGACCTACTTTAAATAATTTGTTTTGATTTTAAAAGTATATTATTATATTTTAAAAACATTACAATATAAGATTTAATTTTCATTTGCTTTAAATTTTTAATATTTATTTGGTATCATTGTAAAAACACAAATAATGGTTATTACATAATACAAACAACTTTTATCCTTATTGTTACATTACCAGCTGGGTCTGGATCAACTGTTCAAAGGTTTTTAGTACTTTTCCTCCATAAATAAGTTTATCACACAAGTCTCACCATGGCAGTTTGACCCAAGATATGGATATGGTTGTTTTCCATATTTTAGGACTTCCTTAACAAAAATATGTATAATAATTGTGGAAATTTTTGTTTATATATTGTATATAGGCATATAATTTTTTTAACCACTTTATAAAGATAATTTTGATAGATGGAATGAAATCTGTCTTAATAATTGTCTTTTCCATACAATATGAATTAGTAGGCCACTTATTTTAAACAACAAATGCAGAAAAATACTATGATCTGTTTTTTTTTCAATACAGATGTTACGGCTCACAGAATAATAATTCTTCATGACTTTGTGATTACGAGTGTGCACAATGATTAAAAACTGTAGTCAAATTTCTGTTTTGTGTATGTTTTTTAAATAACACCTTTACATTTCATCAAAACTGAAACAGTGTTCATGGTTTTATTAAATTTTTTACAGATAACTCTTGAAGTTGTATTTTTGGGAAGAAGGCAACAAATATTTTAGTTAAATTAAGCTTTTACTTTACTGTATGAGTGTGTGAGAAAAGTAATGTGATGTTGTCCACCGTTTATTTTAGAAAATTAAAAGACTCAGGAGTTTATACAATGGTACACCTGTTGATGAAATTATAAAATGTTTTGTAATTTAAACTGTTAATATTTTACAAAGGTTATAATAACAAAATTTACCTCCTCTAATCATCTTACGAAATTCATAAAATATGATTAAATTTTCCATTTTGATAACCTCAGATTGTAAGAAGTGGATAGAGGTTGGGTTACCCAGTAGCTCTTAACTACAATGTATTCTGACCTCCAAGACAAAGATGAGATGAAGAAGAGGTGGTTTTTATTTTCCCAAAGTAAGGAGATCTATTGTCTGTTTAGTTAACTCAACATACCTACATTCAAGAGTCTCGTTGGACAGCTCGTGACTGCTTAGCATGCCCCTCATAAAACTCTGGCTACTCGGCTCATACTCTATCTTCTGTGAGAGATAGATACCATTTGTGAAAGGACGAATTTAAACTTTTACCGCCAAAGCCAGAAATTATTTTGGTACTCACTCACTCCATAACCTACCCCTCCTAAACTTCTTTATTGTTTACATTTTATTAATTAAATATTTAGGTGTTAATTTTGTTTTATCAATAATTCACAATTTTCAACGAATAACACAAAAAACAATACCATTACATATGTATTATGTCTATACAGGCTTATGCTTGTATAGTTTTAATGGATAACATGAAATAATTAACAGTCATCGTCGGATAGGTCTCACGCATTCACTTACAATCACTTTACACAAAAAAATGGGACTTTTTGTTTTGTAATTTGACAGACGAAAGGATAGGCATGGGCCTCACATGAAAAGAATGAAAAACCTGCTGGCCTCACATAATTAGATCTTAAAATATATCATTTAAAACATGAAACAACTAACGATAAAAATTATTTTATTTATTTTCAGTGCATGAAATCTACTGGGAAATTATACGACTACGGAAGGAAATGATTTTAGCAAGATTAGGACTTGCGTTATCTACTTGAACTCATGTCATCAAGTTTCATAATAAATGTGTGACTTTTGTGTCTACTAAGTCATTGTGATAGCTATCGTTTGACTCCAAACAAGTGGTATTTTGAAATGGCTGTCATCCACACTGTCTTGCCAATGACGCATAAACATTATTTTATTGTAACCAAAGAATAATTATGTATATATATATTTAAATATTGAAACAATAGTAGATTTAAATGTTAGTTATTGTGATAGTCGCAGAATAGTTGTCAGCATAATCCAATGTTTTCCAGTTTCAAAATGTATTTTATTAAATATTTTATTTAGTTTTAGGATTTAATAATGTATTGTTTGTTGTAATGTAATATTATTGTTGACCAAAACAACACATAACAGGTTTCAACTAATGTAAACACTAAGAATTGTGGTATGATAACATAATTGGCTGTGCTATTCGAATCTATAAAATGTAATTGTCAAATATATTCAAAGATAACTTATAATATAAACAGAAAAAAAAACAAACAAACAATTTTGTTTCAAAATGCAAACTTTATCGGTTTTTTATGTTATTTTCTTTAATAAAAACCATTTATTTTATAAAATGAAGTGTATTTTTTTAAACAACAAAATTGTGGTAGAAGAATGAAATACGACTTGATTGTCTTAATGAAAGAGAGCCAGTGAGAGAGTAAAGCTAATAGGTCTTAAGCTCTCTCCCAGGACTCTTAACAAATACAACAAAATACTGTATGTAACTATTCATTTACTCATCGATAACCTTATAAACATGCCTGAAAATGTTATTTTTAAGCAAATATAATTAGCAAGTCACAACTATTATACCAAATTATGGCCAATATGAAGTGCATAATTATGCAAAACTAATGTCACTGATTATAGATATACTGTTAGTTCCAAAGTTAGAACATTGAATACGATATTCTAGCTGTAAAAATGGATTTTCCTCTTCTACAAATATTTTACTCCTTTGAATTTAATTTCCAGATTACTTTACACATTTTTAATTGGATTCCCCTATTGAATTGCCTTCCTAAACATATGTGTATATGGCAATAATTATATAAACTTTTTTTCTGGTGTACCATCTACCCTATTTCTAAATTTGCCCTCCTGACAAGTTACCTTATTGAAATTTCTTACAAGTATTATTTATTTATATATATATATATATATATATATATATATATATATATATATTATTTACAACTTTTTAATTTCTTGACTTATAAAAATGTTTAATGTTTTTTGAAGTGAAATTTCTTTACGCACTCTACTCACTTGACATTCCATCATACTTGTCTCAAAAACCCGTTGCAAATGCGCTGCATTCATTTTCACATTTCTGATTGCCGTTATATAAATTTTATCTGTATTAAAATAATATTATTTTGTCTACATTATTTTGCTCATATTATATACATTTATATTTGTGTTCGTAATATTTTGTGCATGTTACGAGGGTAGGCTGAAAAGTAATGCACACATGCTTGTAGAACGCGAACAAATGACCAACAGAAGCACCCCTGGTGGCATTCAGTAGTGACATTCCCCCTTTATATGCATGCACAGTTTGAAGGAATTTTGTACACCAGTACCATTTGATTAGCAGATATATAGGGACGTGTTCTTGTGCTATGGCAACACGAGTTAAACAGTGCACGGTTATCCAATTTTTAACTGCTGAAAATATGATTCCTGCTGAGATTCATCGTTGTTTAAAGGTTGTTATGGTGATGATGCTGTTTATAGGTCCACGGTGAATCAAAGAGTAATAAAATTTCGTGGTTGCAAAGCTGGAAAAGCCATAATTGATGACGAAAAGTGCAATGAGCATCCTATCACTACCACAGATGATAAACATTGCAAACTCGTTGATGATTTGAATCAAAATGACCCGTGAATCACTCAAAAGCGTCATGGAAAGGAAGGTGTCGGCTTCATTTTTGAAGAATTGGGATACCATAAAATCTGTGCATGATGGGTACCACGCTGATGTTCTGGGAAACCTGAAATTTGATTCCATACCCTCTCTATTCCCCCAATATCGCATGGTCCTTAGGCTTATAGGGATATTTTTTTTTTAAGTCAAAGTCTTTTAATTGGGTGTTTAAACTGTACAACAGACAAGCACGTGAAATTATAAAGATCCTTTGTTTTACATACCATAATAAAAAAAAAATCAATGAAAATCCAACTTAAATGGTTATTGAATTGTTTGTCTCACATCTAACTAAAATTGTTTTTAAAACTTATACATTACGGATTTCTCATTATGTGGTAAAATTAAGTTGTACTCATCATACAAAAACTATAATATATGATTTTGCACTACAATTGAATTTCAGATCTAAGTAATTTTTTTCAGATTCATAGGTCACCCTGTATTCAAGTTATATATATGAGCTTGATATCTGTCACTTTAAATTTGACCTAGTGACAAAATGTTATTTTTTTGTCAAATAAACATTAAATGCATAATAAGAATAACTTCTAATTTTATTTGATACATAATATTAAGAAAATTTAAAATCTATACTTTTGCCTCTTAACAAACCCAAGTATTTTTCCTATATATGTACAAATAATATAATTGAAAAGCTTAAAATATATAGGATTTATCATTTTGTCTAAGTAAACTGGTTGTGACTTCCAGACAGAGATGTGAGGGTAATTGATTTTACCTACGAACCCTAAAGATCAATACTACAGATTTCTCTTCTCTTGTGAACAATTGACAGAAGTATTCTCAGATTAAAACATTTGTAATAATGTGAAAGATTAGTTTTAATAATATGAGGAATTAGTCAGAAATCAAAATTTATAATAGGTTTAAAATCCGCGGGTTAGTATACGGAAATAGACTGTTCAAATCATAATTTATTTAGTAAATTCATTTATAAGAACAAAATGGATTTTCAAGACAACAGTATAAATTACCATGTCTAATTTTGATATAATTTAGTTAATAAGAAGTGTTTACTAATTCATGTGAAAAATAAGTGTATGTAACAGCTTAATGTTAACCGCGCAAAAAAGATGATTTGGAGAGAGAATAATTCCGGTTAGCAACGGACAGTCTCGAGTCAGTGGCCAGAATGAACAGACGTATCTTTCTTTGGTGTCGTTCTAAAAATAGAACAATGGAAGAACTGTTAAATTGTAATATATTTGATTTTTGGTCTCAAATAGAGAGTAGCAAAGTATAAATCGTTTAGAAAAGTGATAAAGAGTTTTCAATGTTACTGCAAAAGTGGTTAATAGACTTATAGTTTCAATAGACAATGTACGGACAAAGTGTGACAATTGGTATAAAACGAAAGACTAGACAGTTGATACCAATATTTTAATGAACACTCGTGTTAGTACTATTAATAAAAATACAAAACATTATTTTAAGAGACTATGTTCTCTATATGCGAGTCTTAAACTGAACGGTTTATCACGTGGCGAAAATCATATATTAAGACGAACATTCTGTTAATAACTATGAACGCTATGAACTATTGTAAAAAACATTTTAAAGTGCTGTGCGAATATACGAAAGATGAACTTTTCTGCCAATAACGACTACAATGGACTGCAAGATACTGGACATCTGAATTGCTATCTTTGAACGGACTTTATTGTAAAATAACCGGTGTTGTGGTATAAACACCTCATGTTAATTTTAAATTAAGGAATTTTATTATGTTTTTATAAATTTTACTATATCTACATGTTTAATCACTTAATATTTTTGAATAAAAAAAACAATTCAAGATAAGTAAATAAATCAAATTTAGAAGCATGCATTATTTAAAATAAATCTCCTTTAGAGATTTTTAAAGTAATTGGAAATTAAAGTTTAAAAAGGATTTGTTGCAACATTTAAAATAAAAAATTTAAATTCATTGATTTAATCTCCTTCAGAGACATAAAGAGATAAACTAAATTAGTTAAAATAATAAACATATGTATGCCAATAACATGTTTTAATAATATGTCTTTGTGTATAAGCATTCTTTGTGTTAATAAATCTTTATGTAAAATTTCAGCATAAGTGTTCTCATTTGAATACCAAATATCACTGTGAAGTACACTAATAAAAGGACTCACCCCTGAGATTTAAATATTTAAATTCATTTTTTTTCTAAATTGATGTTAACACATCTGGCGCCCTTAAGTCGAGCAAATCAATAATTAAATTCAATCTTAACAATAAATAAATACTTAGAGGAACTCTTCAAGTTCGAAAGAATAATTTTTATATTTTAAAATAGCTTCACTATTAATATTAACTTCTGTAAAACATTTCTTTTTTAAGAATTATTACAAATGTCGCACCAACTGTTGGGCGTTTTTAGTCGAAAATACAGTGATTTTGGTAGTGAGAACACTTAAAATCAAGGTAAGGACTCTCTCTATAATAATAAGAAAGATTCTTTTTTAAATTTTTTGTGTTAAATATAGTAAGATAAAAATGGAGTCAGAAATTGTAAATGTTAATAATAATGATGAACAGGTAGGGTTAGGAAATCAAAATTCTATAAATAACATAGAACCATTGGAATATCAAGATGATACTTTTAAAAATTTAGAGCAGAAATTGCAAAGTAATGAGCAGACAACACAAAGTAATAGTAGTAATGAATTGTTTTATCAACAGGGACAAAGTATTCTAGATCAAAATGTAGATTTAGATAGTAATGATAATAATAGCAGTAAACGTTCAAGCATTAGTGAAATTAGTAGTTCAGGTTCGGATTTTAATGGATTTAATAGTGATGGGGTTCAAAATAGTAAAGAACAGTGTGAAGATATAAACAAAAAATTAGTAGAAAAATCAAGGGTAGAAACTGTAGAAGAAAATTTAGACAAAGAATTAAGTGATGAACAGGTTAGGGTAAATAAGAGTGGGGAAAATAATGATCAGAATAAGAAAATGGAGAGTATGTTTGAGCAATTGATGAATAAATTTGATCAGAAATTTAATCAGAGTAGGTTAGAAACAAAACAAGATAATTTAGAATTAAAGTTAGATAGTGACAAAAAATTTGAAAATATGAATAATAAATTTGATAAAAATAGCTTAGAATTAAAACAAGAATTAAATATTAAATTTGAACAGAATAATCTAGAATTTAGGCAAGATAATGATAAGAAGTTTGAATGTATAAATAATATTATTAAACAAAATGGTTTAGAATTAAATAATAAGTTTGAAGATTTAAATACCAAAATTGAACAGAATAATATTAAGCTAGATAATTTGGATAAGAAGCTAGATCAGATCAAACTAGAATTAAAACCAGATTGTGTAAAATTAGAATACAATCTTAAATTGGAAAATAAACAAATGGGAATTAACGTAGTGGAGAGGTTAGGTAATGTTCAAGAGAAAATAATAAATAATATATGTATGAATGATTGTGTAATGGAGATTAACAATAAAGTAGAATTTGAACAGATTAATAATGTAGAAGGTGTTTTGATAGAAAATATAAATAATATGGATAACAATTTAGATCAAGCAGTAGCTGAAATTGAAATTAACAGTTTTAATGAAATAAAAGAGATGTCAAATGATTTAATAATAATAGAGGACAATTGTGTGAATGACTGTGTTCAGGAAATTTCTAAAATGATAAATAATGGGTTAGGTAACAAGGTAAATCTAGAAACAACAAATAATGTTGAAGTGAATAAGTCTTGTGGGGTGAAGCGTGGTATAATTAATTCAAAAAACAAAGTAAAAATAAATAATCTAATAACAAAGGTATCAGCTGTCTATTTTAAAAAACAAGTGTGTCATAAGAATGTAGAGTTTAAAAATTATGTAATGACAAAATTTAAGAGTATCTTTCAAATCCAAGAACAGATAATTAAAAGTTTTTGGGAAAAGAGTAGCTTTGAATACAAGTTTAAAAAGGAAATAGTAAAAGAAGGCTTTGTAATAGTATATAAAAATGGTGGGGTTAGAATTCCTAAACTAACAGATGTTGAAATTGGGTCATTGTATTGTGAGTTGTTTATGAGGGAAAGAAATGTAAGAATGTTTGAGAAAGAGAGAGGGGTTTCGTCAACACAAAAGTGTAGTGTCAACAAAGGGGAATCTTTTGTTGAGGAAGGGTCATTTGCAAGACCTAGCCTAGAACAGATCTCTAAGTCAGAAGTGGTATTTAACATTAAAAGTGTGTTAAAAAATTGAATCATGTACTTTAAAATCTTTCACCAATCGGGAAACCATCGTAAAAAAATAGATAATTTAAAATTGTTGTAATGAATTGAATTTGGAATGAATAAATAATAATGTAAAGACATTTTTATAAACACACGGACTTGGTTTTGAAAAATAATATTACTGTAATAGAATAAGAGTTTTGTTAATAAATAAGTTTAAGTTTGATAATAAATAATTAAGAGTTATGAATATTAATAATTTGTGTGTACAAATAAATTTTGTAAGCTAAGACAGAAATATAGAAAATAATTATAAGCCAAGCGTAAAATGTTAGAAGTTTTAGTTTAAGAAAGGTTTCAGTATTTGTTAAAGTAAAGACGCTGGATTATAGCAGTAAACAACTTTATATGTTTATAGAAGAAATAATATTTAGAAAACGTGACGATAACAGATTGATTAGAAGGAAAGATTTGTATGACTTTAGATGTGAGTCATCAGTAGTGTTGAAGAAATAATATTCAATATTAAGTAGGTGGATTCAATGTTGAATATTCAATAATGTGACGGGAGTTGAGATTCATTGCAGACCGAAAGATTTCACAGTCGACTCTTATCAGTAGTAGACAGAAGATATTGCATCATACAAAGGGGAAATTGTTTATGCCTAAATCAAGCCTAAGATTCTATTGCGTATAGCATAGAGACCAATACAGGGTGTTACGAAAATACTGTTCTCGAAAATAAAACACTTTTGGTTTATAATTCTAAATTAACTTGCGTTTTCAAATAAAAATTACTTAAATAAAGGATAATTGGTTTTAAATAAAGTAAATAAAAATAAAAGTTGATTACTTGAATAACTTTTATAGAATAAAATGTAAATTCCTAAGTAAAGAACTTAGAATAAATTTTAAAAATAAAATTTTCTTTTTGAATCTGGATAATAATAAGTAGAAAGGAGTACATAAACAAAAAATCGACGATGCTAGTAATAAGACTGATAAGGAGAACATTATTTCAACTTTGGATGATATGATTTTGATAAAATTTTTATGAATTTTAAATTTTCTTAGCATAAGTGCATTTAGGTAATTTAATGAAATAATGGGAGGATGGCAGGGTAACGGTAGTCGAAAACATGTTTTATTCTTAGGAATAAAGCATGTAGACAGCATTGAAGGTGTGTTATGGTTGAAAGGTGTGATTGGGGCTTTATTCTGAACTGAGTAGGAATTTTGCATTTCAACCTTCTCACATCTGAAGATCATAATGCAGACTTCAATGTAAGTGTCTAAAGTTGTAATCAGAAGGATACAAAGTGTAATTAAGTCGACAAGAAGTGTCGCGGATATTGGAGATAATAGGAGAATATACAAGAGACTACTAAATAATTAAAATTTGGATAAAAAAGTAAATTTTGGAAAATGATGAGTTAAAATTTGTAAAAGTTTTGAAATTTAAATGTTAAGTAAAATTGAAATTTTTTTGATGAGATGATGGAGAATTTGTAACAACGGTTAAGACAATAATAATTTGATATAATATTACATAGAATTTCCATGTAATGATACTTTAGACAGATGTTGATTGAAAACAAATTGTAGGGTATGCAGACGCGATCAATCTGCATATGCAGGAATAAACCGGACGTGACAAAAGGAGAGTTTTTATGAAATGAAGCGAAAAGTTTTATAAAATTGTAAAAATGTTGATTAGCTGATTAGAATAGGTAATTAGATATTAAGTTCTAAAATGATAATTTGTATGTTTGATGTTGTAAACATCAAGAATTATTTAATAATATGAGATAAAAGTTGTTAGTCTTAAGTGATTTATGGTGTGGAAAATTAAAAAATAATTGATTAAAGTTTGAGAATTTATGTGAGTTTTGCCAAGACAGATAATAATTAAGTCTTTTAAGTTTTTTGATGTTAAATAATGAACAAAGGAGGTTAAGTTTTTGTTTTTTAATGAAAAAGTAGTAAATTAATAATGATAAGAGAGATTTTGATGAAATTTATAAATAAAATAAATAATTAACGATTTTTAATAAATAATGATTGAATTTGAGATAATAGATGATGGTGAAAAGTTATTTGATAAAGGTGTCTAAAGATTTTGATGAAATAAGGTGTTAGCTGGGAAAGCAATGTAAATTTTATTATTTTTTGAGGTTTTTTGTATTTAAGTAATTGATGAGTAAGGAGATTTTAATGAAGTAATTTAAATGAGAGAATTTTTGAGTTTTTTATAAGAAGATGATGACTTTACAGAATTGTTGAGTAAAGTAGTATTTGAAATATGAGGTTGTTCTGTTAATAAACTTTTATAAAAAAAGGTAGTTAGGTTGCATTGATGGTTTTTTTTTTTTAAGAGGTTTTTTGAGTACTGCGATGATATATAAAGAGGAATACGGCGATTTTAATGAAATAAAGGGAGATTTGAGGAATTCTACGAATAAACGACGATTATTATGATTTTTAAAGGAAGCTACGTTGAGATAAAGAGATTATTTATATAAATGATGTAGGTAACCTGCTTGGGCTACACAAATATGAATAATAAAGAAGTTTTTTGGGGATTAATGCAACTTTGATTATTAAAATATGAAAGATAAGATGGAAATAATTTTAAGATAGGATACTGAGAGATAAAACAATTGTAAAGAGGTAATCTTGAAATAAATAGATGAGTTTTGTAAGTTAATTTTTTTTTTTGTAAAAATGATGTTATATTTTTTTTTGAGTACTAAGTAGAAGAGAGGAGTTTTTAGTAATTGTAAAATCAGTAATTAACATTTCATCCCAGCGAGACAAAGAGTAATTAAGAATTTGATAAAGGATAAATAATTATTGGAATTAAACTGAAATAAAAAAATAAAGTAAAATTATAATTGAAAAGTTTAATGTAAATTAAGGAGATTTTGAGTAATAAGCAAATAATTTTGTAATAATGTTAATTAATAATGAGAAATTTTAAAATTTTAATTGTGTTTAGTTGAAAAATGATTCAGATGGATAGTGAAGGATGGATGCAGATTTTTATAAAAGATGTAGAAATTTCGTCTTGGCAAAGAAGTGAAGTATGGGAAAGGAAATGCTAGATGGCAGGAAAGTATACAGACGGCTGTCTGGATGATAAGATTTTGAGTGACAGGATCCGGTCAACAAAAAATGTTGATGGGAAAGTTTCAGTCAACTGCTGTTGAAAAAGAAACTGATGATGGGTTTTATTGTATAAATAGAGATAAGGATTAGCGCTAATGGATTTATAGTTATTTTTGATGAGTTATGATAACGCTAACAAATTAAGATAGTAAAGTAGGATTTGGTAAATAGATATTTTTTGTTTTTATATGAAAAGAGAATCTTTCTAAAATGAATACACTAGAGGTATTTATTTTTTTATGAAGTCCTTAGCTTCTGAAATGAAATGTCTTGAACATCCATTAAAATTTTTTTTGTCTCGAATTGAAATTTATATATAAAAAATTTTTGTATTGCAATACACGTATTGTAATACAAATATTTGTAGGGTTTTTGTAATAATGTGAAAGATTAGTTTTAATAATATGAGGAATTAGTCAGAAATCAAAATTTATAATAGGTTTAAAATCCGCGGGTTAGTATACGGAAATAGACTGTTCAAATCATAATTTATTTAGTAAATTCATTTATAAGAACAAAATGGATTTTCAAGACAACAGTATAAATTACCATGTCTAATTTTGATATAATTTAGTTAATAAGAAGTGTTTACTAATTCATGTGAAAAATAAGTGTATGTAACAGCTTAATGTTAACCGCGCAAAAAAGATGATTTGGAGAGAGAATAATTCCGGTTAGCAACGGACAGTCTCGAGTCAGTGGCCAGAATGAACAGACGTATCTTTCTTTGGTGTCGTTCTAAAAATAGAACAATGGAAGAACTGTTAAATTGTAATATATTTGATTTTTGGTCTCAAATAGAGAGTAGCAAAGTATAAATCGTTTAGAAAAGTGATAAAGAGTTTTCAATGTTACTGCAAAAGTGGTTAATAGACTTATAGTTTCAATAGACAATGTACGGACAAAGTGTGACAATTGGTATAAAACGAAAGACTAGACAGTTGATACCAATATTTTAATGAACACTCGTGTTAGTACTATTAATAAAAATACAAAACATTATTTTAAGAGACTATGTTCTCTATATGCGAGTCTTAAACTGAACGGTTTATCACGTGGCGAAAATCATATATTAAGACGAACATTCTGTTAATAACTATGAACGCTATGAACTATTGTAAAAAACATTTTAAAGTGCTGTGCGAATATACGAAAGATGAACTTTTCTGCCAATAACGACTACAATGGACTGCAAGATACTGGACATCTGAATTGCTATCTTTGAACGGACTTTATTGTAAAATAACCGGTGTTGTGGTATAAACACCTCATGTTAATTTTAAATTAAGGAATTTTATTATGTTTTTATAAATTTTACTATATCTACATGTTTAATCATTTAATATTTTTGAATAAAAAAAACAATTCAAGATAAGTAAATAAATCAAATTTAGAAGCATGCATTATTTAAAATAAATCTCCTTTAGAGATTTTTAAAGTAATTGGAAATTAAAGTTTAAAAAGGATTTGTTGCAACATTTAAAATAAAAAATTTAAATTCATTGATTTAATCTCCTTCAGAGACATAAAGAGATAAACTAAATTAGTTAAAATAATAAACATATGTATGCCAATAACATGTTTTAATAATATGTCTTTGTGTATAAGCATTCTTTGTGTTAATAAATCTTTATGTAAAATTTCAGCATAAGTGTTCTCATTTGAATACCAAATATCACTGTGAAGTACACTAATAAAAGGACTCACCCCTGAGATTTAAATATTTAAATTCATTTTTTTTTCTAAATTGATGTTAACACATCTGGCGCCCTTAAGTCGAGCAAATCAATAATTAAATTCAATCTTAACAATAAATAAATACTTAGAGGTACTCTTCAAGTTCGAAAGAATAATTTTTATATTTTAAAATAGCTTCACTATTAATATTAACTTCTGTAAAACATTTCTTTTTTAAGAATTATTACACATTTCAAGTATTGTTCTAGACTATTTGCAAAACTATTGTGTTATATCTTTACTTAGTGGAGATTGCAGACTCTATCTGAGGCTGATTTAGATATCTGCCTGTGGTTTCATCAATGTTTCTGTTTTTCGTGAAAGACTGCAGCTGCCTATGTCTAAAACCCAGATACAGAGGACTACTCTGGTGTTTTAACAGGTAACATTACCAATGTAGTTTTTCCAGTTTTATCTGCTTCCTTGTTTCCCTCCAACTGAAAATGGGTTGGAGCCTATTGAAACATATGTCGTAATTTTTTGTAGTTGCGCATCAGTCTCTGGTTCAAAAACCGTTGGTGTCCTAGGTCTCTAACAAAAAACCTGAAAAGACATGTAAATGTTGTTTTGTTTTTTTTAACAATGCATAGAAGTTTTTAATAGATAAGTTTATTGCAGCAATTTAGAGTCAAATGAATTAATAGACTGTACAAACGGTCTTACTCACCCATCCTGAAAACAAAAACAAACCAAAACTATAGTCACCTAAAATGTCATTATCATTATCTGTCTCGATAATTAATAAAAGAATTTAAAAAAATAAAAAAAATAACATGATATAAAATTTATATTACAGTTATGGTGGCTAAACACCAACCTTGAGCCCAACAATAAGTGAATCATTTTAACATACACTATCAAATTCTAATGTATTTGGTAGAGTTGCAAACTTTCAAATCCTGAGGCAGAATATATTTATTGAGGCCATGCCTAAAGTACAGTGGTTTGTGAACAGATGTTGTATTGAGTGATCATAGAACAATTTCTCTAAATTAGCCATGTGAAAAGTATGAGGAACACAGATGTTTATGTTAGTTTCCTGTCTCGCCAACATCATCTCTCATATATGTACGATTTGCAGAGCACTATTTTCTAACTACACATTTTCAACTACCTTTACATATTATTTTTCCAGCTTTATGTGAATTAACAAACTTTGTTTTACTTCTTACAATTTTATTTTCAACTACTATTTAGAAATTTTTTATTAAATGGAAATTAAAAAAAGTAGACTAAGATTAAACAAACATTACACTATTACAGAGTTATTAAGAAATAGATAAGAATTGTGTTATTGTTACTTACAGAAAATTTATAACAATCTTACAAGTGTTGGAGATATCTTAGTTTATACAACGAAGAAGAAAAATTAAAATAATTTAGACAGATTACAGAACCATTTTGCTGTAACATTATGGTTGTTAAAATTACAGATTCTATAAATTGCAAAGGAAAATTAAAGAATGGTAAATTTCTAGTTAATGAAGAAGTTTTTGGAAGTTTTTTTAGATCTAGAATTTCTAATTTTGATTTAGTTAGACATCGAGTAAAAGCAAATATTCTATAATTACTTAAAGTAAAAAACCGTAATTGGAGTAAGAAAAATTGTAAAAGACGATATAAAAATTGTAAACAAAAAATACAAAAATACAGTCGTTAGACTATTCCTTATTAGATAGAATTAGCAGATTATGTAAAAACAACACTTTTAAAGAAAGACTAATTATTACATACTAGATCTAAACATTACATATGATTTTCCTAGAATTTTTTTAAAACGAGAAAATAAACCAATATTTAATAAAAAATTTTAATTTACTTATGTAAGGAGAATTAGAGAAAATTATAGTGTAATTTTAAACAACAAAACTATTGGAAAATTTGTTTAACATGGTTTAGCAGTATTTTTTGAGTAAAAATGTACAATAAATTTATCTACCAAATTACAAGTTCTCTAGTAAACAAACAACTTTGAAACCATTTAATAGATTTTGTATAATGTCCCCATAAACAATTGAAATAGATTTAACTCCAATTTGGCAAAAGAAAATAGTATAACAAGTTTCGAAGCCACAATTTATAATTATACTAAGGCAATTTTACAAAGTCAACACAATTTTTGAACGAATAAAATAGTGTTTAGATTTAATAGAAAACCGTTATACAACTAGAATTTTCTATTCTGTGCCATTATCTAGTACGTGGGCAAAGGTAACATATAGGCACTTTACAAAATAGCTGTTGTGTTGTTTTAAAAAAGGTAAAAAAAAATACATTTGAAAATATGATTTTAATTGTTCTATTTATTGGTTAGAAAACGAAATCGTATATAGGCAAATTAATACAAATTTAAAGATAAAAATTAAATTGGATGAGATAAAAACAACACCAATAAAAATAAAGAAAGTTTTAATGTAATAGCAGATATTTCTTGTTGAAACTCCATATTCAAGGATAAAATAAAGCAAAAGCTTAAAGTTTCAAATATTTTAATAGTATAAATGAGCTACAATTGTTTCGCCTTGCGGCATCATCGGGCAACTGCCCGAATTGGCAAAGTTGCCCGATGATGCCGCAAGGCGAAACAATTGTAGCTCATTTATACTATTAAAATATTTGAAACTAAGCTTTTGCTTTATTTTATCCTTGAATAAAGAAAGTATTTGTATATTAATTTTATATATTTTACGACTTTAAAATTCTCCGAAATAATTATATAATTCTCTTAAAAATATTCCAACGATATTTCTGGATATGATTTATCTATCCCTTCCAGACTTTCTATTGATTTAAAAATATATTTTTTACCAAATAAAAATACTGGACAAATACAATCACTATCTTTTGGTCCATATATATTCGTAGAGTAACAACCACCATTCTTTTTCTGTAATATATTTATTACTAATTTTTTAGTTTCACATTCGCCTTTTAAACAAATAAGTGTATTATTTAATAATTAGATTGGAATGCACACAGAGATAGCATTTGTCAAATGCTAAATAAACACAAATTTGTTAAACTATATGTTTTTATTTTGATGGGCTGCTGACAGAAGAAACGGTAGTTCCCTTTAGCCTCATCTGATTATGCCATAATTGTGGAATCGGGTTGATTTGTGGACAAATCACTAATGATAGAAAAATTTCTGAAATAGTATATGCTAATAATCACTGCACCCAGTCGGTTTGGTCAGAGTACCAACTTTGAGAAGTCAAAAACTTTTGCGAGATTACAGTTAATAAACAGGACACAGAGTAGAAACTATAGTTTTACAGTGGCAACTAACTATGGATTTTTTTACCAAATAAAACTTAAACATTTATAGATACCATAAAGCAATAATCATTTTGACACCTTCCCTCTAATGGATTTAGATTTTAAGTAACTAAGTTGTAGTTGGCCTAGTTACAAGGATTTCATTTAGTTACTCTAGACCTTCTGTCATAAATACCTTCTGCTTAGTGGTAACCAGTTGGATATTTAATAAGTATTATCGGGAGTAGAAAATATATTGACTAGAAGATCTAAAATTAAAAACAGTATTAAGGTTCTTGCTGGCCTTTTATACAATAATTTTAACAAAACAAAATGCATATTGATCGATGAATTTGATGGACGAGTTTAGAAGGCAATTAACGAAGTAGAATCAGATATTCTAAACATTTAAAAATTTTAATAGAATTCATTTTCGCCACTTTAAAAACAAACATGTTTGTAGAAAGATTTTGTTAATGCATGGTGTTGGACTCTCCGGCCTCCTTACAACAGATGCCAATAAGATTATACCTACACCATTCTAAGCCATCCAAAGTGTTCCAAGTTAGAAAAAGTTTTACCTATAAAATAATAAAACACTTTAACATTACACCTCTTTGTCTCTTTACTTATTGAACGCACTTCGTAACTTTTGATACAAATTAATAAGTTGCCTTATTTTAGTTTAAGACTAGAAACATGAGCACTGGATTTTGAAATTTGGAGGTAGGTTTACTTTAAATTTAGAGAATGACATCAACAGTACAATCTACCAGATCTGACTGTACTTGGAGTTCGTTAACTCTACTCGGAACAACAAACTATAAAATCCATATGTGCTAAGTTAACATTTAGTTTACACCATCAAATAACCTTAGAGCTATTCTTAATGTGAAAATGTATCTCCTAAAAAGGAAAACTTTTAAGTGTAGAAAAAACTACAGGGAAGTTGTTTTAAAATACTTTTAAGAAATCGACAAATGTCAGTTCTCAGAAGAGTGGGTTATTTATTATAGGGGGGGGGGAGGGTTAAAATTTGTTTGTGGAATTCTAAAATGATTCAGACTGAAATTCCCTTTATTTTGATTGTTGATTGTTTTGAAGTTATTAAAATTAACCTGAGTTTTGGTCTTTTAAAAAAGTAGCTTTGAAACTACCCCCCCATGTTGCACACAGAATTTTTTATTATGATAGAAATGTTTAAAAACGCTTCTACTACAAAAATAATAAAATTGACCATTTTAAGAATACTGTATTATTTGGCCCAAGTAACCAAATTGAATATTAAATTTAATTAATATTAATTTTTCAAACATTATTCAATACAAATTTGTATGTTTCTTGTTACTTTGTATTTTTATAAATCTAAATATAATAATAATGATTCGAATTTGCCCCTAACCACAATCACTAGAAACTTTAAAATAAAACACAATTATCTGATTAATTGTTCTTTATTAATTATTTCCACTGATTTCATTATTGTGAATTTCTATACAGTGCTCAACAAGATTGTATCTAAATATAATAATTAACAACGTTTCCCCTTTTCCTTCAAAATTAGTATTTTACAATAAAATTGCTTATTTAAGAAAAAATACTTATTTGCACTCAAAATAAAAAAAAAAAGTTTGACAATGCTTTAAAAATCGCGTGACTATTTATATTCAAAATGTCATAAAATACTTTTGATTTGAATTATTCTAACTTTTTAAGGGTTACTTTGTATATTATTTTTTGTTAATTAAATTTTACTGTACTAAATCAGATAAAACAGTTTGAGTTTATCACTACACATTATACTGCTGCATTGAAATCCCCTCCACAATTATTATTTGAATCAAATTATAGTCAAACTTGTATACAAAATAAATTATTATTATATGAAATAATCACTTATTTAATTTTGTCAAATATTGCACCGTTTTGGTTAAGAGGAATTATGGCCCGTTAATAGGTTTCAGAATTCTATATCTTTAACTATACTTGTGAAGGCAGTCTTCAATGAGTCTTTTCTGAAATCCTGAGAATAAATAGTTTGGGGACAAAGTTATTCTCAGGTCACAGATATATTTTCCTTAAATAAGGTGGTGGGGGACGCTGATGAACTGATCCTAGATTCGTTGTGATGCAACATTTATTTAAAGCTCTTGTGTTGTAGTAATTTTTAAGATGATTGATCAATATGTACCCTTCAACATAAAGAACATCTTGTTCATTAAAACGATCGAAGAGAAATTATCATTTATTTTCTTTATTTAGGAAATTAATTGTTTCGCATAAAATGGACAAAATCATACATTTTTTAAGACTTCATTAAGACAACAATTAAATATCAAAGTTGAATTTAACTTTATTTTTTGTTAGGTCCTAGAATATAAAATTTATTTTCTAAAATATCCAAAGGAATTGTTAATTACACAGAATCCATAACAAACTAAATATATTTCCTTTTTATATTATTAATTTGACTCTTTTATAATAAAAATAATTCATTTTGAATTTTTTTTGAATTTTTTATTTGAGTTGTTTAAAAAAAAGTAAATCAACTTGTTTTAAATCACAGCAGGTTTAAATTCTGAATGTTCAGTCTGATTAAAACAATTTTTTTAGTAATGGTAATACCACAGCAGGAAATCACTTCTAGTGGGATTCTTAACTACCATTTTGTAAGTGTTTTTTATAGATTGTGTAGCTGTTTTGTATTTTATTATAGTTTGTATTAAAGCAGTATTTTATGTTAAAGACTTGTATTTTGATTATATCGGATTAGTACGTTTTGTGTTCATGTATTTAAAAAATTAAAGATGTAGAAGGTAGGCCGGAAATATACTGCTAGTTATTGTAACTTGCGTCGTGAAAAATGAAGGCGCTATACTTTCTTCTTTTCACTTGCATAAAAAGTGTATTCTAAGTAACGCCAATTAGTCAATCTAGGCTCCCCGTAAATAGAATGTAATATTTCTTATCTTTTGCTTTTAATTATGTAGCTTAAATATTTTTACTATTTTATATAATATAGAGAAAGTTGTGAGATAAAAAAAAAAATCGATCTATGGTTTTCGCCGATATATCAGTTTTGAAATTCTTTGAGTCAAAAAATGTTTGTTTTTGGAATAAAGATTATCAACTGCGTAAAATTTGTACATTATAAACGAGCAGACCTATTTGATCAAATTTTATACGTGAACATATTTAAACCATATCTCCAGACCTTCATTTCTCCATCTCACAATTTTGGGGTACCTATCACAAGTCAAAATTCTCATTTCCTCAAAACCAGTTCAATGAATATAAGCAAAGGAAAATTTTTAAAACTATGGAATAAACTAAAAACAATTTCAAATTATTAGTAGTGGTTTTTATTTTAAATGTCCCTAGCGTACTATACGAAAATAAATAAGTAATTTCTTAGTAAACGGGATTGTGAAGAAATATAATTTTCAAGGAATATTTCCATGAATTTGGTTAAATTATTCATATGAGAGAGACTAATCTTATATTTAATTCGTAAAGGAATTTCTGAACCATTCTCTTTTATCTTTGCTACAAGGCCGACTTTAATGATTGAGCTGTCAATTTAAAGAGTGTTACCTGAAGATTTAACGAAAATTATTGATTTTCCTTGGAAACACATATTTTGTAATAAAGTTATCATTTAAATAACACGCCTGTTATTATTATGTAAACAACATGTTTCTTAAAAAAAATTCAAAACAACTGTTATAAATTCTCAGGTAGGTTTTATATTGTTACTTTGTTTGAAAATTTATAACAGGTATTTTAAATTATTTTTGGGTCAACTTATGTAGTGCTTACTTTATTTGCGGGGATTCCAGATGTGTTGTAATTGATTGGTTACATTTGGCAAAATTAAACGGTTTAATCCTAAAATACATTTTATTTTGTTTTGTTTGAGAATTTATTACAGCATTTTAAACTTATTTTTAGGTTAATTTATATAGCGCTTACTTTAATTATGGGGGATTCACATTGAGTTGTGATTGATTGTTTACATTTGGCAAAATTAAACTGTTTAATCCTAAAATACATTTTTTTTTTGGTTTTGTTTGAGAATTTATATCAGCTGCTTTAACTTACTTTTAGGTTAACTTATACAGTGCTCGCTTTATTTGAGAGGATTCACATTGTGTTATAGTTGATTGTTTACATTTCGCAAAACTAAACAGTTTATGTGGCTTATTGTTAATATATGACAGTTGCGTGGGAGCTTTGAGATATTCTAAATGCCGGGTGGAAACTGTAAAACACTAATCTACGAGAAAATCCCAAGGGCACTGAATCGTAGAGTAAACCTCTACTGTATTTTTAAATTGATCTCTCATTTGATATTAACAATCCGTATTTTGATGTAGATATTTATGTTTATGATGTAGATATTACAAAATGTTTGATGTTTTATTGTGATATTGACTGAACGTCACTGTGTTGTCACAAAGTGAACATAAGAATAGATATTACCCAAGCCCATCCAGACTTACAAAATCTAATTACAAGTGAGACACTACTTTCACGATATTATCTGGAAAACATCAGGAGCTACAATACACTGACCTTCGCGTCATTTGGAGTCGACGTTGAAATCTCTCCTGGTGTGGGCCCTTAACTGTTTTAGAATCCACTGTGCATTCTGCCACAAAATAATCACCTTAGAAGCGAATCCCGGTGTTTTTCTAGCCTTCTGTCAGTTATACATAATGGATAATAATGTACTCAATAATCATAGATTGAGCAACCTTGAAAATAGTGTAATGAAACGTGACGCACTTGAAGTTCTCCATCATCTGGAAGACTACGAAAACACATACAAACAAATACTAGAACTAAAAAAAGAGCTTAAAACCCCCGGAAATTGTGAACCTGCGAGTGGTTTTCCTGAGGCAGATATGAGGTGGTTTAATCCTGCTCGGACATTGATAATATAACAACATAAATGTAGTTATTCCAAACTGCCAAAATTTTGAACAAATTTTAATCAATTGATTTTTCATTATACCGCGATTAGATACATTTTACATAATGAGATTTACATAAATAGCATTTACATAATTTAGAAACATGGTCGCTGAACATTTTAAGCACTAGCAAACTATATCGGCAAATCTAGATTATCATATTTTCAGAAGCAACAAAATTTTTTTTTTTTTTTTTATTACAATCTTAATCCATAGATTAAATAAGTAATACATATAATATAAAATAACATGTATTAAACCTAGATATTAACTAAGTCCTGCGGTTTATGACGCTTAAGTCGTCTTTTGTCATATTCCACGTCTAAAAGTTGGATAGCTTCCACGTTCACATGTCGATGAAGTCTCTTTTCATGGCGAGAAGCGCAGTCTTGAATTACCTCATACACACTTTTTAGGTTTAGTTCAGAATGAAGGTCATCATTCCTTTGGTACCATCTTGCATTTGTAATTGTACGAATAATACGATTTTGTATTCGTTGTATAATTAGTTGATTTGAGGGTTTCGTACATCCCCATAATTCTGCACCATAAGTCCAAATAGGTCTAATAATTGAGATATATAATAACCTCTTGTGATACAAAGCCAATTGGGATTTTCGTCCAATCAACCAATACAGATCGCGCAGTTTTTGTTTTATTTGGTTTGCTTTCATACATACATGATGCTTCCAAGTAAGACGTTCATCAAGATGCATTCCAAGATATTTAGCAGATTTACTCTGTGGGATTAGTTTGTTATTAAGATAGACTCCAAAGCCTGGATCTATGTGCCGCAATGAGAATGTCACTTGAGAAGATTTTAGTTCATTAACCTTAATTTTCCAGTCTTCTGTCCATTGAGTTATTTTATTTAATGCCAACTGTAGGTTTCCTATTGCTTCAGCATGTGATTTATTCACAGCCAATATGACAGTATCATCGGCAAATGTAGCTATTGTGGTTTTATTTGTAGTTGGAATATCTGCTGTGTATAACAGGTAAAGTATTGGTCCTAATACACTACCTTGCGGAACTCCTGCTTTCATTGTGTAGAGAGTTGACTCAGATTCTTCTATTATTACTCTAAATTTCCTGTCAGTTAAGTATGATTTGAGAAGACGGCAATAGTTCCCCGGCACCGCTCTGCTAAGCTTAAAAAGAAGTCCCTCGTGCCATACCTTATCAAAAGCCTGTTGAATGTCTAGAAAGACTGCACAAGAAAATTGCTTTTCCTCGAATCCCCTTTCAATAATAGCAGTAACTCTATGGACTTGGTCTATGGTTGAGTGCTGGTTTCTGAAACCAAACTGGTGATCTGGTAGTTCTATAAATGGCTTCAACCTTTTGTAAAGGAGCTTCTCCCAGAGTTTAGCTACCGTAGGAAGTAAAGATATTGGTCTGTACGATGTTATTTCTTCAGCCTGCTTGCCTGGCTTTAGCAACATAATAATTTTCGCTGTCTTAAAACAATCAGGAACAAATTCAAGTTCAAAACAATCGTTGAACAGATTTGAAAAGAACATTATACTTTTTCGGGACAACTCCTTTAATATAACTGGTGGTATTTCATCAATACCTGGTGCTTTTCTTGGATTTAATTTATCTATTTCCTGAGCAATTTCCAATGGTGTTGTAAGTTTGATACGTTTGTCATTTTTATACATTTTTGTTAGATTAGCCGCAGACTGGCACTCGTGTGGTTTAAATACTCCATAAAGATGTTTAGCAAACGATTCAGTCTTTTCATCATCACGCCGTAACCACCTCCCTTCTTCATCTCTAATTGGAGGAATTCTAACTGTAGGTCGCTTTAGTCTACGCGTAGCTCTCCACAACGAAAAGTTGGTATCCGCTTCAGCTGACAGACCTTCCAAGTAGCTCTCGAAACAACTCCTCTTTATTTCTTTAATTAGACGGTTAAGCTATTTACTTATTCTGTTAAATTTATTCTTGTCAACAGGGTTTCTTGATTTATGCCAGATGCGACGTGCTTGCCTCCTTTCTTTTATCATTTCTCTGAATTTAAGAGGATAGCATATACCTTGGTATTGAGAAGAATTGGGGCCTGGAGTTGAATTTCTAGCAGCCCCACGAATAGCATCTACAAACTTGCTTGCTTCAAAATTCAGATCCACTGTAGTTTTACATTTATCCCTTAGGTCTATTTGATTGTCTAATTCATTCCTAAAATCCTCCCATCTAGTATATTTATTTGTGAGGGTTGTCCTTTTCTTGTTATTTATGATCGTCAAACTTAATACCATTAGTATGGGAACATGATCTGATGACAGATCCTCAACATTGAATACTTCGATGTAATTATCAGATATACCTTTTGTTATGAAGAAATCAATTAAGTCGGGAACCTTTGCTCCATCAGAAGGCCAGTAAGTCGGCTTGCCTGTTGAATGAATAACACATGCACAATCGTCTATTGCCCTATATAACTCTCTACCCTTAGTGTTAGTCAGTCGAGATCCCCATGCCAAGTGCTTAGCATTAAAGTCTCCTCCCGATATAAAGCGAGGCCCCAACATGTTAAATACTTCCTTAAATTGCTTATCCTTTATATTGTGCCTAGGTGGACAGTATAATGCCGCTACATTCAAATCACCCCTTATTCTTTCAACTGTTATCACAGTTCCCTGTATGTATTCCTTTGTAATTGATCTATTTACAAAATGTTTAATATTGTTTCTAATTATTACAGCAGATCCTCCATGTGCTCTGCCATTCGGATGTGGTGTATCATAAATAGTGAACCCGGGAATTTTTAGATATGTCTTATTAGTAAAATGAGTTTCTGAAATCAATGCCAAATCAATATTCATGTAATGAAGAAACATTTCTAACTCTTGCGCTCGAAGTAACAGGCCATTGGCATTCCAAGCAATGATACGTAGAGATAATTCAGTCATTTCTTCTCAGTAGTATTTGCACTCTGATTTTTAATTGTATTTTTAGTATCAAATTTCTTTAACCTGATTTCAATATCATTAAGTCTTATATCTAATTGTTTTAACAACTTCCAGATATCTTGAGTAGTTGGCTCTCTAAAATGTGCTGCTACTTGACCAATGTTATTATCAACTTGCATATCCTCAGGTCTATGACTTTGTGCTGGTTTAGTTACAATTGCATATGATTTTGCAGGATCAACTTTTCTAGCTGGTAGCCGTGATTCTTGTTGAATTCGTTGAACTGCTGTCATTTTAGGTCCATATAACGAATCCATTTTAGCTTTATAAGCTGGACATCCTTTCCAGTTGGCCGTGTGTTCACCGTCACAGTTAACACATTTACAGGGAGACTTTTTAGGTAGGCTACATAGTGTAGAGAGATGATTATCCCCACATTTAACACACTTAGCCTGTCTGTGACAGTAATTTTGAGTGTGACCGAAACCTTGACATCTTTTACACTGAGGTATTTCTCTCTTTTTCCTTGGTGGTTCAATTTTCACTTTGCAGTATAGCATATTTGTTACGTCATATATATCTATATTATTTGGTTTAGGAATCAGCTCTACAAAAAACAAAGGAAGTTCAACTTTCGTTGGGAATCCATCGATTATTTTTTTAACCAAAATATTTGTTGCTCTAACAACCTCATGCCCTTTGTCTCTCAAATCATCCTTAATATCGACTTCTTTTGTTGACTGATGTAAGCCTCTTACAACGATTTTATAGAGTTTTTCTTTTTTACATTGATATGTGTGGTACGAAATGTTATAAAATGGGCTTCCTTCCTGGACCCTTTCTTTTCTTAGAAATTGTATTATGAGGCGATAGTCATTGTCTTCAGTGGTAATAAGTTTTACTTCACTATTGGCTATACCTTAAAGCTAATTTTGCTAGTAGCAACTTTTAATATAGATTCTTTAAGTAAGTTGAATTCTTTAATTCCTTCTATAAAAATAGGTGGTGGCAAGCTTCCTTCCTTCTTACTTTCCCTTACATTCCTGTCTCTTGAGAGTTGTTTATCAGGTGATATTTCTTCAGGAGGAGAAACAGCTTTTCTCTTTTTACTATTTTTCTCTCTATTCCGTGTCATAACCCACTCTGTCTCCTTTTCCAGTTCTTCCTCATCTGTTTCATATTGGAATAGTTGTTTTGAAGCAAAGCTAGAAGCAACAAACGGTTATAATTTGATTTGGGATAATGTGCCTATTACAAAAAAGTTTTCAGTTACAATTAATGTTACTGTGTTAGTTTTGTTTAATACAATATATAAGTTTGGATTTTTAAAAAAAATTAAGAAACGTATACTGTGTTGAAAAGTCTGGTTTTTGTATAGCCTAGCCTGCAGACAAATATTGTTATAATTCCGGAACTTCTGAATCAATTTTAATCAAAGAGTAAAATCTGAAGCTACATTGGCAATCAAACAACATGAGAATCGGATCAGCTGTCTCGATTTATAAACGAACTAACAGAGACATTGCATTTTTTAAATGTAGAGTTGGTAGGTTAAAGTTGAAAGGTATTTAAATAATATCGTTAATTTTCGTTACCAACGAAGGGAGAAGAAATTTCCCCCACCGTCGCATTCGACAGAAAAAATACCCACGAAGCAATTTTTGTAGTTTCTAAGATAAACACTTCTGTAAATGTTTCGTTTTTATTGAATTTCGACATCATCAATGGGTCTGACGGTCCGAAATTTGTTTAATTTGTTAAACTTTGAATGGAGATTTTTAACATCCTATCAATTTCTATACTATTTTTGGCTAAAAGTTTATATGTCCGTTGTACTAATAAAGACGTGAGAGCAGTGTAACGCAAGGAATTCTACCGGATTCTATACATTCATTAATAAATTGAAGATACGAAATGTGGATACTGATCGTATTTTAAGGCATAGTCTTTATGAAAACAATTTGCATCTTAAGTAGAGCATCAATAAAAATAGAGGATGGGTTTTGTTTGCCAATTAGGCTTCCAGCGTGGGGAAGAGGGCGTAGATAATTGGTTACTCAATCTCACATAATCTTCAGTAGGCCTAGTAGCCTTGTTGTGCTGTGTATCAGTTTGTTGGAGCTGAACTGAGATCCTTCTTGAGGTAAGGTTTAGGCTAATAAGATAACACCAAGGGAGAATTATTCGAGCGGCCATTTTGAAATGACAATTTTTACGTACAGTAGGCTAAAAGTAGTGGCAAACCTATTTCGCATCACAAAATATAATATATGAGCATCGTAAATTTCATTCAAACATTACTGGCGTGGATTTAGAAATTAAAAACGAAAAAGTTGGTGCTAAATATTTTGGAAAATAATCATAAAAATCTGATTTTTCTTGGAAAAAAGAGGAGTGGCGGATTTTTTACAAGAGAAAATATGTAAGTGAAAAAGAAAATTGTGTGAGCTTAAAAATCGAAGTTTTAAAAATCGGACTTCGTAGTGCACAACCGTACTGAATTTCACATTTAGTTGGCAGAGTGTGTTTACTGTACAGATGTGGCTGCGCTGATACCCGTCTAAAAAACATCGCCTAAAATAAACACATGTTTGCATTAAACTGTATGTATTCTTAAAGAAAAAACTTAAACAATAAAGAAGTAAAACCAAATAAACCGGGTAACCTTTTAACAGTTTAAGTAAGTTCTTGAGACAGCCATATTTTTTCATTATGACTAGTAGTACTGAAACTCCCATTTGAAGTGTACAGGGGGGGAAAGCTCAGTCACATTTAGAAAAATATTCAGGAAGCAAAATTTTAATTCAGGAATTTAATTCTTTAATTTTAATTCTCTTCTATTAAAACATAACAATAATAAAACTTAACTTTATTCTAAAATATTTACCTAGACATATTAAATTTATTTATTTATAATTTATCAATATATGTGAAGTGTAAAATAAATTACTGACCAACTACCATCTACTTGACTACCAACGATCATTACTTAAGGGTTATCTGAACCTCGTAATTATCTATATAACTACTTTCTTGACGTCGGCTAGGCCCTAACGAGCCTCGTGTCAGTGTCTCGGCCCTTCCGGGCCTCAAAGCTGTACATGTTTGAAGGAGCCTCCACTCGCTACGCTAGTGTCAGTGTCTCGGCCCTTCCGGGCCTCAATGCTGTACATGTTTGAAGGAGCCTCCACTCGCTACGCTAGTGTCAGTGTCTCGGCCCTTCCGGGCCTCAATGCTGTACATGTTTGAAGGAGCCTCCACTCGCTACGCTAGTGTCAGTGTCTCGGCCCTTCCGGGCCTCAATGCTGTACATGTTTGAAGGAGCCTCCACTCGCTACGCTCGTGTCAGTGACTCGGCCCTTCCGGGCCTCAAAGCTGTACATGTTTGAAGGAGCCTCCACTCGCTACGCTAGTGTCAGTGTCTCGGCCCTTCCGGGCCTCAATGCTGTACATGTTTGAAGGAGCCTCCACTCGCTACGCTCGTGTCAGTGTCTCTGCCCTTCCGGGCCTCAAAGCTGTACATGTTTGAAGGAGCCTCCACTCGCTACGCTCGTGTCAGTGTCTCTGCCCTTCCGGGCCTCAATGCTGTACATGTTTGAAGGAGCCTCCACTCGCTACGCTCGTGTCAGTGTCTCTGCCCTTCCGGGCCTCAATGCTGTACATGTTTGAAGGAGCCTCCACTCGCTACGCTCGTGTCAGTGTCTCTGCCCTTCCGGGCCTCAATGCTGTACATGTTTGAAGGAGCCTCCACTCGCTACGCTCGTGTCAGTGACTCGGCCCTGCAGAATCTCGTAACTATACGAATATCACATTTTTATTGTCAGTGTTCTAAATTATCTTTTTCACAACAACATTATTATTTGCCGTAAAGTTGGTACCATTAAATGCAGATATAAATCTGCAACTTTTTATCAAATTTAGTGTGTGTAAGCTGAATAACGAACGAGATATGAACAAAAAATTGTTTATTGATATTTTCGATTCTATTTTTGTGAATTTCAATAGGTTTCTATATGAGCATATTATAGCCCCCTACATTAAATTTCATATCCCAATCTTAATTGTTTTGGGCGCGATCTTCTTACGTAAAGACGATAACGACAAAGGCATGTCAAAAATCATTTTTTCGTTTCCTGAGGCAATCATACATGAAGTTCAGTTAAAAAACAAGTTGGACGTTGAGAGGATCACCAAACTTACGCTATATTTCGTACAGTGGATTCGTTAAACGGCAGACCTCGGTCAAAATTTCCTGTTTAGAAGCACTCATGGAGTGTGATACGACTATGGGATTTGTAAACACGAAATATAAAGCTGAACTTCCATTGAACTAGGTTGAAGTGTAGAGTTTGGAAAAAAAAACTTTAAAAAATGGGCTCCTTTTTTAGTAGAGTCAGGGTTTTATCATTAAGAAGAATAGCAGTAAATATGTTAATAACTCACTTTTTCATGTAGAAAATTATAAACAAAGTTGTGTATTGTCGCTTCTCTTTTTTCCGTCGTTCTTAAGATAAAAGTTCGCTATTCTTTGGGACTGGATATTAACTATATAATACATTTTAACTATAACTGTAGTTTATAATAAAAATCTTTAGTTCCAATATTTGGTAGAAGATAGTTTTCACAAAATCTAAACATACAACCTCATGGTCATCAGACATTGACATATATTTTTGTCACGTGTTTTAATTTTTTTAAATTGTTCAGCTTTTATATATTTTTAAAATATGTGATTTCATTTTGTAGGCGGTTAAATTCATTGAAATCTAAAGCTTATTTTACTATCTGTTGCAAGCTTTTAATTTTGCAAGTGAATTCATTACAAGTGCTGCAGCAGGTAACAATCCAAATATGACTAAAGGCAATATTAAAATCTTTAAAGAATATGCTTCTGTACAATTCATAACACACTTTCACATACATCGGGGGGGGGAGACGTGCGAGGGTGTCCCATTGAGGTTTTTCAGGTAAGTATGGTTTTATGGTGTCATTAATGGTATAGTAGAAAACCTGCCTTTGATTAAATATTGTTATAATCAATGCGATTGTTTCGTTATTTATAACTTATGGCGACTAACCAAACGAATTGTAGGTCGTTATGTTTAAACCACGGTTATGTTTTGGTGAAACCCAAAGGCCTGGAGCAAATACTCTTTCATCTTTGAAATAGCGTGACTTGCGGTGAATTGTTTTTCAACACATATCAACACCTACCATAAACCATTATAGATTATTCCTACTTTGTACTTATAACAAACATCATTTTCTTGCTATTTTCAGGTTCTCATCTTAATTTTTGTGTTCGTTGTCGTGTCAAAGACAACAATAACGTCGACTGACGGACAGCATGTCGAAAATAACTTTTTAGATTTCTTGAGGCCATGAAGAGTGAAAAAAACGGAGGCCGAATATTTTTGCGCTTACAAAATTTCCCCACACTTCGTATGAAAGTAAACTGACGGAGCCTGTTTTCTCCCGCACCCTTCATTTGATTTACATAGTAAATGCATTTTATGCATTGCCAACTAAACATGAAACTGAGTATAGACCTCCTGACTGGTAGAGATGACTAAACACTTGAAAATCGAACCAGCCGTAGCGAGGATACACATAACATCCTCCAAACAATCGTGTTTTCTGTTATCTTTATAGATTGATGGGAAATGAAAAGCTACCAAGTTATATTTAGCAAAATTTAAAGTGATCACCACAAAACTCAAAAGGCCGAAAGTTGGTCTTACAATATCGTAACTTGCTTTTTAACGCAATTAATCATTTATTTTTTGAGTACCGAGAAACCCATTGTTTGCGTCTTAAAACAAGAAAACATCTATCTCAGTAGTGATTCTTCCATACAGGATGTGAGGACCATCTTACATTAAAAGGGAAACTTTTAAAAATAAATAAACTATTTTTAAAGAAATCTTATAAAATTCTTTGTTTTTGTTGTATAAAGTTGACCCCTCGGTCATCATAAAATAAAAGAAAAAAGGAATATAAAATAAAGTCTCCTAGACGTCGATTACGCTAATAGCGCCAAGGTCAGAAGAGAATAAGAGTTAGTCAAGAGAGACCGGATAGGAAAGATGGAAGAGAGGGATCTAATCCAAGAATACGTACGTAGTAATTTCCTCTTAGGGATGTATACATATTACTAAATATTAAATTCCGAGGGATCGACCTAGATACATATTTTTTCATGTAGTCATGGGGTTAGATCCCTTTCTTTCATCTTTCCTATCTTGTTTCTCTTAAACAATTCTTGTTTTATTTCAACCCTGACACTATTTGTCTATTCGAGGACTTTATTTTATTTTCTTCCATTTTGTGATTTGTTGATGATGACAGGGAAGGTTTTCGTCTTTAAACAACAATATAGATGAACAAACATTTTTGGAGTAAAACATCATATCTTACCATAGAGCTGAATTAGCATTTGAACAAGTCCACATTGTATTGTTGATTTTTGGCTGTTCTTTACAGCTGAGAATTCCAAAGGAGTTTCTGCTCCAGATCAACTCGAAAGAAAATTTAAGTTGGACCCTCATTAAAGTGGGAACCACCAGAATCAGTTTTTTCTGGAGATAGAAACCTTCATTTTGTAACAAATCATGATGGACAAGGCTGTCTTCTGAAGCTATTTAAAAACCATACAATCAGTTTATATAGTAGTAAGATGAAATGAGATAGAGAAATTGGCTGTCTGCCATGTCTGCTCAATATTCATCAGAGTGTTAGGCTAATAAATTCTTCACTTGTGGCAACTGATCTTATTATCTTGGTACATCTATGATTATTCAATCTATGAATGGCTAAGGTATATAGAAGATGCAGGAAGTGAAACACAGATTCAATTAAAAAGTATGTAAAAGTATGCATCATAATTGAAGAATATTGATATATTTTTGACAAAATTGATGTAAATTATGCAGTTTACCCCAAAATATTTAAAACCGTTTTAAATTAAAGATTTTGATCTCATCTTGTGTCTTAGCAAAGTGTTCATAAAGTATGAAATATATATATAAAATCTTTAAAACGTCTGAACATAAAAAGTTCGTTTTTGGTATTGCCTATGTTTACAGGACAACATTTATTTAAAATTTTGGTAGTTTTAAATTTTGGTGTAGATCTTAAATCCGCCATTTTGAAATTAGGTTTATTTTTTATAAATAAGAAAGGCTCATGTTTTAAATTTTTTAAAATTATTCTGAGTTCGATGGTGGAGTCCGTTTTTTTATGTTACATTTCCTCAGTTATCAACTAATATAACTACAGAACATTTAAAAACCACAATTTACAGGTAGACAAATGAGTTGAGTACTTACTATTAAACATGTACTTGCAGTAGTTTTTCTTAACCTTGTTCCTCTTACTTCCTATCTGGATATTTAAAAAGTAAGATGTATCTTAAATCAAATTCAGGTGAAATTTAAAGTAGAAAAGTAAAAGTTGTATAACACTACTGTTATTTTTATTTAGCTGAGGAATAATAAAGTTATCGATAGAAAACAAAAAATATAATTTTCTTTCTGGGAATTGTCTAGAATATCCACTGGCTTACATCAGCTCTTTATTACTACTAAAATGTATTAGGGCCTACATCTTGTAAAATAAGAACAAATTGTATTATTAACCATTATTAATACATTTGTTTCGTCTATACGATTTTATTCACAAGGTAACAATTACAAATTGGTGTAGGCCAGTAGTTGTTCTAGACAATTAACAGAAAAGTTCAACAAAAGGACGACGGTAAAATCGTGTCTTCGAAAAATGTCAACATAATTTTTACAAACTGCTTAGGGAATAATGAGTATCAATTAACTATTTGATATTTATAAAGTGTATTGCCAACATTATTATTATACCCAGAAAAATAATTATTAATTTCTCAACAATCTTGCTATCTTTTAGTCCTGCCACGTGAGTTAAAAAAAAAACATAATGTTGCTTTTGAAACTTTTAGTACTTTTTTTACATATTACAGTCTATCTATGTTTAAATTTTAAATTAGGTACTTCAAATGGGCCTCTGAAAACACCTTATACCTTGAATATGACAACTTTGAGAGATTATATATATACAACTGTTAAATATATCTAAAAATAACCTTGAAATAATGTGTTTAATTTAAAATCGCCATAAAAAATATGACTTCCTAGAAGGAAATTTACAGCTAACCTATATTGGAAAATGGCGTGCGATATGAAAAATTTGTTATTACCTCTAGTTATATACAGGTACACTATCAAAAGCCCCTTACCACACTTGGGAATAAACAAAATAACAAAAAACTAATTTTTTGTCAAAAGTAAAATGTTTATTCCTATTAGACCCTTATAGCTATTACAACAACAAAGTTGTCATATTCAGAGGGAATCTTAACAAAGACTAAATTAAAACTTTGTTAATTTAACATTTTACTTTTGACAAAAAATTTGTTTTTTGTTATTTTGTTTATTCCCAAGTGTGGTAAGGGGCTTTTGATAATGTACCTGTATAATATATTGTCACCACAGTGTTCTGGTTTTTGTCTAGTTATATGTCAAAAAACCTGTGGGGCTACTTATTAAAGTTTTTTGTACTTATCGAATAGAACAGCAGTCACACTTATTTCAATTATCCTGTATATACTGTATAGTGTGTCCCGGAATTCTATGGAACTGCTTTGTAAAATAAGATAAAAATTCCAATGAACTTAGATCCGAAAAGTTTGATTCCCATTTTCCCACCTTTTTTTCTTTTTAAATAAAATCTTTATATCTTTGGAAGTAGATAAGATATTGTGTTCAAATTTCGTATAAATATCAATTCTCTAGCCTTTTACAAGAGTACAAAAAACCAGAACGTTATGTTATATATTTTAAAAATGGCGAGCGTTTAAAGTCTTAAACGTTAAATACCTCTAAAACTGTTAACTTAACAAAAAATGTACAAGGAACAAAAACGTTTACTTTTTTAATGACAAATGAATTGGTTTTTGTATTTTTTTCTGTACGTTAAAGCATAACCGAATTATCGGTAAAGAACTAAAAATTTATTTTCTAGGTAGTTGTCTGCAACATAAACACTTGGTCTATAAACAAAATATTTTTGAATTATAATTAACGTAATTAATAATAATAATAAATTATATTATCAGAAGTGTTTTGAAAATGAATATCTTGATATTAACCTTTTCAAAATAGCGACTGTTTTAAAACTTTAAAATCAAAATACTCAAAACAGTTGTGTTGACATTTAGTAAACGTTACAATGTGGCAAGTCTAGTTCCCTAGCACGCACAGCAATAAACAAGCGAAGCAAGTTTCGACCGTTTTTTTAATTATATAAACATTTTATCGACAGCTCATTTTCACTTTTCGTTTCATAACTTAAGTGGTTTTGAGGAAGGACGAATGGTGAAGGCCGTGCATTGCTTTGCACAGTTTATTTAAAAAAAATGAATGTAGGTACATATAAATCTTGCCTTATATTTCAGATTCTGCAGAAATTAGTAGATCAGTCAAAAATTGTGAAGGTAAGTCTTAAACAGCCGATGTTGGCCAACAAAATACCTAATTTCATTCATTACATCCACAAGGTGACATCTATAAATTAGTTTTTCTTTATAAAGGGAATTATTGTGTTTAAGTTAAAAAATGTAAAATAATTAATGTTAAAGTTGGCAATGTCGTTTTATAGTTCAAGTAAAAGTTGTAACTTTTAGAGAAAGGAAAAAAAAATATAGTTTCAGGTTTTCTGCGAAATAAACTTATATAAACCATAAATTTTTAAAATACTGTTTGTTTCCAGAATGCACAAAACCATGGGGAGAACTGGAGTTGTGGGAGAGGAAAGATATTTCGACTGGCTGGACTATACAGTGTTCGGCTCAATGTTAGTGCTCTCGTCATTGATTGGTGTTTATTTTGCGTTCTTTGCTAAAAAGAAACAAGTGACTACCTCAGAGTATCTGATGGGAGGGAGAAGTATGGGGATATTTCCCATATCGATGTCTCTCATTGCCAGGTAAGATTTCATTGCAGTTTAGGATACTAAGGTTGTAGAAGAGAATGTGATAATCTGTTTCTAATCTGCCGGGCAAACATCATTTTATTTATTCTAAAAAAACTGACTACAAAAATAGAATTAGTTTACATCAACAATTCTTGTAAACAACAACACTGGGGAATATGACAACTAGAATAAATAGTATCAAGGATTGTTAGGAAGAAAAGTTGGAAGAACATGACTCGGTCCTCTACATCGAGAGAGTGTATACTGATAGCATGGCAAATATATACAGAGTGTGTACAAAGTCTGGAACCGGTTGATTATTAGACAAATAATGGCTGCAGATATCAAAAATTAACCTATGGGAATAAGTACAGATGCAAAATTCTATCACTCGTAATTTTCCACCGCCATATTGATCACCGCCATCTTGAATTTAACTTTATGGGAATTTAATGGGAATCTGGGATTTCAAGGGGAAATCGATGGTGAAGTCAGTTTTTCTATAAACGTATTCACTTACTATTCACCAGCCATTATCGAAAAATTTCAAATACAAGTGTAGGTGTGAAACTGTTATTGCATTAATTAGACAAATAGCTGAAGGTATTATAGGATGATTTGAAGATAAAAATTTGTAGAAATCAAACAAAAGTGTTGGTGTAGGCTAATTTTGGGCGTTGTAGACAATTATTACCAAGAATTATTATTTTCAGTTTTTGTTTATATCTCAGGCATGTATATTCAATAAATAATTTGAAATTCAATACAGAATCAGCTGTTTCAAGTTACATTGTTGATGTTTACTAATGCCATTGGTAGTGAGAATAATCTAGATTGTGTTTAAGGTATTTAGTTAGGTTAATAAAATTTATTATACTGTATATATAAAAAAAAAATTCCGGGGATAACACATCCTAGTCGGCACATTTCATTCCAGTAAAGTGTGGTCAGCACAGATTTTTAAAATAACTGTGCAGACGAAATTTCTCACAGAGATTGTCTGGATCATACTCTTTAAGAAATCTGAAAGATCTGTCATCCAACCCGTATTCAATTACTTCGAAGGGTAGGGGCATGCAAAGTCTTATTTCATCATTAACTCTGAAAATATTCATATTATAATAAAATGTTAATGCGTCAAAGTTCTAAGAATTTACAATTTGTTTTCTTAAAAAATGTCTTCGATAGAAATGAACTTAAACAGTGATTTTTTGGAAAATAACTCCACAAGTAACAGTAAGTGCCCACAAGTAAACAAATAAATGTACAAAAATATTACACAACTCACCCATTCACAATAGAAAACTAACCAAATAAAACTATTCTTTGTAGAAATGTTATCAGTAAGAGAGTGAAGGTGATTCGTGGAGGCTGACTTTAAAATAAATACAGGGTGATTTTAAAATTACAGGGTAATATTTTGTGAGCTGATTTTAGAAATAAAAATAAGCAAAAAGTGTAGGTTTAAATAACTAAATCCGAAAACACTTTGTTTTCCCTCTGTCGGCCTTTTTGTATTTTTACGAAAAAAATCCTATCTTTTTTTTAGTAGATAAGATATTGAGTGAAAATTTGATACAGGCATTGTTTAAACCCTTTACCAATATACAAGAAAATCAAAATTTCATTTTATATATTTTCAAAATGACGAACGTTAAAGATTTTTAATGTAAAATATCTCGAAAATTATTAACATTACACAATATTTACAAGAATAGATTTTCCTCTTTTAATGAAAATCAAAAATCTTTTTTAGTTTTCTGTAGGTCAAAGAATAACAGAGTTATTAGCGAGAAGAAAACAATGAAATACCAGTCGCCATTTTAAAACTGTAAAGGTAAACATTTTTATTTTTGTAAATTTCTGGGAAACGGATTATAATAGCCTATTAGTATCAATATTTATAATAATTACGTAATATTTTAGTTTAGCCGTGATGTAGACAATTAATTACCAAGAAACTGTTTTTAATTTTTTTGTTGTCGAAAACTCGATTACCCTTTGACTTTCGGAAAAAATAAAAAAGCATTTGGTTTTTCGTTAAAACAGGAACATCTTTTGTTTTTTTGTCAATGTTTTCTAATGTTAATGATTTTCAGATATTCTATATAAAAGATTTTATATGTCCACCATTTTGAATCTATATAAAATATAGTCTTGGTTTTCTGATATACTGGTAAAAGTTTACATAAATAATTCGTTTAACAAATATTCACTCAATATTTTACTTAATTCTAAAGATATGTTTTGTTTGTAAAAAATACAAAATGGTCGACGGAAAATGAAGCGTTTATATAAAATTTTAGCTCTAAAATTGGAATTGTCTCTAAAGGGAGTTTCAAAATGGATACGTACTGGGCTAAATTTATAAGCGAGAGAGAGAGAGAAAGAGAGAGAGAGAGAGAGAGAGAGAGAGAGAGAGAGAGAGAGAGAGAGAGAGAGAGAGAGAGAGAGAGAGAGAGAGAGAGAGAGAGAGAGAGAGAGTAATGCACTCCTGCAAGAAAATACAAACAAGAAATCTGAGTTATCGGTTTATACAAATTTTCTAAATAGAAGCAAAAACACATGAATACATTCTTATGTCTAAACTAAGCATATAGATTATCATCTTTATACTGAATATATATAGGAAATTATTGTAGTGTAATTTGAGAAAAGATTAAAGTTTACTGTTACAACTTGTATTTCTTTCAGAATTTATTTACAGTAAGTCCTTTTCCTTTTTTATACTAAATAATTTAAATTTTGAGTTTTTTGTATTTCGACAATAAGGTAAAGAAATAAATTTTTATTTAGAAGTATCAGCAATAAGATTTTTTTTAAAGGTAAAAAATTAATTAATAATGGTATTAATATATTATGGTATAAATATATATATAATATATATATATATATATATATTAAATTAAATTTTAATTTTAAGCCATGACTTATTAGGAGAGAAATTTTACGAACTTTTGCAAAAGTCCCTGAAAACTGAAGGCCTAAAAGTTGCTAGTATAGGCCTAAAGGCTAAAAGCCACCCTTATAAATTGTTTGTATAATTTTGTCAAGCCAAACTAATACATGGTTATTTTAAAACTAAACATATTACCAAGTATATTTCAATAACATTTAATCACTGAAATAATCGTTGATATGACAACAACTAAAAACTTGAAAAATGTTCATGATACAGTTCGATCGGTTTCAGTTGAGTAAATATCAACTCTGGGAAACCCCAATTATTCTGGAAGCAGTGCAGTTTAAAAGAAAAAAAAAAGACAAATCATTCATTTACTGTTTCAAATAGTTATTTCTTTTTTTAAACTGAAATAATTATAAAACAGATGGTTATTTAAACATAGTTGAATAAAATACTTGAAATTTGTAGAACAAGTAAAGCTTTAATTAAGTTGAAAATTGAATTTTTATGCAATGTAGATTTTAAAAAGCGACAAGTTCGAAAAAGAACAATAGTCGGTTTTAAGAGACCTTGTAGGAAAGATGAAAGAGAGGGATCTAACCCACAACCATCCTCATTACAGTGAATCCCTGAGGGTCTGACTAATGGTACAACGTATAATACGTTGACGTATTTATACATACTTAACGTATGGGCGTATTTTACCAAATTTCGAGATTAAAAATAATTGTTGTTGAATAACAAGACATCTGAGATTACCTATTATTAAACGTAAACACAAAGTTTCTATTTTCTCAAAATTGGTGCTAAAGATTTTGATCAATTGTAACCTCTAATGACTCGGACAAAACATACTACTAGCCATTTCCCCAAAAAATGTTGTATTGGGATTTAATACTTAAAGTGGAAAATAAATAATGGATCAGACTTAAATAAAAATGGTGGATTATCTTAAAATCGGTGCAAACGATTTAGATAAAAAATTTTAATCCAAATCTAATTGTCAAGACGCATGTAAAAGAAAATTACGAGTAACTTGTAAAACGAAAATAGAATTGATGGCAGTAGTGTTAAATGAAAAATCCGATTATGTACGCTTAATGTAAGAACGAAGCAGCGTTCCGCCCTACCAATACTAAGGTACGTACTTAAATATTTATTTATTGATTATATTTCAGTTACATATCCGGGATCTCGTTACTGGGTTTGCCTGCTGAGATGTACGTCTACGGAACACAATACTGGGTGCTGATTATCTCGGACTGTTTTGTCAGTTTCACAATGGCGCTGGTTTATCTTCCTGTCTTTTATAAACTTCAGATCACATCATCGTATGAGGTTCGTAACTGCTGTCAGAATACTATAAATAGATTTATGTTATCAGATAGGTTTGACTAGTAGAGGCTTTACATAAAATCGAACATCTGTTTTAAAGGTAAAATATATATTGTACACTATCATCGGATTTTATTATTGAAAATTATGAAATCGTTAACTATTTACCTTGTATTCAAACAATCAGTTCATATTTTTTGACGGAAGACACTTTTCAAGTCCCAAAATACATTTCTTCACTGTCAAATAACACATATTGACAAGTAACACATAGAAAACAAGGGATCTAGCTGTTGTTAGGTTAAAATACAGTTCTGATAATGAAAGCATACGATAATATTTATGACGAAGTTGTCAAGTGTCATCGTTCGATGTTTATTATTAAACATATATAATATAAATATTATTTGTCATGCCAAATACTTGACCTTGTGAGATTCCGATAATAGCGTGTCGTTGGACGCATGCGCATTACATGTCTTTTGGTAGGTTAAATATCACTACGCTGTATGAGTTCATAGTTCATAATGATGCGAACTACGAACTAGGTCTCGGCAGGTGTGTCTATATATTGACCTAACCAGACCTAGTAAATGAACTGAATGTCTGGTAAGGTAACTATATATATAGTGACCTTTCCAGCCCTGTAGTTCCTTTATTAGGTCTAGTTAAGGCCTCTTCACACCGCACGTAGCCGAGGTATTAATACGTCTTCGGCGTATTAATACCTCAGCGACGTCTTTCGTGCCCCGTTCACACACAGAAGCAACATGGAAGACGTCCTATTTACCCCTCTAGCTACCTGCCAACAGCTCGTTGTATGAAGAGTTCACTTAAATTTTATGATGGCGTTTACAGTACCGTGGTGTGAGCCTGGTTTTGATATGCCCTGGATGGAAACCGATTCAAGTGATAGTGATGAAGAGCTGGTATTGTTGTATGCAGTAGGTGGAAGGTCGGAATGGGTCCATCGAATAAACAAGAGGCGGGATCAGTTCGGTGAATATCACCACCTAATGGCAGACTTGGAGGGTGATGACGAAAAGTTTCGAACATGTTATAGGTTAAACAAAGAAGAGTTTAATGAGGTTTTGTCGCTCATTAGTAGTGATATTAAGAAAGAAGACACCAACTGCAGGAAAGCAATACCTCCTAGTGAGCGGCTTGCTATTTGCTTGAGGGAAGTTTTTCAGTTTTAAGATCACGCTGTCCACGACCGCCATGTTGAACTGATCTTCCATTAGGTCAATGTTAAAGAATAACCCCACATTTTCCCCATTGTTTTGAACCCAAATTATAATTGTGGTGTCATTTGAAAGGTAGTACACACCAAATATTAATCGTGAACGAAATTTAAAAATATTTTTTATCGTCGTATAAATACGCGTATGAAATTTGTTGGTTCAAAAATTGTTTCATGGGACATGAGCGTTTTGTTAATACACTGTTAAAAAAAGAATGAGTGTAACAGTTCAGTATTACTGTAATTGTTATTGTTGAATAAAAACACAACTTATAATAAATGTCACAGTTAATAAAACACATTGGATTACGCTGTATGTATGAAACCAAAATATTTTATTATTACAGAATGGTTAATGTAATAACGAAAGACTGAAAAAAAAAAAAAAAAAAAAAAAAAAAAAAAAAAAAACCTTAACAAAATTATGTTAATGTAATATAATTTTAATAATAATGACAGAAAAAAGGCTATTAAAGTTTGCTTGCTGAACATAGCTCTGTGCGCATGCGTGAGTCGAGATACGGCAGCGACATGTAGCTAGCCGGGGTATTTTCCCATTCCGTATTAATACTCCGCCGACGTCGGCTTCGTATTAATACTCGGTCTGAACTACCCCATATGATATCATTGTGAGATACGTCTAAGACGTCTTACTAAGACGTCGGCGGAGTATTAATACGTGCGGTGTGAAGAGGCCTTTAGGGAACCATATAATATAGTTACCTTCCTAGACCTGTAGTTCCTTTACTAGGTCTCAAAGAAGGATGTAAGATCCAACAAGCGATCATACATTGGCTGACTTGACGAATGTAGTTATCAAATAAACTAAGCTTGATTTCGTACTTTTATATTTCTTAATTTCTACTAAAATAATGTATTTTGTGACTTGAAAAGTATCTTCCGACACAAAATATCAACTGTTTGAATACAAGGTAAATAGTTAAAGATTTCATAATTTTTAATAATAAAATCCGATGATAATGTACATTAGATACTTTACCTATTTAATGATCTCTCACATTTCTAGACGTACAGGATTTGAAAACAAGTTGATAGGCCATCTTGGTACTTACTCAGCTCAATCATGCAATCTAATTCAAAAACAGATTAACTATAGTTATACGCGTCTGATACTTAGGCGTATTTTTTATTTTTTTTTTTGAGAATTGTGTTCTGTGTTCTATGGACACTTTTTAATCAGGTACACTCAGGCAGAAACCTTTGACATTGTTATGTTTAAATTCTTGTTTGGAAATTTTGAGAAACTGGATCTGTTAAGAATCGCATGGTCAGGAACATACGAATCAAATATTAATCAATAAATTGACTCAAATTGAAATTATAGGTCATTATGCATCAAAATTTAATAATTGAGTGGTTGAAGGTTCTCGTATTTGAATGTGGTAAAACATCCAGGGCTCTAATCTGTTCTTAAATGCTGATGAACTGATTGACCGGTTTATGTATTTTTGTTTGATAATCTTTCCTATAAAACCATCCAATTATACGTTTTTACTAAACATTCTGGAGTTTCTTCGAAAAAAGTCGGATCATTAGACTTGGTTTGTACGATCCTTTACTATGCTAATTATTATTGTTTTTCTTAGGTGGGCCGGTCCCGGCAGTACTGAAATACCGGGTCAACCGGTGACAGAGGTGGAGCAAGCCCCTAGCGTTCCGTCATTTTCCAAAAATCAGTTTAATATACTGCCCCTGCAATGAAGAGCGTATCAGATATTAAGCTGATAAGAACAGATTTAAAAACCATTTATTACCAAAAAATATTGATACAAGCAACATGTTTACAAAATATAATTCCTTGGAGCACTATAAAATTTCATTTAAAAAGTTCAACTATCTATAATACAATATGTAACAGGCTCTAGATTAAACAAACCAAATTTACAATAACAATAAATAACATATCATACAGCATACTAGCTGTGAACAGCAATAAACCAATGTTCTTATGGAGCTAGCCCATGGACTTACAACTAAAATAATCAAATTAAATGAAACAATAAAAAACAAAAAAGAAATTATATGGAGAGAACCCACCCTTTGTTAAAAATGTTTTGTAAAAACTTATAATTGGATGCGTTTTATGGAAACATGATCAATATACATAAACCGGTCAATCGGTTCCTCAGAATGAAAGATTGGAAAAATTAAAAATAAATAAATATAAATAAATAAAATTTCACCGGCTCATGAGACTGAAATATAAAGTGTAGTACCGTATACAGTATCTGTTTCTGTTATGTAAATGAAATGTGTTGAAAAATTAAAATTCTTATCATTTAAATAAATACACGTTTATCTGTCAACATAATTGTCATATTTTAATTTCCTCTTACTAAATGTGGAAAAATTCGTCCGTGAGTGTTAGGGAATATTATTAAAAACAAATGTTGTTTTTGTTTAATGTTGCAACATAAAATGTAGAATAATTTATTAAGAGGATTATATTCTTTCCTGTTAAAAAAAAAAAAGGATGACAATCACTAGGGCCGTCTTCATCGCCAAAACAAATGAAAGAGAGAGAGAGAGAGAGAGAGAGAGAGAGAGAGAGAGAGAGAGAGAGAGAGAGAGAGAGAGAGAGAGAGAGAGAGAGAGAGAGAGAGAGAGAGAGAGAGAGAGAGAGAGAGAGAGAGAGAGAGAGAGAGAGAGAGAGAGAGAGAGAGAGAGAGAGAGAGAGAGAGAGAGAGAGAGAGAGAGAGAGAGAGAGAGAGAGAGAGAGAGAGAGAGAGAGAGAGAGAGAGAGAGAGAGAGAGAGAGAGAGAGAGAGATCTAAACCCAAGACTATATAAAAAAAAAAAACTATTTCATTGCAAATGCAATTATGATTCAGTGCTGGTTTCGTGACAGAAATAATTTATGTTTCAAACATAGATATGTCTCAACTTGGCAAAACGGTAGTTTCTGTAAAATCATTACCAACTAAACATTATAATCAATCAGTACGTAACTATTTCATTTTCACTTTTAAATATGTGTGATTAGTGACGGAAATATATTCATTGTTTTAACTTAACCAAAGGTATTAAATAACTTTGAAAAACGCGACTACATCAAAAGTTTTACTTCCAGCTCCAGGGCCCTCGGATTCGCTACGTTTATATAATACATAGTACGAGCCCCCAACAAGTACGGAATTTTGTAAAAGTGTTTTTTTTTTTTTTCAAGTTTATTGTCGGTTTGATTATTCAAGACAGGATCTCTCAACTTTGGGGTATAAGGTTATATGCACAATTTAAATTAAGAATAATATCTTTTGTAAAGATTTATTAAAATACTTGCAAAATTCTTTAGTGTAGGGACAGCGCGAACGCAGTCCCCGCTAACAAAAATTACGCGCCCGAGATACCCACATTTGGGGAATTCGCAGGGGTCAGCCCAATAGAAAGACCTCGTCCTGGGGTAACCGTCTTCTGATCACGGTAACCCCTATGTCAGGTAAGTATGCTTTTAATATAACATTAAATCTAAAGAGTAATGAAAAATTGACTAATTATAATTCGCGAGAAGATTTTATTCAACTGATTTTATAAAAAATGTACAATATTATTATACTCATTTTAATTATTAATATAAAATAAATGTAACATTACAAATATATTTATATTAAGTTTATTTAGAATATTGAAAGTTAAAATCAAGACGTGACTAATTAAATCATTATTTGTTGCTTACATTGTGTCGTTAAGAGAAGATCATTTATAATGTATTCTTTCCTTTTACTTCATTAAAAAAAAAATTGTATACTTACGAAAAAATCGTTTACTGTATGCCTAGCAGATTATTTCTTTGAATTTTTCACTTGGGTGAGCATAGATTTTAAGTATATTTTGTATACTTAGATATGCTATTACTCTCGCCAACGGCCATACCATGTTGAATATACCGGTTCTCGTCCGATCACCGAAGTCAAGCAACATTGGGCGTGGTTAGTACTTGGATGGGTGACCGCTTGGGAACACCACGTGCTGTTGGCATAACTTTTTATTCTTCAAAATAATCAGTTGGGTTTAGATAACGATTTGATTACAATATTTTTAATTCGCTCATAGATTTATTTTACATAGGATCAGGAAGATATTAAAAAATGATTTTTTTTTTTTTAAATAATTTATTTCCTTTTTTCCAATTTTTATATTATATACGATATTTTACGTAATCGATATTTGTATTTTCTATTTCACAACAGGTGTGTAATGCTCGAGGTGTATGTGTAATGTAAACAAATATTAATCACTATAATAATAGTTTTAAGATCATTGTTTAAAAACAAATCTTGCAATAAAACTAACCCAGAGAAGTGTGTGGGGGGGAGGTTTTTCGACGTGATTCAGAATTATTTCTGAAATTCGTAACTTATGATTATATTAAATTTCAAGCATTTTATTTTGTACAAACATATGTGTGAAAATACATTTGAATACCACATGTACTGTAATATATTTGTCTAATAGTTTTAAGATCATTGTTCTTTTCAAAAAATTATAAATCTTGCAATAAAACTAACCTGTGTGTGATGATTATAATGTTTAGTTGGTAATGATTTTACAGAAACTACTGTTTTGCCAAGTTGAGACATATCTATGTTTGTAACATAAATTATTTCTGCCACGAAACCAGCTCTGAATCATAATTGCATTTGCAATGAAATAGTTTTATATATATATATAGTCTTGGGTTAAGATCTCTCTCTTTCATTTGTTTTGACGATGTTGAAGACCCGAGTGATTTTCTTCCTTTTTTTTAACAAGAAAGAAAATAATTCTCTTAATCTATTCTACATTTTTGTTGCAACATTAAAATATTCCATAACACTCACAGACGATTTTTTTGCACATTTAGTAACAGGAAATTATAATATGGAGTTCTGTTGACAATCTAAAAGTGTAATTATTTAAATGATGACAATTATTATATTTTTTCAACACATTTCATTTACATAACAGCAATTTTTTTTTCTGTATTACACTTTTATTTCAGCCTCATACGCCGTATAATTATTTAGCCTTCATAAGTTTGAAGAAATCTTATTTATAAAACAAAAATATAATGAAATCAAGGTCTTGTACAACATAATTTACGAAAATCTATTACTGTTTCAATTTTAAAATGTCACAACATTATTCATTATGAATAATAAAAGATAAATATAAAAGTGATGAAAAGCAAGGTTAGGTAACAGTTATAAGTTAGATTGTAAAAATGTCTCCTGTTTTAAAGAATTTGTTCTGTTATATATGTTATAGTAATATTGATATTCTTTGTTTCAGTACCTGAACCAAAGATTTAACAGAACAGCTCAACTTCTGGGGTCAGGGATTTTTTTATTAAAAATGGTAAGTGTTTAAATAAGAAATTATTATTTAAAAGAAAGACGTTGTCGTTGTATTTCAGTTTTAACACATTAAACAGTCTAAAAACTTTGCTACAACTTGCTTACGCCTTATCCTACAAAACCAAATTCAGTAATAATAAAAAATTTAACTCCATCTCCTCAAAAATACCTTTATACTATTTACTACTTAAGTTAAATTCATACATGTTAAGCCAAGTTGACTTAAAACGAAATTCCACATAAAACAAACTTTATTTGTGACAGCTGTTTCACCGTTGCCTAAAGATGTCTAACAGCGAAACAGCCTGTGTACTAAGTATCGGTGAAAAGATCCATTTCATTAATTTTTGTTTTCTTAAATTTTTATTTTTTACATTTTTAATTTTCAAAAATTAAAAAAAATGAAAGACGATTAAAATTTAATAAGGCTACCTTTGCTTGTGCCTAAAACTCGCCATTAGTGTAAATCGGATTTCCTTGAAATCGAGTTTTTAATGACAATGGTAAAAGTTCATTTTAGTTTTTCTCCAATTATTCTTGAACAATTTTTTTTACTTGCTGTTTGGTTTACTAATTTGAGTATAAAGATTTCAAGGACAAAGTAGATTTTAAAAAAAAATAGGTAAATGGATTATTTTTTGGTTGTTTTTACCAATAAGTCCTAAACCGGTATTTTAAAAGAAATGGAAGCCAATAAATTTTCTTTGGGTTCTTAAACAGCAATTGTCTTTATCACATTTTCTTCTATTTTAATATGTTTATAATAATAGTCTTAAATTATAGGATAACCAAGTCCTCTTGCACCAAATCTGCATCCCATCAACAAACTGTAACAAGAAACATCGCATATTTATTAATTTTAAAACATTAAAAAAGTTGGATTCACAGATAATTTTCCATTTCAAATTGAGATTTACCTTTGCTCTAGTACAAGCATACATAGTATGTATACCTTTAAGAAAAGTAAACACACAAAAACATTGCACAAACTTTCTCACATTCAGTGAACAAAAGCCCCAGTGCAAGACTTATCTGTCAAAAAATTGTAATGTCTCAAAATGAGTTGAAGCTATATTATTGACTAATTTTATTGAAATATAAAATCAAAGTGGGTAAAAAAATTAAAATAATAATAAATAAACACGTGTTAAAACAAAAACTACACTAAACACACTTTTCAATCTTAAATTAAAAAATTGGGTTTAACAATCCATAAGTTAGACAACCGAAAAAAGATATAATTGCAAATCGGTTCAAAGATTTGGTCTGTCAGATTACCACAGATTTGTAATTTAATATGTAAAAAGCTTTGGACTCAATTGGTTTTTTTAAAGAACTTGTTTTAAAATATTTTGAATTGAAAAAACACTACGTTTCATTTTGTGTATTTTATTGTCCACGAGTAAAAGTACTTATAATTGGTAGCGAACTCTGGTTTCAAACTCTAGAATTACGATGATGGGTATAAGATGTGCTGGTCACATATCATGCACAAAGGTTGTTGCACCACAAGATTATTATTTTTAAGATGATGCAAATTAACTGTATACCGATGACTTTCTTCTTCTTCAATAGGACTGTCTATCACTTTTAAACGTTAGTTACAAGGAATTTTTGCGCTCTCAAATAGAAATAGATAGTTTGTTGCCCCTAGACAATCCTATATATGACGTAAGCACCATGAACTTTAGAATCTTCTTTGAATGGTTTGTCTTGATGGATTGTCTGTCCCTTTGTCAAAGATCCAAGAGCCTCAGTTCTTTCCCGATCGAAAGATGCGTATCAAAGATCAGATGCTCTGTGTTTTCCCCTTGTAGGCCACATTCTCTACACAGAGGCAATCAACCCTTACACCTTCCATATACACCCTTGTCTAATCAGAGAAGGTCAAATTCAATATGTTTAGAAGGGGTGCGAAGTGAGAGTTTGCTCGTCCTCAGACCCGAGTTTCTCCACCTTCTCTTTCTGAACTCAAGTGCTGATGACGTGCAGTGTCAGCCTTATGGTATGACACAGAACGGCTCAAGTTCTATGCCTTTTGCTACTGACGTCAGGACGTCCGCACATTATCTCAATAATCCCAGTATGTCCATGATCCCAGCAAGTCGTAACATTGTTGAGCCTGTAGTGAATATCGGTTGCTGGTAGAAATCTCACATCTTAATACCCGAGAGTATGATTTGACCTGTGAGAGGCTTATCAAAGGATTATATGGTTGTCCCAACTCTATAATCCCTATAAGTTTCGCGACTGACGCTTTGTTAGTCTGCACAACCACATTACCTGACTAATCCAAGCATATCCATGAACAGCCTTGGTGGTAATCTGAACAATCCCAAGACTAACTTTGCCGTGAATTCGATAAAATCCAGCTCTTCTAAAGCCGCCTGACTATAAATATATAGTTTACTCGGACATATTCCGTTAACACTTAATCCGGACATAGTATTCGATATGCACTTTTCCTTGTATGAACAAGTACAGTTGAATGATGTTAAGATACAGTCCAAGATCTCACAAAGAGCGCTACAATCGCTCCTGTAACTGTAAAACATGCCAGTTAATGAATTTCCGCCAGTAGATCCATGAACTCCGCTTTTTGGTCATTATACACTTATGACTTCTCTCACTACAGAGGTATCAAATCAGAACATCAATTTCGGGTTCAACCCTCACGTCTACCGATAACTTTAGTTGTTCATAGAATACCGTGAGTTTAAAAATTTTCTCTCTACAATGAATCATTCATACACCACATTTGTGTAACGTGTTTACGGTGATACTTCTTCTTCTCTTTAGGCGGTCTAATCCGTAATCAGATCAGACGTTAGGGATTACTGCGCTTTTAAATAATGTTTTCTCCCGTAGTTATCTCTTGGAAGATTAAATAGTTCCACGTATTTTAGAATCACCCTAACCAGGTTGTCTTGAGGGATTGTCAAGCCTAGGGTTTCAGATCTTTCCTTCTTAAGAGGAGGTTCCATATAATAAAAATGCTGTCTGCCGCCCATAAGACTAATGCAATACAGTACTCTCGTTGATACCCATATTTTCCTTCATTCTTCATCCGATTTCGTTGATTTTTTTTTATTGAAGAGAACCAACTGCTTTATGTTAACTGCGAGAAAAATCCTTCGTATCTTTAAAGGTACTTTCTTAAAAAATTGCTAAAGTAAAAAATTATTGTTTTGGTTTTCATGTAAAACAGAAAAAGATATTTTAAATTTGGTTCAACAAAACACATTCAGCTGTACAATACCTTTCTATTGATACCTCATTTATTTTATATTTATATCTTTAAAAACAAGGAATGTATGGGATTAATTCTATCGCATTAGTCTTATGGCCGGCTAGTGGAGCCTCCTTCTTAAGATGTACATTCAAAGAGTAAGTGCTCTAGCAGGTCACGGCAGAATCTCCCAATGAATATATCCATCCTATGCATGTGTTTTCTCAGATGGATTCCAATGTAATGAAACCTACAACTCTTTCCTTAGCGGATGAAGTAGTTTTTCTTAAAGGATCAAGAAGTGATAGTTTACTCATCGTAAATCCTTACTTCTGATAGTCCTGCTCATTCTGAACTAAAATGCTAATGATTAGCTTTTCTTGGGAATGCCATGAACGGCTCAGATATTATGAAGTTTGCCTCTGAGAGCATAATCATGGCTAATGCCAACTCCATTCAGCACATTTATTTCCGCTAATCTCAGCAATTGTTTACATTATTCAGACGTCTCAAGCTTGAAGTGGTTCTCAGATAATCTCAGATGTTTTCAAAGCCACCTGACGATATATATGACATGTCTTTATTCTTGTATCTTATGTTTTCACGGACAATACTAGGTTGTGGAACAGCAGAGAGGACCAACAACAGCATGCTCACCGTCAACGACAAAGAGTTGACTACTTTAGTAAGGAAGGATTGTTTAAACTTACAGTATAAATACATACCTTAAAGCTGTGACCAATCCAGCAGGCATAAAGTGATGACCATAATGGTAGAAACGATGACCCATAATAAGAGCAAGAACTACACTTCCAATCAGAGATACAAAGTAGTTGTCGGGGTTTTTTGAAGTCTGGTAGGAACCAAATCCTAAGATAATTCCAAACACTAAGCCAGATATTAGTGAAGCCGTACTTCCTGAAATATTTTTACCGAAAATTAATTTTTTTATAAATACCAATCGTTTTCAGTTAAGAATTTTCAGTTTTGAATAAATATTTTGTGTTGTTATTTCACCGAAACACTGCATCAAAAAAAAGTGTTCAAGTTGGCATCAAACAGTTGAACTTGTTGGTTTACTTTACGATTCAGTCCGCTTCGATTTCTCTCATTAGCATTTTCCCGTCGACCAGTAAGTGATCGACGGTTTCCAAGCGCTCTTCCTGCGGCCGTCATTTTATTTTATACTATTTAACAATAAACACATTAAGCCATACAAACCGTTAAATTAGTTTCAGATGAAAGCAATAAATCACAAATGTAGTAAGCGCTATTACAGTATGTAAGCCTACAGTTAAGACGGTAACTTTTGAGAGATAAAAAATTCAGACCCAATTGTCACACTTTAACAATCAGCCATATAAACTGTTTAGTTTTGCGAAAAGTAAGTAATTAATCATAACTCAACGTGGAATCCCACAAATAAAGTAAGCACTATATAAGTTAACCTAAAAATTATTTAAAACAGCTATTAAAAATTCCCGAACGAAACAATAAATAAAATGTATTTGAGAATTTATAGCAGGTGTTTCAGTTATTTTTGTTGTGAAACATGTTATTTACCCATAGCAGGCATGTTATTCAATAGTAAATTTATTGCAAAGTGTTTCCAAGGAAAATGAATAATTTTCAGCAAATCTGAATGTCTGTTTAATTTGACACCTCAATCATTAAAATCGGCCCTATAGTTGAAGAAAACTGACTCTAATACTGTTTTCTGGCAATAAATACAACAGACTAATATTACAAAATGTATATTACTCTTAAATGAAATCTATCCAATTTGAAATCAAAAAATGACAATATAAATCAAGAAATGTGGCCCGTATTTAGTTATAAATATACATATTTAGTTATATATATCTTTTAGTTCTATATAACTTTAAATTGGGAAAACCCATTTAGAATAGAACTAATGCAATAAACTAGTCTATTAAAACATCTTTAAATACTTAAGTATAGACTATTAAGTTATTTTTATTATTCAATCATATGATATTATGGTCTTATATAAGTTTATAAATGAAACAATTTGAGGACTATCGTGGTACTTACTCAGCCCCATCACACAATGGCCTAAAAGTCCTAAATTTAATGGCCTAAAAGTTGGTTTCTTGGGCCTTGTGGGAAATATTAAATTGTATTGGTAAATCCAGTTAGGTAGGTTTGTTAAAAACAATTGTTACAAAAGTTTTCTGAACCTTGTAATTATGTATATCACTACTTTCTTTACGTCTACAAAGTCCTAATGGGCCTCGTAGATATACTCGTATATACTAATTATTGTACAGAGTGTGTAAAAAATCTGGAACCTGTTGATTATTAGACAAATGGCTGCAAGTATCAAAAATTAACCGATGAAGCCAGTACAGATGCAAAAATTCTACTTTTAAGCACTCGTAATTTTTCGCCGCCATATTGATTTCCACCATCTTGAATACTGGATAAGTAAAAGGGAATAATATTACGTAATACAAAGTAAACAAGCAGAGAAGGGCAGCACGAAGAACAAAGAGGACAATAATATTAACTATTATAGTAATAAAAATAAATACAAAACAATATTTCTAATGATATTATTTTACTTTTAATATATTATTTTCATAAAAGAGGTAAAATATTATACTTATCATTTTAAACTAATAAAATCCGTTTGTGAATTTTAAAAATAAATAACTAATTATTTTGCACAATAAGTTAGACCGCTTACCTGCTTTTACGAATCCAACAACTCCACCAATAGCTATTATCAGAGTGTAAGCAATGCTTAAATAATCTATTGACATAGTCATTATAATAAAATATTAAAATAAAAACACAATTTCTAGAATACAATATTTGACGAATAAGTCTTTCCTTGTTAATGTATAAAACTCGTTTACACTACAATCAAGATTGTATAAGCTTTGATTATTATCTAAACTTGGTATCACAGTATCGTCATATTTTAATCTGTGGTTTGATTCAATGTTAGTTTAATCTGATCTCTAAATTTAATTTTAATATTATCACACCTCCCTTTTTGTTTTCATTCACAAGAACAAAATTCTTTATAATTTGTTTCAATTAATTTCTGAGTAACGTTTTTAAACGAAGCTTAAACAAGTTGATGGCCATCATGGTACTGACCCAACCCTCATCATACAAAGATCTAAATGTGATGGCAAAACGTTGGTTTCTTTAGCTTTGATGTTAAATTGTATTGGTAGATCAAGGCATTTTATCCAGTTAGGTAGGTTTGTTAAAAACAGTTGTTACAAATTTCATTATTCCAAGTCCAAAAAGTGAGTTTTTAGATGGTGTTTCGAATATATTGCACCTTATGTATTTTTGAAACTATCATTTGATATACAAAGTTCCAATACGTTGTTGAATTTTCTAAATCTGCTTCGTGTCTGGCTTTTGCAACAAAGTGATTTTAATGAACTGTTAAAACCTGTAATCTAATATGTTTCAAGTGGATTGGAATACATACAAATGATAATTTAAACTTTTTTCTTTTTCTCTTTCTCCTTTAAATCGTAAACGTGAAATGTGTATTATTTATTTATTTCTAAATTAATAGTGTTTTATTATTTAATCGTTTGATTTTGCACCTACTCGTTCGTATATTCCTATGACGGTAACCCTGAAACAGGTTTTTCTTTCCTATAGGGTACCTAATATTGCACAAACGGTAATAGATTAGTTACAGTAATTGTGTTCTTTTTTGTCTTCCTTTTAATGTATTTATTGATTAATTAAGGATGCATATTTATTTTATTATTAAAATATTTTGTACTTTTTAACTTTTATTATATAGTATTATTACATATTGTATGCAAGTGTCTGAGTGTCAATGTTATTATTTTTGTTGTGTTTTACCCACTATTGTATGTTCATTTGTTTGTTTGTTTGTGTAATATCAATAAAAAAATTAATTTAAAAATTGTTTTCTGAATCTCGTAATTGTGAAGATCACTCATTTCTTGAGTCGGCTAGGCCCTAACACGATTCGTAGATGTGTATATTAGGTCAAGGTTCGAAATTATATTCTTCATCATCGATGACGAATTCGATGTAAAATCGAAATCTGCAGATTTGTATAATTGAGAGTGTTATAAGTTAAATTTTACTAGGATACTATTTTAAATGTTTTGCCATGAAATGTTAAAAAATTGATGTAGAATTTTTTGGGATTACCAAACTTACCCTATACTTCGTATTCTGGGTAATACCTGTTTTGTCTGGGTAACATTTATTTTAAGAGTAAATAAATCGTTACAATCCCTTGTGAGTCTAGCCCTCGTAGAAGTATTTAATAGATTTAAAACATTCTACTCGCTTAATACTGACGGGCCCCGAAGCTGTACATTTATGAAGGAGCCTCTACTTGTGACGCTCGATTTAGTTGTTAAGCCTTCGTAACTATACTTATATAACAGTTTTTGGGGAGAGGATAAAGTTCTAAATAACTTCGCTATGTGTCATCGCAGAGAGGTACGGTGGTATCATTGCAGAATTTAATGTAATTTAATATGTTTTAAGTTGAATGTTGCACGAGATATGCACACAAAAACTGTAAAATGACAGCCATTTTGATATTTTCAATTAAATTTATCTGAAAATACAGCTTTTAATGACGGCTGTTAAGGTACATTTTTGTTTTTTCTAAATTATTTCTGAAGATTAACTTTTTTTTTTTTGTCACTTTGAACGTGAGTTTGGATCATTATTTTTTAATGTCACTAAACAGAACGAAATTAGTGGAGCCGATTTAAGAAATTACGTCTTTTATATTCACCCCTTGACCAATTTCTTTTGTTTTTTTACCGGTAACGTAGGAACCAGCGTTTTTGGAGAGATAACAATCATACGTTTTATTGGGTCCTTACAGGTTCCACTTGAGTAAAATTTGATTAACATCGTTTGAACAGATTTTAAGAAACTCATTCTTTTATGTTTTTTTTTTTTACTTCCAAATTTTGAGTTATCGACAAAAAATATTCTTAGATATTGTCAAAATATGTCTAAATAAACAATTCCATTATAATCGGTCCACACGTTTGAACTGTAGAGTATTGCACAGACGACAGACGCCAAACCTCAAAGCGGATATATCCGCATAAAACTCGTATTCGAATTTTGTCCCCATCACATTACTTTCTCTGTATTACGAAAATGTGAAAAAGTAAAAAATGAACAATAGAGCACAATCTGAAAGGCTGAATATGTGTAAAACTGTCCTAATGATATCGATCAATTTCTGGTGTATTGAGAAATGATATCTTAAACAGATGTTATAGACACATTAAATAAAAATTTCTATAGATTTTAAGAGAAATTTTACTAAATTAAATTAAATAGATCTGTGATGGTCAATTTGTAGTATTTCACGTTCTAAAACATCAAAAATTTACTTTTTATCTAATAAAAACCTTTGAGGACGTAGTGATTATAAAACCTAACGGACAATCCTATCAGCCGAAACCAGTAATAAATAAGACCGTTATGGTGTTCATTAATAATATTCCTCTATTTAAGTAAGCCTGAAAGTTTTTCAGTTAATTCCATGCAAGGCGTTACTACAAAGTCACAAGTTAAACTTTCATTACCGGGGAAAGCAGGTTGTTTATACCCCGATAAAACTGTTAGGTAACTACCCCGTTAGCACTAAACCCCTTTTTGTTTAGTTGACCAGTGTATGACGTCGGTTCAACTTGGTGTTTGTAATTTCTTATGTTAGTGTTTACACTTGTGGTTTTTTCTAATTACGTTTGTTATAGTTTTAGTTTCTGATACGCTCACGCCTAGTTTTAGCCTCCAGTTCCATAGTTTTAGATCCATATTTTTAGTGTCCAAAGTAGTGGATTAGGTGATGTTGAGCACTTTTATTTACTTAGCACGGTATAAGTACACTAATTGCAAGTGTACGAATAAACTATAACAATAATGGTAACTCTGTCATGTTATTTCTAACTTACTTCGCAATTTTGAACTGTTTACGTTTTAATGTTTCTTTTCCAGATGCTGTACATTCCTATGGTAATTTACGTTCCTGCTCTTGCTTTCAGTCAAGGTACTCCATTTTATCTTATATTTCATGACACAGTATACAGTTAAAATATCTTTACACGATTACATAAATATTGTATTAGTCTATTTAATAATAATAATAATAATAATAATAAGAATAATAAATGCATTTATTAAACCAAACTAAAATTAATAGTAATACATTAAAATCAATGCCCAGATGGCACGACCGAGGTCGTCTGCCAGAGTAGCGAGAATTACCAATCAGGTAATTCATAAAATTTAATATATTAACAATTACATAGATGTATAAATAAAAATAAAAATAACTCTCAGTACCCATTACAAATAAAAAGTAAATAAATATAAACATGTGAAGCAAAGCAAAAGCAAAACAAAAATAATAATTACACCCGTACTAAAACTAACATTCAAAATTTACAAATTTACTTTAAAGTTTAACAAATTTCCCACTGAGTAAATCCATATCAAGTAAACTAACATCTGTATACACAAAACAGAAGAAGAAAGATAAACACTTCCGTCTAATAAGAAAATTATTCAATAATTAAATTCAGCTATCAAACTATCTAGGATAAGGAAATAAATAAATATCTGGTACAAATCAAAAACAATAAATAGAACCTGGACAGAAAAACTAACATTTAAAAATTCCAAATTGCAAATAAAATTTGAAAAAATAAAAATAACGAAAATAAGTTAAAATTCCCAACCATATAAAAACAATTTTAAATAAACTACCAACTATATTTATATACATATATTGAAAAGGGGGAAAAAAGGTAAGCACATTTTTTGTCTAACAAGAAAAATTATTCAATAATTAAATTCAACTATCAATCTATCTCTCTATTTTTTAGCCTCCCATATGTAATTCACTAATGAAAACCAGTGTTTGTCGTTCAAATATTCCACAACAGCCTTCCTTGACAGCTTACCATCGCCCAGCCATTTTCGCCGTATTTCCGCCAGGATAGAACAGGAACCCAAAAAATGCTCGGCATTCTCTTATCACCCGAATTACATAAGGAACATCTAAGCTCATGACTCTGCGGTCTGCAGTTCAGCATTAATTGCCCACACCTGGCCTTAAAAATTGTATTTATAATTGAGCGAGGGTACCCATCTCCAATATAAGACTTATCTCCCAACGAAAGTGACAATTCTTTGTAGAGAGTGTTAAACTCTGCCTGCGTTGCCCTTTCTAACCAAACACAACGCTCTTCCTCCCTTATTTTCGCTGAAATCTCCCGCAATTTCTCCCGCCATACTCCAATTTCCCTATCTTTATACTCGAATACATAATTATATCTCAGACCTAGATCCTTCCAAGCACTGTACCATCCGACATTTTTTTCCACTACCAACAATGCCACTCGCTTGTCAGTCTCTCGTCTGCTAACTCAAATGTACGAAACACAAAGCTACAATGCAGATTAAAGAATAAGTGCCACAGCAAATCCACTCCCGTTTCTAAATAAATTACGTAATTAGGTGTCGAAATCTGTAAACCATACATTCTTTTTATCGCAAACCGTTGGAATTTTTCTAGCTCTTCCAATCGATAGAATCCCCAAGTCTGTGCTCCATACCCAACTATAGCCCGACATATCGAGTTAAATACCGTCCACTTAGCCGAAATATACTGCTATAGATCCTGTTAAAGGCAAACTTCGATGTTGACACTCTCTCTTTCCCATGATTTTTAAAATTTAGATTAGATTTTAGAATAACCCCTAAGAATTTAAATTTATTTACAACCTTAACCCGGTTCTATTTAAATAAGGCAGTTAGTAGAAGTAAACATTAGTCACTCAGTGTTCACGTGATACAGACGTCCTAAGGTTGATGTACACGCACGGCTGCTGAAATCTACCCTGCAGTATCAGTTAGCAATGTTGATACTCGGGTGAAATGGATAATCGAATTAATCGGTTTCAAATGATTTCAATATTCGTATTATTATTTCGAAATCGAGTATATGCGCAGAATGATTTTGCGCATTGGATTCGAACTCAGCTTTACCAATCAGTGAATACTACGAATAATATATCGTCTCTTTGTTCCTAGTTAGGAATATTTTATTTCGAATCCGAGTATTTTAATAATCGGAACGTTCCGAGGATTTTGATTCACCGAGTATTTTAATTCGAACTCACACAACACTAGTATCAGTTCGATAGATGGTACCGTAGTAAGAAGTTGTCTTATATTTCCTTTCCTGTGTTTTCATTCGTCCCTTATATGTGTATTAATAACTCAAAGTCTGAATCAATTCGTAATGGTTCAAAAGAAAATACTGTATGAAACATGTAAGGAATTCCATTCAATTGGAATATCGACACGTACGGCGCCTAGCGGCAAATATTCTAGACTTCAACCGAGTACTTCAAAAATTGCAAAAATTTCGGCATTCCATCTTGAAATAATTAAATAGGATTATTTCCGTACATCTTTCGTTCACATAATACATATGACATCAATTCTAAATTGTTTCATTCTATCTAACACCTATATTAGTTTAACGTTTTGTTTTAAAATTTAACATAAACCTATAGTTGTCATTAACAGCTTACTATGGTCTGATTCATCCCCACCTGAGCTATAAACTTATTCTCCGGTGTGGGTGATTCAACAAGTTAACAAAGTCTTTAAATTACAGAAAAGAGCAGTAAGATTTGTTGCGGGTTTGGTTCGTACAGAACATTATGGGAATAGGTTTCGGGATTGTAATTTAAGTTCATTCCTCTTTGTGGTAACTTAAATTACTTGTTATGTAAAGGCAATTAATGTGGTAACTTAAATTACTTGTTATGTAAAGGCAATTAATGTGGTAACTTAAATTACTTGTTATGTAAAGGCAATTAATGTGGTAACTTAAATTACTTGTTATGTAAAGGCAATTAATGTGGTAACTTAAATTACTTGTTATGTAAAGGCAATTAATGTGGTAACTTAAATTACTTGTTATGTAAAGGCAATTAATGTGGCAACTTAAATTACTTGTTATGTAAAGGCAATTAATGTGGTAACTTAAATTACTTGTTATGTAAAGGCAATTAATTGGCAACTTAAATTACTTGTTATGTAAAGGCAATTAATGTGGCAACTTAAATTACTTGTTATGTAAAGGCAATTAATATAATGTAATAAAAATAATGTGAAATTGATGGTTGAAATGAATTATTGATGCGCTGTCGAATGGGTTCTTCACAAATCTTACTGGGAGGTGTTACAGTGTTTTTACAATTTCTGAGAGCAGTAGGCCTACGTAAAAAAAACTATGGTTATACTTGTCATATCGGCGGGTTGTCAAAAAAGGTCTGACAAACTGATTTAAATTCACCATTTTCATTTTTAAAGTACATTTATTTGGTTTCTTCAAAAAACTATTTCTGTGGTTACAGTCCTTTGTTTAATAGAAACGTTTATATTTACATATTCATAAGAAAGTGGTGAAATTGTGTACGCCTGTATGGATTAGTCTTATCTTGAAATTGCATACCATTAATCTACTAGTAAAGACTTAATCACTACAGTATTTATAAGCTGGAAAACTAGATTTTTTTCCCAATAATTTCCTCTCCTTTATTTCTTTTTTAGGGTTTCGTTGAAAGCCTTGTAACCATAACAATTATCTTAATTTGTTCATCTTCAATCTTCAGGTTTTTTTTTTCAAATGATTACTAGTTTCGGCAGAGTACAGTCATCATCAGATCTTCACTAAAATTGTTTAAGAACGAATATACAAGTTCAATATGAATGATGTCAAAAACGAACATGTTATATAAAATGTTAGAAAGTAAACACACATCACAAACACAGTTGTAAACTAAACATAAAAATTGGTGGATCCCATTGTGTAAGGATCCTTCTTGAGTCTAAAGTTGCAACTCAGTCAAATTTAGAGTTTTTCTTCTTAGAAATGTAATTTTAAACGTCAATATTAAAAGTAATCAACATATTTAGAGCTAACACATCTGTGTTTAATTTCCACCCCACCCTGTGTTTATTGTTATTATCAGGATTCCACAACTACTATCATTTTCCTGTTCCAAGGATATTAAATTCTTAATCTCCTTCTAATTAACCATCTTTTAAACCACTTAACTTCCTTCTATCTAGTCCAGTCTCCTCAACATTCATATAATTTCTTAAATTCCTCTTGCGTTTCAGCTTGGAAACTCTCGCATTTCTCAGATAATCCATCTCTATATTTCACTTCCACAACTCAAAGACAGGCTCAACGAACACTATCAATACACTTTTTAGTGCCCTACCAAATGAGTTTATACCACAAAAAAAAGAATTTAAACATAACATAATATTTTTGTTTTGTTCAATTTGATTTTGTATCTAATGTCTTTATTTCCAATTTTTCGTAAATTGCATCTTTGTTTTTTGATCTTCTAGAATTGGGATTTCTTATGATGCTCTCCAGTCTGGAAAACCACAAATTTTTCCCCATTTGGTTACTGCGCCTTAAAGTTGCCTTTGATAAGATTTATTTTCCTTGTAATATTACTATTCTGTGCAACTTATTATGTTAGTGTTTATGTTGCAGTAACTGGAGTAAATCTCCATCTTGTAACACCTTTAGTATGCGCTGTCTGTATCTTCTATACAACTTTGGTAAGTACTGTTGTCAATACAGTATGTAATTAAAAAGCATAATTTATTTCACTTAATTCGTTGGCTGCTCCCACTTAACCAATTATAATGATGTTTGCTTTTAATACAAGCTCTTTATACACAGATGTGTCAACGATCATTAAATTTGTTTTTAATTCAATTGTAGTTTTTCAAAAATTGAAAAAAAAAACTCTTTGAAAGTTTATTTGCTAATCTTTTACCTTAGCAACCATTATTTAATGGTTACACATAACAGTTGATTAGATCTAATCAAATTTAACAATTCAACAGAAAAAATAGCTTAAACTAAAGTGAAACCAGTCGTCAAAAAATTCAAGCTTCGCGTTGTAACGGATCTTCCACTTTCACGGTATCAGGGAACCAAACAAGTTATTTTCGACATATTTGTTCGTCGTCGTTGTCGTCTGTACGTAAGCACTATATCGCCGACAAAAATTAAGAAGAGAACATGAAATTTGGTGTAGAAGACTTGGTGTACTATTGGAATTCAAAACATCAATTTGAAAATGACAAGTTGAACTGTTTTTGTTTTACGTAATGACAATTATTTATATTTTTAATTTATCATAACTACATTTTTCGGATATTTGCCATCATTTGTGTGATAAAAATCATTAAAAAACATTAAAAATTTGTGTAATGATGTTTCATGTGTCGAAGAAACAATCAAAATGTTTAATTTCCTCCCACCCCTTTACAATCTCTTTATAGAGTAAAAAAGTTTTATTTTAAATGTATTCAAATTAACCATTAATTTCTTTTTCAGGGAGGTTTAAAGGCAGTAGTATGGACAGACACTCTGCAGACAATATTGATGATGGCTGGTGTCGTATGTGTTTTAGTTATAGGAACTGTTAAATTAGGAGGTCCTTCAGTAGTTTTCGAGCGTAACCTTCAAACAGGCCGCCTGGATTTCCTCAAGTATGCGGTAAAATCAATTTATTATGTTTTTATAGGGGTTTTTATTTACTGTAATTCAACTTCATGAAACACATTTTTATTCAATCACGTCAGCGGTGGAAGGACCGACCAGCGCAATGACTCGGAATTAGGAGGCAGGCAGAAGTGCTAAAGCAGGAGCTGAATGTCCCTTCATTAGCTCAGAACCTGCGTGTAGGTTTTATAATTTGTCACGTAGGTCTCGAAGGAATATCAGAAGGCTTAGCAAAGAACAGAAGATATAAAGTCTAAGAGAATGCTCAAGTAGTGTCCTTCGAAAGTCAGTACAGAGAAGCCCTTTGATTGAACAAGAGAGACCAGTGGTTGGATTGTTGACTGGTGGTTACCAGATCTTCTGTTGTAGGAAATGTGATGAAGCTGAGGAGAAAGAGATTGTGTTCTTAGGATCCATATTTAGTGGAGGCCATATAGGAGAACAGGACATCATTATTCGACTTTTTCCCATAAGCGGTGACGACCAAGAAATTTTTCACCTTTAAACAAAGAGCTATTTTGTTATTTTTATTCTTATTTTATTTCAATCTATAAAAAATCTATAAAAATGGCTTTCAAATAGAGGATTATTGTGCCCTGCTATCGGTGAAGTGAAGTGTTTCTTGTGCAATCTTTATTTGTTATGTACTTTATTTTTTCATGTTAATACCAGATAATAATGAGTACGATATTTATTTTTCTGCAACGATGTTTGACCACTCACAGGTAGTTTTGATTCTCTTTTTATAAGTTATTCGTGTATTTTATTTTAATACTAGGTTTCTTTTTTTAGCCTTAGTTTATTTTAGTAGCCTATTATTATTTTTATAATCGCGTTTAAATTTTATTTAGGATTCTGTTTTGTTGTGCTTTGTAAATGAAATAAATATATACTAATTGTGCTATATAATTTAGACAATACGAAATAGGCAATGCATTTGATTACAAAATTCAGATTTATTATCTATTAAATAAATCAATTCCTAAAATTAAGAAGGTATTCAATTTTTAAAAATATAGTTCTCAAGTATAATTAAACAAAAATTAAAATTAAATAGTTATTAGACTTACTGACTATATGGATGATTATCTTGTGAAAATATGGAATGATTGATTAATGTTTAATTAGTTCTTTGTCTTTAATATAATATACAATCTTACGAGTTCATTTAAAGTTCATTAAAAGTTTATAAGGAGTTCTAACTTAGAAAATGTCTTAAGCTTCCCAAAACGATTAATGATAAATTTGTGATTAGGTAATTCACTCACCATTAGTTCCTTCTATTTTAAAATTATCATTTAGTGAAGTTTACTTTTTGTGTTTCTTTATCTCCACTTCTTGGTTTAATTAATATAATAATCTTGTATTGGCTTGAGCACAAATTTTATTCCAACTGTTTTAAATGGTGTCCTGAGTCCAAGTGATGAATCTTATTGTTGTCTCCTCTCTGCCTGATTAAGTCCTCTTACTCTTTTCTTCTTCTTCTTTTAATTTTAACTTCTTTTCACTTCACTTTTATTTATTTATTTTCAAAATTATTGAAATGCTTTTTGAAATGGGCTATGTAATAAATTTTTATGATTAATTGCTATTTTGAATGAAGTCAGGGATTAAAATGTATGACATGAGCCCCGATGTGATTTTCATATGTCTATTTACATAGGTGAAATTCATTATCGTTATATATATATAGCCCATCAATTAACAAATTAAATGAAATCGAACAAACGCTGTCATGAAAATAAAAAATAAATTTTAAATACAAAAAGGCTTTATTGGACATGTTTCATTACCCGTTATACTGAGAAAATTGACAGAAGTTGTTTTTCATTATACTTTTTTGTTTTAAAATACTGGGCAAAAAAAAAAGAAGTGTAGCAGTTTGACTCAAAGTTTCGTGAGATTTACAGTATAACCATTTTTCTTTTTTGCAGTTTAGATTTGGATCCTCGTATCAGGCACACAGTGTGGACGGTAGTAATAGGAAATTATTTTTATTGGCTGGCTTCTTGTTCTGTGAATCAGGCGATGGTTCAACGATGTCTTGCCATGCCAACCATTAAACAAGCAAACATGTAAGTTTCAATGTTAAATATATATATGTTTTTTTAAAACCTAATAGTATTTGAAATTAAAATGTGTTTAGATTTTAATTTTTGTGTTTATTATATTAATAAATAAAATAACCATTAAATAAGGCCAAAGTTTTCATAGTTTGTTAAACATTTAACATTTCGTTAAATGATTGTAACTATCTGTTCTGTTTTATCAAACTTAGTTAGGCGTTAACTAATAATTAAATCTGACGTTAACCTAACCTAACATAACCTAACAGGTGAAATTTCATTCATTACAAATTTAATGATTCGTTTATAACCTTGAACTTCAGAAAATAAAGTAGTATAGGTTAAATATACCAAGTGTCCTAAAAGTCCCCACCCCCTATTATTTTTTTTATTAATGGAAATAGACAGATTTGCTTTGGGGAAAGTTTAGATTACCAAAGGAGGGGTTTTTTGAAGTATCAACATTTTCAACCCTTACCCCTAAAATGGAGTAGTTTGGGGGTAAGTCAAGAATTTTAAATAGCAAATAGCAACCCCTATTAAGTGATACCTCATATTAAAGGTCTTTTAAAAATAAGAATTATGACGTAAACTAGAGGTCATTAGAGAGAGAGAGTGAGAGAGAGAGAGAGAGAGAGAGAGAGAGAGAGAGAGAGAGAGAGAGAGAGAGAGAGAGAGAGAGAGAGAGAGAGAGAGAGAGAGAGAGAGAGAGAGAGAGAGAGAGAGTTGATAAATGTATCAATGAATACTATTTATATGATAGCAAGTATGTTAACAAAGTTGTTGGAAAATGGATGATTTTAGTAGTAGTTTTTTAACATTGTTACCAACTTAAACATATACTAAGTCGTTACTTAATTATTGATATTTGCGATTGCTTACCCAGTATAAAAGTATGATGTAATAAAATGGACATAACCTCTAATTGGGTTTAATTTTACAAGAGACAAGCTCATACTGAACAATAATAATTTGGTATGGTACAAAACATTTGATTGTAGCAGCATATTGCAAAATATGACTAATATTCACATTCTATGCCTTCATAAAATCGAAAAAGTGATTTTTGAAAACATTGCCATTTTAAACGGTTTTTGGATCAAATTAAAATTGATTTGTCGATTTAAATTTTGCATGTAAATGTCGATGTGTCAAAAATTTAATTTCGAAACTTAACCTCCAATAAAAATGTATTATTTGTATAATTACGAAATCCGGCAGAGTAGAGTGAACGATAGGAGAGTAGCGATTGGTGGGTCCTTCTTATATCTACAGCTTCGAGGCCCGCCAGGCACTGACGTGAGTGGAACGAATGTAAATTTTAAAACACACAGTGATTCTGTTAACCTGGCCACCATTGGGGTCTTGAAAGATATTTGTTTTACAACAAAGTTTGAATGGGGACTTCCCTACTTTCTAGTGGACAGTAGATTACATTTGGTATGTAGTGGCGCTTGACCTTCATCGGGCAAACAGGTTCCCGTCACTTTTAGTGGTGGGGGAAACGAGTGAGTTAGTGTTCCACCGTCCTTTCGTCAGTGCGTTTCTAGAGAGTATTTTACGAACAACCTCCCCACTCCAAACCAGACCGCCCTCCCTCCAAGCGCCACCACATAACAAATGAGCTATATATAAATATAAAATTTTGAAAATTGGACACTATTTTCCAATATGGCGTCAAACTTTTAATTGTTTTATGGAAACCCCAATTTTATTACGTTTGTGAATTCTATACATAGCTTTAAGACTTTTTAAGTCTTGTAATTCTTTTGATGAAACCAATCGTTTTCATGCAATTGAAATTAGGATTTGTTGATTGTTGAAAGTTAGTTGTTAGATAACTAGACAAACTATAACAAGTATCTATTATTCAGAGACAAATCTGGGCAAACAATTTATGAATTGTGATAATTTATTTTCATAATTTCAGAACATATTTTATTACAATAATTGTTCAAAGTCCCTTGTCTTTACATTTTATGACAGAATACATTATTTATTTTTACTGGCAGAAATAAATTTGGTTCACGTTGTTATAATTTAAATGTGCTATAACTAATATTTTATAGTAATTTTCTTTAAAGCTCTTGAATTTGGTAGTTTATAAGAATCCGAAATTCACGTATAGGAAGAGGTTTTATTACCTTCTGATCTCCTATTTTGAAATATTTATATTTTGTCAAATAGGTTTATTTAGTATTTGTTATTATCTCACATACTAAACTAATTCGAATATTCATTGCAAATTATTTTTCTCTAAAACCACGTTTATTAAGAAATATGTAATTTATTATTTTTACTGTAATATGTTAAACTTACAAATTGTGATAATCTGAGTTACAATTCTGATAAAGTTAATTTTGTAAACATTTCAACCAATCGCAGAGCTGACTGTGCTTATCGAGTAACGAACGCTTAAAATCACTAATAATTGTGTTAGTCAAATGTTTGAATAACGAGCTATTAAAATGTAAACAAATCATTTGTTTACATTCTAAAAAGACAAACCGTCCCTTAATCTCTTCAATGCTATATAAGTTATATGTTACATATTATTATTTTTTTAATGGATCATATATAATATATTCTCTTCTTACAATTTCACCAGGCATTGCGATGTAGATTAATCTTATGATGAACGTTATTAGCAAACATAACCTCAAAATAAGCTTATAAATATAAACAGCTGATCAGCTGATACGGTATTTAAACTGTTGTAAGTGAACCCTGTTGAATTGTTAAAATAATTGTGTGTAAGCCCGCGAAGTGGCCTTTTTACAAACAAGAAAACAAGTTTACCGAATCTTCTAGCAATGGAGTAAATATGCCCCTTACTAGGCGTAAAAGACCTTTTTTATTTTTCCTCGTTTAAAGACGTCTCGGAACATTCTAGTAGCGTCAGAGTCGATAGAGAACAAGAGTTGATCTAAAGAGACCTGAGAGTAAAGTCAAGAGAAGGATCTAACCTATGAAAAAAGGTGTAAATCCAGTTAGGTTCACTACAGATTGCTAAGACCGTACACACTAAAATGAGCTCCTGAGGGAAAACTCATATATGGCTAATACTTACAGAAGCTACAGATTCCCCTTTTCAAAAAGTAATTATTTTTTATAAATAATTATTTAATTGAATAGTTGGACTTTGTCTAAATATATTATCTTAGTTTTTTCTGTCAATCAATCCTTGTTTTTAGTCATTTATTTATTCCATGACGAGCGTTTCGACTCTTCGTTCAGTCATTTTCAAATTTATATTCAGCGATTCGCGCACTGTGAACGTTGTAATAATTAAAAAAATATATAAACACACACACGTACAGGTAAAAAAATTTAATAATTCTAAAACTGCTTCAATCACTTCAAAGATATTGAGCAAAATTTATACAAATTAAGAATTAATTAAAAAACAAAAATCCACAAGACTATTCGTTTTAACAACTAAAAATGTCACTTTCAGTTTCATTGAAATTTTTATTTAGCAATTTTGCTTTACCAAAGTCAACTAAGAATAATAAATAATTAAAAAAATTAACGTAATTTAATTCTAAAAACAAAACACTTGCTGTAATACTGTATAAAAGAAACATACACTTCCGTAAATGCTTAAACAACTGAAATCAAAAAGAACCAATTTAATATTGGTAATTTATCTAACCTTAAGGATTGTGTAGGATTTTGTACGAATTTATTGTTTTACATTCGTATTTATAATGTGGGACAAACGTGTAAAATTATACAAGTTTGTGGGTTTCTGTATAATTTAATTTTTCCTGTTCCACATTTTAAATTATAATAAAATTCGGTACCCCAGAGAAATACTGTATTGGGGTCGCGTTGGTGAATCAGTCTGTAAAAGTTGGGTGTCCATAATATTTTTTTAAAAAAACATCAGAATTGAATGATGACAAATACTACTCCTAGGGTAAATTTGTATTTAAAAAGTCATTCAAAAGAGATTCTCTATTCTAAAGTAGTCAATTTATTAATTTGAAACAAATTGATTTAAGGTGGAAATAGAGTCAACATCTAAAGGTCTCTAAAATAATAAGGACTTTTAAAAACTGCCGTATGTGTTGAACATGTTTCAGGACTGTTTTGATACTTGCAGTGGGATTGACTCTCTTAGTATCCATGTGCTGTTACACAGGACTTGTGGTCTTTGCGTACTTTCATGATTGTGATCCTGTGTCTACTAAGGTAAGGTAAGGTTAGGTTAGTAGACTGTGATCTTGTGTCTACTGAGTATGGTTAGGTTAGGTTAGTTTAGTAGACTGTGATACTATATCTACTAAGGTAAGGTTAAACTAGGATAGTTTAATATATTTTAGGTTAGGTAAGTAGACTGATCTGTGTCTACTAAGATAAGGTTAGGCCAGGTTAGTGAAGTGTGATCCTGTGTCTACTGAGGTATGATTAGGTTAGGTTAGTTTAGTAGACTGTGATACTATCTGTACTAAGGTAAGGTTAATCTAGGATAGTTTAATTAGGTTTAGGTTAGGTTAGTAGACTGATCCTGTGTCTACTAAGGTAAGGTTAGGTTAGGTTATGTTATGTTATGTTAACTTAGTTTAGATTATATTAGGAGACTGTGATTCTGTGTCTACTAAGATAAAGTTAGGTTAGATAGTTTAAGTTAAGTTAGTTTAGTAGACTGTGATACTGTGTCTACTAAGGCAAGGTAAGGTTAGATTAGGTTAGGTTGTGATCTGTCTCTACGAAGGTAAGGTTAGGTTAAGTTCATTTAGGAGTCTAATTGTGATTTTTTATTAGTCTAGCTCTTTGGACGTTTTACCAGAATCAATAAATAGTTCTTGTAAATGCAAAGTAGCTACTAGAGCACAATGTGACACAATAATACAATAACGAAATACAAGTAAATAATAACACAACTACTGTACATTTGTACAAAAAACAACTCCCCGGTATTAATAATAAAAAACCTTGTTACAGGTGATAAGTAAATCAGACCAACTATTACCATACTTTGTCATGGAGATCGCTGGTACAGTTCCAGGATTTCCAGGAATATTTATGTCCGGAGTTTTCAGTGCTGCTTTAAGGTAAAAGATTTTGTATCAACAAATTTGTGTCCCTAGCGATAAATAATCTTTGTAAAATGACATTTCATCTTTGAACACATTTCTCTTTTACAGTTCAATGTCTACAGGGTTGAATTCAATGTGTGGTGTCATATTTGAAGATTTTATTCGCCCACAAATGAAGGAACCCATTTCTGAGTTGAAAGCAAGCTGGATAATGAAATTCGTTGTTCTTATTATTGGTGCGATTTGTGTGGCTATGGTTTTTGTTGTTGAACAATTAGGAGCTATAATACAGGTATTAAAATTGTTATGGATAATTAAAACAAAAATTGTCAACTAGTTACTTACTAGTATGGGGTTAAGATAATCGCAAAAAACGTCGACCTACATTTTTAGACTAATAGTACAGTGAAATAAGACGAAAATGGTGGTGAAAAGTGTTGTATCAATTAAGTGCATTTTTTTCCCTTCTTTCTTTTTTTCGATTTTATGCATAAAGATGAGACGGTAACTAATTTTGTGAGTTTTTTTGTGCATGGCTTCGCGAGAAAAGTGGCAAAAATCTCATTGTTGACGTTTTTCGAGTGCATCGCTTCACTATTTATTTAATATCTCCGGCACCAGAGGTCGTGGGAAAAAAAATGGAAAATGACCATGATGAAATAGACTATCGATCCATAAGGTAGGATTACTTAAAAAAATCCTTTTTTGGGTTACCTTAGACAAAAGTATATATCAAACCCTACATTTTGAGATGATGAATTTTTTTTATTACCAAAAATGGCGGGCACTTCAATTTTTGTCGAAAAATGCCGATTGCGAGTGGAAAAATAATTTAAAAAAAAAATTATATCATGAGTTACCGACATAAAAATACATGTTTTCCCAAATTTTGAAAACATTTTAACCATTTTTCCTTTAAATATAGCTAATTAAGTAAAAAAAAAAAAGTGGGCGAAATTTTTTTTGGGGTTAGGATGAATTTTTTAAGTGCCGGAGATATTAAATAAATAGTGATGCGATGCACTCGAAAAACGTCAACAATGCGTTTTTTGCCACTTTTCTCGCAAAGGCATGCACAAAAAAACTCACAAAATTAGTTACGGTCTCATCTTTATGCATAAAATCGAAAAGAAAAAAAATGCACTTAATTGATACAACTCTTTAAAATTATAATTTCACTGTACTATAATGTTCACATGGCCTCAGGCCACAACATTTCACAACAGCAAAGTGGAAATAAGCTGTTTAAAAAAAAAGGAAGAGTCTGATAGCTTTTAAACTTTTCATAAATTATATTTTTCTATTGGGAAATAATAGATTTTAAGTACAAAATAAGCGCCCACCACAAATATTGAACAATACTAAAATGTATTTTTGACAAACTCACAATAAATAATTCTCAACATCCAAAATGAAAACATCTTGTGTAAATAGTGGAAGTTTTGTAAAAATAATATTAAAATATTTAAAAACTCATCAGGTAAAACAGGTTACTTATAATATTGTATTCTATTACAGGCAGGCAAGAGTTTATCTGGCATAACAGCTGGCTCTTTGTTGGGCATGTTCTCATTGGGAATGTTTTTTCCTTGGGCTAATGCTAAGGTATTTATAATAATTATAAGTTGGTAAATAAATTATTGTACTATTAATTGTGTACATTTACAATAAGAGGCAAACTTTTACGTGTTGTAATAATTTTTACTTACGTCTTTCCAAGTTTTTTTTTTAGTTATCACACAGGGTCTTCGGAAATGGTGTCTGTGATTTCGAGGTAAAATAACTAACCTCAAGGTTCAGATAAATTATTCATTTGTATTCCAAAAGATGAACCCGGCGATGCAAAGAAAAACAACTGTCGCAATGGCGGTAATGATCTTGCTTCAAAATGTTGTAGGTCCTGGATTTTGTCACAGTAGATAATGTCCTTTAAACGTCTGGGTTAGTGTTGTACCTCACGACACTGGCCCCTAGAACCGGGGGTTTGGCTACCCTATCCCATAAATGTGGGTAATAGATGTCGCCTTCGGAATAAGTGTGAGGTAAGGGACGCGTGAGCGACCTGACGGTGACTCATCCAACGTTGCTTGGGGAACCTTGCTAACATGAGAATAGGTGAACATGGGTGCCACCTACACTCGGGTCGTGTATTTTACCTCACGGTGCCGGCCCAAGAAAACTAGGGGAAGGCCACCCAATCCTACGTATGTAGGTAACGGGCGCCGCCCGATAGGTGAGTGCGTGGGGGAGGGTAACGCGTAAGCGACCCGGCGGTGACTCATCAAACGTGGCCTGAGTAATCTTGCCGACATGAGTACCATGGGAGCATGCTTGGCCTGTCCAGAAGCTTCGGCTTTTGGGAGCGTGCGTTGAGGAATGGTTTCGTGGTGGCAGTGGGGTGCTAGTGGTGAGATTGCACCCAGTTACTCTTTCTTTGGAGTGGGGGTTGGTGGTAAGCCGAAAAGGCATTCGTAACGCCGCCCTTCTAGTTCTAGTAACTAGTTCACTTTTGAAACTCTATTCGAACCTGTCCTTTAAACGTAACTCCAAAAGAAACACTTCATTGATGTTAAATTGGGGTTTCTCGGTGGATACAAAACAGGACCACTCTTTCCGATCCAACAGTCAGACCTGTCATTTGGAGCTTTCATACATTGAGACTGGTAGTGGGGCTCTGGCACTTTATCTTGCTGAAAACCGACACTTGTTTCCTTTTTTCTTTTTGTGATAAAACATTTAGTTCAAGCATGTCAGTACTTAAAACTAAGTAAGTGATACATATAATCGTGAACGATCCCACAACTCGATCATTCCACATGAGACGTTTATCTTAGAAGAATTACGAACATATTGAAAAATGTAATTTGGTTGCTGAACTCCTATTCTACAGTTGTAACGATTAACATAGCCATTCAAGTGGAATGTTTCAATGATAAAAGGTAACTTTTAGAATTGCCTATTCCATTCAGCATTGTCACAGGAAATTCAACTAGTTTCGAGCTATCTCTTTGGTTAATATCATGTTTAAGGTGGATTTTGTAAGGATACAATCTCAAATGTTTACGAAACACTTTATGGACAGTTGTTGTAGGAAAGCAAAGTTCTAAACTTCGTTGTTTAGGTGATGATGACCACAATGGTTTTCGCCTTAAAACAAATAATAACAAACTTTGTCGACAGTAGACTTCTTATGAACAAACATGGTCGTTCAAACTATTTATGTTATCGTCCGATGTACGAGATTTTTTTGATGTCCACATATCCAGTTCCTTTAAATTCACCAAGAAAATTGGTTTCATGTCATGTAAAATCACGAACACTATTTTGTATGGCCGTATATCGAGGACTGAGTTGTCTGTCTCGGTAGCCGCAAAAATACAATCACGAACATAACTCATAAAAAATGTATTCTTTTCACTTTTATTTAGGTTTTACTTTTATTAGCTGTATAGCCTTTTGAATCCTTATACAGGACTCTTACCATTTGTTGTGTATATGTCAGAGATATTGATTTAGATAAAAATTAATGAAGCCGTTAAGATTCAGCGAAACATGTTAACCGATAAATAATAACGTTTCGGAAAAAGTAAGTAATATATTCATTATAATAATTTATTTCAACTGTAGGCCAACAATACTGATGTATAAAATGTTATTACATGAAGCCCCTCGAATCAAAAAGAGCAATGTCCTGTTTATTGAATTTTACAATAGAGTTGGTTTTTCCGATATCCCTACATTTGAATAATTATTCCTATAACTATAATTATTCCAAATCAACTGAATGTCTTTGAATGTTAAACTATGAATTACATTAATTTAATATTAGTTATTTTAATACTTAAGTTAGACATTGATTCATTTTATGCCAACAGCTGGTTATTGCTTTTTTTTATACCATCACATTCTACCAACTTAACAAAATTTGAGAGAATCATGTGACCTGATTGGCTGTTTTGGAGATTACTCTATTTAAATCTACAGCATTAAAAATATTCCTTCTTTTAACTGCTACCCCCATTTTGTAACACTCAGAATTTAAAGGAAAATCCTCTTTACGATTCCAACTATCTGTAGAGATTTATACAGGACAGACAAAAGTAATTATTTTTCATCCATATATTACCTGTATGTTGGACAAAAATTGAGAATGCTCTTTTTGATTCTTGGGGCCTCAAATATTCATTGGTATTCATCTCAAATTAAATTTAATATAGTATATTTATTTGTAAATAAACTCTTTATAAATTTTATATTATTACTTATATTAAAATAATGCTTAAAAATTCTAAAGTAGCTTAAATTATGAAGAAATTGGTAATTGAAAAAAAAACAAAACAAATAATAAATTATATATGGTTTCTTTTAACAAATTAAAAAATGTATAGAACTATGTAACAACTTTTCTATTACCTTATTATTTTCCAATAAAGAATTTTTTTTCAATAATATAATGTTTCGACAATTAAGTGGTCATTTTCAGTTATTCACTACTTGTCTGTTGCAGGGTGCAGTAACAGGTGGGATAGTCAGCATTGCATTGACAGCATGGATTTCTATCGGTGCTCAGACAGCCATAGCAAGAGGACAGATAACATTCCCCACTAAACCTGTCTCTATAGAAAACTGTCCAGAGTATCTTATTAATCGAACCTATTCAACGCCAGCACCTAGACCTTTCATGTTTGTATAAGAATATATATTTTAATTGCTTATCGAGACATGATGCGGTTTATGTATAAACCCATGTGAACACAAGTTGTGCCACGCGGCAACCAAATTTAATGTCTCTCGATATTAAAGTGGTATTGACGATTGCAACCTATCAATCCATAATTCGTAACTGTATCATTCAGAATTGTAAACTGAGCCTTGTACTACACTTGAAATTAAATAAAAAATAATGTCTCTAACACCCTATTTAACATCTAAGCTATTGTCATCTTATAATATACGAAAAGACAACTCGGCTTCTACTCAACCAAATTCAATTTCGAAAGATGGAAAATTTTCCTCTATGTTTCTAGAAAACATTTTGATAGTTTGGGAAGATTTTTGATTGGCTAAAAAAAAGTAACTTTGTTAATTTTGAAAATTTATCCTAACTTTGGATCTAAAAATATATATCAAATCTTTCGAATATCGCATTCTTTTATGGGTGGACTTTAAAATGATATACAAATAGAAGATTTTCCCGTGGAGAGAGGTCAAAAATATTATTCTTGTGCAAAATAGTACTAATTTGTTTCAAAAAACAAAAAACAATTATTTTGAAAAACTCGCGAAAGTTGGGCAAAAATAGCCAATATTTTGAGTTCATTTTGACCAAAAAGTTCTACAGTCTCTCAGAATGTTCGTCTAAGTTTTACAAATAAAATGAGAACAATAAAATTGAAATCGGTCAAAATTAACCCAAGATATACGCACAAAAACAGCGATAAATTAGCAGTTTTCCCAATTTTTCATCATAAAGCGGGAGTTGGTAATTCGTAGTCATTATTTTTATCGTGTACTACGCAAAAAAAACTGTATTAAAAAAACATTAGGAAAGCTCGACTTCATGAAAAACCAATTGTTTTATAAGTTTTTATAAGCCGCCTGGAGTATAAATTTGATTTGGTGAAAGGATTATTGCATTTCCTTCAAGACATTTTTTTTTTTTTTTTTTGTCAGTGTTTTTTATTAATTTTATAAAGTATAATGTGTTGCCTTGGACTGTTTAATATATAATATAGTTAATTGCCTTAGAGGTTGTCCTCAGTCCATATTATAGTTATGGCTACAGCGCTGTTTCGCCGAACACTGTCGGCTTCATCAGGCCCGCACTAACACATAAACACGTAATACAACACAACACTAACACATATAAAATCAGAGTATGACTCGTCGTACAAAAATAATAAAATTGTTTGTGGCCACATTATAAGGTCTTTTTATTACGTTGAATTTAGAAACACGTCTGCGTTTCGCTCCAAAAGTTATTGAAGTATCTTCAAACGTTTGTTTATGCAATTATGTGTATAGAATCTGCTCGTAAAACACAGTTCTCCATCTATTTATAACCAAAAAATAATTGGAATTAAAAAATACAAATAAAAATTTTTAGCTTTGATAATAACATTACTTTTATGTATAGTAATGTTTTTATTCCACCTTTTCAGGAGTCTTAAACAGTAAGAGAGTGTCATGTGATATAACATTTTAAAGGTCATTATGAATAGAGAAAAATGGCATGTAAAACGTAATTCCGTTTAGGTAACCTAAAATAGCGGCCACAATAGTGAGTATGGGTGAGGGACCTATGTAGTCTTCCCTCTCTTACATCTTTCCTATTTGGTTTCTTTTACTAACTTTTGTTCTCTTCCGAAACTGATGCTATTAGATTATTCGAGTAGGTCTTTATTTAAGATGCTTTTCTTCATTTTTTCTTAAAATGCGATGATGACCAAGGGGTTTTTGATTTTAACCAACGAGAAGCTTTGTTTTAAACTTTAACTTAGCGCCGTTTTGGAAACGACTAAAAAGAATTATGTTTTCTTTTTGTTATTTTCTTACACCCCCACCACTTGTTACCATTCAAAATATATGAGTTGACACATACAGCTTTTTATTTACAAGAATGATAGGTGAGGGCCAGGACTTTCACATTTTCTCTACGAGTGAAAAAATGGATAATTTATTATGAATAATTTAGTTTTTTTTATTGCAATAATGTTGTTATATGTAATATATTAATTAGTTATAATAAATTTGAATTGTTTCAGGGAAGAACCTTTCGGCTTATACAGAGTGTCCTACTTGTATTACAGTTTAATAGGGACAGTAACAACCATTGTTGTTGGTATTGTTACAAGTTACATCACTGGATTCAACGATCCTAGACATTTAAATAAACATCTTTTTACTCCGATTATACATAAATATTTACCTCAAGATATTGATATCAAAATGAAGACAGTTTCCTCCAACAACAAGGTAAATCTTTCCGTTCTTTAGTAACTCATAAGGCAATCCTCCCGGGGATTGTATTATGTTAGGACAGTCGTAAACTTTACAAAATAAATACGTTATTTTTACAAAGGATATAGTATGTTGCCAATACTGCCTTCTTGACACGTTAATTAGTTTTCATTTGAATAACCCGTTTCACCGTCGTTGACGCCATCATCAGGTCCTAAATACGTATTCAAACACACACGAACAATATATTACTAACTAAAATTTAACATAATTAATTTTAAAATAATTTTGAAAAACCGGAGCAAAAATATTGCAAAAACTTTCTCTCATGCACGGGTTCAAAATAGAAAGAAAAACTTTACGAAACTATTCGTCATCAAAAATGTCAGTTCGGTAGTTGACAGTAAAACGTGGAAATGAACCTTGGGGTCGTCTATGTAAACATATTTATATATTTAAATACACCTTAAAGTGCTTTGTTTGTGCTATGAAGGTAAATCGTATTTGATTAAAGTCTAGCTTTTAATAATGGTAAATCGAGGTACATTTTCAATTATTCTAATTATTTTCGAACTGTAATATAATTTTAGTTGTGATTATTCACACGGGTTAAGTCATTAATCTTCAAATTACTCTAAAATTAAAAGAAACAGAAATAGTCAATTTTGATAAGTTAGGATTTTTATAATCATGGCAGATTTTTTATTTTTTAATTTTATTTTATTTTTTATTGTTATTGTTATTGTATGTAATTCACGTACCGGTATGTTTCTAGAGGTGGTGAGTTTTACGTTTTGTTTGGGTCATTAGAGGCTACATTTGTGCAAAATACGATCAAGCTCGTTAACGCCGATTTTGAAAAAAAAAATGTTGTTGTTTTTCTTATGGCAGTTACACCAACATTTTGAGTAGGGTAATCGAAAAAATGAAAAGAAATCTTGATAAATGGCCAAAATATCCCCAAATTTCACTGAAAAGACGTTAGACAGACAGACAGAAGACATTTCAAAAAGCACTTTTTCAACCCTCAAACAAAAATACACCCTGCACATGTCAGACAACCTAATGGAAAGATTAGTTCTAGGACAAAAAATCATATTATTTCTATATTCTATTATCATTTCAACATAAGAAACAGAGGTATACTCTGTATGAATTTCTTTATGTGGTTTAATTTTTCATAAAATAATTAACCGATTTTAACGAAATATAATAGACAAATCCCTTAATAATGACCCAAATGAACTCGTTACCTTTTCAAGATGTTAATTCAAAATGGTTGAATTTCCATTAGAAAAACATTTAGATGGTTTGGCGAAACAAAACGTGGACTGTTACATAATTAAATATATATATATACATAACCCGGTGTTAAAAATCCTGTAAAAAAAATTATGGTAAATAACTTTAAACTTGAAAAGATAGAAGGCTCAAATTTTAGAAATATATTTTGGTATTTTATGGTAAATTCAATCCCAACCCAAAAAGGGGTTTTGTGGGAGGACAACTGAAAATATTCAAACATAAAGAAAGACCCCCTCGAGGAATACCTCATTTTAAAGGTCTTGTTTAATAGAAATAACTGCCCAAATTAGAAGTTGCTATCTTACTATAATTCAAAATGGCAGAAATCCAATATTATTCTTTAGAATCTTCTCTAAGGAAAATAACGGGAAGACAAAATAATTAGAACAAAAACTTCACTTTTACTTTATTCAAGTTTGACGAGGGAGTTGCAATAACATAATTTTTAATTTTAACCTCAAAATTTAATATTTTCAGAGCTAAAATTCTAAAGTAGGCTACAATATCAACTTTGAATATTTAACAGACCGTCATTTAGGATAGGTCTAAGATGGGGAGCTATAGTGTACGCAGTTATTTTCTAATAACCAAGACCTCTAAAATAAAGTCTTACTCGATGAGGCTTTACATTTGAAAATTTTGAGTTGCCCCATCATTCTCCTCCAATACTCCAGTTTGGGTTGGGGGTGAATTTACCTTATAATGCTAAAATCAGTTTTTTTACACCAAAAATCATTTTTAAAGTTTCAGCTTTCAAGTTTAAAAGTTATTTCACCATTCTGTGATTTTTATATACCCGGTTATTACACATAAAATACAATTTTAGGAATATGTAAATTATAAATAATTTATCACCCTGTTAACAAATTTCTTTATTTTCTCAATCGATTTTAACTCTCAGTTTACATGTTTTAATGCATGCTGAACTCGAATTTACTATTTACTTTTGTCCAAAAATTTCACTTAATGATAAAAAATGCATTCCAAATCTGTAGGTTTACAAGAAACAATAGAACAGCTTGGAGGATGGAGGGGGAAAAACTTATGCTTATGTATGGAAGGACAGGCAATAAAATGACGAAGATGTAACGGGTAAGAATGAGGGGGGGGTTTGTTGGTCATGCGCACAGGCTTGTTCTCTAGTTTGTTGTAGAACTATAGTAGAGTGTTACACAATTCATAATAAAGCAGTACTACGCCTATATTTTGACAACTACATATTCCTTATAAATATTAAATTATACATGTTTTGATATGATTTTTTTTACACTATTGATTTACAAATTTCATTTGCGAATGTCCTGTCTGTTTTAATTTTGTATATTTTATGTTGCAGAATTCAGAGAAAGAAAAATCGAGACTAAGAGAATATAATAATAAATAAAGAAAACCTGCCTTAGAAGATCTTAAAGACAAAATAAAAAGAGAGTCCCGATAATATGATCTGTACAAATTATTTCAAAATAAGAATATTGTGATTTGAAGAACGATAAATTTTATTTAAGTCAGTTGTTCAGGTAGTGAACTTTTTTAAAAAACAATATAAAGTTATTGTTTAGATTTTTAGGATTTCATTAAAAATATATTTCATAAATTAAAACCCTAAGTAGTATTATGAATTATAATTCCTCTACAACCACAGATGTTACTTTACAATTAATTATGAAGTAACTTAATTATTGTGAAGGTGATACAATTTCGATAATGTGTTTTCGTTAGTTCTCAACTTTTTGAACCAATGAGGACACTGTTAGATCACTTTTCATCCGTTGATAAATTTATGGATGAGATAATTAAATATTATAACAAAAAAGAAATTAAAAATTCATATAGTAATTTGGAACTCGAGACCAATTGCAGGCTCTCATATAAGCTGATTATATAATTTTAGTGGTAGACAGTTTGAGAAATTTATAGACACCAATAATAAATGGAGAAAAAGAAGTGTAAAATAAATAGATGACGATAAATGTTATATATATTGGCAAAATTTAATGAAATTTGTATGTATGGTTTTTTGAATACTAAGTTCAAATTTGATAACTATAGGGTGAGTAATTTAAAACCAGCCATATGGTGTTACACTGTCCCGTGGCCTTACTACTCTACTACTAGCACTACTATCGGTTGTTTCTTTCTATTTTTGTAAAGTTGGTAATGCTTAAGTAGACCACAGTGTGTTCAGTGTCGTATTTTTAATCCAATCTTATTCTCGGTGTTTTATTTTATGACTAACGAAGCATGATTCCATATTTCTGAGCATATCAATTCGGAAAACATTAGGTAATGGTTCCGAGAAAGCTCTCACCAACTGATGAAACCATGATGAGAAAATTGTTGTGTAGTTTTATTATTTCTTGTAATTGTACTTTGAGGCCAATATTTTTTTTACAAGACTGTCAATACAGAAGTAGTATAGCACAGAATGGGTGAATTCAGCTAAATTCAGTTCACTTATACAGTGAGTGCCGGTGTTGTAATTCTGAGATATTCTAGCTGGATCTACACCTTTCTTCACCTAGCAGTCTTAGATTAGGTTAAACTCTTTCAACATATGAATGATCCAACAACATAATATGCCATTGTACAATTGTGAACCTGACAATACAAAAATGACCTCTCCAGAGCACACAAACGACGAGGAGAATATTTAAATTAATTGAAAACCATTCTATTTGGGTTATCTTCGAACTATCCAGTGAAACAACCTAGGAATTGTAGGTCTCTTTGAACTTTTATTGTGAATATTTCTCTGAATGAATGTCCTTGTGGTATCCTGCTTCTCCAATAACCTTATTATCGATTTGTTTTGAACTATAAGAAACTGAAACAAATTTGGATATTAATAGCCTGTCTTTGGATGACCAAAAAGAGAAACTTCCATTACAGAACCAATATTCTGAAATTTTTACTCAGATAATACAAAGTTTGGCGTAATGAAATTTAAGAAGGAAAATGTCCATGCTCTTTCCTTATAAAAAGGCCCTCAGGAGCTAACTTATAGTGAGTACGAGTGTGGTTCCTAAAGTAGTCTCGGTGAATTTAAACCTTTCTTCAGGTAGTCTTGGGTTAGATCCCTCTATTTCATCTTATTATCAGGTCTCTCTTGACAAACTCTTTCTCTTCCGACCCTGACACTATAAGAGTATTCGAGAGTCTGGAGTTTTTATTTTATCTTCTTTCCTTCTTTATTGTTCATAAGGCAATGATGACCAATAGGTTTTTCGCCTTTAATTAAACAATAAGGAAAAACAAATTTTTAAACATCCGATTTTTGAGTTTTGGTCTTAACACTAACTCTCATATTTTGACCTTCATTGGTATTTGTTTTATGTAGGCTATGTGTGTGCGAGACTTACACCTTTCTTCAAGTAATCTTGGACTATATCATCTCTATATTAATCTCTTTTATCTTTTCTATCAGGTCTCTCTTGACCAACTCTTGTTCTCTTCCGACTCTGACGCTATTAGAGTATTCGAGAGGTAGGAGTCTTTATTTCACACTCTATTCTCTTTTAACCGAAAGGTTTGCCTTTTAAACAACAATAAAAAATAATTTACCAATGCAATTGCATTGCAATTATTGCAATTTAACATATCCTATAAAGCCAACGAAACAATTTTTTTAGAGGATGTGCTTATATTACATTACCATTATGGCTCCCATTAACTTGTTAATTTTCGAACTGACTTAAAAGTTCTAATTGATCTAAAATTAAATACACGAAGTTCATAGAAACTTCCTAATCAGCAGTCAGAGTCTTGAAAGCTTCATTTCTTATCTTTTCAATTTGGTCTGAAATGAATAGTGAAAAGAGGTTAATTGACTACGGTGCAGCAATCATCGGTGAAAATGTTTATGTTATTGTTGTTTGGTTTTAAGGAAATGACGATTAAGATTCTCAGTTTAACAATGTTTCTTTCACAGGACAGCAGTGGCGGATCTAGAATTTTATTTGGGGGGGGGGGCTGAACGGGGGAAAATTTTGTGAAAGGACTTTCATATAATGAAGCGACCAAAACAGTAGTTTAACGTTGTTTTATGGAGTAAAAACGTGTGTTTCATATTAAAGGTTTTCAGACTTGTCGATGGACCAGCGCCGGCGCCATCTTGCATGTGAACGTCTTCACTTTTATTCTTCTTTGGGTCCTTGGAGATTTGTCTGTTTACGTTTAGACATTTCCACAACACAAACAATAACACGCTTAGTTTAACCGCTGAGTCACTGTATGCGCGTCCTCGATAGTGCGCGTATCGTTTCAATGAAACTAGGTAAACGGAGCGGGCACAAAAATCAAAATACTTTATGTTGATTGATTGCAAGCAATGTAAATGTAACTAAGACATTATACAAAGTATTAAAACGTTAACGGATATCATACAATTGAAGACGTAGTAGTGGAATTAGGTCATTCTTGCTAATGAATATATTTTACGAGCTTCAAACTAATTATATTGGTATAAAATTTACATTCTTTCAAAAATTTTTTAGAGGTTTGGGGGGCTTCAGCCCGAAAGCCCCCCCCCCCGTAGATCCGCCACTGCAGGACAGAGTGACATGTCACACCTCTAGAGCTTCACCGACTATAATTTACGAGGCTTTTACAGAATAATTGTCTGCACGGATCTGGACTTACATGTTCTTTGGATTTATCTACATGTGACTTATGTGTGTTAATTTTGAAGAATACAATTTATGAAACAAATACTCAAAATTTATACTACTTAAAGGCGAATATTTCGTTGTTGTTTATAGACGAAAAACCTCTCAATCATCACAGCCTTGTGGAAAAAAGAAGAAAAGACCATAAAATAAAGACTCCTAGCTTTTGGATACTCTTTAATAGCGCCAGAGATGGAAAATAATGAGCGTTGGTCGCGAGAGAACTGATAGTAAAGATGAATAATTATAGGGCTCTAATAAAGATTACATGTAGATCCAGTTAGCGTACCTCGGGCTGTGCTATTGATAAGCTTCCTGAGGGAATATTAACTGTGTTATTGAAGTCATTTACCTTATCGTGTTGCGTAGATTGCCTCTCAATATAATTACTTGTGGACAAAAATGCATTGATGTGTGTGGGGCATTCACTTTCATTTAGGGTATTTTAGATCTCATATAAAAGCTAATGTATTACCACACAAGTGACTATGGGTCTTCTTCAGCTCGCCGGTTGATAAATCTAGCTTCTGTAATTCCTGAAAATTAAATTAAATCCAAATCATTGAATCAAGTTTTACATCAGTTATTTTATGTATGTAATTTCAAAGCCACGTGCTGGCACGTTATCGAATGAATATAGAAACAAATTTTTAGACCTTAAGTGTGAGAAGGAGGGATGGCTTAGATATTCTGATCAGTGTTATAAATTAATTCCACTTACGTAGATCTAGATTTTATGTTCAGAGTAAAATTATAGGTTAGATCTAGTTTTATTAATTACATTGTATGAGATTCTTCTCAGCTGTTTGAAATCGATATAAAGCGAGAATAAGGAAATCATGACAATTATTTCATATAAAGATGAAAGATTGTTTCGATCTTTTTAATAATCCATAATTAATTGTAAAGGTTTTGTTCTATTTATGGCGGAAGGGAGGAATATCAGATGTAACAGATACAGAGTGTTCCAAAAGTCAATTTATACTGTACTAGAGATCGTCCAGTGGTCGAAATTCGACCAAAAATTCAGTTGATCTGGACTATCATTATGTCTGAAACATCTGTTCTTCATGTTTTGCTAGCATTTGTTATGACAACAGCTGTCAAAATATAATGATTCATTCAATTACCGTTCTTCCATATGATTAACATTGAAATTTTGAAGGCATAGCCCTGAGGGCCGTTGTAAATTATAATGGGTTTCTGCTCATCTACAGGACACTACCTTTCTAACGGTTTGCGCGAATTTCTCCTACGATGCACACAAGCTGAGAAAAAAGGAGGACAAGTTTTGTGCTTGCCAATTAATATAAAGATTCATGATAGTTATATTTATTATATTAATGTACAATGAATTTATTGCTTTTTGTGTTTAAAATGACTCCTGATGCTTCGCCTAAGCCTTAAAGATCAATGTGCATCTGCAACATGGTAATGATATGCCTCTGTTTTTACTTCATTAAGGGTAGTCAGTAAGCACTATTTTCCCAATTTTAAATTGGCCAACTTTATGTACTGTACCTTTTTCTCAGGAACCACTTAAGATATTTTCTTGAAATGTTTTTCTACGTCTAGTATGTAAATACACACAAAGTTATATTTGGTTGAAATTAAAAAACAAATGGATATGTAGTGATTTTTTGGGTAAAGTAATAAAATATTTTATTTAAATATGTTTAAAATTATATAATAAAATTACCTAAACTAATAAAGGTTACAACATGAAATGCAATAGGCTGGAAAGAATTTTTAAAAATAGCTTGATATCTTGTATGATTCTTGAGAAAAAGGTACATAACCTATCAAAAAATATTAATTTGCTAGAAAACGCAATTAAAAGAAATCCATGTAAATTTTCATACTTAGTACCTATTGGAAAACCGATGAACGTTATAAGGGTTCTTAAAATGAAACTACGGGGTAGGATAGGCAATCTGACAGCACTCAAGTGTTTATAATGACTGACTAAAAGATATTTTGTACAGTTTGGTTTACTCCACCTGTGGTATGGTGGCAGGAGAAATTACCACTATAAATTAACAATGGTCGGCTTGAGTGGAAGTTACGGGGTTGGTTTGAAAGAAATTACACAAGAAAACCAAGAAAAAATTTATATTTAATAATAGTACAAAATATAATATGAAAAAATAAACAATTTTGGTAGTATAATAATGAAAACGTTTAATTACCTGAATAAAATGTTGGTGAGTTGATGGGCAAGTATTTAGTTTTAATTAGCCTAGATATTGAACCGGGAGTGAACAGTGTTCAGCTATGCGGAATTGGTTAATTAAACAAAAATAATATTTAAAAAATTAGAATTAAAAAATACTACTGTAGCATTATATAAGTAAATAAAATAGGCGCTATTTTGAAATAGTTAATGGTTACATTTGATTTTTTTGTGGAATTTAGAACAATAAATTTTATTATGACCTAAAAAAAAAATAAAAGTTTTGTTATTCATTAAAAAAAGTGAAGAGTAACAAAAACATAATTAATTGGTTATAATGGTATGTCATTATAATAAATAATAATGTGAGCACTGATTTACTCTTGGCATCCTATATATAAAATTGTTGTGTAGTTTTATTATTTCTTGTAATCGTACTTTGAGGCCAATATTTTTTTTACAAGACTGTCAATATAGAAGTAGTATAGCACAGAATGGGTGAATTCGGCTGAATTCAGTTCACTAATACAGTGAGTGCCGGTGTTGTAATTCTGAGATATTATAGTTGGATCCCACCTTTCTTCACGTAGCAGTCTTAGATTAGGTTAAACTCTTTCAACATATGAATGATCCAACAACATAATATGCCATTGTACAATTGTGAACTATATTATACTTCCACTCATCTGTTTTTGATGAAATATGGCTTTAAATTAAAGTTAAATGAATGTAGAAAAATAAGCAAGTAAAAAAATTTTTTTACATTTTTGGTTACAAACTTCCCTTAAAGAAATTGAGATAAAAACTTGAGATAGCACGCGGTCTACCATGATTTTTATTTACCTTTATTTTTCTCTGCTCACAGTTCTTCTTTGTTCACTTTTGAATTGCGACATGCATTAATCAATGCAAGTAGAAAAACAATAAATGAGATTTGATAATGTCTGATAAGAGGCGAAACGACTTAATCCAAAAAGTAAACAAAGAAGAACTGTGAGCAGAAAAAATAAAGGTAAATAAGTTATTAATATAACCAGTCCAGCAGAGCAATTAATTAGTTGTTGATCTAACAACATAATATGATTTTCAATGTACAATAAGTACAATTGTGTTGATTGATATGACCTGACAATTTAAAACTGGTCTCATCACAGCACACAATTTTATCCAAAAAAAAAATCGTGTGTTTCTGTGTCACTGATACGGTGTATTTGTAAATACAATGTTCGACCATAGACGATGACACATATCACACGTACAGTATCCTCAAGGTAGGGATGTGTCTGGGGTGAAGAGGAAAATAGGGGCCTCCACACTTTGTTGCGTTTACTTTCAGCGGTACAACCCCAATAAAAAATATATAGACCTCAAATGCTTCTGTGTAAACGCATAGGCCTACTTTCGTTTCTTTTATCGGTGCAATTAAGAATAAAACGTTTACAAAAGTCTGTCACGAAGTTGTAACTTTAGGAAATAAATGTAGCTAAGCAGTAATTTGTGTACCTAGTTTTCTTGGAATGGGTTGTACACAATCCTAGTCTGAGGCTACTGTATGGGCAAACGGATTGTTGACAAACGTATTTGTGACTGGACTGTAGTCCAATATCTCTACATATGTGGAGTTGACGTAGAAGCGATTTTATTTCCACTTACATTGCCTCTATCCCGGCCAATCTATTACAGCTGTCGTGGGGGTTTTTACTTCTCGACACAAGAAAAAAACACAACATTACGATTTTCTCTAACGGTTTTGCTAAAATATAGCCCTTTGTCCAAACAAAACATATGGGTGACGATCTCACCAAAAATGCTGGTTCGTGAGTTATCGGTAAAAACAAGCCATGAAGCTTTTAAAAAAGACGACTATTCTCAAAATCGGTTATACCAATTTCGTTGAAATTACAATGACATGTTAACGTTAATTAATCTAAATCATTTTTCAAAGTCACAAATAACAGAAAACAGTTTTGGATTACTCAACTTTAAAAGCAATCAACCTGGATCATTTAAATTGGATTCCAACAAATACAACTTACGCTTTGGAACAAGTTCATTGCGCAATTGAAGTTATTCCTAACCTATAAACATATTTAAAAATCATTAATATAAATTTAATCACTTGAAAAGATTTTCTTTCTTTCAATTTTTTCCTTACAACTTCCGAACTGACACATTTTCTACGACGAATGGTTTTTTTTAGTTAATAATTTTGATTGTAAATAGGTGTGTGAGAAAGATGATCAAAAATATTTGTACCGTTTATTCTAAATTTGTACTGTAGTCCGTAATTAATGTGGATTAGGCAATCGATAAACGACACTATGGTTTATGCGGTCAGGAAAGATTATTAATGCATGAAATAATTGCAGGTAACAGTCTGACATGATACTCTGTGATTGTATTAATACTAATGTTACAATCCATTACTTTGTCCTTCATTCAACAATCACTAGTACTTTTTAACCGTTCTGGGTTCTGCTGTGTTCAATTTTTGGAGGAAAAATTTTAATTTCACTTAAATTCTAAGGTAACTATTTATTTTTTGTAAACGTTTTCACTAAAAGTTGTGGGTAGCAGTAATTTATTAATTTTTATAAGCTACCGTATAGCTGCAGAATACCGTAAGATAGACAGAAAATATATGCAGGAAATGTGGTTTGGCTGAAGAGTCCGCAGAACATATTCTTTTAGAGTGTGAGGCGTTAGGACGAGCCAGGCTATACTCTCTAGGCCCTCCGGGGAAGGAGATGGAAACCATCCTAGAGAACCCGATAGGTAGCATCTGTTCCTTCATAAAGATGACAGGTATTACTGAGTGGGTGTAGGATGGAACTTGGGGCGACAAAAGACCTTCAAATCGACGTCGGTGAGGCCTCTGACTGAGGTCATCACAGCCCATCGGGGGGGGGGGGGAGCTACCGTACTCAATTTATTACGTATTCCTCTTCCAGCTAACCACAGAATAGTTATTTTTCTACAGTAAAGTACACTTTCACAAACTCATAGCGGTTGATAAATTCATCATTATCTAATGATCAGTAAATTTCACTTTTCTTCACATAATTTGCAAGGAAAAAGTACTTTTCTATGCATTCCGTGTGACGAAAAGTAAAGTAATTATTAGGTGATCGTTAAATCACCTGATGCGCGTTTTGAAAGTTGTAATTAATTGTTACATAGCCTCAAAATATATATAACTATAGTAAAATTGTTAAAAATAAAGGTGTTTTTTGTATATTACGGTGTAAAGTTTACTTGATTGCACGAGAGAAAGAGTTGAGACCCAGTCGAAGGATGGAATTTCTCGAGGTCAATAAAAATATTTTATACTCGCAGTACACACGAAATTATTTCTACAATTACAGTTTTAATAACAGTAGCAAACTTTTATTAAAAAAATAATAACTATTTTGTGATGAATGCGCAAAATGACTGTTTTCTAAACGAGACAAAAGGTTTGCCGAAATATTATCGGAAAATTCACACTAAGTTTTTCCTACAGTTGGAGATGGAAAATCAAAGCAAGTATAAATAAGAAATAGTATGTTTCTATAACATTTATTTTTTATTGTATTTTACATTGTTTGAGTAGTTTAGAAACAACAATTGAAGTTAGAACACGTAACTGTACGTATTAGTGTTGCTATGCAATCTACAATGTGTGATAGCCGGCAAAGCGCTCTGCATACTGAAAACTGTAGAATGTTGGAAACAGCTGTTTTTCGAAAATTTTATCGGTTAAAAAATTGAACTTTGTAAAGCAACTGTAGGAAAAAGCAACTAACATATAAATATATAACAATTTATAAAATTAAAAATGAAACAATTTTAATATATTATTATAACAATTGTAACATTGTTATATAGCGTTTTAAAAAGAAGACTTTACAACCTTAAAAGCGTGTAGAAATTTATTCTGATTATTTATGCAAGAAATAATTTCAGGTAACAGTCTGACATGATACTCTGTGTCATTTTAAGCAAAACAGAAAGTTATCACTAAACAGTTATTTTAGTTTAATGTGTTTATCATTTTTAATAACCTAAAAGTCAGTATTATGCCAAACTCGAGTCAATACATGAGGCGTCATTTCTGCAATTAATTGTGGCGTAAATTCAATTTTTTATGAAAAACAACTGTAGAAGTCGTAAAATTTACTTTAAAAAGTTGTCCGTGTAAATGTTTTGTAAAATGGATAGTTTTAGAGTTATTTCAATTTAAAAGCTTTGAATGGCCGCCATGTTGAAACTTAACATACTAACTGAGACGAACAATAGCAACAATGCATCCAAAATTTGTTCAATTCTGTAGAGCAATTTTTTCGTAAACATACGAATGGACAAACGGACAATGACACTAGATAGACACCTGGTTGTATTAAGTTTTTGGCTTCTTTTTATCCAAGCAACAAGACATTTCGAGAGTATAAACTCTCGTTATCAAATGATAAACCTCGCCCTTTAACATATATATATATTTTAAATTAACACCAACGTGGCATCAATCTACCAGTTAAAACAATAAGACAGACTTCTTGAGGAAAACCAAAATCACATTTCACAGAACTTCTCTACACAGAGAATGGTAAACAACTGGTCAGTTATCTAACAAAGCTTGTGTGTTAACGAAGTGGTGTTGCACGGTTTGCAAACGATTTACAATGACATCGTTACATTTGGGGGCCTAGGTTAGGGTCTACATTTAAGAAAGCGACACTGGATAATACCCAAGACCATTGTGAGGTATAAATCGTTACCCCAGGTCTGCCCGTGCACCATAGGTTACCCAGCTTTGAAGAGATTAATTTAATTAATATATCATTACCGAATTAAAAGCTTATTAGTAATTAAATACTCACACAACATTAACACTAATTAGGAACCGTTCTGAAGTTGGTCGTTGTCCATTTTCAAACTTGTCTCGTTAAAATAACAAATTAATGAGTCCAAGTTGGGGATTGGGCCTTTGAAAGTACCCCGAACGCCATGACTCCATTTATATAACCAACCGTGGTTAATTTGGAAGTATAAAAAGTAGAGATGTAACCGATAGTCGTTTTGGCCGGATACCGGATACCGGATATTCGGTGAGGTTCTAGGCCGGAGCGCCGGATATCCGGCTACCGGATATCCGACTCAGGTAGTGTGTGTAGTTCTAGCGATGATTCACGGAAAGACAAGTACGAACCTGTCTCTTGGACCGTAGGAGTGGGGGAGTGGGCGGCTTGTATCGTTCATGCGTCAAACACTAGTACTGTATTCAACGGTCTGTCAGTGAGTTTTTCGGTATTTGTTTTTTGTGGTTGAAGTTTTTTGTAGTTTAATGGCGACCGCTACGAAAAGATCACCTATTTGGAAGTATAGATCACCTATTTATGTCATTTCATTTACATAATTAAGTATCCGGTACCCGGCCGGATAGTTGCAACTATCCGGCCGGATACCGGATACTAAAAAAAGGGCCGGATAGGCCGTATACCGGATATTAACCGGATATCCGTTACAACTCTAATAAAAAGCAAAATTAAATCAAGACACATCACGTCTGGTTCCGAGAGTGGACGAGTTACTTCTCCCTTTAGCGTGGTATGCTCAACATAGCTACAAAACAAGTTTCGGTCACTGCTGTTTGCCAAAACAGCCGGTGCTCAAGTAGGTCCCTTCAACTTCCGGTCCCAAACTCAGTGATACCGTCACATGTTATAACGGTTTATTGGGGTAAACTACTTTTTGTCAGTCCATCAAAAGTTTAGCGCGTGACCTAGTCATCACTCTTAATGGAGATTTAAACGAAACTTTGTCCATTAGTTTTTATATACACAAATTATGGCAAACGTCTAATTAAATCTCATCAATAATATGAAACAATTCATTATTATGATATAACTGTTGTACTGTGTTAATATATAAAAAATAATTTATGTATATAATAGTACAAAAAAGATACTTGTTCAGAAAGTTATAATATTATAACAGTATTAAATTAGAAGGTATTTATTTGGATCGACTCATTATTATCGATATCAAAATTAATGGGAAAACATTTACTCTCCAAGTTGATTAAAATATGTTCCTTTGATTTTGTACACAGTATAATAATATTTTAAGGGAATTTTGGTAGGGTGATTTTTGTATCTAAAATTGTAATGTAATATCATTATCAATTTTAAGGAAAAACTCGAGCATTTATTATACGTAGATAAACGTGTGGTGAATACACGGGATCACGGTATAAGATATGCGATGCGCGCGCATCGTAGTCAAGACGAAACACAGTCGTGCGCGAGGGAAGCTAGTCAGCGGACGTGAGTTGCACGTTGTTTCAATTTAATCTTTTGGTAATAAACCTAAATGGCTACCTAAACCGTTAATTGCGGGGTCTGATCGACCTCCGGGTGTTACGTAGTCATTAGTAGGTCATCCGACTAAATTGAGAAGGAATTATTATGATCTAAAGGGTTAACGTAATTCTCCCATCACGCCTGCCCCTGTAACCGATAAGTAAGTAATTATAATAATCAATTAGTTAGTTTAATTAGTAAATTATATCTCATCATAAGCTGGCTGTGAACATAGTGATTAGTTGGGTTGAGACTAAGCGTTAATTAACGTCCCAATATGTTTAATGGTTAAGTCCTAGCACGTTTTTCCAAACCTTCCTTCCGGAACCTTAAGCGGTTCGAACGTCTGGTCAAATCGAATAACCAGGGCTGACGTTCGCCGCAAACGGTATAAAAACATTGCACATAATTTCGCACTTACACATCACCAAAATCAAATTAAAATCAACCAAAAATTTGGCAGTAGGTGCCAAAAGAAAATTAATCACAAAAATGACCTTGGACGTCATTAAAGGTTTGATTTTAATCAAATACGCTGAAGACGTTTTTATGCGACGAGCGAAACAATTTTAGATTAGAAATATAAAAATAATTTGTTAAAGACTGGGTTAAAAATATTTCCACTTTTTGAATGACAACTACGGTACTTACATGTTGGTGATAATTAATTTTGGTTAGTTTTTTATTTAGTTTTTGGAGTGAATGAGGGAGAAAGTCTGTGCAATGTTTGTGCATAAATTATTTTCATGATGAATGCGAATTCCTTCATATTTAAACCACAAAAATGAATCAAACATTTATGGACAATTCTGATTGGCCGGACTGTGTTGTGATTGTTGTCAGACGTGAAATTAGTTTCTAAACAGATTAGTATTTGATTAACATTGACACGCTTTTTATAATGTTAAATGCATATTTATAGTATTGTAGTTATATTAGTTGTAACTGCCGTGGGGATGTTTAACCCATACTATTCCCCTCCGTCGGGTCAGAGTTACTGAGCGGAACAGGAAAGGCTGTACTATAGTGGAACAGCCCTAAGAAGGCACTTGTGCCCGGTACGGGGCGTAGAGGAAGAGGTGGATTATGTCGGAAAATAACACCGTTCCACAAACATTGACTTTGCCTCCGAATCGCCAGCTACCTGAGACTTGCCCTCCTCGAGAGAACCTAACGTTAACTTCGAGAATAGTACAGCGTTTTCACCCGATCTGCGAAGTGCCTTCTTAGGCCTGTTCCACTACACAGCGGTACTTAAACCATATTTACTTTCTGAACATATCTTGTAAATATAATAAATAAGTATGTAATTTTGACATTTTAATTTTCAGATTTGTAGAACATCTATCTGCAATGTCTACAAAATACAAATACAGAGACACACACTTCAGAAACATAATGTGTCATCTAATAACTGGTTTTCCAGGTCCAATGTTAACGGATACTCCAATCTGGTTAAAATGTCTCATATATGTCTATTCTGGATTTATAACTCTGTTAATTAGTTTCATTATTGTTTTATTGATTATACAATTGACGGGAAATGATTCCTCCATTGATCATTTTATAACAGATGTCATTGTTGTTGTTTCACTTTTACATAATCTGTTTATCAACATCTATTACTTTTTAAATATTAAAAACTACGACAGTATGATTGACAAGTTCGATAGACTAACAGAGAAATGCTTAAACAACCCTTTGGATGTTGACAAACAGTTTGAAGTTCTTTTAAAAGGGAATCATGTTTTCATCAAACGATATACTTTCGTTGTATTGTATATGTTTCTCGCTGCTGCCATGTACATTCTACCGAATGTTTTCAGAAGTCAAGCGTGGTTTGGATTGGATGGTAAAAAGATTTTATCTTTTGAAATATGGACTCCTCTTGATCATTTGAATTCACCGTCGTATGAAGCCGTTTTGTTTTTGGAATGGTTAGCAGTGCTTATCAGTGCAACAAAAAAGGCTTCACATGATTGTGTCTTATTAAGTTTAATGAACTTACAAAAATCATTTTATCGACATCTACGTTTAACTATGGAAGAAGTCATGAAGTCAGACCAAAAGCAAGAGGATGAAAGTCCAGATGAGGTGAAATATAATTCCAAATTGTTGAAGATTGGACAAAATAGTTCAACTGGAAAGGTGTCACGATTGGAGAGAGATTTAAATGGAGTCGTTTCGTGTTTAGATCCTGTTGAACAAAAACTAAAACTGTGGATCCAGTTACATCAAGAAGTAAATTCGTAAGTATACAGTTATATATATATATATATTACTAGCTGTTGCGATCAAGACTCTACCTGCTTAGAAATCGGGCTCTGTTTGCATGTTCTAACTGCGAGTACTACACTATTTTTACTATTACGTTTTTTAAACTCAAGTCAGCGTATTATAGAAAACTTGATGACTGGATTAAGTACATTAAAATGTATCTTTTCTTTCAACTCTTTAAATAAAAAGTTAAAGAGTAGGCCGTTATCTATCAGTTTATTACACATAAATTCAAATTATGGATAATATTTTCGCTATCCTTTTGATTGGTGTGGGTGTATTAAATTGTGCTTATCTGATTTACAATCAATTTTTTACTCTTTTAAAACAGCGATATCCTTGGTTAGAGAAAAACCAACAAATTGAACCAAGCTCCCACTATCAATACAATACACTCAACATGTCATCTATCAACGCATCTAGAAATCACAGTTCAAGCTACATGTCACGTCTTGCGAGTATCCTCACAAGCGGTTTTCAAACTAAAATCTCCTTTAACTTTAAAAACTATGAAGCTATTTTAATAATAATTTTTATAAAACATAATATAGTTTTAATTATGATCCAACATTGTTATTCATAAAATAAATTTGTAGCTTAAATGTTTAAAATATATGGGAAAATAAGAATTTCCGCATAATCGTTGCAAATACATAAAATATATCAAAAATTCTGGTTTTCATATTACCGGTACAGACAAAATTGTTATATTTTGGAAAATACTGAAATCTTATCTTTTTTTGGAAATAAATCCGTATGAAAATCTGATCAGCGGATTTCGAATCATAACTTTACAAACAAACAGACAGGGAGAGTTGAGTTTGATATTGGTATATTTAATACTTAAAATACAGTGCTAAATAATGAATCAGAAAAGATATTTGAGCTAAATTTACCCATTTCCTATTTAAAATGGAGACAGCACGTAATGACCGAGCAGTATCCTCGAAACTTCGTGTATTAGTTTTTACATACACGAATGATATCAAACTATATCAATACCGGTAATATGAAGAAATTTTTATTAACCGTCATGGCTTTGTTATTGAACATGTAGGCCTACTATAAATTTATAAGAAAAGAACAAGTCAGTGCGCATGATCGAGTCCCCCACCCCATTATTTCTAGTTAGAGTAAGAGGCAGCCAAGTTGGCGAAGCACGCTACTATTCATTTGCCCCGCCTACTGCGTACTATTCTGCGTAAAGACATCGTTCCACAACCATTATATTCTCTTTGTTAGAACTCCCATTAAAAACACAGCACTCATACATTATTTTTTTACGTAATATTTAAGGATTGGATATAGAAATATTGGATTTTTTGACTGGAGAACTCATTACTCGATAGAAACAATTTTGTAATAAATTCAAAAATCCAACTAAAGAATTAATTTTTTTGTTAGTAATGTTTTTAATAATGCCGACTATGTCTGCAGAAGGGTAGTAGTGTTTTGCCTGCCATCTCCGCCAACTCGGCTGCCTCTACCTCTCCCCGGCTGCATTTCTCCTTACTCTCTTTTCATTCACATGTCTGCTTGTTAATTTAATATACAATCGTTTACACAATAATAAACAGCTGTTTGCTTTACGTTTATAAATTTATAGGTTGTAAAAAAGATTGTAGGCCATAGGATAACAGTTATTTTTAAAAGATAACCAAGTAATTTCTTTTGGATACAATCTTGTTGAGCACTGTGGTGAAATTCACAATAATGATTCGAATTTGCCCCTAACCACAATTACTAGAAACTTTAAAATAAAACACAATTATCTGATTAATTTAAATTTAAATGCCAAAGGGCATTTAGGGGAAATAATAAATAAAGAACAATTAATCAGATAATTGTGTTTTATTTTAAAGTTTCAAATGATTGTGGTTAGGGGCAAATTCGAATCATTAAAGTAATTTCTTGATAACAACATTCCTTATTCTAAATCCGTAAATTTTTCATACGTCTCCCTAACTTTCCCAGCCGAAGGAACAACCTTTACCTTTCTTGGAGCCGATTTCCCTTCGCAGTCCATTATTTTGACTATGTTTTTGTTTCTAGAATGTATTGGTGTATCCAAGTTTCATATACAGTAATTAATCGGCACCAAAACTCTGATTTATTTTTGAGTCTAAGGCGTCAACAGAACGTTGGACATTTGCATTCGAACACGTTTTTGGTACAATGTAAGTAAACGCGGCACCCAACATGCGGCCAGCTTTGCCAAACTATCCTCATAATAACAGTTAGTTGTGCCTTTTAGAACTCACCCTTCTATTTATAACTACACACTTTACTTTTAAAACTACACACAAGGAAGGGGTGGGTGGATTGGGTTCAAAAAATGTTTGTAAAAATGATTACTTAAAATATGAATTTTCAAATTCAAACTTCAAAGATCATAAAATTTCCAAGATATTAGTGTTTTACTTGTTTCAATGCTATGGTAATTTTCTGAGTTTATGACCTTTTTAAGATGGCGCTAAAACTTCCCCCAGGTCACACGTGAGATGTTTGCTTTGCATTAAAGATTATTTTTAAAACGTGTAACAGTGTGATTATCTTAAAAAAATTTATAGAGCAGTACAAAACATTATCTAAATTTACGATACTAAGATGGTTATCAATTTATTAACATTTACAAGATGTAAAGTCGTGAGTACGATAAACGGGCCACCTTTAAAAGTCATAAACTCTTCAATTATAATTACATATAATGATTAAACAACCAAATTTTATGATCTGTAAATTGTTTCGTAAAGTTAATATTTAAGAGATTATCGTAAAAACGTAGCCTATTTCAACCCCTTCAACCCCCCCCCCCCCCTAAGAGAAAACGACTGTTCAGAGAAAGAGGAACTCATCGATTTCTTAAGGGAAATATTTTGAAGCAACTTCCTATGTTGACATTTTATTTTTTCCCTTTTTGAAATCTATTTTTATTGTAAACATTTTAACTAAATCAGCATGAATATGATTTTTTTTTAAAGTTTGTTAGAATCAATTTCTGCACATATCTGCTCAAATTTTTTACTGAGTTCTTTTTTCAAAGGGGCACTGAATCAGGAGTATTTTTGATCAATCTGGCTTTTTTTTGTCCATATTTTATTCGGCTCTCGAAGTGGAAGATCCTCCAAGAAGTTCATAGTCATTCTCATTCTGACGTCCTTCGCTGAATATTTTGTGCCACTAACATACGACCACGATACATGCAGTCTTCCCAGTAACTCTCATTAAGCATTTGAAAACATTCGATTTGTTTTGTTTAATTTTACAAAACAATCACTAGAGCACTGTGGTGAATATACAATGAAAGAAAATTCTCCAAAACCACAATAAAACGCTAACATACACAAAGACTGTACAGTTATGTTTATTTTACAATGTATATTTCAATAGCACTGATATCATCTTCTGAGGTACATTACACACTAATCTTAATAACTACGATTACTACTGCAGCGAGACGTTCCCCCACCCATCATCTGATATCCTCGGCCAATCACAGCTGGCTTCGTCTCACATCATATCAATAGGCGTGGCAACGCCTGCTGCCTTCTATACATGGTATGAATATAAAACTAACTTAACTAATGGAGTAACATTTAAAATCATAGTGTGAAATAACTAAAAATAATGGTTGATAATTAAATTTAAAAAAACTAACATCACTAATGGAGTAACATTTAATATCTTGGCTTCAACAATCTAATTGACAAGTTGCTAACCTTTCGCATTTCCTGCACACAACAGAAAGCATATTATCTGGACTAAACAAATAACTCATACTCAACCAAACTGCCGAGAGTGTTGATAGTCATGAAGGTCCAAAGTCTCCAGCAAAGAGCTCCGATCACTTCCCACTGCCTTCTGTAAAGAGGTGGAAACATAGTCTTTTATTTAATTAATAAATCTCATATACTTTCCAATGAGTTAAATTTTCACAAACAAAATCTAATGATTATATTTTTTACTTTTCAGACTTGGCAATGATATGGTACATCTTTTTGATCCAGTTGTCACATCCATTCTACTCGGTACACTGGGGATATTGACGTGTTCTGCTTTTTCCATAACTCAAGTAAAATTAAATCTCTTCTATTATGAGCAGAAATTAATATACTGAAAGAAATTTTTAGTCTTAAATTTATTTTCTCAAACTTTGAAATAGCAATGAAAAGTCTTAATTTTATTTAGCACGATTTCACTAAGAATTAAATAAGTAATTTTTGTTTCAGGATTTGACGAATGACGCCTTTCAAATCATATCTCTCGTGGCCTACTTCATCAATAATTTTGTTTCTTTATTCTTGCTTTGTTTCATGGGAAATATTTTGACCGTTGAGGTAAATTTTACTTTGCAGTTTTATACTTTTATGTAGTTGGTATTTTTAGTGTTTCCTATTTGCTCAGACTTGGATCGGGCTGAACTAATATAGTGATGTATTATTGTTGATGTGTAGCCTTACAAAACTTATATGTGTGTGTTAGGTAATATATTTTTATTATTTTATTATGTTTAATACAGTTTTATTATGTGCAGATTATTATTTGTTCAGTTTTTAATCCAATTTTTAAATAAATTCTCCTCTCACAAGGGTTCCCGTTTATCACTTTTGTGAACATTTAATTTTTATTATTATTATTAAGATGTTTACAAAAATAAATTAAAGGATATTTAAATAAAGCCTATGCCTTCAGCCATAAACACACTCTAAACTTCAATATTATTTTATTGAAATCAAGTTTTATTTATATTTGATCAAATTTTATTGTGATAAAAGTTCTTTTTTGTTTTTTCTCCATTATTTCTGAACGAATATTTTATTTTATTTGCGATTTTGCACACGAGTTTGAGTCAATAATCTTCACATTTCATTTTTCTCCTTTTACTGAGCAAAATTTGAAAAAATCGTATTTAAAGGTTACTTTTTTGATATCAAAGGACCCCTCAAAATGGATATTTCCGAGAAAAACAGTTTTTACCACGTATTTATATTAGATACGTCATGAGAAAGGAAATAACGAAGTTAAAGCAAAAATCGTACTTTGAACTACCTAATTTTAAACCTATATTGTACAATATAAAATAACAAATATATAAAAATCACAGTCTTAATTATTTGTTAATATTGAGTTTAGGTATTCTGTACAAATACAAGGTTTTGTAACATGCTTTATATCCATGCAGAGTCAAAGAGTAGCAGAGATGGGGTATTGGAGTTCATGGTTCTACTGCAATAAAACCATCAAAGGTCATTTGATAATGATATTTCAAAGAGTGAAGATTCCACTAATTATAAAGGCTTTTCGAACAACCGATTTCAACCTTTCAAACACAACTTTTGTTGTGGTAAGTGTGGTATTTTAGAATATTAATGGTATCTCGATTATAAAGATTTTTTTAACGTTTATTGAAGTATTTATGAATATTTTTTTTAATAAACAGTAAAAAAATATTGCACAAACTTTCTCACTCGCCCATCTTCCTAGGAGCAGCAACGAAATCAGGTTGGATGCAAAATTAAGAGTTTCTTATGTTTCCAAAACACTTTGCCAGACACGCAAAACCTTCAAAAGATAGTCCAGTGTTGTTATTGCTTTATTTGCCAAACATAAATTTCTGGGAGTAAAACAGCATTGTGCTTTTGTCGTTTCCGCAACACACTTCCCACTATAGTTGTGGAACTGTCGTAGTGAGGCAGAGATTCGGTCAACTGGCACTAATCGGCTTAGCTTGCCCGGGCCCGGGTCCCATCCATACTGACCTGCGCCGAGAGAAGAGGCACTGACTCATAATATATTTGTCCAGTACAAATATTTAGCTTAGGAAATTTTTAATAATTTACAAAAACAAATATCACTACGTCTTTTGCCATAAAATGCTGTGAATTTTGATATAAAATTTCAAATAAATCGGTTTACTTTTGCTTATACAAGCATATACAATAACTATTGTTATTAACAAAACTGAAAAATTATTATTAATTTATGTGGGATTATTGTAATATAAGTTTTAAATAAAAATAACAAATTATGTAAATGTTATCAAACTTTACTTTAATGAATGGATTGCTTCCACAAGTATTTACAACAATGCACTATTAGCCAGTATTTACAAGGTAAGAAGTTAAGATATCATAACCTCATAACATTATTATTTCTATAACTATATTTCTAACTAAAATCTGATAAATCTTATTAAAACTTAACTTAATCAGTTCCAAGAGGTTGTGCCAAATCGTCCCATGATTCTTCAAAGTCAGCTTCTTCATCGGTCTCGCTGTTGTTGGATGCTTCACCTTCTGAATCTTCATCATTGGGACGTTAAACGCATCTATTATGTCTTGAATTTCATCAGAGATTGAGTCCATTCTCCACATCATATCTTCAATGTTTTTAACATGAGACGAATTTTTTCCAGTCTTCAGAAGAAACTTTGTCTAGAGCGTTGCTAGGAGAGTTTCGACAGATTTCAATGTGTAATCTGTATTCTTTCTTGTGACTTCACTTTTCACTTTTGCCACACTAATTCAATAGGGTTTAAATCGCAGTGATACGGGGGTAGACGCAATACGCAATGGTCACACTCTTCAGCTAACTTGTCAACTTTGAATTGTTTCGCCGCCTGTCGAATATGGTTTGGTATTTGCAAAAGGCGATCTGCCTTTAAGTTTTGGTGGTTGAAATGCACACCATTGTCCTGTAAATAATTTTGAATTTCATTATTTCTCCAACTCATAATGTTGGATAGTTTTTTTACTGTTTCGCTGTGGTATGAAGCATCGTCCATTACAATTACACTATCAGGTGGTAGTTACACTTATATTACAATAATCCCACACAAATTAATAATAATTTTTACTTGTTTAGAAACAATACTGCCAACTTTTAGAAATTACTTATTGAATTATAAATGGCCATTATTTTTCTTTTACCGATAACTCATGAAACGCAGTTAAAGAAATGCCAACAAAGAGTGTTTTGAGATACTTAGGGGCTACAATTGAGCGAAATTTAATCAGAATGAATACACTCGATTGTACGAAATAGGAATTTTGTTTTATGGTCAAATTTTGAATTATCGAAGAAATTAATAAAATTGTCTCAAGATAAAATTTGTCCACATAAATTTTCTTGACATAAAATAATAACAATTAAATAATTGTTATCACCACAAATATAATTAAAAACATATTTACAATGATCAAATCAAGCTTGTACATTATTTAATCTTAATGATGACGTTTGGTATCATATAAAATGTTAACAGTTTTCTTATTAAGTAACATATCAAAAGATAATTCTTTGTTTCACCATAGGCTGGCGAACCCGTTGCCCAGTGGATATTCATACAGACTCCCTACTCTTCTGAAATCTTTCCTGTCACCTCCACTATTTCCCACCTTACATGTGTATGGGATCTTAACTTATTTTTCAAGATTAGTACAGCCTTGAAAACTAGAGCTGTATCCCTCTTTTGTTAGTTTTTTTACCACCTTAACTACCCCCCCTACTATGCTTTAATCCCCCCATTCTTCTAATTTCAGCCAAATCTAAAAGTGTAAAGCGATCCGTGCTACTAGGTGTGGGGTGAATAGAAACGAGGAAAAGGTGTACTATATGGAGCCTGTGAGATACTTGCTGATCTCTCACTCTACCAAAGCTAGAAGTCTGGGAGAGTATCAGATTAGGAGATACCTACCCTTGACCCCTTTCATCCTAAAGAAGTTGGGATGTGAAGGAAATTCATTTTCTTGGGAAAAGTAGGGAGGTGGGCACAATAGATCTCTAGAGGTCACCGTGCATTTCACTACCACACTTCTACTACCATAACTTTAGACCAATAAAAAGTAAAGGTAACAATATTTTCTGATTGCAGTTTGTGAAATCCATAGTTTCATTTTACTTGGCGCTGGTGCAGTTGAAAGAAGGAAGCAAGTCCAAACGGAACACATAGTGTTAGAAGCAGAAACACATCTAAGTTTTTTAAATAAATCTACTCACAGTTTGTTGTGATAGATATTATATTAGAATATAAACACAACCTTTAGTAAATGTAACATCCAATTTATCTGTAGGTTTCTTTAAATCTTGATTGGAAAATAAATTGTAAGACTACATTCTGATTTAATAGCTTTTGTAGTCTTGTAGAGATGTAGGGCCTAATGATTGTGTTTTAAACATTTATTAGATTACGTGAAAATTAAAAAATTAGTTTGAAGTTTAAAATTTGTCTTCTGATAAGTCTTAACTTTTCTCAAAAAGGGACCAGATTCCTGTTCTTCAAATTGTCCTATGAACTTTTCCTTGTCCTTCAGCTATATTTCATGGGCATTGAGAGTCAACAGAGCAGTATTTACTCCTCTCCCTCAGGGACTGACTTGTAGTGAGTGTACAATATAAACTGTGAAAAGAATGACTGCATATTGTAGGAGTTTACAGAGAAGGTCAAAAGTCAGAGATAAGAGATTTGACTTTGTTGGCGCAAAGAAGTAAACAAAGAAAAGAGATAACGAGTAAAGAGTAAAAGTAAATAAACAAAGAAAAGAGATAATGAGTACAGAGTCAAAGTAAGTAAACAAAGAAAAGAGATAATGAGTACAGAGTAAAAGTATGTAAACAAAGAAAAGAGATAATGAGTACAGAGTAAATGTAAGTAAACAAAGAAAAGAGATAATGAGTACAGAGTCAAAATAAGTAAACAAAGGAAAGAGATAATGAGTACAGAGTCAAAGTAAGTAAACAAAGAAAAGAGATAATGAGTACAGAGTAAAAGTAAGTAAACAAAGAAAAGAGATAATGAGTACAGAGTAAAAGTAAGTAAACAAAGGAAAGAGATAATGAGTACAGAGTCAAAGTAAGTAAACAAAGAAAAGAGATAATGAGTACAGAGTAAAAGTAAGTAAACAAAGGAAAGAGATAATGAGTACAGAGTAAAAGTAAGTAAACAGAGAAAAGAGATAATGATTACAGAGTAAAAGTAAGTAAACAAAGGAAAGAGATAATGAGTACAGAGTCAAAGTAAGTAAACAAAGGAAAGAGATAATGAGTACAGAGTAAAAGTAAGTAAACAGAGAAAAGAGATAATGATTACAGAGTAAAAGTAAGTAAACAAAGGAAAGAGATAATGAGTACAGAGTCAAAGTAAGTAAACAAAGGAAAGAGATAATGAGTACAGAGTAAAAGTAAGTAAACAGAGAAAAGAGATAATGAGTACAGAGTCAAAGTAAGTAAACAAAGGAAAGAGATAATGAGTACAGAGTCAAAGTAAGTAAACAAAGGAAAGAGATAATGAGTACAGAGTAAAAGAAAGTAAACAAAGGAAAGAGATAATGAGTACAGAGTCAAAGTAAGTAAACAAAGAAAAGAGATAATTAGTTACTTTATTAAATAAATATGTGTTTAATTATAAATAAAGAATATATATATAATGTAAATAGGTAGTCTTTCAGGGTAGTCGCTGAACGGATAAAGTCCAACCGGATTCACCGTCTCTGACGTCACACGCACCATTTTTAAATTAGTCTTACAAGATTATGGATGGTCAAGTTAAACCGGAATTCACCGTCTATGACGTCACAAGAACCATTTTTAAATTAGTCTTATCAAGATTATGTAAGGTCAATTCCAAACGGAGTTCACCGTCTATGACGTCACAAGAGCCATTTTTAAATTAGTCTTAACAAGATTATGCACGGTCAATTCCAAACGGAGTTCACCGTCTATGACGTCACAAGAGCCATTTTTAAATTAGTCTTAACAAGATTATGCACGGTCAATTCCAAACGGAGTTCATTGTCTATGACCTCACAAGAGCCATATTTAAATTAGTCTTAACAAGATTAGTCTTAACAGTGACCACCTGTTGGAAATTTGAGGGTGTCTTTATGCGCATGTAAGAATTTCTCCTGACCACATAAGGTTGCTAGCAGTAAGAGTTGATAACAGGTACCGTTGGAAATTCATTATCCTCGAATTGATGGAATGACTGAGGAGCGATATTGTATCAAGCTGGAAGTAGACTTTCGGCTATGATGCCACAGACGCCACACCAATAATTAAGGAGAACTGTTTCAACGATGCCCGTGAAGAGCGACTATGGTAGATCCTCAAGCTAAAATGAAAAGGTAATTGACTAAATACGGATTTGGTAATGTAGTATCTTCGAGTACCGTTCGAGAACTTGCGACATGTTGTGGGAGGAACACTGATTAGGTACTTCCGATTTTGAAAAGGATTTGGCATTGCACACAGTGTCCGAAGACACAGTCACTTGACAACTGCATCTTGACAACACCATCTCCTTCCTTCTAGTTCTTGACACATCACTCAAATAGTAGCCTTACAAGTTACAATTAGGTTCTCTACTCAGCTGTCATATTATCTTCTTGTGATGTTTGTCTGTTCTCCAACTAAAATGATCCAACTTCGCGGGAAATAAAATTCAGAAGGCAGCTCTGCAAACACCCCCCCCCCCCCCAAACTGTCAGCTTTTGATGCTCTCTGCGGACAGGAAAGATTTACGTAAGTGCTTGAAGGTACTGTCTACCTCCCCACTAAAGATCACCTTCGTTGCTTCATTTAATCCATAGACAAAAATAAGGTGTTATTAAAAAAAAATCGTAAAAGTTTTTTTATAAAAGCTCCATTAACGGATTTTTTTTGTTTGTTTTTTTTTACCAAAAACATCTTATATTAAATTTGGTGATGAAAGGAAATCTATGTTTATTTTTTGTATTTCGAATCTAATCTATATTTAATGAAAACCGTTACAGCCAATTTTGATCGAATCAAATGTAGCCTATTTTCTTTTTTTTTAATGACAAACACTCCCAAATTTGTATTTAAGGTAATTTAATTTTACGTGCACAATTAGAAGGGGGGAAAAAACGCTTGGTACCAATTCTGAACAAAATTTATTTATTAATTTGTGAGAAAACATTGGAAAAGGACATTCAAGTAAATACTTGTGTAAAACATACATTTTCTTTAATCCAATGAAATCTCAACATCAAATGTTTTGCCCATCACAACAGTATTTACATTATAAACAGGGTGAGATAGTTACAATATTCATTCAAGGAGAACTTTGCAAAACTCTTGTTCTAGTTTCTGTTGTGTTCTTCGATGAATCATTTTGCTGGGCTGCAACTGTCTGTAGCCATTTTGTTAAAGCTCCCACTAATTTTTCTAAATTTGTGTTTTTTGACGCCTCCGTAGCGAGTGAATTTTCTTTCCCGACACTATTCGCGTCCAATTTTCTGTTTAATCTCAAGTTTTTTGATTCTATCTTTGTCTCTCTTTTGCTTGAGTCTGAACCCAAAGGCTGTGTGTCTCTTTGTGGTCCCAATTCTAATAAGACTTGTCCATCTGCATTGGGACCAATTTGAAACCCAAAACCAACTCGTGAATCTGTACCTGTGGTCAAAATAACAATTAAATCATGGTTTTTACTATTAACAAATCCAATAACCTGTAAATCGTAAGCGTTATTTTTGTTTTAAAACCATGGGTTGTACCACAAACATTTTCAACTTTTTGTTTAAAATTTCTAAAACAACGGACTGTACCACAAACATGTTCAGATTTTTGTTTAAAAATTCTAAAACAATGGGTTGTACCACAAACATGTTCAATTTTTTGTTTAAAATTTCTAAAACAATGTGTTGTACCACAAACATTTTCATCTTTTTGTTTAAAATTTCTAAAACAATAGGTTGTACCACAAACATTTTCATCTTTTTGTTTAAAATTTCTAAAACAATGTGTTGTACCACAAACATTTTCATCTTTTTGTTTAAAAATTCTAAAACAATGGGTTGTACCACAAATATTTTCATCTTTTTGTTTAAAATTTCTAAAACAATAGGTGTAACCACAAACATTTTCATCTTTTTGTTTAAAAATTCTAAAACAATGGGTTGTACCATAAACATGTTCAACTTTTTGTTTAAAATTTCTAAAACCATGGGTTGTACCATAAACATGTTCAACTTTTTGTTTAAAATTTCTAAAACAATGGGTTGTACCACAAACATTTTCAACTTTTTGTTTTAAAATTCTAAAACAACGAGTTGTACCACAAACATGTTAAACTTTTTGTTTTAAAATTCTAAAACAACGGGTTGTACAACAAACATTTTAACTTTTTGTTTTAAAATTCTAAAAAAAACGGGTTGTACCATAAACAGGTTCAACTTTTGTTTAAAATTTCTAAAACAATGGGTTGTACCACAAACATTTTCAACTTTTTGTTTAAAAATTCTAAAACAATGGGTTGTACCATAAACATGTTCAAATTTTTGTTTAAAAATTCTAAAACAACGGGTTGTACCACAAACATTTTCAACTTTTTGTTTTAAAATTCTAAAACAACGGGTTGTACCACAAACATATTCAAATTTTTGTTTAAAATTTCTTAAACAATGGGTTGTACCACAAACATTTTCAACTTTTTGTTTAAAAATTCTAAAACAATGGGTTGTACCATAAACATGTTCAACTTTTTGTTTAAAATTTCTAAAACAATGGGTTGTACCACAAACATTTTCAACTTTTTGTTTAAAATTTCTAAAACAATGGGTTGTACCACAAACATGTTCAACTTTTTGTTTAAAATTTCTAAAACAATGGGTTGTACCACAAACATGTTCAACTTTTTGTTTAAAATTTCTAAAACAATGGGTTGTACCTGCAAACATTTTCAACTTTTTGTTTTAAAATTCTAAAACAATGGGTTGTACCATAAACATTTTCAACTTTTTGTTTAAAAATTCTAAAACAATGGGTTGTACCATAAACATTTTCAACTTTTTGTTTAAAATTTATAAAGCAATGGGTTGTACCACAAACATGTTCAAATTTTTGTTTAAAATTTCTTAAACAATGGGTTGTACCATAAACATTTTCAACTTTTTGTTTAAAAATTCTAAAACAATGGGTTGTACCATAAACATTTTCAACTTTTTGTTTAAAATTTATAAAACAATGGGTTGTACCACAAACATGTTCAAATTTTTGTTTAAAATTTCTAAAACAATGGGTTGTACCACAAACATTTTCAACTTTTTGTTTAAAAATTCTAAAACAATGGGTTGTACCATAAACATTTTCAACTTTTTGTTTAAAATTTCTAAAACAATGGGTTGTACCTGCAAACATTTTCAACTTTTTGTTTTAAAATTCTAAAACAATGGGTTGTACCTGCAAAAATTTTCAACTTTTCGTTTTAAAGACCCCAATGTAGTGTAATAGAAAGACGTCCTTAAGATCCACTTATTTTTATTTGCTAATTAATGTTCAAATAGTTATTTTTTTATAAACAAAAACAAAAAAAAATAAAGGAGAAAAAATATTGCACTAATTTCCCCACACACAAGTTTACAAACAATTCCAAAACTTTAGAAGCTTATTTCTCACATCAAAACCAATTAAAAAGGATATTTAAACTTATTTTCTAAAATGCTTATTTTTATATCTTTAGCCGCCATTTTGTGTTTGTTTTTTGTAACAAAAACATTTTATATCCTTTTACGGTAAATGATAGGGAGTTGAAATTTTGTATTATATTTAGTGTTATAAAAACCAAATTTGAGCAAAATAATCGATTTCCTTTATTAATTTTAAAATGGCGGGTATTTAAACTAGTTAACGTCAAATATTACAAAACCGTTAATTTTACAAAATATTTACAAGAGACAAATATATTCAATGTTTAACGTCAAATATATTATTATTTCTATAGTTTAAAGATAATTGAGTTATATCGACAAAAAACTGAAAACATTAATAATTCTTGGTAATTATCTACAACACCCAAAATTAGCCTAGAACCAAAATTATTGTTTAAATTCTGCAAATTTTTATTTATAAATCTTCCACTCAACAATTATGTAATAACTAATAAACGTTAAACAGTTTTTTGAAATTACTGAAGACAATCAATTGATTATTTTTCTCAAATTGGGCCTTTACAACACTAAGTAGCATACAAAATTTAAACCCCATATAATATGTTACCATTAAAAAGATATAAATTATTTTGTTAAAACACAAAATAGCACCTAGATAGATAACTATGCATTTTAGGAAATAAGTTTATATAAACATTTTCGTCGGTTTTGATGTGAGGAATAAGCTCCTGAAGTTTTGGAAACACCCTGTATATGAGAGAGTAAAAAGAATACAATATAATGTATTATCTGTATATTAAATACAAATACAAACTAATTACAGCTTGGAGACATTGAAATTTAACAACAAAATAACTCGCCAAGAAAAAAAAAATACAGTTTTACAAAATTAATTACAAGATAAATTACAACACGTTATTAAAAACAAAATACAACTTAATCTACTTTAAATCAAAAAAATAATCGTACTTAAATGACATAAATATGTGTACAATCCTCATTTTTGTTGCAAAATATATAAAAAGGAGAGTACAGAAATTACGTAACCTGTTTGGGTAAGACAGTTTTACGTTTTGCTTCATTTTAATAAAATCAAAAAGTTTTGAAGAACAAAGGAAAGTTCTGCTCACTCAGCTTTTAACGTACAAAAGAATAATTTCAACTTCTGATTTTTAAATAATTAATTCTATCTCTTCATTAAAACTTGTTATTTAAAATAGAAAGTTATTAATATTATTGAAAGTTAGAATTAAAACATGTGTTTTAGTGCTTGTTCTGTTCACGCCTGAGGAAACTGATAATGTCAGAAAAGACACGAAAATGAATGAAAACAATTTCCACTACAACTACTTTATTTATGTAATACAAATACAAGACGACGTTTCAATGAATAAGTCACAACGAAACGTCGTCTTGTAAAGGAGCATACAATTTAGGTTATTATAAAAATCAACCCTTACCTATTTTTGTGGGTGGAATGTTTGCATAAGCTATTGAAATTAGAGATGCCACTTCATCTGGAATAAAAATACGCCCATTGACACCTAAAAACAAATAAAACAGAAATTTATTATTAGAAATAGACGTAAAGACGTTTATAAGTCATAAATTGTGCGAAAACATTGCACAAACTGTCCCACAATCAAAACCAAATAAAATCTAACCATGAACGTTTTTTATATTTCTAGCCACCACGATTGTATAATAAACTAAATGTTTTATTACCTTTTTTGGTCCGTCACGATCCTTCTGTGAAATAACTCTATTAAATAACCGGTTTCAACAATTAAAATTGCCATCATCTGATCAGTCCAATTGCTTCATTAAAATATAAAAGTACACAAAGTGTGAAAGCATGTAAAAAAGACACTTATCGTACACCAAATTTTTCACAAAGTCGTTGGAAATCATCATTCAATGGTTCATTATTGAAATCACCATTAATGAATTTTTTTTTATGTTGTTTATTTTTATATTTTAATGAATCTATTTTTTTAATTATACTAAATGAATACTTACTTGACAGTAGCAAGCAAATCCCAAGTGATTGTATAACAGAAAATAATCCCATATTGGCTTCTCTGAAGTGTAACTGAAAACAAATAATTTGTTTTTACTTCGATGAACAAGTTGGTTAAATAAACAGAGCAGAAACATTATAACACGGCCATATACAACAAACAATTTGTGAATAAAATGAAGTTGTTTAAAAGTGACAAACAACTTCATCGTTTTGTAAAAAAAAAAAAAAAAAAAAATGAAGAAAAGAGTATATAACCCATGCCGTCGAAAATTCTAATTGTGTTAGGATCATAAGACAACAAGAATTAAACCTTATAGGAAAGATGAAAAAGATAAGGACTACACTCTGTTCATTTGACGAAGGCGGTCGGACTTGGGACAGCCCCCTCCCCCACTCACACACACAAGCGCAGGGTCATAATCCCCTGCGCTTAAGTGTGTGAGTGGGGAAGGGGGCTGTCACTGTATCTTGCCCGTGAGTGTGCGTGCGTGTGCGAGGGTGCGGGGCAGGTAGTGCCTTTCTCCAACCGCCTTCGTTAAATGAACAGAGTATAACCATAGGAGAAGGAATTAGAATAAGAAAGTCACAGACCATGTCAAACAGCGTGATACAAAATATCCTTAGTTTGGTTACTGGACAACAGAAAGCGCTAGTAGCATCGGTACATGTGATACAGTAGCCAAGCCTTTTTGTCCCGATGCTACTAGCGCTTTCTGTTGTCCAGTAACCAAACTAAGGATATTTTGTATCACGCTGTTTAACATGGGCTGTGACTTTCTTATTCTAATTCCTTTTTCTATGGTATAACCCAGGACTGTATGAGGTGTACATCCAGCTAGGTTCCCTCAGGATTGCCAACCGGTACTAAATAAATGAAATAAATAAATTTCTATCTGTCTTTCCCGGACTAGACCGGAAAAATGTCACTTTCAATATTCAAAGCTGTAATTATAAAATTATTAATTTCGATACAGTGAGATAAAAAAATTAAATACACTAAGCTTATTGCAACTTACTAATCAGGTGTCAGAGTCTTGATAATGTATAGAATTTCAACATTCGTTACTATAACAACTAATTGTACAAATTTAATAACAGCTGATTCATTAGAGTTTAGGTTAACCAGAAAAATCAATAAAAGATTATCACCCATAACATAATATATTATGTCTGTTGTACAGCTATAAAATAGGCCTATTGAAGTTTCCTTTCCTTTTTAGATGACAAAGCTATCGCAAAAACTTTCTTACACAAATCCTTACATGGGAATCACCAAAAAAGTACGAGGTTTTTATACGACACCGATTTCTTAATAACGATAGTCAAGGTTTTAATCTATAAGATAATTTAATCAACCCAATTTAATGAGGCGTGTGCAGCAATCGCCTGTCGCCGTTGTTCACATAATCACAGCTGTTTGTTGATACATTAAGCAAGATAATTAAACCAGTCTTTGAAATCGTTATATAATATAATTACGCATTAAAAATTAGAATTTGTGCACATTACGTTTTAGTTTATGACAAAAAAAAGAAAAGAAGTTATTTGTGCTTATAATAAACAAATGAAAATAGCAGGCCTATAGCGGCAATTGTCTATTGTTTGAAAATCATGGATATTAATGAGTTACTTGTGTTAACTACCCCCAGATTTACATATTGCACAATTTTATTAATGACAATACTTTCTATTTCGGAATGATGTCTGTCACTCTATCACATGTTCATTGTTCTCTTACCCAAATGCTTGGACCGATTTTAATCATATCTGGTTCGTGGGCATATTTTGGCTAATCATATTTATCTTTTCTTTATAACTCAAAATTTGGAGGTAGCTTTTCAAAAAAGAAAACTCTAAGTAGATATTAAGCTATACTACTACTACGCATGCGTGTAAATCAACCATCTCTGCCGCTATTATAAGTAACTGACTCACAAAAAAAATATAGCGAAATAGAAAATCGATTTATAAATGTCCCCTCCATTTGTTCAACTACTAATGTTATATCCTGATTTAAAAAATAAATAAATAAATAAATAAAGGAAACATCCGCATTCACGTGTTCTTTAAAATGATCTTTTAACGGTAATTTTTAGATGAAAATTGACATCAGTACAACTGCTCAAGTGTAGCATTATTCTTGTGCGAGATGAATCCGATATAGCGAAGATGGAGCAGAGCCTTAAGTATTTCTGTTCTTTTATTAAGTTGTGTTTGTACTTCCACTTATATAACCTCAAAACTAATAACAGATTAAAAACAGCTGTTACTAAAAACCATATATTAATTTAATATTTATTTAAACTAAATTAATATCAATCTGATTAGTCACAGCTATCACGGTCTTGCTATGATTAGCCTACGAGCTTGTCAATACCGAGGGACTTCCCAATCTTTCATCTTTACCTTCTGATCCTGACGCTATTAGAGTATTCAAGGGTTAGGTTAGGTTAGGTTAAGTTAGGTTAAGTTAAGTTAAGTTAGGTTAGGTTAGGTTAGGTTAGGGAGGTTAGGTTAGGTTAGGTTAGGGAGGTTAGGTTAGGTAAGGTTAGGTTAGGTTAGGTTAGGTTAGGTTAGGTTAGGGAGGTTAGGTTAGGTTAGGTTAGGGAGGTTAGGTTAGGTAAGGTTAGGTTAGGTTAGGTTAGGTTAGGTTAGGTTAGGTTAGGTTAGGTTAGGGAGGTTAGGTTAGGTTAGGTTAGGTCAGGTTAGGTTAGGTAAGGTTAGGTTAGGTTAGGTTAGGGACGTTAGGTTAGGTAAGGTTAGTTTAGGTTAGGTTAGGTTAGGTTAGGTTAGGTTAGGTTAGGGAGGTTAGGTTAGGTAAGGTTAGGTTAGGTTAGGGAGGTTAGGTTAGGTTAGGTTAGGGTGCCTTTATTGTTTTTTTCCCCTTCATATTTTATAAGGCGATGAAGTTCAAGAGGTTTTTCGTCTTTAAAACAACAACAACACAATCATTAGTCACAGATGATCTATAAATCTGATTCACACCCTACTAAAAGGGTGTTATTTTGTTGTTTAACATCAGGGTATTTCTATTCCATGTTAGAAAATGTTAGGTCTGTTCTATCCATGCAACAAACAAAAAATGTTGCCTAATTACTATTCCTTGTACAGTAATTACTAATTATTTTTAGTTTTTATTGTTGACTATTACCACTTTTATTTCACAACTGGTTTGCCAAACATGTTTGTTAATTAATTGAACATCAGATTGAAATGTATTCAAACAAACTTAATGAAAAGAAAGTGATAAACTGAGACTGCCTGAGGAACAAGAAGTCCTTGTTTGGTGACATACAATAGCAGTGATATAATTAGAACTATTTATACTGTGAGCATGTACGAACATATTGTTTCCTGTCTTAATGGAAGAGAAAGCTTTGTAATAAATAACATTAAAAAGTGGAAAAGTATTTCATCAACCGTCTCGCACACACATAGCCTTACATAAAACAAATACCAATTAAGGTCGAAATATGAGAGTTAGTGTTAAGACCAAAACTCAAAAATCGGATGTTTTAAAATTTGTTTTTCCTTATTGTTTAAAGGCGAAAAACCTGTTGGTCATCATCACTTCATGAACAACAAAGAAGGAAAGAAGATAAAATGAAAACTCCAGACCCTCGAATACTCTTATAGTATCAGGGTCGGAAGAGAACAAGAGTTTGTCAAGAGAGACCTGATAAGAAGATGTTAGAGAGAGATCTAACCCAAGATTATATGAAAAATAGTAGATCCAGCAATGATCCCTCGGGATGCTTCACCCGTATAATGAGCAACCGAGTGGCGGTTTTAAAAATTTGTAACAATTTTAAAAATATGTTTATAAAATAGCCCTAGGATAAAAAAAAGTACCCTATTGGTCGTCATCTCCCCCCCCCCCCCCAATAGTGGTTCGGGAGCTATCGGTTAAGAAGGAAAATTTAACCATAAAATTTGCAAATATTTCTTAAACGGAGCAAACAATTTCGATCAAATTAAAGTAAAATATGAAATTGTATAGGACTACTTAAAATCAATGTGGAAACTGCAAATAAAGGGTGATTACAATTTTCGAGACATTTTGTGGACAGGAATCATATACTCACAAAATCGTATATTTTAGCCCGATTTGATCAAATTGTTTAAACTGATTTTAGAAAATGGCTATTTGTATTTTTGTCTCATAGCAGGTACCTCCTTAATTTTAAGTTATCAAAAAAATATTTAAAAATTTCATGAAATAGCCAAATTATAGCTATACAATGCTCCACAAACAGTGTACAGATTACAAATATTTCAGGCAGACGACAAACATTTCCAAAAAACTAATTTTTTGAGCTTAGGAGACCTTAAAACTAATGTACGGTAGTTTAGAAAAATTCAACATTAATTTGTTTTACTCATCAAATAAATTTGTGTATAATATGTGTGTGTGAGAAATTAAAAATGAACCCTAAACACAAATGTTTATCATTTTGAGACCAACCAAACATTTCACTCTCTTAAGTGATTTTGACCTAATTCAATCATTTCTTGGAACACCTAATTTGTAATTCATCCGGACTAATCAGTTTTGTGATAATGTGGCAGATACTATATAAGGTAAGTTTGGTAATCACAAAAAATATCGACCCGCCCCCCTCCATTTTCTTACTAATCTTCACGTTTCATGGGCTCTGGAAACCGAAAAAGTAATTTCGATTTGCCGTCAATACTTATTGTCTGTAGTGTATGCGCTATAAATGCCACAAAAATTAAGATAGGAACATGGAATTTGGTATATAAGATTATAGTATGATCATATAGAACCCTATTGCAATTCAGAAAAATATATTTAAAATGTCAAAATAGCTATTTTAAATACTTTATGTTAATATCTCGGGTGTTATTCAACTTATAACACATTAAATTAAATAATAATTTACAGACTCAATTCTGCATGTAATGGTGTCAACCAGACCTCTCTACGATGACAAATAGCAAAGTTATTGTAGAAAGAAAAAAATGTAATTTCAAACCCTGAACTGATTAATGGCAAACAAGGTCAATAGTTTAAAGTTTGCATGATTTTTAGCGGCTAAAATCTAGGGTGAGCTTCAAATGCATAATTATCTAAGTTTGTTAGCAAGTTATTGTAAATATGCTCAGAAAGAGTTATACGTTCAAATTAGAGTAAATAAATGAGATAGGTGTTAAAAAATAAAATTATAAACTAATTTAAGATATAGGAAGTTAAGGAAGAAATATAATTATGATAGGTGAAAGTTGTGTTGTACTGTTGCACGGGAGTTGTGAGCATAAATTAGATTCACTATGAACAGCTGATTATGGAGCCGCCATATTTGTTGTTGGTGTATTATATACAGTAGTAATAGCGGTAAATACAAATTAATTCATTCTTAAATAAATTTGAAAAGAACAAAATGAAGATTGTAAAAATTAGAAATAGTCTACGAAATAAGTATGGATAAGACAAAGTGGATGTGTTGTGTTGAATTAACGTAGAAAAGTGTTCAACGTGCTAAAATCATAAAAAAGGATAAGAAATAAACTATAAAATCATGTATACCATGTGTCCATAAAGTCCCACCCCCCTCTTATTATTTTTATTAATGGAAATAGACAGATTGGCTTTGGGGAAAGTTCAGATAACCAAAGGAGGAGTTTTTTGAAGTATCAAAATTTTCAACCCTTACCCCCAAAATGGGGTAGTTTAGGGGTAAGTCAAGAATTTTAAATAGCAACCCCTATTGAGTGATACCTCATTTTAAAGGTCTTTTAAAAATAAGAATAATGGCGCAAATCAGAGGTCTCTAAGTTCATCCTACCCAACATAGCAACCAATCGAATTGTGAATTTTACGTTAATAATTACACCGGAAATGTTACGAAATGTATAACAAGCTTTTGATTCCAGAATCTATTTCTGCCAAAAAGTAAATGGTAGCCATTTCAAGAACTTAATCTGAGGTAAAAAAACATTGTAAGGCTCTTACCATCGTTTTACCAACATAGAGCAGTTTGTAATGTAATAAAAACAACCGGAGTTTGTAGTTTAACATTCACAATTCGATTGGTTGCTATGTTGGGTAAGATGAACTTAGAGACCTCTGGTTTGCGCCATTATTCTTATTTTAAAAAGACCTATAAAATGAGGTATCACTCAATAGGGGTTGCTATTTAAAATTCTTGACTTACTCCCAAACTACCCCATTTTGGGGGTAAGGGTTGAAAATTTTGATACTTCAAAAAACTCCTCCTTTGGTTATCTAAACTTTCCCCAAAGCAAATCTGTCTATTTCCATTAATACAAAAAATAAGAGGGGGTGGGACTTTTTGGACACATGTTATAAGAAAAATATTACGGAATTCCTTAAAAAATATATATTTTAGCTTCCTTTTATCTTGCTAAAGTTTTCGTTCCGCCTAAGATCTTGCTAAAGTTTAAGCTCAACAATGAATTGGTTTTAAATAGTTTTTTTTTATCCAGAGTAAAAAAAAAGAAGTTTTATATAAAGTGATAATAACTATTTAAGAAAAGAATCTGAATATGAAGAGTTGATTATAAATTTAATGTGTAAATAATTGTAGTAAAGAATAAATTTGAAACTAAGCAAGAAAGGAAGAGAGACTAAGGTAATACTGAACCAATTTATAAAATATTTAGAAATACTAAAATGAACTTGATAAAAAGAACTATTTGTATTTTGTTGTTTTTTTAATCATTCTATACTTAGACCTAGATAAATAAATATCTATGTATTAGCTAAAACTTTACGGAACTCCTAAGGAAAGAGAGCATAAAAAAGCATATTTCATGTATTAACATTTCTCGTATAAACTTCATTATTAAATTTGTGTTTTATTAAATTATAAAATAAGAGTTGCAGTTGTTTTTTATACTATGCATAGTTCTTATTTGAAATCTAATACTATAGCCAAGGTATTGATAAATTTTTATACCTACGATAATTTCATGAAGTGTGGACACATAATTTAGAATAATTCTGTATAAAGTTTTCCAAAAGTTATTGTAAGTAGCAGGCTTGGTATACATTTCTTGCATTACGACCTACTGAAATGTTTAATTTTCCTATCGAAATTAACTAAACCAACATAACATCTTACATAATATACTTACATAAATCAGTTAATTGTATAGAACACTTGAATGATCACAATTCCATAATGTTTCAAAGTAGGCCTGCACAACGTGCACACCCAAAGAGTCAAAGGTAACTGACTAATGATGAAAAGTGAGAGTGACGAAGGAGGCCATGCCTTCGAGATAAAATCCCCTCTTAGTTTAGCTAAATATAAAAGATTGATTCGGACACTATTATTGCACATCACTCTAAGACACCTGAAACTAACTACGATCGACATTAATTTATTACCTAACTTCTGAACAAGACATTATGGGTATTACGATCTGCTTCATTGCAACGTCGAAACCTGAGACGAAATGTCAACGATCCATCTATAGAACTAGTAGTTCTATGAACAGTAAGTTGACCTCTTAGTTTGTCAATTGATTGATGGAACAAAATGCGATATCACCTAACTCAGAATTCTATGTAGATTTCGAAATAAATAACGACGACAAAAGCAAATGTACGTTTATTGACTCCTTTTTATGTTTTCTGCTGCCCTTAGGTAGGCCTACTATTTTTAGAAATTCTTGATTATTACCAAGTTAAATCATCCAAAAATCACGACAAAAGCAAAGATACAAATGTATCTTTTTATGACTCCTTTTTTTGCTTTCCACTGCCCTTAGGTAGGCCTACTATTTTTAGAAATTCTTGATTATTACCAAATTAAATCATCCAAAAAATCACGACAAAAGCAAAGGTACGTTTATTGACTCCTTTTTATGCTTTCCACTGCCCTTAGGTAGGCCTACTATTTTTAGAAATTCTTGATTATTACCAAATTAAATCATCCAAAAAATCACGACATAAGCAAAGGTACGTTTATTGACTCCTTTTTATGCTTTCTGCTGCCCAGGTAGACCTACTATTTTTAGAAATTCTTGATTACAGTATTACCAAATTAAATCATCCAAAAAATCACGACAAAAGCAAAGGTACGTTTATTGACTCCTTTTTATACTTTCTGCTGCCCTTATGTGTGCCTACTATTTTTAGAAATTCTAGATTATTACCAAATTAAATCATCCAAAAAATCACATTACACAAACGTTTACGCAGGTTATGGAAAGGAAAACGTCACATAATAAGTACTATACTATGAGTACAACGTAATATGAAAAAAATTAAGTAATTTTGTTTTATATTCATTTTAACTTATCTACCTTTTTGTGTAGTCTACCCATCTTTTATATTTAAACTTACTGTTTATTTACTATAAAACAATCAAAGACAAGTTTATAATATTTACAATACTTTATTAACTTAATTATACACAATATTGAATTTACAAATTATTTGAGATCTCTTCCTCCTCGGGATTTCTAATTGTTAAGTTTTATTTCATTGTATATTTTTGGTTGTATTATTACATGCATCTTATATATTATATACATAAGTCCTTTTATAAATTTTAAAATAAGATTATAATGATAAACAAACTTTTGTATTACTTCCAAAGTGCAATGCAAATTTTGAATCTTGATTATTTTTACTTCCCTAATGAATATTTTTAATCTAAGCTACTTAACATTTCAGTTCAAGTTCATCCTCAACACATACAATACCCAGCAAATCTCTTGTTTCTATCTTCTAACAATTATCAATTCTTTATGGTTAAATTATATTTACTTCTACTTTCATCACAAAACCGTAAAATTTTATTTTTTCTGAGACCCAATCAAAAATGAAGCAGGTACTTAGCATCAGAGCGAAAATAAGAATAAATTTTTCATTGTTATAACATCCAGCATTCCAAATTTTATTTCTTCTCCCTCCTCTTATTTCTCTGGTATTTCACCTTGTTCACAAAATTTTCTTATGAGATTATTATATTTTAAAACTACCTAATTTATGTCTATTTTTCTTAGTTTTAAAATTTATTGTAATTTTGTAATTATTATTAAAAAAAAAAATCTTAATTTGACTTAACATACTTTTTTAAACTTTTTGTATATTATTAAAGTTAGCTTTGAATTAGCGCCAACGATAGGCTATTTGATTTACTTTCTGAACATTTGTTTTTAAATTTACTTAGTTGTGATTGGCTAACAGTGCAACTAACAAAAATGGATGCCGCTAGCTATTCTATTTACAATTTTGACTTTATTTATTCAACAGTATTTAAGTCATAGTTTTTATTCTGTTTATGAACTTCCAATAATTGAATGCTTATTTAGGGGATATAGCCATTCGTATTGAAATGTGTGTGTGTGTAAATCGGGCGTATATATTACGTTATTGAATTTAATGTGGCCTAAACTTGGTAATTATTATTATGCAACGTTTACAAAATTTTAACTTCTACAAAATTAACTTATTCACTATTACTATTATTTTGAGTGTATTTTAGTTGTACTAGTTCCCTATTCAAAGTGTACATTTAAATCTAAATGAAATGATACATTGTTTTTGGTTACGTTTGCTAAGGAAATTAATATAAACAACAATATGCAAATAAAAAAACATATTAAACAACTAATTCTACAGCATCTTAATATCTATTGGGTCAGAAATTTGTTACAGTAACTATAGCCATTTTAGAGTAAAAAACAGCCTTTAGGTTACTAAGTTAGTCGTATTTTTGAAAACCCTGTCAATCAAAAAATCAAATTACACAAAAATTTGTAGATTATAAAAACATAATTCCGACAAAGGCTGAAATAGCTTTTACCTCGGTTTGTGAAAAAAACCGCTATTATTTGGTACTATTTTTGAAAATCCTTAGTTTAGAACAAATCCTATGGAACAAATTATACGAAAGTTTGTGTAGAAAACTTAACTAGGACAAAAACCAAGGTATCTTTAACCCCTTTTTATGCCTAAAACTAAGGCAACTATTTTTGAAATCCTTAGTTTTGAGGAAAATCCAGTCATACAAAAAATCACGTTACACAAAAGTACACTCAGATTACGGGGAAACAAACGCTACACAGTAAAATAATAGCTATAAAACGTCATTTAGAGTAGTAGCCTATTTCTGTAAATCTTTGTTTTGTTTAGCAAATCCAGTTGTAAGTAAAGAAGTTTTGTTTGTCAATACAAATTTCCTTCGGAAAACTAAAAATACCTAGTTCACACTAATGCGAGGTTGGTATTCCTGAACTAGCATACGCGACCATGCCGTGTAAATTGCATAGTGATTGGTAGACAATAGACGCGTTTGACCGTAACTGCGTTACAAACAAAACAAACCAAACCAATATTTATTTGTGTATTAAGGGAGGAAAGTGGCACGAAGCGGAGCCTAGGGCGGAAATAATCCCAAGTGCGTCAAAGAACTTTTCTCCTGTAATACACATTACATTTTCCCCCACCTACAGTTTTGTTAAATAAGTACCGGTACGCAATATAATGTTAACAATTTTATTGAAATTTGCTTTAATAAACTAATTACAGCTCAATTATAGGTTAAACTTGAGCTTGTATCGAAAAGCTTCACTTTTGGTCCTAGTGATGAAATATACTATTTTGATCTTAGAAAACTTTGAAACTGAAAGGCCTTTACAAAAACTGAAACTCTCAGTGGCTCATTATAGATGTATGGCTACCAATCCCGAAAGAAACTGGTTGGATCCTACATCTTTTTTATGTAGTCTTGGGTTAGATCCTTTTCTTTTATCTTTCCTATCTGGTCTCTCTTGTTCTCTTCTTACCCTCACCCTGTTTGAGTATTCGAACTATAGAAGTCTTTTATTTAATGTTCTTTTCTTCCTTTCGTTGATGATGACCGAGAAATTTTTCGCCTTAAAACAACAAGAAGGAAAAATCCTGGTTCATAATTGCATAACCTTCTTTATCTTACAAAATATGAGCAAAATAATAATAAACACTTCTACCAGATTTTATGGACGACTTAACAACTTTTTTAAATGTCCAAATAATAATTTCCATCATTATCCACGTGCTAATGACTTATGGCGTACAATAAAATGTAAATGGCTTCTTTCTGTATTGACCTGTATAGTGAGTGCCTAACAGAAAACCTGTTCACCTTCAAATACAAACATAACCCATTGAGTAACGCCATGCTTACGTCAGACTCCAGTACTCCAAAGTTTTCTTCCCAACAATTATTTCTCTTACCTAATATTGTTTGTTTATCTTTTCCAGTGAAAGTGGTTAAATAAACATGACACGTTCCCACGATGTCTTTAACAATACCATTAATTACTCAGTTACAGTAATGGAATTGAAAAATAACAGTTGAGAGATTTATTTCATAAGTAAAGCAAAATAGTAGAGGGAAATTTGACTATAAAAGTTTTTTCTTTCTTTTTATACATGCAACTGAGTGGGAAACAAAAAAAAAGAAGCAAAATCGGACTGAAGCTTCCCTAGAAAAATGTGCATTTTTGATGAATTTTGAGTGCATCGCTACGTTACTTTTTTTTAAATATCTCCGGTTCTATGGGCCCTAAAAAAGTTTTAAAAAAAAATATATATATATATATATAATTCGGAAATTAATGAACTATCAAAATGGTAGGGTATAGTGAGATTAAGAGTACTTCATAACCTCAAAAAATTTGATTTTTTGTTTTAAAGATTTTTTTTACTAATAAAGCAACAAATGGGGGGGGATCATCAGATCTTCACGAAAATTGAACAAAATATGTATATTTACACTAGAAATCGTGCCTAAGTCGTGTAGTTTTAGTTCATGTTTGACCCCTTTATTATTTCTTCACGTGGGTGGGTTTTATTCTTACATCTTTATCTGGTGTGTCATGTCTTGTACTTACATTTCGATGTTTTGGACAATGAATCCTTATCCTTCCAACAATCATCAATCCACAAACATTACAAACAACATTCCTCTTGGGTCTTTCACAGTTACGTTTTGAAGCTGGATCCCTCAGGATAATCCCTCGACCTTTGTCTTCATTCCCCAACAATGCTGGGCCTAAGCTATTCAAACATTTCTTGTAAACTAAACATTACGGATATTTTGAGAGGATTCATTAGAATATTAACTAAGACTAGCCTAACCTATCAATTGATACGACTTGAAATTCTTTTACATGCGGATGATTAAATTTCTAACTTTTAATGAATATATGCAGATTCACAAGATGTACAAAATTATACGTTAGGCATATATGTTATCTACATGTAAAACAATTTTTGAAAACAAATTTTAAAAAAAATCTCATGTTTACAAAACAATTTGGTTCTTGACCTTCAAAATAAATAATAGCCTAATACATTATTTACAAAAAGCACAGCTGTTGTAAGCGAAATAAACGTAAATACTTGCACTTTCTCACTGACCCATCCTCAAAACCACAAGAAACAAACAAAACTATTTGTCACAAAATAGGTCATTCAGTAGTTGTCAGTCCACAAGTGAACATCATGGACCCTCTCTTTGAAAAACAGTTAAGTAGGACCTAAACTTGCTTCGTTTGTGTTATAAACCAGTCCTCTACGTAAATCGAGCTTTTACTGACAGCAGTCAAGGTTCATTTATAGCAATGAATACATATACTATATGTATTCATTGTTTATAGTGATTACAGGGTTGGTAATCCTGGGGAAACCAAATGTATCTATACCTTTTTCATGTCGTCTTGGGTTTCATAGTCCCCCTGTTTCATCTTACATCTCAGGTCTTACCAACTTTTGTTCATTTCACGCTCTAGCTCTATTAGAGTATTCCAGGGTTTTTATTTTATAATTTTTATATTAGTCGGTGATGACTGAAAGGATTTTCTCCTTTAAACAACAAGGAAAACAAATTGGTTTATTTATCTTCAGATTTTACTAAAATTTTAATTTGAAATCGGTAGGTCGATTTTGGTAAATTACGAATTTTATAAAAGAGCACCAGATATCTCACGGACAGACATTTTTGTAGAATTTTAGCAGTAGGCCTACGTTTTGTTTACACTTGAGCAACATTTAATCAAAATCGTTAAAACCCGATTTTTATTGTGGTAATTTTTATTTTATTTTATTTATTTATTTTTATTATTTTTTTTTTTTGTATGTCAGCTACCTTCAAGTATTGAGTTATCGAAAAATAATGACAAATAATATGTTCACATACAAAATTTTATTAAAATCACCCAAACGTCCACATGTAATGATGGACGTCGACAGACAAACAGGCAGACATCAATTTTTTACCCAACACATTAAGATTTATCTATAGCCTACTAGGGCCTACCATAGTCTATAGCCTGTGAGAAAGTAAAAACAAAACCATTTATTGCAAGTATGTGAGTATTACACCATTGTTTGAGGTAAACCCGTGATTAGCCTAGAACCAAAATATTAATGAACTTTTTCTCCGAATCGTTGTTGTTGATGATAAATATATTTTGTTTGCTTAAACTTTGGTTTTGTGAGATAGTGCAATGTTCATTTAAATAAGTATTCTATTAGAAAACCCAATTAGACCATAAAGATTTTTTAAATATTATTGTATCAATCAACTTAACCTAAAAATAAATCACTAGAGCACTGTGGTGATAGTATATGAACAAGGAAAAACCCTGTATATAAAGTATATGAACAAATAAATATACATCTGAATATGATAGCAGAGCTATCTAAATGTGCATAACTTAAGGTAATATAAACGCATTATACAGTTTTGTGTAGTTGTATTATTTTGTGGTTTGAAGTTTTTCCTTGTTCATTAACCTAAAAAGCCTAGTCTACATTTTTTTATGAATCATTACTTTAAGATTTTTGAAAAGATAAATATAAATAAACATGTAAATATTTACCACAATTAATTGTATGTATTAAAATACAAAAAATGCAGTATGTATAAAATTGGTATACTGTAGTTAAAAATAGTTTAAAGTTTATAGTTAAAATTCCCTATATAAACTAATAGTGAATGACATGATTGTCATCAAATCAAAACCTAGTAATTGTTGATACTAAAATGATGGGAACTGAGATATATAATTATTATGTTTCTTTTTCATCATCATATGATGTGAAATATTTATACAATAATATAGGACGCCTAATAACATACATGGGCATTATTGATTTCGCCTAAAATTAAAGTATTATTTTTTACAGTAAAATTTAAAAAAAACTGCTTCTAATTATTTAAATCATCACTATGGTTGATATTATGGGTGGTTTATTTGAATTTAAAAGTTATTATTATTTTATATTTTATGATTTTGAGGTTTTTAATATCGGTGTTTTAAATAAGAGTTAATTGTGTACATTCTTCAAACATGTATGTATAAAATTTAAAATTTAATAAACTTAAAAGTCCCATCTCATTAAAATAAATAGATTTTGTTAAATAAATCAAGTAATTTATCATTAATGTATTTAAAATGTATATTATCTTAAGTTCTTTCAATATGTGTCTTTTTCTCTAACGGTGGAGTACCACTTAGGACAATTTATCGTAGTATTGTTTAATGGCTATAAAATATTAGAAAAAATTCCGTAGCGAAGCACGGGTAATTCCGCTAGTATTATATTATATATTTTATGGTTCGTACGGAGAATACACATACCATGGTTCAGTTTCACTTTAACAATTAGCAGACTGACATTTGTGGTGACGTGCAGACCGTTCCTATGTTCCTTCCTTGATCCGTCTCATCCGTGTTGGCGGAACTCTAGTTCGCGCAGTGTGTGGAAAGAATAAGGTGCAAAATAAAAGAAATAAAATGAATTACAGTGTTTCTGTTTTATTCAATAATAATTAACTAGAATGTTTATAAAGGTTTAAACGGTTATTTTGTGTGTTTGCAATAATTTTATTGTAGTTATGAAAATCATAGTCAAAGTATTACAAGGCCAGGAGTGCACTCTTGATGTATGTTTATTTTCGTTTACTCTTTATATGCTAATGATTGACATATTATGAATTATTATTACTATGGTTTTAGTTGGTAATTATTACGATATTATTCATTAATAGATATTTCTATCTCATAATTTGGTGAGAAGTATGTATATGAAATTTACAATTTCCAGTAAATAACATTTTAACTTGTGGGTTTTAGGTTAGGATTCAGCTACGTTGTGATTTGGTTATTAGTAATTAGTAATCGTATGATATTAATTATTTTCGACTTACTAAAATTAACAACAACTATTTTAAATCTTCATATTTTTCATCCTTAACTAATATACGTGGAAAGTCATTATTTTAGTAAAAAAAACTAAGGGTATTCATTACAATGATATGAGCCAGGCCTTAGTTTATAACATGGGTTGTTTCAGAAAACTGGTAAATATCTATTATACGTTATCATCGGATTTTATTATTAAAAATTATGAAATCGTTAACTATTGTTACCTTGTATTCAAACAGTCAGTTGATATTTTGTGTCGGAAGGCACTTTTCAAGTCACAAAATACATTATTTTAGTAGAAATTAAGATATAGCCTATAAAAGTACAAAATCCAGCTTAGGTTACTTGATAACTACGTTCATCAAGTCAATGTCAATGTGTGATCGCTTGTTGAATCTTACATTGCTCTTTGAGACCTAGTAAAGGAACTACAGGTCTGGGAAGGTCACTTATGTATAAGTTACCTTACCAGACCTTCAGTTCATTTACTAGGTCTGCTTGGATCAATTTATATACACAGTGATCTGCCGAGACCTAGTTTGGATCATTATGAACTATGAACTCATACAGCGTAGTGAAATTTAGGTAATATCAGTCCTATTATTTTTCTATAAAAATTAAGAAAACAAAGTATTTACCTTGTAATCAAAAGATCAGATCATTTTATGTGTTACAATAAACATTTCTAATCCTAAAATACATTAGGTAGTTTAATAGAAAATGAGATTTATAAAAGTACGAAATCCAGCTACGTAGGTTAGGAATGCCAATGTTAATACTAATACTAATACGTTCATCAAGTCACTGCATCTATAATCACTTGTTAACCTGACTTCACCTCGCCTATATATATACGTTACGCTCCATTTTGTACCTTATGCAACTTAGACACTACTTATGTTGAAGGGCGATTTCAATACTTTAATATTCCTATTTTCAGTAATTGTTTACTTAAAGGTGATTCTAATTTTCAGGATTTTTTTTATCATCTACTACATACCTTAGGCCTACTTCTTAAGAATAAATAATGTTTTCCTTGCGGAGATCACTTTATTTATTTTTCACTGAAAATTCATAATCTAAAAACTTCCAAATCTGACGTATTTATAGGTTAAAACATAATAGCACTGTTAATAGTGTATGGTTTCACGCATCTGCATTACACAATGACTATGCTAGATCACTATTTCACAACAGGTTTGTCCAGGTGGCTATATATATAGCCTATACCGTACCAAACCTTTTGTACGTTTATTGAAGTTAAATAATATGCTTAGTTTTGCGATATAATTATATATCTCAACAGGTTTGGCCAGGTAGTAATATATATATATATATATATAATAGCATATATACATAATATAATAGCAATGTTAATAGTGTATGGTTTGACACATCCGCATTACACAATGACTATATACTAGATCGCTATTTCACAACAGGTTTGTCCAGATGGTTATATATATAACCTGTCTAAACCTTTCGTTAGTTTATTGATGTTAATAACTTAAAATTATATTAATGTCTGAGGATTCACAGCATATCATGTAATCTGTGATCACGGATATAAAGATTGAAATATCTTTAGTAACATAGCCTATGAGACGTAAATGTGAACATTTGCCATTATGTGTAAATAAATACATCGGATTTGATAGTTTTTAGATTGTCATTTTTTAGTGGAAAAAGTGACCTCCGCAAGGAAAACATTATTTATTCTTAAGAAGTAAGGTATGTAGTACACGATAAAAATTTAAAAAATCCCCAAAATTAGGAGCCACCTTTAAGTAATCAATTACCCTATTTTCTAATCTAAGCTAATGTATTTTCTGACTAAAAGTGTCACGAAATTATAAATGATTCGATTGTTTTAAAATAAGGTAGCCATTACACATATACTAACTTCACTAACGTATTCATACATACTAATATTGGCTTTTGTTATTAGGCTTTAACGTAACAGCTGTATTCCCTTGTTTTCTGTGTTATTTAACAGTGAAGAAATGCATTTTTGACTTGAAATGTTTATTGTGACACATTATATGATCTGATCCTTTGAAGTACAAGGTAAATACTTTGTGTTTTCATAATTTTTATTAAAAAATCAGAGGACGAGGTACAGCCGATGTTTAACCTGTCAAAAGACATATAATGTGCATGCGTTCAACGACACGCTATTATCGGAACCTGACAATGTCACGAATTTGCTATAACAAATAATATTTATATATATATAAAACATCCAGCGATGACACTTGATGAATGTAGTCATAAATATTATCATAGGTCTCAGAGCTATATTTAATCTAATAACAGCTAGATTCCCTTGCTTTCAATGTGTTATTTGACAGTGAAGAAATACATTTTGGGATTTGAAAAGTGTCTTCCGACAAAAAATATAAACTGTTGTATGAATACAAGTTAACAATTTCATAATTTTTAATAATAAAATCCAATGAATATTTACCAGAAAATTTAGGTAATTATATGGAGTAGCTGGTTCTGCAAATTTTTGTAATTTTGAGTGTTAATACTATACTATATACCTTATTTCTGATTATTTCTATTACTACATACTGAATAATTTATTTCTTCAATTCAGGATTAACTTTTTCACCGAAAAATCAAAAGTTGAAAACGACGAAATCCACCTATAGGCCCTAACGTGAAATGTTGTCGTCCCTCCATATATTAATTAATGTAATAATTAGTACTGAATTAGTGTCCAAAATGGAATGTGCACACTGAAAATTATTATTATTATTTGATTTTGCGAAAATCCTTACTACATACCTTATTTCTTAGAATAATTTTCACCGAAAAATCACTATTAGAAAACTACGAAATCCACCATTTACCGGTTAGGTAAATATGTATTGTTCCTGTCCAAGCTATTTTAGTCAAAAATTTCGGCAATTCGTCTTCCAAATACCTTTTTCCATCATTTTGATACTCCTTTACAATGCATTTAACTTTTTATGTTTCACAATACCTTATTTCACTTTAAAATCATCAAAATTTAGCATTTTTTATCATTTTCAACTATGCACTTGCTCTATTGGGTCTAGGTTTAATAGAATATGCATATTGAAATCACTTACGCAGCATATACGTGCACTTCAATAACTACCTGCTTCCGAACAGTAGGGGAAAGAGTTAAAGTTCATTCATGCGACCAAGAAGTCATTGCCAAAGAACAATGTTAGGAATGATTGTGCCATTTTTCTGTTGAGCCTAGAGTGGAGGAGTGGACCGCTTATCTGATAGTAAAAACAAAAGGGTTACAGATAAAACATCCAGAAGTGGTGCTCTTTACTGTCTGGTACAAATTTGCTCATGCTCAGGAAATTGAAAATTAATCACTTAGGTTGTGAGTACAGACCTAGTGACTTGACTAAATAAACTCTACATTTATTTATTTAAGTTTGATAATTAGTAGTATTTTTTTAAGTTGTGAGAGAATTTTCAGTTCAATGTCCCTTAATGAGTATTAGAGAATTACATTGCTCATGATGTGTGGATACGGCAATAGAGTGTGTACCTATCAAGAAGTAGCTTATAAATTTAATGATACTTTTTCTGATAGACCTCCAAGAAATAAGTCTACAGTGTTTAAGACCGTTAGGCCTAAGAGGTTTGAGGAAACCGGTATGGATTAAAGACTGGGAATAACCAGGAAGGCCTAAATCTGCACACACTGAAAACAAATCATTAGATGTAATCCAAACATTTATTGAAAACTCTCATACTTCAACTAGAAAAGCTGCTGCAGATCATAACATAAGTCATAGGTCTGTTTTAAATATTCTACACAATTATAAATATCATCCTTATAAAGTGTCACTGGTGCAAGAGCTTGCAGAAGATTATTTTGACCGAAGGAGTGAGTATTGTGAGGCAATGATGAGAAAATGTGATGAAAACCAACATTTTTTAGCTTCAGTGTTGTTTTCGGATGAAGCTACTTTTATGCTTAATGGACATGTCAGTAGACATAATTGTCGATACTGGAGTGAGCATAATCCTCACTGGATGAAGTGAATCTCATAGCCAAAGCCCTCAGAAAGTGGATTCTGGGCCAGAATAGTTGACTACAATATTGTAGAGCTGTTTGTGATAAATGGGAACTTGAATGATATATATATATATATATATATATATATATATATATATATATATATATATATATATATACTGTATATATAGCCACTTAGCTAAACCTATTTGTTTGTCAGTGAGTATAATTTATTTACTTAGAGCTAACTTGCACCCACTGCAAGAAAAAGCAGTAGCGTTAGATATACTACAATCCATAGTTGACAGGTGCTTACTGATAAGATGCGCACTGACAAAGTAGGACAATAATCCAATTCTATTTCTTTCAGCGGGTTTCAAGAAACCAGAATTAATAATAACCAAAATACAATGTTAAACCTTCGCCTGAAAGCATTTACGAGTGGGTGAGGCCGGGGAGGTGATAAGTAAATAATTACTGTACAGTAATAAAATATAAAAATGGTTTACTCTCTTTAGATATTGAATATTTGATTTTAGATTTTTATTGTTAGACTCATGAAATTTCAAATTTATTTTGTTTATTTTTTATTTAGGTACCAACTAGTATGAGTGTATTGGAAGTGAAACAACATCTCTACAAAGCGCTCAATGTTCCAGTAGACCAACAGAAACTTCTTCTTACCGGACGACCTTTAGCAGGTAGGCCTACACATAGCAACTTTTCTTTTATTTTTGCAGCAGATTATACTGTTGATTTTTATCTAACAATATCCATTGTAACTTTACATACTGAAATTCATACCACAGCTGAATTTCTCCTCCAATTACCATTTTTTTTTAAAAAATAGAATCTACAATGTTTATAGATCACTCTTGCATAAAAGTAAGGGCTCTTTTCAAGCTTGGTACCTATAGAGGTCGGTACTAAAATTTTCATGACCAATGACTCCTTGTGTGAAGTAATTATCCAGCTCTCTGAACTTCCTATTTGCCCATACTCTTTTGTCAGACATTATTTTCTTAGTCCAGTTCTCTGTGCTATCGTTTGTCCTCCACCTCTCCTGTCATTTGTCCATTGTCTCCTTCCTCATTTTTGTGAAATTCTTCCCTCCGTTACTATCCGATTTTTTGCTATTTGACATAATAACTCCAAATTTTTTACATCTAACATTTTTTTTTTTTTTTTTTTTTTTTTTTTTTTTTTTTTTTTTTTTTTTTTTTTTTTTTTTTTTTTCCCTTCTTCTTTTTTCTTTTTCTTTTTTTTTTCACTACACAGCTAAATTCTATGAACCTTTCTGAATATAATGATATATAGAAGTTGTGTTTTCTATAAATATAACTATTTTTGGTGAATTTTTGAAAATAAGCCTAACAAAATCCCTTTTTTCGTAAATTTTTTTGAAAATGTAACAAATTTATTAATTTTTTTCCTAAATATATTCACAAATATTACACAAAACTTTTGTATCTTGGAAAAAGGTGGTAAGCTATTGATTTTGGATGGTAGGCCTACAGGTTTTTCTGAAAAATGTTAACTTCATTGCATCTTTCTGAGAAAAAAGATGTCCTATAAGTTAGGTTTTGTATATAAATAATATTTGTTATTATATTATAACATACTATATATAAAAGTCTATATATACTTATATTGTTATCTGTTATCTACATATAAAAGTCAAAACCCACTGAAATCTGTGGATCCAAGAAACCTAGAGCTATGAATATTTAACATGGTTTCGGATAGGTCTGTAGACACATACCTACTAAGAAAGGGTTTTGAAAATGTTCCACTCCAAGGGTGTTTTTTACCCCTAAAGCATATCTCTCGATCCAAGAAGCCTAGAACTATGAATTTTTTAACATGGTTTGGGGTTGGTATGTAGACGCTTACTAAGAAAGGATTTTAAAAAAATGTTCTACTCCAAGGGTGTTTTTTACCCCTAAACCATATCTCTGATCTCTGGATCCAAGAAGCCTAGAGCTTTGATTTTGAACAATAGACTTCCATCGTCACAAACATCATTATGATCTTGTTCTTCGGGGTTCGACCTTGACATTTGTTAAGCCTTGAGAATGGACATCTGTAAAGTGCCCAAAACGTCGGCTGTACTCAATGTGCAGACAATATTGACGCGGTCGAACCCCGAAGAACAAGATCATAAAGCCTAGAGCGATGTATTTTTAACATGGTTTGGGATAGATCTGTAGACACGTACTAAGAAAGGGTTTTGAAATATTTCACTCAAAGGTTGTTTTTTTACCCCTAAAACAAATATCATATCTTTGTTATTTATGGGTTGATTTTGATCAAAATTGGTGTGTTGCTGTATTTGGCATAATATATTTCCATAGCACCACCTTTAAGGTTGTGTTAAAAAAAAGAAAAGATTTTTTTATAAAACTATCTCAACTATCCCCAGTTGAAACTGGGGCTATCAGCTTAGTTTTTATATAAAGTAACAGTTAGATTTGTAAAGGTGAAAGGTAGATTGGTAGATTTATAAAGGCAGTAGTAAAAAGTAAAGTAAGTTTTTTACCATGAATATTTAATAAAAAATCAAGCCAAATTATTAGATTATATGTGTTGCCTAGTTTATAAACCTCATAAATAGTTGTCTTTTTATATGTTCCTTTCATTTATATAATGTAGAAAAACTGGGCATAATGAAATGAATATTTGCCATATAGGGGGCGTTAGCTATTTTATGTGTTATGGATTAGCTATTTTGTATCTACTGTAATACAACTTTTTATTTTAATTATGTTATTTTAAATAATTTGTAATGTTTTTATAATTATATATATATTTTTCTTTTAAATTGTTATTGTCTTTCTCGGGGTTTTAGGTTAGTGCCGGCTTCTTCCAAATGTTATTAATATGAATAAAAAAAATAATGATAAATCAAATATAATACAAAAAAAATAATCAATCAATAAAAATGTTGAATGTATTAATGAAATAAAAAAAAAATGTATATATATTTAATATATATAAACAATTTTTTTCAATAGTTCAAGTTCCCTCACCAATCACTTAAACAAAAAATATATTCCAACAATAATTACAAATCTCACCATTCTTTCACTGTTTTTTTTCTTTCTTAATATTGTTTTCTGGTAATTGTTTAATTCAATATATTTAACCTTTCTTCATGTTCCAATAATTATTTTCAATATTTCACTTTGACTATTATTTCCATCTTCTCAATCTCATTTAACACATTATATCTATATCTCAACTGTACTTCTTAAATTCTCCAGACTAACTGCATAATTTTCTTTTTTCTTTTTAACTGTTGTTTTTCCATCAGCTGATTCACTGTTGTTCCACTCATATGTTTTTTTTTATTCACTTGCCTACTAGATTTTTTGTACTTGTGTGTGTGTAATGTTTATATATATATATATTAATGAATTAATTTAGATCTATCATTTCTATATTTAAATAATGAAATAAATTTTGAATAAATAAAATCTTTGAATAAAACTCCATATAACTTAGGCTATATCTAATTTTTTTAAATATTTTTTATAAATAACTTAAGAAATTTAAACTATATATATTTTGAATTGTTATAATATCTCCTGGTAACTTTCCTTAAAAATGTTTATTTAAATATTTTTTATGGAACAAAAATAAAATTAACAATGAAAATATATAATTTATTTAATAAAAAAAAATTAGCAATCATTTTTTTTTTTTATCGGCTGATTTATTTAACTTGAAATATCGGTATTAATATCATTATCAGATACACCATTACTATTTGTTGCCCTGTATCAGTGATTGGTGTTTCAATTTTTTGACTACTACTGTCCTTATTTGTAGAAATTACATCAATTAATTCTTCATCTGATGACAGTTGTGATATTAATGAAATTAATCCTTCACGGACTTTAACAATAAGATTCCATAACTCTTCCTCCGTATTCTCCTTATAAACACAAATATTAATAGCAGGATCAAACTGACACCAATACAGTTGTTCTTCTTTATCTTTACCTAGAGGTTCCAAACGAAGTTCTTCCTCTGTCAACTTGTTGATATCAGACTTTAATTTGCTATTGAGATCAAACTGAGACTCCAATAGCATTTTTAAGAGACACAGTTTAACAGCCATTTTAGATTTTTTATAACCTGTCCTTTCCAACTTCCAACCATTTTCACTTAAATAAGAATGATAAAATTTAATTAGGGTACGTTCCCATTTTTCTGTTATCACAGATTTATGAACTTTTCTTATATAAAATTTGTAAATTTTCTTAAAGTATTTCATTGGGTTATATTCCCTGTCATAGAATTTAGATATTTGGTTTTCTCCTATTCCAGTAGTCGGATCACTACAGCTAACAAATATTTGGTGCTGGTAATTAGGCCTATGTTGTTTTTCCAGTAAATCTTTTTCAATAGCTTTAATTTTGTTGTTGTGACCTTGGACGTTCAGTTCTAATGACTCCAATTGTTTCTTTTGCTCTGCCATGACATTCTTTTCTTTCTCAATTTTATTCTCTAGTCTTCCCTCTAATTCCTGACACCTCTGATTGGTCATCTGTTCATTTTCCGTTTTCACTATCTCTTCTTGGCAAGTCAGATCCATTTGGATCTCCTCTTTCTGAGTCTGAAATTCGCTTCTCCACTCCTTGCGACTAGTTTCCCTTTGCATATCCAATTTCTTCTGTAAATTTTCCTCCAATTTGTTCATTCTAGTCTTCAATTCATCCTGGACCGAGTTTAAGTGTTTTTTCACATCTGCCACGATAATTTTTTGATTTTGTTTGTTTTCATCTTGAATTTTTTTTAATTGTTGGTTAATTTTATCTTGATTTTCTTTGTTTTCATCAAAACGTTGTAATATTATCTCCAACCATGGGTTTTGAGTTTCTAATTGTAGGCCTAACGTTTTTACAGTTGCTGATTCCATGGTAAAATCTATCCTAGGATGGTACTCGATATCATCGTTGACAAGACTTGCCCTAGGGTTAGATGTTACCGACATATCTTCATTCGAAAAAATTTCGCCTATTTCCGTTGTCTCAACGCGTTCCCCTGATATCACGTCTTCCATCCGGCGGTGTGTTTTTTCTGGAATCCGCGACCCTTCCATCGTTTCGTGTTCAGAATTAAAATTTGGCTCCACGACCACGTCTTCTTTTCGCTGGGACGCCTGTATATCGGGCAAACCTTGTATCTCTCTCACCTTAAATGTAGGCTGAATGTTCTTTCTCAAGTTATATCTCTGGTTATTGTCCATAATTCTAGATTAACTTATCTATCTTACAAACTATCTTTTATAGTTAGTACAATTATTATAATTAGTTATAGAAGTTATTTGGAGTAGTGTACAACTTGGAAAAAGCCAACACGTTGCGGCGCCAAAATGTAATACAACTTTTTTATTTTTATTATGTTATTTTAAATAATTTGTAATGTTTTTATAATTATATATATATTTTTCTTTTAAATTGTTATTGTCTTTCTCGGGGTTTTAGGTTAGTGCCGGCTTCTTCCAAATGTTATTAATATGAATAAAAAAAATAATGATAAATCAAATATAATACAAAAAAAATAATCAATCAATAAAAATGTTGAATGTATTAATGAAATAAAAAAAAAATGTATATATATTTAATATATATAAACAATTTTTTTCAATAGTTCAAGTTCCCTCACCAATCACTTAAACAAAAAATATATTCCAACAATAATTACAAATCTCACCATTCTTTCACTGTTTTTTTTCTTTCTTAATATTGTTTTCTGGTAATTGTTTAATTCAATATATTTAACCTTTCTTCATGTTCCAATAATTATTTTCAATATTTCACTTTGACTATTATTTCCATCTTCTCAATCTCATTTAACACATTATATCTATATCTCAACTGTACTTCTTAAATTCTCCAGACTAACTGCATAATTTTCTTTTTTCTTTTTAACTGTTGTTTTTCCATCAGCTGATTCACTGTTGTTCCACTCATATGTTTTTTTTTATTCACTTGCCTACTAGATTTTTTGTACTTGTGTGTGTGTAATGTTTATATATATATATATTAATGAATTAATTTAGATCTATCATTTCTATATTTAAATAATGAAATAAATTTTGAATAAATAAAATCTTTGAATAAAACTCCATATAACTTAGGCTATATCTAATTTTTTTAAATATTTTTTATAAATAACTTAAGAAATTTAAACTATATATATTTTGAATTGTTATACTACATTTAAAGTAGTTGATTGTAATACCTTGATTACAATTTTAGCACAATTGATAAGAAAACATTCTAAAGTTTGAAATTAAGATTATGTGTAATTAGGTTTCTTTGCTAATTTGTTTCAGATGAAAAATGTTTAGTTGATTATCCATCAATTAAAGATGGAACTAAACTGAATCTGGTTGTGAAGAAGGAACCAATGGCAGCAGAAGGGCAGTCAGAAAAATCTGTGCTTAGAGAAGCAGCTTATAAATTTTTAAGAGATTTTTATTCAGAATCTGACACTTTGAAGATTGTAGATGAATTTATCAAGGTAATTGTTATTATATTTTGATTATGTGAATTGTTTTTGTGTATTAATTGGGTAACAAGTTGTCATACGAATTGAATAGTTACAATCAAATTATCAAGATACGATAATAGACGCTATAATAAAATAGTTGTTTTTCAACACTAAACTTTTAAAAATCAGGCTTTGTATTGCACCACAAAAAGATGACATTAGTTAGAATGTCATGTAAATCAGTTTAATTCATACTGTAGGCATAAATTTAGGCTATAGAGATGGTTTTGATTTATAATTCTAAACCTGATACCTATTACATACTTAACTCGGACACCCATTAAATTTTGCTTTGTCATATATATGTAGTATGGAGAAAGTTATGTGAAAAAATCTAATTAGGGTTTGTAGCATATCATATATCCATGTTAGATCCTCTGAGTTTTAAAAAGTGGTTTTTGGAATGGTGTCCGTCTATTGTTTGTACAGTTCTCTCCATATTCCTGTACCGATTTTTAAGTGCAGATTTTTGGCCATAATTTCAATATGTGCTTTTTAGATTATAACAATAGTTTACTATATGGAAATGAAGCCAGGAAATATATTCACAAAATTCTTTATTAAGATTATTCGTATAAGTATAACTAGATTTTACAATATTCTTGATCTCGTGGTAATCTATTATTTGAGATGCCACGGCTAACTACCGCAGTTTTGGTTGTGGATAAAACTAGATAGATGATTAAGTAGTGAAAGGATGTGGTGATTAGTGATTGATTTTATACTGTTGATATGGATTTCGAAGGGATATAAGTATATTCTAGTCTTTATTAAAACGTGGCTGTATAAATGTAGATAGTTCTTAACAATTTTAACTCTCCAAATTTCTGACGATGACATTATAGTTACCAATTATTTCATGTGTGTACTTCCGTAGATGAAGCTATCCAATATCTTGTCAACCTGATTTTAGTGTTCAGATTTATATTTCACTGTTATAAAGAAACTTTTAACACTTACTTAAAATGCAATCTTGTTGCTTCTATCCTGGCACACGAGTTCCCCCTCCAATCCGCCACAACCTTTTCCTTCCTCCTCTAGTTTTGTTATTGTTTCTTCCTTACTTGTTGTTAACATTTTTGTCTTATTTTAAATTTCTTTTTATAATTTGATGTTTACAGTTTGTTCGAATGTTAGTTGACTAATGTTATTGGTGAGATGTTAATGAAGATGGGTTATGCATGCGTTTGGGTGATCATGACTCATTTGATGGTGGTCAGCGTCTTGTGATTTATGATATGTTACCCTGTGATGATAGTTTATTTAGTTTATTTATAACTAGGATTACGGTAGCGTTATAGATTTTGATCATATTTTGTTCAAGAGTAGTTGTTGGGACCCAAACTACGACTTGTCATTTTTTGAAATATTGTTTCATAAATTTTTGGTTTTGTGGATGGGTGTGTAAGACAGTTTGTGGGATGTTTTCGGACAATATATTTAACTGAATTTAACTTATAAAGTTACACCTAAACTGAGTTCCTACATGTTTTTATAAAAATAAAATTGTTATTTCAAATTATTAAGTCACTTGCCTGCAAAATGGCTTGACCCAAACTGTATAATATAAAAAATAATTAATTATAGTTTACAACTAAATTTTTTAATAAAAAAGGTAACCTGATTGCTGTCGAATTCATTTTGTATTTTAAACTTGTAAACTGTAATTTACTTTTATATGAAATTTGACACATTGATTCAGTTTATATAGCCTATCATCATATTTATCCAAAATTTTATGAAAGTAACTTGCATTGATTTTGAAAATTTACATACAATTTTAGGACGATTCGGAGTTTTGAGGGTAGTAGTGATGAAAGTTTTGTTTATTTAGTTCTGCATTAGACACATTTTAGAGTAATATTTGTGAACCATTTATTGAAACATATAAAAAGAATTTTTGCTATTTTATAGATTTTACTAGTAAGAAAATATTGTCAATAATTTTTTATTTCTGAATTTGCAGGAGTTCAATCATTCAATGTCAACACTCAGCTTAGATGACTATGATAGAATCGCTTGTTCATATTTCGAGGAAGACAAAATGAGTTGAAAATCCAATGTGTAAATTATGATAGGGATTATTGTAAAAAAGAATAAAAACAAAGAACTTTTTATAAGATTAAACTACAACTAGTTAATCTTAAGGTATGCATGTCTTGAACTTACGTTTCCTAATCCTTCGCTAAATGTTAATTTTATTCTGTAATTAAATCATTTTAATTAAGAATAATAATTTTTGTTAATTTCTTAGCCTTGTTTATTTTAATTATATTTATTTAGATGAGTTAGGAATTTTAATTTTTCAGTTCCTAGATAGGCCAAAGAATTCTTAGGCAATTATAACAGGAGAAGGTTGAGAACATGCATAAGAATAAATTGAGATAAAGTGAAAACACTGACAGGGTTTCTATCAGAACACTGTAGACTTAGGGAAACTTTAGAAGGATGGAATAGAAAATGATGAGACCTACAGATTTTGTCAAGAGTGGGAGAAGACTTCTATACCATCTATTAGACGAATGTAATGCGAGTTAGAAATATAGACTGGTACGGTACATACCTTTGATGCACTTTCTAAAGGAGTTGATGCTAGAGGGGCTTCTAAGACAGGCACAGTAGATCTCTAGAGGTACTTTACTCCCATATCACTACAATTACATAGTGTGCTTTAGTGGATTCAGTCATTGAGTAAATTATTTCTCTTGCTACAAAAGTTGCGAGTTCTGTCTTCCAATAGTGGACACTAAGTCACTTATCCTAACCTAATTGGGATGGATGACAAAATGTTATTGTATAAAAGATATAATAGTGCTAAGTTAAGAAATAATATATGACACCGAAATATACTCATCTTTATTTATATGCATCACAATTCTAGACATTGTCCATTTCAAAATAGACCCCATTTCCACTTACACTGATCCAATCATATTTTGTACAGGTCGAAGACGTTAAGAGCAGATGAGTTTCTGTCAACTGTTTTATCATCTGCAATTTTTCTTCACTGCATTTACTAACTCAAAACGTTTTCTTTATGCACAGTGACTAGGGAAAAGAAAAAAAAATCACACAGTGCTGAATATAGAGGATTTTCCTGTGTAAATTCTGTTCGTCGTTCAAAAATGGCTTGATAGAAAGTGCTGTATTCATAGTCACCTTATCCTGGTAATTTGTTTTTTTCTCTCAGGTTTGTCAAAACTTCTTTATAATAACAACACTAGTTCATTGTTGTGCTTTCTGGAACCCTTTGTTCCAAAATTATACTCTACATTGTAAGATGTGATTATAGCTAACCCACTGTTCAAAGTTTTTGTAATTGTCATTTAAATAATTTTAATTTCTATGTAAACTTCTTAAATAAAATATTCTTCTTAAAATAAAACTTTCTTAATTAAATATGTAACTAAATCCTTAATAACTTAATTTATTTGTTTTTTTACTTATTTGTTTTTTACTGGTTGGAGAATGTCCCATGCTTACAACATCAAAAAAGACAATGAGCATGGTGTTGAATTTGGATTTGTTGATGAGCTTGGCAGAGTTGGTGAACTTCTTGAACAATTTGACTATTTTGTACATTTTTCCAGTTCTTGAAGTGACATCTATTGTGACGCTCAAATATAATAGTCTTCTTCATAAGCATTTGAAAACATTCTGTTGGTTTTTTTTTTTTTCAATTTCACTAAAAATTTAAAACTAACATGTTATTATATGGGAGTGAGTTACAGTGCCTTCTACTTCTCAGCTGAGGAATTCATGTTTATAGCAGTACCACCAGCCTCAACTCCTTTAGGAAGAACCCTTCTCTCTTGACAGAATCTATATGTCTCATCATTCTCTCCTATCCTTAGGTGTTACAATGCTTACAAGGTGTTACAACACCCTGACCTTACAACGCTCCAATAAAGAATCCTGTCAATGTTTTAAACTTATTTTTTACACAGCTTGATGAATGGTATTAACCTTCTGTTTTAATTTACCAGATCTTCGACTTATCTTAGCTCAGGTAGTTTTTCCCATAGGCTCGAGGGAGCTTCTTCTACTATCCTTAGTACCTCTCCTTGTACAAGAATCTGCAAGATAACAAAATAGTTCTGGTCTTGTGAGGGTAGATGAGGGGTTGGAAATTAACATTTTGCTCTACTTCTTTATCTTTATATTATTTTTTACAAACATATTTTTGCCTAACATTCTATATAACTTTTTAAACTTAGTACACAACTCACAATCAACTTAACGGCCAAGAATGTTGACGTTCATCATGCAAGTTCAGTTACATCCACTTTTAACTTTTACACAGACCTTTCACCTTTCCTGAATTCAAACGGTAGAGATAAGAAAACTGCTACATACTGTTGGTGTATTCTTGATTTTGGAAGTGCTGCTAAATACGTTCAAAGTATTGTAATATTGCAAAAATATTTATATTGTATTCTTGTGTTTCCAATATTTTAAGCTCATATAAACATTGACTATGTGGCATTAATATCTTATATTATTTCAACAATTGCCAGTTTAATTGAATCCAAATTTGGAATGTGATTAAGGATAGGTGTTCTACAAAATAATTGAATTTGAACAAAATTGCTTTTATTGGACGAATGTAAAGAGATGGGCCCAAAAATTATATACAATTTTTTATTAATCTATCGAATTTGTCATTGTTTTTTCTGGGTATATTGCCTCTGAATCCTCCAAAAAAATTTATGTTAGTGAGTTTTTATAAAACAAATATATTTGTTTTAAATTACTGAGGTCAAAATTAATATACATAATCAGTTTTTATATAAAATATTTAGTTTTACTATTCCTTGAACATTTTACTTATAGAAATATCATCAGTCAAAGTAGGTTGTTGATGACAGTTATCACATTATTTGAAATACACTACACACTATATTTTAAAAAGACATCCAGTCATTAAGACTTGTCTGTTTATTACTGGTAAGATAGTTGATGATTGAATATGTTGCTAAAAAAATAAAGATTGACAATATTTAAAATGACAATAGTTTTGAAACATTTTTTCTTTTAGAATCAGTCCTACTACATGACCCTTCATTACGTGCATTGTTGAAGTTGACAAACAGATTCACAAATAACAAAATTATATCAGCATTAGCTGTGTGATGAAGCCCTTGTGCTCACACTTTAAATTTAATCCGTATGTAGACTTAAAAAGTTATGTTGTTAACCCAGTATTAAGAGAAAGTGGGGGAAATTGGTAGCAAATCGTAGTCATGAAATCTAAAATTATAATACCGGGAATTAAATGTGTTTATCTCACCTCACCTAGTAGACTTATCCGAAATATATTGAGAATGTTTTGATCAAACCCTATAGGCCTACAATAACCAAAAATGTGCCAAAAGAGCCTGAATCCAACACTGGTGTACCTCTAAAAATTTCGTAGACAAGTACATACATGTTTGACAAAAATATATAGTTTTTATATTTGCAGTGAATGTTCAACATTTATTTATGAAAAGGAGTATTAACTTGCCAATTAAAAATATTAATGCAATAGAAATTCACAGGGTGAGTTATTATAGGGGTGTAACATATCGGGAATGCCTTCAGGGAATCATGAAAAGTTCAAGTAAACTTGTACTAAAAAGCTTCATGTTCGGTCCGTCAGCGTTTTTCCTAAACAGATTTATAACTTCGGATGAGATATTAAATCCAAATTAAGTTTACACGTTTTGTATATGAACTTTTACTAGTATACCAAAAATGAAGACTTTATTTTGTATATTTTAAAAATGGCAGCCGTTTAAAATTGTTAATGTTGAATATTTCGAAAACCATTAATATTATAGAAAATTTATGAAATATAAATTATTTTCCCCCTTTTAATAACAAAATATCTTTATTACAGATCAAAGGATAACCAAGTTATTGATAAAGTAATAACAATTACTTTCTTGCTATTTGGCAGCAACATCCAGAAGTTTATGATAGCCTTTATTTCTTGCTATATTTATTAATATATATATATATGAATAAAATAAATATTTGAAAAAAGGAAGTTATTCGTTATCGATAACTTTGTTATATTTTGGTTTATAAAAAAATGGAGATATCTTTTTCTAAACCAGACATTTTTTAACAAAACAAAACAGCTGTTTTTATTATTGCTTTCGATATATTTGCTTGACAAGCAGAGATGTGAAGAAAGTGACTGGTAGGAGAAGTATAGCAGGGCAATGGGATAAGGAGAGCTCAGTTGTGTGTCCTGTTTATTCTTTAGTTTTGTTTTAAATCTATAGTCAATCCAGAGTAAGGAGCTAATTGTGCACATAAGCTTGTTCTTTGGTAACAGGGAAAGACAGGATAGGAGAGCTCAGTTGTGCAAATTGGTTTGTTCGTTTGCTTCTTGTAAATATATATTCATAGTTTGGGTTATAATAACCTAACCTTCCTCTCAATTATATGATTGCCCTCTTACAGTACTAATTCGCAACTTTTGTTTTCCACTTGTCTCTCGATCAGCTCTTTTCTACAAACTGTATGACTCTTTTTGAAAAAACAGTTTTTAATACTTAAACTTATAGCTTTTGTATTTTAAGAATCTTAACAGGGCTTAAAAAAAAAAAAAAAAAAAAAAAAAAAAAAACATACGCAAACAGTCAATTTATTTAATAACATAAATGGAAATTGGTAGAAATTAGCACATTAAATTTATTAGTAGTAGCAGAAAGATTGTAAATATTATTATTTTCATAAGGGTTACTTATTAAAAACCCTCTATCTTGATAGACTGGAGGATGCATTACAAAACATGCAAAGTAGTATCATCCTCGGAGGAGACTTCAATTCCAGAGTTCTTGATTGGGGATCTGAGGACACTGACCCGAGAGGGCAAAAGATCCTGGATAAGGTATCCAGACTTGGACTAGAGATATTAAATGATGGCACAACGACCTTCAGAAGAGATGGTCAAAGAGAGACAGTACCAGATATCTCCTTTGGTTCCGAGAGGAAGTATAAATGACTGGGAAGTCCTAGATGAATTCAATCTCAGTGATCACGAATACATTATGTTTTCCACTAGTCACTTACAGAAGAGACGTAAACAACAGCACGTCCCGAGATGGTATCTCGCGAAGCTGAACAAGGAAACATTTGAACTCACCATCCAGCAAGGAGAAAGGGCTCTAGCAGAACTCCCAACGGAGAAGGCAAAAGATGCGGAGCAACTAGTAGAGGCAACCATGGAACTCATTGAGCATACATGCGCAACATCAATGCCAAGGAAGATGGACAAAAAAGGGAGACCTCCTGCATACTGGTGGAATGCCGAAATCGCGGACCTAAGAAGAGAGTGTCAACGTCTGCGAAGGAGAACGCAAAGAGCAAGAAAGAGAAACGACTGGACTCAAATGGACACACGTAAAGATGAAGAACGAGCAGCAAGAAAACATCTCAGTCTAGCCATAAAAAAGAGCAAAACATCGCACTGGAGATCACTCTGCGCCTAAGTGGATAATGACCCGTGGTCCCTAGGGTACAAAATTGTACTAAAGAAACTCGGCAAGTACGCAAAACCACCTCCACGTGATGTAGAGGTGATGGAGGGAATAGTCGCAGGACTGTTTCCGGAACACAAGGAGAGACAAATCCAGCAAATGGACGTCCATGCTGACGAGATGCTCCTATTTACAGAAAAAGAACTGATGACAGCGGTGCGATCTATGAAGAACCAGAAAGCGTCAGGGCAAGATTCCATCAGAAATCCTTAAGTTAGTGGCAAAAACAGCTCCCTTGTATAAACTATACATGTCTGAAAACTGGGACTTTCCCAAAAAGATGGAAATGGCAAAAACTAGTCTTTATAGACAAAGGAAAAGGAGACCACAACAGTGCATCGGAAAATCGGCCTCTGTGCATGCTAGACACTGCGGGTAAAGTGGTAGAAAACCTCATAAGACCGAGGCTTCAAACAGCGGTAATGGCTGGTGGGGACCTATCCAATAAGCAATTCGGGTTCCGACGCAATAATCAACGGCCGACGCGGTCTCAGTCCTTAGAGAAACATTTCGGATGGAACAAGAAAAGTATCAACATTCGAAAGAGGTTATTCTGCTTGCTACCATCGATGTCAAGAACGCCTTTAATTCGGCTAGTTGAGAAAATATGTTGAACCCTCTACGAGATAAGTACAAAGTTCCCCCTTACATACTTTGCATGGTGGATAATTACCTCAACGATAGACAGCTCTTGTATGAAAGCAAGGATGGTCTAAGAGCTAAGAAAGTATCCGCAGGAGCCGCACAAGGGTCAATCCTATGACCGAAGCTTTGGAACATATCGTATGACGATATTCTTAGACTGGAGCTGCCCGACGGATGCCATCTAATGGGCTATGCAGATGATATAGTGATAAGGAATAAAGAGGAGATTCAAGACAAGCTATCCAGCGTCATGCGGATTTTGAGAGGATGGCTAGACGATCGTGGACTAGCGCTTGCGGCGGAAAAGACCGACCTAATATTCTTAACTAAGAAGCAAAAGGCGACTTTCAACAACATCCAAGCGATGCACATCGAGGACCTTGTCATTGAGACAAAAGAGAACATTAAATATTTGGGATTCACCCTAGAGTCAAAAATGAGCTTTGGAGAACACATTAGAAAAGGGACAGATAAAGCATCGGCGGTAACACAATCGCCCAGTCGACTAATGAGGAATATCGGTGGTCCAAGGGCTAGCAAGAGAAAACTGTTGATGTCAGTCACCAATTCCATACTTTTGTACGGCACAGAGATATGGGGAGAGACTCCGCAAAAAGAGTTTCATCGCAAAAGAATAGCCAGGGTGCAGCGCAGAGCTGCTCTTAGAGTATGCAGTGCATACCGTTCTGTATCAGAACCGGCAGTACTAACCATTACAGGAACTATCCCAGTGGATCTGCTAGCACTGGAACGAAAGACTATTTACGAGAGAAGACGTAACGCTGAAAGAGCTGGTGAAATCATCGGAAGAGTCAGGATCACGGACGAAGAAAGGGCTGTGACCATGGACCAGTGGCAACAAAGGTATGACGCGGATCGCCGAGGCAGATGAACTGTGTGCCTTTTACCAAATGTGAAAGGTTGGATAGAGAGGAGTCATGGGAAGGTATAAACTATTATTTGACCCAACTGCTGTCTGGACACGGTTACTTCCGTTCCTGTCTGTTCAAACAAGGAAAAGTAGAAAGCCTTATGTATCTCGCTTGTGGACAAGCCGTAGACAATGCAGAATACACATTGTTCATATGCAGCCAATGGAACCTACAAAGAGGAGTACTGAGAGAAAAGATCGGAGAATTCACCCCCGAAAACACGGTAGAGCTTATGCTGAAGAAGGAGGATAACTGGGACGCCGTAGCTAAGTATGTGAAGACGATTTTACAGACGAAGAAACAGAACGGTCTGGTCGGCGACCACAACACGTGAAGCAACAGCAGCATTAGCAGAACAGAGCAAACGCCAATCTGGCGAAGAACAGCCATCTTGAGTAATGCTAACGCGGGTCCAGGATAGAAATCTCAACGAGGTTTAGATAAAAGAGGAAGGGTTTTAGTGGGTCGTACTGGTGGTACCGCCCCACACTCCAGTCGGTCTCGCTGCGCCACTGATGGTGCAGATGCGCATTTCCCCCTTCTTTGGAAAAAAAACCAGTCTAAATTTTACAAGATTTAACCAGACACATGTTTACCTTTGAGCTTGTTTTGATGCAGCTAGCTTTTTGACTTTAGGTACAAAAGATAGAAGGTATAATCTTAAATTTGGACTTTCATTTAGCTCATCACAATATTTATTTTGTATAAGGATATAAGAAGAGAACAGTAGTGAACTCAAGTGGTTTTTCACAGAGTTTTACATATTCTTCCTTGATGTTTGCCCAGAAGATGAGAGAATATTGATTTAAAATCAGCTTTTAAGGAAGAATCTGTTGAAATTCATTACCTTATATTTTTCATTGGTGCATAACATAGTTGCTTTGAAACAATATACTTGATTTTACTTTATTGATAATCACTGAACTGATAAATAAATATCTTAGTCATATTTGTATATCTTAGAACAAATTCTAGAAGCATCCACAGTAGGAGTAGAGGATTCAATATCGGACCAATGTATTCTTGATTATTTTGAAAATAAATACATGAAAGAAGGTGTGCAACGCAATGCAGTTGGCATAACATATAGGTCACGGACGACATTTGCTAGGGTTAATGTCAATCATTTTTGAGACCGATTCCATTTCCAATGTTTAAAACTTCCTATTCATCATCACATACATTAATGTTTTATGATTTTGTTTTCATTACTAATTATTATCTGTGTGTCCCTGCATGAGCCAAAGCTTACCACAGGTTGGGAACCACCATCTCATAGTCTACCCGACATACCATGTAAATTTACTTATGGAATTACAAGGGGAGTTTGATAACCAAGTGACTGAAAATTTTAAAATATTTTACCAAAATTTTATTTAGTTTTGACAAAGTCTCCTTTTCGCTCAATGCACTTTGTTCACCTTCTTTAAGCTTCCAAAAAATATAATTTCCCTAATCTCTACAAAAACAGACATTTGTTTCACCGATGACTTCCTTATTAATGAGCTTATTTGTCCAACAAGCCATTTCGTCATATGTGCAAACAAAGATGTTGAAAGGGACCAAATATGGAGATTAAGGTGGATGAAGGAAGAGTTTAGCACAATTCAACAATTTTTCCTATGTCAATGAACACGTGTGAGCTTTTTGCATTGCTGTGGTAGAAGAGAATTATTTCTTCACCAACTAGGGTCACTTTTTCATTAATTCACCATCAAATAAAGAGGCATAATGCTGACCAGTGATAGTTGTTTTCCCTTTTTCCAGGTTGTCAATGAAGACTATAGCAAGCAAATTCCAGAAAACTGTGTAGACTTACCAGCTGATGGAACATTTCTTTGCCTTCTTTACAGTATGTTCATTAAGAGAAATCAACTGTTTTAATTTCTCTTCCATTACCCACTTTAATTACTCATTCAGGTGATAAGGTAATAATTGTCAAAAGATGAAATGAAACTTGTGATTTGAGCACCATCTTAAAATCACTAACTTATTGCTAGCTTACTCGTTGATTAGAATCAAAAATTAAAATAGTCATTAACAAAAGATGTCATCAGTTTAGGATAAATATAAACACAATTTAATTTAATGTCAATATCTTAAACCATTTTTTTATATGTACAAAAACATATTATAATACATAATCAATATTAGTTGCTATTTATAAGGAAGATGGCAGAAATATTGGAAAATAACTAATAAAATATAACCATTATATAATAATACTACATTTTAGAGTCTACATAATGCTATTATTATATATATTATTGTTTTTATATATATACATTATTATACTGATTGTTTAAAAAGTTTAGAAAGGTTAAATTAAAAAAAAATAAATCTTGCAAACGTGTTCTTAGTAGTAAAAAAACTATCTTTTTTCATGTGAGATAAATTCACCTCTCATATCAGAAATGGGGTTTTTGAGGGGATACCTAAAATTTTTAAATGTAAACTGCTATTGAGTTATACCTCAAATTAAAGAACTTGTTATTAGAACAAAACTGCAGATACTATTTATAGGTCGCTATCTTGCTTCCAATACAAAATGGTGGTTGGTTCGTTTAATGTCAAAAAATACAAACTTAGGTTTTTTTATCTACAAAAATAATAGAGACAAAATATGGAGCAATTTCTTTCATGTATTTTTATGAACTTTAGCAAAATTACTATTGAACATTTCAAGGTAAGGCTATACTGTGTGCCAAAAGTGTGTATATTTTGATCTTTGATTTTAAATGTCATGTAACATGTTAAAAGAATGTTTCTTTCCAGATAAGGGTTATAGGAAATGGTTGATAAATACTATTTACAGTATTTAAACAAAGGAAATTTAATTTATTTCGTAAATTTTGTACCTTTTCTAGAGAGTACTGTATTTAAAGAAATAATTCATCTTATAGAAGTCGTCCAGCATTAAATTTAAATGTTACATTAAAAGGGAAGAATAACACATATTTTATTCATTTTAGCACAACCTAAATCTTGAAAAGTTAGCGCTTAAATAATAACTTTCCTGATTTTTTTTTAGTCTCTTTATTATATTACTAAAATAAAAAAATAATGTAATTTTACATTTGACCAGTTGCCATTTTGTATTGGACCAAATAAGGACCACTAAGTTGTGTAGTTTTATTCTAATAAAGAGTTTAAAAATAAGGAATCACTGGGGGGGGGGATTATTTTTAAAAATTATGAGTTGGCTCCCAAAAATCCCAATTTGATGAATGAATTGACCTCACAAAGCTTTTTTTTTATATAGAAAACATTAGTAAGATTTCAGTTTTCTAGTTTTAATAATTTTTAAATAATTTAACCATTTCAGGCCTTTTTGTACAGATTTAAATGTTTCTATATTTAATAAGCAAACAATTCTGGGAATAAAACTTCATACATAGGTGGTTGTGAGGATTGATGCATTGCTGGATTGGAAGGCGTGAGAGGTGTACCAATACTGCCAGATAAACGGCCAAACAGTTCGTTTAATTTGTATTGCAATGAATCTTCTTCCTGAAAACAACAATTTAAATTGCAATGTATTTTAAATTTAAATACTATCTTCTAAAATCATTGAGAAATTTATAAAAATTTTAATTTATCCAGAATATTAAGAGGTTATGGTAATCACAAGGAACACAATGGTGTTTATATCAGAAATTACAGCTTCAAAGGAAGGTCAGAAAACCTAAGAATTAGGGATACCAAACATGAAAATTTATGCCGCTCACATAAGAAAAAAATCCTCCAACTCCAATTAAAAAAATAATCTAATTAGTGGTATATTATTTTTAATCTACATTTCTTTATTTAGTCAATAGACTGCATTGTGTAAGACAACAGAAATCAGTTCTATTCATCTTAATTGCTGTGTCAGTGTTACAATAATGTACAAGAGTTTTTTTTTTTACAACAAACATTTATCATTTCTTATTAATAACATGTAACATAACCAAAATTCCAATAAGACCAACAAAAAATAAAAATAAAGACAGATGGCATTACAAACAAATAATTCAACAAAACATAAACACGAGGTTGTAACAATTGTGGACATCTACTTGTGCCTTAATTATTATCCTCCAGCTGTTAGTAGAAGGATCCAGAAAGTAATAACTTTCTCAGACTAAATCTAAAAACTTTTATGTCCTCAATTTGTTTGGAAGTTTGTTATCATGAATCTAGGCATCAACCAACACCATAATCGGATGGAAAAACAGTCCCTAAATCCATTTTTGATGTATAATTGGAGAAATACAAGTCGACCCCTATATGACAGTAATCATATTACTATATTGATTTTAAGTTAGAGCATTTTATTTTCCTTTGTGATAATAAATAATCGTCTTTATTATCCGTAATAATAATGACTGATAATTTATAGTTTTCCTTATATCTTCTTTTGAGAGGGGTTTGTATATTTTATGATAGTTTGGGGGTTTTTTAATATCAAATTATATTGATAATTATCTTGTCTTTGAGGAACTTTTATTTACACGTTTCCTTTTTATAAATTTAATACTATTATTGCAAACAAAAACTGAAACAAAAATTATATATATTTGTGGATAAAATAAAGCAAAAGCTTAAAGTTTCAAATATTTAATAGTATAAATGAGCTACAATTGTTTCGCCTTGCGGCATCGTCAGTTGCCCGACGATGCCGCAAGGCGAAACAATTGTAGCTCATTTATACTATTAAATATTTGAAACTTTAAGCTTTTGCTTTATTTTATCCTTGAATATGGAGTTTCAACAAGAAATATCTGCTATTACATTAAAATATATATTTGTGTTTCGACATTATTGTTATTGTTATGGAAGAAAGATTTGTTTTGATTTTATCAGATGGCTAATTTGTAATATTATAAATAGCCGTTTATTTATTTGTGTAAGGAATTCTAAATCAAAATCTTTATTTGTATAAGTGTCAAAACAAATTTTACTTATCTTGATACTCAGTTATGTGTTATTCTTCGATTTTATGAAGTTCATCGATTTATGTTTGGTTGATTGGTTTCTTTTGTGTGTGTTTACTCAGTTCAAGACTCATGCCGAATAAAGAATTAGAATATCACAGACCCGTTCAGCACGTCATTCAGCTAATCTTGCAAGTTTGAAACGTGCTACTTTCAGTTACGATGTTTCAATTGACTATAGTGCCTATAAATGTGTTGCTATTAGATCTATGAACACAGTTTGCCCACATTGTAATGCATTGAAATACAAAAATAAAGCCGGATTGTGTTGCGCAAATGGCAAAGTGAAATTAGTGCCATTGGTGCCGCCACTAAAGCCATTGTACTCATTGGTTTCAAGAACAGCAAGGGATTCCATATATTTCCTTACAAATATCCAAAAATATAACAACTGCTTCTAAATGACTTCATTTGGGGCAACAAATGTAGTTTGGGACAATTTCATGCCAACTTTCAAGATAGAAGGCCAAATATACCACCGAGCAGGTTCACTGTTGTGTGTCTATTTCGATCTGCCTTATATTATGAATAATACTAAAGAAGAATGTTGTCATATTAGTCATGTGATTGTATTACATGTAATAGAAAACAGGGATAGATTACTGCGTTTTCTGAAAATAATGACGGTGATAATTATTCTGACTCCAATAGTTATTACACTAACATATCTCAAAATTCAATTTATAATTAGGTCCATCATCTATAATAGTTCAACACAAAGATTAGGTTAAGCCTAGCCTAGACCAGTGTGAAACATAGCAACAAATATAATAATACACACTTAAAACAGCTGATTAGATCCATTAGCTTTAATAATTCAACACAAATCTAGGTTAGGGCTAGCCTAGATCAATGTGTAACATTTTGAAAAGTGTTAATAACTTGATTTTGGTAACAGCTAGTAATAAATAAATTTCGATAAAATCAACTAAAATTAAACTTCAAGCAGATCCTGAGAATTCGATGTGGGAGCATCTTAACAACAGCATATCTTTAGAAACTTCTCAACAGATTTCTACACAACTTCAAGATTTCGCTTCACGACTTCCCTTGATCACTTTGAGGACATCGGAGTCAACCGAAGTCAACTTTAAAATGTATAACCAAGGTACCACTCTTAATATAAGAACGAATATTTGTTAAATATTGGATATATAAAACAACAAATTAAATAAATTTGGAAAACGTAAATTAAAGTAGAGTCGATTTGTTATTTATATATTTATGTTTCTTTTGTCAAACATAACATATAATAAATGTTGTAAAATAGTAAAGTTTAAGATTTTCATATAATTCAGATTGTATTTGTAGTGGAAAAACAAAAGTTATATTTTGTAGAGAGATATAAAACTATTTTTTCAATTAAATAAACAAAAGTTACAAATTACATTGAGAAATAAAACTAATTTTTTCAATTAAGTAAAAGAAGAATTTTAAATGAGAAAGCTTTAAGTAAATTAATAAATAAAACATTTTGGATTTCTTTATTTGTGTTATAAATATAATCCTATGTGCATTTTCAAGTAGATTAAAATGATTTGTTAAAATATATGTGCTCATATTTTAAATGAGAAGTATGGATTTTATAAATAAAACACACACAAATTCTTTTGTTAAATTCTACATTTATTGTGGTCTAGCCAACCATGGTTTCATCAGTTACGACATAAGCCTCGTCAATGCTGTAACTGGCGAAACCATGGTTGGCTAGACCAATAAATGTAGAATTTAACAAAAGAATTTGTGTGTGTTTTATTTGTATAACATGGAATTCTATCAAGTATCGTCGGTCATCAGTATAAAAAAGTATAGATTTTGAACTGCTTTTTCAAATACACTCCCAGAGAGAGAGTTCTATTAGATAGATAAAGTAGAGCTAGAGTAATCAAATTAAAAAGAATTTTTATAAAGATTTAAAATTTCTTGTAAAAACTATCAAGAATAAATTTTTCTTGTAGAGTTAAAGGTAAAATTTCATTCTTGTAACGAACTAACGTTGTAAGAGGCTGCCCGGCAAAGTGGAGTTTATTCTTGCAGCTCACTCACGTTGTAAGATGTAATGTTTTTAAGATATTTAAATGTATTTTAGTTTTCAAATGTATTATAAATGTTGTTAGAGAAGTCTCTTGCCTTATCACATCAATAAAGGTTGTTTGTAACAGACATCGTGAGATAAAGATTTAAAAAATACATAAGTACCGATATCCACCACAAATTTATGATAGAGAATTGAAATTTGGTATGATGGACTTTCATGTAACAAAATTATTGCTAAAACTATATTATGTTTTATATACTATCCTCAAAATAAGAAGGGGAGAAAAAATATTCAAAAATATAATTAGTCATATGAATAAAACTGGAGCAATTGATCTTAAGTGCAAGCATGGAGCAAAAGGTTTTGTCCTAAGAATAACCTCTACCTTATATTATATCTACTCAACCCAGTTGAGGCATCATTCGTGATCTCTGTTTTAAGTCATAAAAAGAATTTGAATGATTGAACTTGTTATGGTTAGTTAGTGAAAGCTAGATTTTAAATTTTACTTCAATTTAAATCTGTTTGTAGATTACGTTACATTTCTGTTTAGTCATTTTTTAGCACCCATTTTTCAAGATTACTCTTAAACAATTTTTTTACATGGTCTTGACTTAACATTTTTCCTAATCTACAAATTATGTTTGAGCTAAATTTAGTTATAATAATTTGGTAATAAGCTTGGTAACTCCAAGTATTGGTAACAATAAGTCTATTACTAAATTACTTACATCTTAGCAATATTGTGTTTAGTATTTATTAATATTTGTGGTGGTCAACTGTTCACTCACGTTAACAGTTAACACTCAAGAGTGAACAGTTGACCACCACGTTAGAAAGATGTGGCTATATTATCTAAACTTTATTTTATATTATTTTCGACTTGTACTGCAGTACCAAACATTTTATGTTTATTTATTTTTGTGAAATGTGTATCAGTGTGTTGTGTAAACGTGTTGTTTCATCTGATGATGGTATATGTTATACCGAAACAGCTGTAATGAAATATTAATAAATAAATACTAAACACAAGATTGCTAAGACGTAAGTAATTTAGTAATAAACTTATTTTAAAGCATTCATAAGGCAATATGGAATTTATAAAAGAATATATATTGGCATATATTCAATTTTATTAATAAGGGCCAATAGCTCAAGAAAATCGAGAATTTGGTACATAAGCTGTTTTACTATTTCCTGAATATAACTCCTAAAAAAGTTGGGGAAAACTGAAAATGTCAGTTATCTGAAAAAGGTTTCTCAGTAGGCCTATAACAGATCATATTATGCAGCTTTGTGATATGGATATATCCAAGACCAAGGTTGACAAATTCAGCGGATATAAAAAAAAAATACCAAAAGAAATTTAAAGTAGGTGCATGCAGAGTATTGTTACTATACAAACAATCTAGGTACATATGAAGTATAAAATATGATTAACTATTTTTCTTACTTTTATAGTACTTATAGTTACTAGCTCTTGGAAAGGAGTGTTTCTAAACGCTTCACTTAATTGCTTCTGACGTTCTGCTTCTGCCTCTCGTTTGACTTCAGGGCTTTCTGACAGAACTCGTTTCATCGCTTCAAAAGTCAATTCTTCCTCAGGACATTTCTATGGAAAACAATGATATTATATTACGATATTGATATATTTGCAAATATTATTACAGCAAAAATAATATGTTCCACAAGTTAAGAGATAAACATGATAATCTATCTAATTTGTAATTCTGTAAATTATTGTAAAATTTAAGTAATTCTTTAGCACAAGTTCTTAATAAAAAATTTAAATAAAATTTGTACCCACCACATTACTTTTTCTAAAGTAAAAAAAAAAAATAAATAAATCAGTGACAAATTTTCTTCTTAACAGAGATTCGATACGCAACATTTTTTCCTGAATACTTGATCCGTCACCATTATGAAAACGTGGCCTAGTCTTTTCATTTGAGTCATTGTGGCACAGGGTTTCCAATATATATATATATTAGTAATAAATTTTCAAAGAGCTATGGCATGTAGAATCACTCAAAACTACGAGGGCTGTTCGGAACATAAGTTCCCTGTTGTTATAAAAAAGATACCAATATAATTAGACATTTTAAATTGTACACAAATTACAATTACAACTCTTACCTATTTTTCCACATAATTTCCTACTACATTAAAACACTTGTCATATTGGTGAACAAATTTTTTTTCATACCTTCATCGTATAACTTCCCCACGTGTGTTGACCGGTCCTTCAACTCAACATCATTTTCAAATGATATGACCATTGTGATCGTAGCTATTTTTTCATGTTAGGATGTGATAACCACTGGGAGCCAAATCAGTGCTGTTTGGAGGATGAAAACGTCCAGTAGGGCTTATATCATGCACCAGTATGTAAACGAGTATTGTTATTCAAAAAACATTAACAAAAATCAACATGCCATGCCAATTGTTCTGAATAGCTCTTCTCAGCTTCCTTCAAGTGTCTCAGTAAACTGCAAAATTTATTGTAGTGCCTAGTTCCATAAAATCCACCAGGAGTACACCTTTTCTGTCCCAAAAGACAGTTGCCAAGTTTTTTCTCTTACAGAATATATTTGCCAACATTTTAGAGGTTTTTGAATGTTTTTTTGTCTCCATGTTGAGATATGATACTTAAATCTCATCATCTGTCACAATAGGACTGAGGAAATCATCACCTTTCATATTGTACCACAAAAAGAAATTAAGTGCCACATCCATTGATTTTGTGGTCATCAGTGAAAACTTTGGAATCCAGCTCATACAAAACTTGTGGTAGCTTAGCTTGTCAATTACCACTTTGTACAAAACTTTTCGTGATACCTGAGGAAGAAGGTCAAATAATTTTGTAATATTTAAACGTCAGTTTTCTCATTCAACTTTTCAACAAGTTCATCCGTCACAACAGATTGTCATCCATTTCTTTCTTCATCATGGACATTATTCCCTCCGTCCCGGCACCATTTTCTAACAGCACCATCACTCAATGTTTTTTCTATACAATTCAAAATACAAAGTTCACAATGAATGTTTACTGTCGTATGGGAGAGTTTTTGCCAACAGAAAATTAATAACAGCATGTGCTACACAATCAGCATTATTTTCAGCGATATTAGTCATTTTGAAGAACCATATAGGCGCGAGAATAGGATGAACAACTAGCACCGCCCGACTCGTGCTGAGCCAAGCTACACAGTTGTGTAAGATCACACCACTACCCCCACGTCACACATAAACGAAACGAAACTTACTTCCAAACAGCCCTCATATTTATCCTCAAACAACTCTTATTATATACACAAACACTCTTTTCTCTGTATATTTTAAAGTTTATAACTATAGAACTGCTGATCTGATTTTCTTTCCCATGTAGTAAATTATCTGGTCAGGTTTTAGTTTTTATTTGATCCATTAGTTCCCAAGTTATATTGAATGAAACTCGAACACAAGTTCTGACAAATATTACTTTACTTAATCAAACACATTTCAACAACAAAGTCACCATCCTCAGTAATAAACATGAGATACAATAACTAAAATATAACTATTCTCAAATTATAACCAGTATTTTAATATATTTAAAAAAACTCATCAACAACACATATTTTGTCAGTGACTAAGATGGTATATGATATAAATAATAATTGTAAATGAAAACTTTTTTGAAATTTGTACAGTACTTCCCAAGTTTAAAAAAAATGTTTGGTGGCTATAAGAGGAAATCCATATTCTCCGGTATATTTTTGAAATTTCAAATAAAATGTATATTTTTTAATAAAATCAATAGAAAACTTAGTACATAAACTTTTTTTAAATTATTGAAATCACTTTTCAGGTTTCAAAGTTATAGGCAGTATTAGTGGAACACAGCTGTAGGTTCTGAGTCTGTTGGATTGATGAGGGGAAAACATTGGCGATGGTTTGGTTTGTTGGCTACGCTATGACCAACTTTATCAATTTGTTTTAGAAACATATTTTAAGGGAGAAAAACCAATTATTCACAAATCAGATATAAGTAGGTCTACAAAATTTAATACAAAACAAAAGAAGATAATGAAAAAACAACAGATATCAATCAATGATTTTGATTTATTTCCAATAAGGTGAGTGACATAATTCTATTTAATTGAAGGAGAATGGACAACACTTAAATGTTTATTTTAATTGTTAAATGATAAGATACATTTTAAAGGAAGTACCTGAGCATTAAGTAACAAATTTTTCAAGTATAATTCCAGTAGAAAATTGAATGAATAATATACAATGGGTTACTATGAAAATTCAAATGTCTTAAAAGGAAGACCAGTTATTTAAATGGACTAGACTTGATTGTCAATCTAGATAAAAAGGTTCAATTGAACAATAATTCTGTCATATGATGTCCTGAGCTGAAGAAACTAAATAATGGAAATTGTGTAGTCCAAGTGGGCACAATTAGGTATATACAGATAAAGCATGATTTTCACACGGACAGAGCTAATCATTCATAAAACTTACCCTCTGAACTCCTGGAGTAGAAGTTGCACTGTCTAACTCTGTTGAAGAAAGATCTGTGGTACTTCCTTTCATTGTAACTCCACTACTCTCCACCCAGCTATGTCTAAAAACAATCATATAAAACAAATCATTATTTTCCTCTCAATGTATTCTCAGTTAATGTATTGCTAACTTTGCTATAAAATGTTTTACTCAATTTTGAGATCACATACATTTTATATGTTCTTTCATTTGCAGTTATATTGTTAAAGTAACATTTTAAGTTATAGGAAACAGGTTCTGTGATTCTAACCAAAAAATGTTTGGCATTCAGTTTGAGTGGTGTGAATTAGTTTATTCACATTATAACAAAATAAACATTGCACTAATTTTTCCACACACTTAAATACAAAAAGAAACCCTAAACATAAAGTATTTGTTACTATTTTCTGGCAAAATTCAGTTAATAAATTTGGAATTATATCAATCAAAATATGAAAATGTTCTAAGAAAACTATCTTAGAAGGTCAAATATTTCAAAATCACATCACCGAATGCTAAAATTATTTCAACACCAAACATAAAAAGTAATTATAGGTCATAAAACAAAACTTGACAGCAGTCTGGCTTTAATTGATATTTTTAAATCCACTTGTCAACTATAATTTTCATGTAAGTCAATTTGGATTATCATGAAATTTCACCAAAATGTACATCAATAATTTTTGGGCTCAATTCGGTTTCTAATTTTTGATTTATAAGTCAAGAACCAATGTTTTTGGAAGATTGTGAAGGATACTTTTTGTTTAGTTTGTGTTTGGTTCTGTGTATCAGTGTGTGAGAAATTTAATGCAATATCTCTGTTTATTTTAAAACACAATTTCAGTCAACAACAACAAAACTTGAGTTGACCACACATACTGCTGTGGATACTATAAATGGTACATTGGTTGTTCCAATAGCTACATTAAAGCTATATACGTCATTTTTCACGAATCTTAGAATTAATTATAAAGAACAGAATAAACAAAATCAATTTCTAATAAGACTATAGTTTTAAAACTCCTAAATTCAAACACTGCTTATTACTGTATCTCACTGTAGTAAAATTTCTACAATATTATATAACGATTCCATTTAAAAAATAATATTCAAAAATTATTTCACACAATCTTTACACAGACAATCTATACATCTGATCACATTAAACAAAAAATAATTTGTTTTGCCTTCTGTTTGAGGTTAGCCTTCTCATGGTTTATATGCAAGTTTTATAGTTCACAGAAAAGGTTTTTCATTGTATTGTCTACACCAAAAGATAACAATAACCATAGGTTTTAAGATGTTACTGTGTAACTGATTACCTCACTCTGCTGCAAGATTTTTCCATAGCCTAATCTAATATCTTCAATCTTCAACAAACAAGAGTGCGACGACCACTAAGAAATATCAATAAAGACTGGCTAAATACCCAACATTAAATCTATGGATGTAGTATAGAGCCCTCTGAATTACAAGTATGTGGACTTTTTACTTGTACCTAATGTAACTTGCCAAAAGCTTAACGCTACTCTTATTTTATTATGCAAATCTAGGCCTTAAAATTGACACAAAATTTAGCCTATACAAAACCAAAGGTTGATAATTTATTATGTGTTATTTGTTACTTGTGGGCCCCTCTAGGGCACAATACAGTAGAACCTCTGTTAACCGGCCTATATCGTAGTGTACTGGTTGGATGAGATTTTCCAAAAATAAATTGTAATTGAAACACCAAAGTGGCGGCGATATCAAACGACTTTGTCAATAGCGGTATCCCATTGTTGACGGCATAAAAACACTGCGGCACCAAAGCGGCGGCGAGTCAAACAACTTTGTCGATAGCGGGGCTATTCATTTTCAGTGGCATAAAAACACCGCGGCATTGGCACCCGTCGGTATAGCAAACATACACCTACAAAAACGTTTGATGGGCCGCTTTTTTTCCACGAATCATTTTAGTATACATTATGGAAAATATAACATTTCTTTTCAGTTTTCTTCTTGTCTTTGACTGGTTATGATCTACGTACAGTATATACAGTAAATAAAAATAAGTGAGTTACGAAAACAAAAGCGTGTGTTGGTTTCGTTTGAGACGTGGTTAAATGTGTCAAAAGACTTGACAGAGGGGAATCTGTAAAAAAGCATTGTAGTGTTTAATTTTTAATGTTTGATGTATAGTATACATAAGATAATATATACAATACATTTATGTACAATAATATGAGTTGCAATAACAACTTAATTGCATAATGCTTAGCGCTGCCTGATTAAATAAGCTTGCTTTGAACGAAAACCGATTTTTCACGGGAACCTCGGATTAACCGGCCAAACAGGCAACTGGCCCGGGTGTCAATCCTGACTAGACCGGTTAAGAGGGGTTCTACTGTATATTAAAAACAGGTGTGGCAACTTCGAGGGTCCCTAACTGGAGCTACACTTTTTTTCAAGTAGTCTTGGGTTAGATCCCTCTCATATTTTCTATCAGGTCTCTCTTCACCAAGTTTTTTTTCTTCCAAATTTGAAGCTATTAGAGTATTCGAGGTCAAGGGTCCTTATTATATCTTCATTTTTAAACAAGGGAATGATGACTGAGAGGTTTTTCGCCTATAAAAAACAAGGGGAAAATTACCTGTGTGACAAGGATGTGTTTGACATGTGCCCAGAGTCTAATCCTGCAGCTTTCAAACAATCCCCTAAAGCAGTTTGATCAATCAACAGGTTCTCTGCAATAGGACCAGGAGATTTGACATCGTAATGGACTAACAACTCTGGAAGTAAATGTGTAGCGTTTTGTGCTTTACGGTCTCCGATCAACTAAAACAACATTTATATTTATTTTTTTAAATAATTATAAAACATTTTATGAAATAATGCTAATTAAATTGGACACTAGAAAATTTTAAAAAAATGATTTCTATATATGTATTCAACCGTAGAACTGTATCTAGTAATATAACAGAAGAGGATTTGAAAAGGCTCTTTACAAAAAACGGTGCGAAAACATTGCACAAACTTTCTCACACACCTATCCCCAAACCAAATAAAAACCAACAAAAATGACAGTTCAGTAGTTGTCAATTAAAAGTAAATATGATCCATGGACCCAGTCTTTGAAAAAAAGAAGTTATATGAGTTGCTTTACTTTGGCTGTAAGCTCATCCTCAATATAAAATCTTCCTGAATCATAATATTTTTTTTTACTTACGATTTTACTAATGGGTTTGGGTCAATAATCTTCAAAATCTTTGAACAAAACCTGTAGTATAATTTTGAGAAATTACATCAGCCAAATGGCTGTTTTTTGGTGTTTTTTACTTATTACTCACAAACCGGTATTTTTGGTGGTCAATACGTTTTATTTGAGTTCTTACAGGCTACACTTAAAACAAAATTTGATCAAAAACGTTATGAGCCGGTTTTGGAAAAATCGTAATTTTTTTTCTTTTCTTTTTTTTTTTTTTTTTTTTTTTTTTTTTTTTTTTTTTTTTCTTATTACCAAATTTTGAGTTATCAACAAAAAAATGAAAAACTTCCAGAGGTATAGCAAAAGTGGTTTTTTTAATGATGTCTGTCCGTCTTCTGTTGTAATGACTGTAATGTATTACAGTCTAAAACGTGTGGACGAATTAAAATTTAATTTGTATGTGAGCATATTTTACCCATAATATTACCTGTATCATGGTACTTATCCATTTTTTTAATAACTCAAAATTTGGTTGGTAGTTGTCGTAAGAAAAAACACAAAATTGGATCTAATGATTTTGATTGCATTTTGTTAAACTGTAACCTCTAAGCATTCAAACAAAACATATTGGGCACCAACATCTCTCTATAAATGTTGGTTCGTGAGCATTGATAAAAAACAAAAAAACTGTTAAAAAGTATGTAATTCCTCTAAATCAACTCTACTGATTTCGTTCAAATTTTATTGAAATATGAAGATTTAGATTCAAACTCTTGTATAAAATTGCAAATAAATAGTTATTTGTGCAACTAGTAAGCAAAGTGGCACTTTTTTAAACGAGAGAAAAATGTTGACCAACGAGGCTTGCAGAGTGTGTCAATTTTATCGAGTTTAAAAAAGTCATTTTGCTCACGAATTGCACATTATACTTTGTCTTCAGTTGTTATTTTGTGACAAATAAAAAACATACTTCAGCAGTAACACAATATGGCGGGGTATTTGACAGGTTTTCATCCTCTGAACTGTCCATATTTTAAAACTAACTACACAAAATATAGCAGTAGTGCTAAACAACACATCAACACTATTGAGTAGAAGTTCTCACGTCAAAACTGAGGTTATTTATGAATATTACAAATAACTTAGGTGTATTGTTGAGGAAACGGGATTGCCAACTTCAAAACTCGACAAACGAAAAATACTCTCCATGTACATACACTGTCAATCATATTCATAAATAATTACTTCCTTTTTCAACTTTAAAACGTTGTTTTGTTGTTTATTAATGTTATTTTACATGTAAGAATTAATCTAACCTACATACGGGACATTTCCTGTATATTATAAATCGATTCAAATAAACTTCACGTAAATTACGTTTTGTTCGGTTGCTATTCGGAGTGAGCAAAGTAGTGGGCAAAGTGAAACTGTTGAGAAATCAGCTGTTTTAGAAACTAATTTAAATGAACAAAATGCCACTTTGTCAACAACTGTAGACAAAATATATTACGGTTCAGGAATAATTGGCACTAGCAAACAAAGTTTAGGCCCAATTTCAATATACAAATATTTGTTCAAAGATAGTCTGCTTCCTTTTTCACTGACAACCACCGAAATGATATTTACGATAACGAATAGTTTCGGTTGATTTTTTTTAACTTGGTTTTATGAATGGGTGAGTGAGAAAGTTTGTACAGTGTTTTTACACCATTAATTTTTTTCTCTAATTCAGAGGCTGTGTAGTTAATCTTTTAGATGTTTTTAACAACTACTCTTTTTTTAAACTTAGAAAACACTTTAAAACATCACTTTATACATGATAAGGATTTTCAGTGTTCACAAGGAGCTACGTAGGATCCTTTGGTGATTTTTTTTTCTGTTCATCACCAAACAATTCTACCGGTTAATTAATTTGTCCAACTATTCAAAAAGGCAAACCTACATACCCAATTTGAATTAAATTTATTAATAATTTCAACTTCTTACATTAGTCTCGCTGGATTGAATTTTTCAGGAGGTAAATCATAACTGATAATTTTTTTATTATAGAAATTCACTAATACCATTTTCAACAATCAATAAATGACAATATTTTCACACTTTCCTAACTGATTTGTATAACAATATTAAAATTTACAATACATACCAATACACGTTAAAAAGAAAACCACATTACAACATAATTCCAATGTAATAGTTATATTCTATTGATTTGATTCGCAATATGTCAGTGATGATAACTTACTTTATCACAGTACTCTTTGAGTGGTGAGATCGCTATAACATGAGGTAGTAATATCAATAAACATGCGACCAGAGCATGTAAGTTGTACCTATGAGGAGGTGTCAACTGATTGTTGCCTGACATTGCACTCTCCTATAACAATATTTAGTAATGAGTAACAACAATATTATACAAACTTACAACATAGATGGATTAAATACAAGAAATATTCTGTACATAAAGAGCAAATTTATTTTTTTAGTACTGAGCTTTGTATAATGTCTGTTTAGATTTGTATAATTTGCAAACACTTTGGCAGCTAAATATGAACTTCTGATCCCCAAAGTCCTAGACAATGATAAGCAAATTAGAAAAACTTACCTGGACCGTTATAGGCAGCTAGATTGAAGATGGAAAAACACAATTTCAGGCATTTTTAATGACATATACTCTCTTTAATGCATATAAATCCACTATACAGGATGATCAAAAAAGTTTCTATAATTCAAAATGGCATGAGTAATTCGTTGGCATGAACCCAACCAATGTTCTTCATTTCAATGAAAAACATTGAGAATTTTGTTCGTAATGACTGAATGTGTTATGCATTGTTTATCACTCACAGACCAACAGTAATTATTTTAGTAATGATCACAATCTTTTTGGATTAAAGACTAAACTGAAGTTCTCATATCAATTGTATCACCGATGGCATGCAGGCACTTGATGAGAAAGAAGAGGGTTGAAACCGAAGCTGATGCTTTGACTTTATATCACTGTATTTGAGACCTACCAAGGTGTATGGTAACATTGTGTGGTGGCCAGACTAGCAAGTCTTGAAGTTATAAGATCAATTAATAGCACTCCAAGTGTATCCTTGAACTGTTGTCTCAAAATACTTCCACTGCATCTGTTCGACAGTAGAAAGGAAAAGTTCATATCACCTCCAATGTGAAGGACTATGGTATGGAAGTGTACACAGGGTCGTCTGGGACACAACAGAATATCATCTGTGGTCACATGAAGGTACAGTATTCTTTCCCAAAACTATTCTCAGAGCGAGATGAATATTTAGAGAGAAGGAGGCGCTTACCCTTCTATGAACTAGGATGGTTTTACAGACGGCTCTAAAATGAAGGATGGAACAGGAGCTGGAATTCAGGGAGACAGACCTGAGTAAGAACTTGCCTTGTTGATGCTAATGTACTTAACAGTGTTTCAGTAAAAAATAATAATGTGTTACAGCCCTAATAACATGTGTCCAAGAAAATTTGAGACTTGTATATAAGTATAAAGATGGATAAAGATATATATATATATATATATATATATATATATATATATATATGTATATATTACACAGACAGTTAGGTAGCTTTGAAAGCAATAGATTCTAATGAATTTCAGTCAAAGTTGGTCTGGAATTGTTTCAAAATCATATCATGGCTGCCGGGGGGGGGGGGCTCAATAATGAAACAATTTGTTGGGTCCTTGAATATGCCATGATTATTTGGAATAAGTGTACAGATATGGTGGTCAACAAAGTAGCAGGGGAAAAATTCTTAACATGTGAGCAGTTCTGTGGCATATTCAAGAGAATGGCATTTCAACACTGGGGTTCCTCCGAACACAAAAAGCAGTGGAGGAATAACTCAGGATTAAGGATGAGTAAACTTACTTCGTTATTTCTAAGCAAGTTGCATCTGACTTTCTTTCATTGGGCAGATATAATATAAAGAAAATAGTATGGTTAAATCACAGATATCAGTTCAAGTCTAGTCATTCCCCTAATCTCAGGAGTAGGGTATTTCTATGTCCAAGACCGACAGATTGGAATGCACCAATAAGATGTGTCCCAGTGCAGTGAAGAGTGGAATCCTGCTCGTGGTGGCCCTGTGCTAAACTGTTAGTCCAGACTAAATCGGTCGGATTGAGGCCAGACTATAATCATTCCCCCCCCCCTTCAAACAATTATCCAGAGGATGAGGACATAGAAGGTAAGACGAGTGGAGAGGATTATACTTCCACATAAGCTAAAACCTTCAGCGAATACTTATCTTCCTGTATTATAGGAAGTTTCGTGGTGATATAATACTAGAAGCTTTGATAGGATTGATGCCAAAGCCTACAAATATAGTAAAGGAAAATTATTTTGATTTTCAAGAAACAATTTACAAAATGACTAAATCGATTTTAACATAGGAAAACATTTGATTATTTTCCAATTAATATATATATATATATATATATATATATATATATATATATATAAGAAAACTAATAAAATACAATTATCAAGACTGGAGAATCATTAGTTGAGGTCCGTTCTGAGATCTTAGCAGAGGGCTCTTATGTTTGTAGTCATATGAAAAAGCTGTGGTCTCTGGGCCTGAGACTTTCATCAGCATCTAATCTCGAAGGATGTGAGAGGTTGTGTCTACAGGAAGAGGAAGATCTACTTAACCCCCAAAGGCAACTCCCACTTCATATCTCAGCTGGACGATGCTACTAAACAGTTGGATGGGCTGGGAATGGAAAGAAAAACAAAAGGAACACTGAAGTTTATATTTTACTAAGTGTCACCTACGAATGTGGGCATGTATACATTTGATGCTCCGGACATTTAAACATAACATCTTTTTATTCAAATTTCAAAAACCAAGTAATATTTATTTATGATAACAAAAAGTTCATAGGCAAATATAATATACATTTTTCTCTGGATCGAAATATATATATTTCAAGTTACAGTGAAGGCAGGGTAAACAATATTACTCTCTTTATCTCACATTTCACAATATTCAGAGTGTTTTTTTAAATGAGGCACCAATGATATCACTGCAACCATTAATGGATGCCAACTGAAGCATTTTTAACATATTTTCTTTGGTATTTTTTGTTTATTAAGACCACCTGAATTGACCTGTATCGTCAAAAATTTACAATACCATTTAAACAAATTTTCGATTCACCAATTCGTTTCTTGAAATACTGTTTCCAATATTAAAATTCCATTTACAGTATTACAATTTTAAAATCAAGTTTACTTTTCTCTAATTTTTTGACCATAATTTCACTTCTAACCAAAATCAAGGACCGGTTAGCCATTTAAAGTATTTTGTATCTTTAAGAGTTGCAGAAATAGCAATGGTGGTCCATTTAAAAATCACCCTGCAATACAATTACAGTAATGCGAAGAGAAGGTAAAAAATTTAAATACAATTAGATTTATTGCCACTTGCCTGTATCCTAAGAAGAAGATTCAGAAAATCAGGTATAGTTTCGTCACAACCCAACTCAACTATAAGCAATGCTATTGTTGTATAAATTGATTCTATATTCTCTACAGTATTGTTTTCCAATTCTAAACTATCTATGAAGCACTGAAACATGTCGGGTGAATTCTTGCGTAAAAATATTGAATCAGATCGTGAACACTTCTCAGCCACCAAGTCTAACTCTGAAAGGTTTATACTGTAACAAACACACATAAAATTATAATTTATTCTAAAGCTAAAAATCTAGAATTTTTTACAAGTAATTTGATTAGAAATTGTGCACAAACATTAAAAATACTTTCTACTACTCCAGTGGTTCCCAAACTTATCTAAAGAAAGAATTATTTTGACAAGAATTTTGTTGGTAACATCCTTCTACATCCAGTGACACAAACAGCTTAAAATGAAGTTCTAGATTTTTAGATGTGATTTGCAAAAAAAAAAAAACAGTTCACAAAAAAAAAAAAATTATTAATAATGAAATCCTCTTTTTGTAAATAATAGGCCACAAGTAAACTTTAAAAACCCAAATATATATTTTTTCAAACTGTAAACATATTATTTAGGAATACAATCTTATACAGTCTTATAAGAGATGTTCAAATAATTTACCATTTTGTTTCTGACAATAATGCAACCTGTTGTAGAACTCTTTGTTGACATTAATTAGATAGATGTCAAGCATTTATTTTATGACATTCACCTTAATGCTTCCTTCATTCTTCAATTGTTTTATATCAGAAAAATCATGGAGGCCAAATCAGGAGATCAAGCAGGTCAAAATATTGTACCTCAATTGTGGTACCTAAAATGGTAATTTTAACTTGGACAACCAAGAAATAGTTATATTAAGATTTGAAACATGAAAATAAACCGGGAGATTTGTAATTGAATTGGAGGGGAGACTACGTGAGTCAAATGAATAACTGAAAGTAAATATTAAAACAAGGGTGACTAAAATTTAATATAGATTTCCAAAATACTAATTTGATGTATAAAATGTTAGTTGTAAGTTGTAGTGAATAATTAAGTGATAATTGTGTTGTGATAACAGACAGAACGAGTTGTCACATAAATGATTTAAGTAGTGTCCGTGGAGCAAGGCATGTGAACGTTTGGGAATTGATCTGACTTGGTATATTGAAAATAAGACGCTTATGTTGAACCTAGAAATTCAGACATGCGGTTTCCCAGTTGGAAGGTGACATTTGACAGAGTTAGACGTATTATTTTTTGTCTAAAGAAATTTTTTAAATGTAGTGTAAATATTAAAAAACCCAGTTGAAAACAGGTCTCTGACCTAGGCAGACGTATTATTTTGTTAAAACATTTTTTAGAATAATGTAGGGAAAGTGTTAAATCCAGTTGGAAGATCAAAGTAAGAATGATCAAAGTAGTATTCGTCTTAATCTAAAATGTGAACTTTTAATACTGTAATGTGAACTTTTATAAATATGGTAAAAACAATAGCTTACACGTGTTCGATAATAAATAAGACAATTGAATCGCGAATCATGGACAAAGCCGTAAAGTGTTAAAATAGAACAGTTTAAATTATAACACTAACAGTTATTTTATTATTTGAATAATAAAAAAAAATGAATTTTGTAAAGCGGAAAGGTGAATTGAGAATGTCAGTGTCTGAACATAGGACCATAGTCAACGTCCACGAGGCAGTAGGACATTTCCGGAGAACGAAGCAAGGCTTCTCCAAGGAATTGTGCTTTTAACTAAAAAGAACGTGACTGGTATACACGTTAAGACTTTTATTCTGAAATTATATTTGTGTATAACATGATAAAAAATGTTTCAATGTTTAAGTATAAGTTTTGATTTGAAAATTTGGATTATAATATTTGAGACTATGTCTTATATAAAGTATGAAAAATATTAAAATAAAGTCTTTTTCAAATAAATAAATTAATGAAACTCGATCTATTTTTAAAGAATAAAATTATTAATTACATAAATTCAAATAAACAAACTAAAGATTTATTCACTTTCAGAGTTGCAACTAAAAGTAAATTCAATAATTAAAATTCAATTTGATTTTTCAAGAATTATTAGGATGCATTAAGTTAAAATTTTGAGTATGAATGTTTAATATAGCAAATTGATGATAAATTTTTTGTAAATGTTTTAATATCTTGAGTTTAATAAATCATGTTCAGTTTCAGCACAACAAACAAAGTTTCTTTATTTACGAAAAAACACTGAAAGTACACTTTTAAAAGTATCTACAACCCTGAGTGATTTTTATACAATAATAATTAACTTTTTCTTTTTTCAAAATTGGTAAGCTAATGCTACCTGGCGCCCATAAGCTGAGCAAATCTTTCTTTAAATAAAAATTTAACTTAAAAAAGCGTCAATTTAAGATCTTAATTATAATTAATAAATTCCACAACCTCACAATGTAAAATAAATTACACAATTACCAATCCATTCCCTGAATGTATTATTTAATATTTCGTGTACAGCTCTAGTACTATGTGCTGGATAACTATCTTGCTGGAAAATAATTTCCTGTACATTTTCCGGAATCATACTTAATGTTCATATCACTTCATCTTCTAATAATTGTAAGAACAATTCACCCGTTAGATTGGCTATAAATATGGGCCAACCAATGATATGGTGTCCAAATGTGCCAATTTAAACATTTACTTTTTGGGGATATTGAGTTTGTGTTATTACAATTTCATTCAGATTGTCTATCAGCCAGATTCAATCATTTTGCATATTTGATTCATAATGTTATGTAAATGTCGATTCATCAGTAAAACAAATTCTTTTCAGGATAAAATAAGCACTAAGCTACAGTTTCAAATGTATTTATTAACTTATTTAGCTACAATTGTTTCGCCTAGCGGCATCATTAGCCCGTAGATGCCGCAAGGCGAAACAATTGTAGCTAAATAAGTTAATAAATACATTTGAAACTGTAGCTTAGTGCTTATTTTATCCTTATTATGGAGTTTCAACAAGTAGTTACTGCTGTTACAGTTAAATTCTTTTCAAAAAATCCCTGCTCGAGTAGGTTCTTTCCGTCATCATTTCACAGAAATGAAGTTGACGGTCAGGATCACTTAAAAGCAGTTTTCTTGATGCTTTATGAAATTTATAAGACTTGAACTTTTGCTCATGTAAAATCCAATGAGCGGTAGATTTTGACACACCTGTTTCATTTTAATACTTCTTAAAGATATGTTAGGGTTTACAGCAACAGTAGCTAATACAGTTTAGAGTCCCAAACGACGTTTAATAACCTGATCGTCCGTTGTAATCCTAACTGAACCTGAAGACTAGATTTTTTCAATTACTCTTCGAAAAGTGGACACACATGGAATTTTTCTATCTTCAGTTATTCCTGCAAGTGTATTTCGAATTGAATTGAAACTGAGTCCACTATAGTGTAGCCTCACAATCATTATTCTTTCATCAAGCTATAAATTTTCCATTTAATAAGAAATAGAAGATGTAATTATATTGAACCAAAAATAATAGGCCTAACCTAAACAAAATTTACAAACAGATAATTAATGAATAATAAACAAACGAAACAAAACAATCTAATGAAGGAAAAACAACGCAGTAGGACTAAAGAACAAAGTTCACGGTTGATTATCAACAATTACCTTTATTCAACAAAACCTATTTAATTCAGCCGCAGCCTTTTGTATTATTGTTTTTATAGATGAAAAAATTGTGTTCGTGTAATGCAAAATAAAAGAATAAATAAATTGTATAAATTAAATCTAAAACTTTAATAATAATAAAAAGGGTATTATAGTGGGAAGTGAAAAAATAATTACCAATAAAAGTGGGGGGAAAATAAATAGGTGAGGCGAGGTTTTGAACCCGTTACCTTCATCATGTAAGTCTGATGCTTTACCCACTAGTCCAAGACAACAACAAATTGAACTCAACATTTAATGTAATTAAACTATACTAACCAACCAATTTCTTTATTTTAATGATTTTTTGTTTAAATACACCTTAAAATTTGTCAAAACCGATATTTATTCATGCATAAATTATTTTTCTAATAATTTCCGTATAAAACAAACACTAATTTCAATCTAAGGTATTTAAAATTAATGAAATAACAATACATCATGTCATTTCCCTGGAGTTCAAGTTCTGTGGGACACCTGGTACATTAAAATCAGGCATGTTGTTAAACTACAATATTAATATCATATTTATAAATAACAATGAAGCTTTAACAATAGAATATCTTGAACCATACCTCAATACAAAAACATTACATGTTTTATTCTAATGCCTAAAGTACTTACGTAGGTTTAAGTAGCTTCTCTGTATTGTTGTGCCTATCTATAAGTGTTTGTAGAATCCTCTGAACAAGTAATCGCATGTCAGAGTCAGGTGATAAAGACATTCGCATTAATGGCTCCAAGAATGACAGAGGGAACGTAGCATTCATTGCAACAGTGTGGTATTTGTGACCAACCTATGATGAAACATACAACCCAATAGTTAATATTAATATGAATTATTAAAAAATTAAAACTACTAAAAATTGATGTTTGGTTTTTGAAAATCAAGGTGGGAAAGATTTATTACACATTTGACTTTTGGAAACAAAAATTGAAATGAAAATATGGCAAGAGTGTCTGACCCAAATTAAAAACTATGAGTACATTGATTTTCTACTTTGGATTTCCTCTTTAGAGGAACTGTTGATTTTACTCTTTCTGAATGCTGTTTTAGGGGAGATTATCATAGAACACATCTCATTTTACTTTCCATTATTGGAGTAAGGAAATAATTCCAGTGGTGCATAAATGTCAATATTGCATTTTCAATAATTATATGTTTTTTAGAACACTTTCAGAATTATGTATGTCTGTCTATCCATTGGACAAAAAATGTTGTATAATTAAACTTGTAAATCGCTGCTTGCATGCATAAAATAAAGAGTAGATTTTAATTAAATGCTTTATTACATTTTAAGTCTTATACGAGGTGTGTCTATTCTATGTCTTTGGGAAAGCAATGAGACCTGAAAGTGAGTTAGACATGTCTAAACCTGCATGACAAACACAAACATTCTTGGCCATTCAGTTGCTTGTGAGTCATTGTTTAGTGCAGTTGTTTTTATGTTCTGGCTAAGTTCAAAAGTTTAGTCATGTGTCAATTTGAATATTTGAGTAAAATTGTTTTAAAACCCCAAAAACATCTTTTCAAATGCTTACTGGGGTTTACATGTTTCATACATGTGGTTTTACAATTGAGTGGTACAAAAGATTCAGTGAAAAACATCAGAACGTGGAATGATAAATTCCATGGATGACCTTCGAATTAAAGAAATGAAGAAAATGTAGACTAAATTAGCCAGATTGTTTGAGAAGATTACTGACTCAATGTCTGAATGATAGCTGAAATCATGATCATTATAAAATCACTGTGAGCAAAATTTTGTATGTCGATCTTGACATGAAATCATTTGTGCCAAGATAGTCCCTAGTGTTATTATGCCAGAAGAAAAATAACGCTGCAAGGAAATTTACGCCAACATGTTGCAGGAACTTAATACAGACCCCAATATTTTTTTAAAAAATCATTTCTTCTGACAAAATCTGGATCCTACAGTATGATCCTGAAATGAAACGATAGTCAATGTATTGGAAAATTATATCATCATCAAGATTGTAAACATCTCGTCAAAGCAAGACGGAATTAATAACCATGCTCATTGTTGTTTTTTATATCAAAGGCATAATTTCTGAAGATTATGTTTCAGAAGGCACAGCAGTGAACCACCATTATTATAAGAAAATTTTGATAAAGCTGAGAGAAAGAGTTGGAAAAATACGACCAGAACTGAAGAAGAATTCTTCATTAGCACTTTCTGTGAAGCAGTTTTTGGACAACAAATACATTACTACAGTATAACAACCTACATACTTACCAGATTTAGCATCACTTGACTTTTAACTTACCCAGTATAAGACACATAACCACTAATGATAATAGTACAAGACACTAAATTAAATAAAAATTTGCATATTTCAATTTTGCATATACTGGTACCAACAAAACGTCTCTACCCCCTGTAAAAAATGGAATTTCGAATTCTCACCTTCAGACAAGGTTGAAGAATTAATGTGGAAGGGGAACACAACCAAACCCTTTTACCTTCAATAATAATATAAGCAGCAATACATAAAATACCAGTTCACTAACCATGAACTAATCATGAACATAACTATGAGAAGATATGTCTTTTAAACATAATAAAGTATTATTTTTTCCAAGCTAAACTATAACACTTACCGTAAGTAAAGATTTCAACAACATTTGCTGCAATAAACCGTCCCCTTGTTGATTGTTCTCGGCTACATAAGGTACCTTAGACATTATAAACATCATTATCTCTATCTTTTGATAATCAGGAAGATGTGCTGCAAATTCTCCCAAAGCGTTGATCAAAGCATCTTGATACTGTCGTTCCTCTCCTCCAGAACCTCTCTCTCGTCCTACAGAGCCTCGTAAGTGTGTTAATAGTGAATTGATGATTTCTAATACTGATGGTCCTGAAATATAACACAGATTGAATGTTGTTTCCTAAAGTAAAAGCATAGATGAGCAATAGTATAGGTATTTGTATATTTATAAAACTAATACACAACGTTTCGAGAGTATAAATCAACTCACATTATCAACTGTAAAACCTAGAGCGTAAACGTGAAAAACACCAACATGGTCTAGGGCCATTCTGGAAAATAAAATTAACTCTATAACCTAAGAAAAGAACCCAAGCATAAGCAGTCTAAAGTAAGGCTAAATACAAATGTGATCAGATAAAACCAACAAACATAAGGCTGCACTACACAACTGACTGTAAAAAGGGTGGTGCCAAGAAAAAGTTCTCCTAAACAATCTTTTATCCCCTCTTTCAAAAGTTTAGTCCAAGATCGAGCCATTGTTCCCAACTGGGGATTAACACGTTCGCTACCGACATGTTAAATAAAAACCAACCCCACAGAGCAGCGTCAACTATGTGTGACGCGCCGAACATCCCAATAGACCAACGTCAACTATAGTTGACACTTGGGCTGATTCCAGCGGACCGATGTCAACTATCGTTGACGCAAACATTTAGCTTCATTATGATCTCTCACAACCGTACGGTCTATTTTATCAAATTAGTTTTTGTTTGTCGGTCAACAGGAATGTTCGTCAACTATACTGGAGACGTGGTCCCTGTGTGGGATATTTTTTCCCTTGTAGTTGGCAAACTTTTGTTTACACCTAAACTCGACCACATGCTACGCATTATTCAACAGTCTCCTAGTCTAACTATATGGTATCTTTGTTAGTAGTTCAGTAGTGTATTAGTAAAATATGGAACGAAAACGTGGCCATAAAGGAAAATATTGTGACACTCCTAGTGAGATTGACAGGGAGTTATGTGTTACAATGTTTGATTGTGTTTACCTCAAATATCTTTTACAAATAATTAATTTTCCAACGTCAAATATAGTTGACGTCAGTCTATAATCAAATCTACATATTTATATGGAATATATAATATGCTATAGACCGACGTCAACTATAGTTGTCGAAAAAAAAAAAATGGTAATAAAGGTTACAATGAGATTTTTTTACTAAATCACATAAACTACATTTATTTAGACCCTAAATTTATCTTAACAGTAAATTAATAGTTTGGTCTGTGGGTAAGATTAGTTTACTATGCTCAGTCTATGGTGAAAGGCATATATGCTCAGTCCAATGGATCGGTCATATAGAAACACTTTGACGTCAACTCTAGTTGACGATCGGTAGCGAACGTGTTAAGCACCAAAATTTCAACCTTAGTTAAAGTACACTAATTATAATAATATTTTTAATTCAGTTTTTATTAATTAATGGAAGCTAAAATGGCCTTATTTCTATACTGGTTTGGTTGATAGGATTCTCCAATAACTTTATATGAGGCTGGATTAGTTTTCACTAGTCAATCAAGTTTTTCACTTTTATGCTGTAGGTTTTACACTTGATAATGAGAGTTGATGTATGCACAAATGATGGCAAATGTCCAATTAAATCCTATTAATAATATAACAATTCACATAGTCAAATAACTTTACGACAAGAATAATATCATTTATTGTCTATCCTATGAGATAGTGTCTACACATGAAACTTCAGTCTGAATTAAATGTATGTGTGAATATGTTCAGTTATTTACACGTGTTATTTATTGTTGAACTTTAAATTTGACTAATTCAGGACAATGAATTTATTTATTTTTTACTTTTCTACATACACATAAGTATAAAATTACTTGATGTGTAAAAAAATCAATGTTCCTTTTGGGCCCCCCCCCCCCACTCTCTCTGAGTAAAAAAAAGGCTTTTGGAACTTCTGACGGTCTAGTATCTGTGCAGTGTTATACATTTTACAACCTAAATGTGTAGACTGATTTTAATCAAATTTGGTAGGTATGTAAGCCTATTTTGGTTGAGTTTTGGGGAAGGTAAGTGGTGATGGGTTTGCACAGTTTATTTAAAATTATTTTTAAACTGTTATCTTTATTTGAGAAATAATTAATTGTTAACACAATAAATGGTATAGGACATACGGTCAGATTTTTTGTTTAAAAAACACTGTTTTGGACATGGTGGACTCAAAATGAGTACCTATACCTAACCTTAACGTGAATTCCTCCCTCCCTCCCTATCACAATACAGTACGAGATGGTTAAACATAACCCCACTTTCTTTGGAATAACAGAACCAACAATATATTACTATTAATATATTCAACTTACCCACACTTTCTTCAGCAGCAATTGCAATAATTTTAGACAGCACATCTGCAATACTAGTTCGTATTTTTGGGCTTGATTTAGAGTTTTCGTCTAAGTGGTTCATGAGGCTTTCAACAACAGCGTAGGAATATTGTGACTGTATTAACATTAATCATGAATCATTTAGATAATAAGCTATCCCTAATTTTAAATTAGAAATTAAAACATTTTGCACAATGAGCCTATAAAAACCCATAACTAATTTGAACAATATAAAACACTCAATAAATTTTTGGTTTTATATAATTTAACTTTTGAAATAAATTTGTTAGGCATACCTTAACTGAAATTCATATTTTTGTTTTTAATTAAGATGCAAGTCAAATTTGACATCAACTTTCTTTACAATGGGAAAATCATCTGTTGGTTACATCAACTTTTGTTTCAATTTTAACCTAGCTGACAATGTGCATTTATTTTTAGCAGTAAATATAACCTCTAAATTGAAGTAATAATAAATTAAGAACATTAGATTTATTATACTAATCATTATGGTGATTCTTTATATATTAATGGTTGCACTTTCTCCCATATAGTTTTACTTTTAATTGATATTTTTCAGAACTTGGGAACATGTATAGATTGTTTTCATTCAACTTATGACAAAATGTATATTATTTCTAAACTCATCTTTAAAGTACACATTCATTATGTAGGTTCAAACATTGTTTCACAATTTTGAAAATGTATATGAAGTAACAATTTACAATGTGTAACTTTTTTAATTCGGTGCTGGATCGTGCATATTGTGGTTATTCAGTAATATGTTTCTTTATTCAGCCATAGTATATCATTAAGCAAGCGATAGCTTTACTAAATTAGCACTGAAAAGTGATATATTTTTGTACAATCAGCTGTTTAATGTTGCATTGGTTGGCAGTTAAGTAATTGTTGTTTTACCACAAGAAACATTTGAAATAGAAAGTATTAGAAGAAAATAGTGATAAATTTACTACTACAGTGAATGTTAAAGAACAATTAATAGTTTTTAAACTGGACACTGGAGTAGCATTAAATAGGCTACTGCTTCATATAATGATTATAAAGCATTGTATACAAATGAGAAAATTTTCAAAACAGCTGTAGAATAACACACATATACACAAGAAATAATTAAACCAAGAGGTGTAACATTTTTATAGCTTAAAACCCAAAGTGATGATGTATCCAAGTCAAAAATTATGTATCTAATTACTTCAGTCTTGCGATTTTTATCTTTTTTCCTTCAATTACACATTTCGAACACTATTGTCCATCATCGGATGTATCGCTCGTGAGAGATCGTTATAAAATTAAAATATACACACATACATTAACAGAAAACATATAACATGAAAATACAAACTACTGTCCGATATAACACACAGTATACGTTTTAAGTTTAAATTCAAAAAATTTTATATTTTTATTTTATGTCTGAGAATAAATAATAATAGATAATACCTGTATAGAAAACATGATGATTCTGAATGTATGAATTGCAAACTGATTTGGCACCCAAAGACCATGAAGATCCAAATGCCTGTAAAAATATTAAATTATTTGAGAACAGATTAAAGCAAACTGTAACACTATTTTAGTAAATGATGCACAAACATATCAGAAGGTTTCCCACTCATATATCCCAGGATATGTACATGAAAAAAACCAAGAAACATTCTACAAAAATCATATGATAAAAATATTACCCTGTACATAGAGTGGGAACTTTAAAAAGTCTCTACTAGTTTTACTCATAGTCTTAAAGTTCTTCTTCTTTAAACAGACTTTGTTAGTACTTGCCAGAGTGAAACACTACCATGTCTTCAGAAAACTTGCGCTCACTTAGAAGAATCCTTGCAAGTGTTTATTTGCTCATTTCCAATAGAGCCGCCACTTGCTTTGCTATGGTTGGGAACTTATCTTAAACTTACTACAAAATTGATTGAAATTATTTTTTAATGATGTAGTTAAGATTCATTTTCAATTTTTAACAACTTTTCCGAAATCATAATTATCTTTGAGCCCATACGCATAGAATTACAGAACCGTTTCTGTGAGTATGAATTATTCCCACAATATGAATTATTAACCTAGTGAAAGTGTATCCAATAGATCATGCTTAAATGAATTTATTATGGTTAGGTGAAATAATTGTCTTCAGTTTTCGAAATTAAATTTACAAGAAAAAAGATTTATTGAAAACATAATAATGCAAATTTCTTTCATTTTTTATAATTTCCAAAAAAGGTTTAATTCATTTTCCCTGTTATATTTTGGAATATTAATATTTCGTTTTGCAAGACTGGTAGATCTAACTTTGTTTAGAGAAAATCATATGTGACTGACTCATCCTTATTAAGTGGCAATTCTTTATACATTTTGTTATTGGGTCTTGTTATGGATTAGTTTCACCTTTGTTTATTAACATGACTGACAATTTCGTTGTATGTTTTACATATTCAATGACAATAAAGATATTATAATAATAGTAATAATAATAATATGGAGGAGTGTAAAAATGTGCATAAGTATAAAAATTGTTCGTTTTTTTTAAAGTTTTTTCTTTGAGAAAATATTTCTACACAAATAATGGTAAAAAGTTTTGTTATATCATGTTCTTTTATGTGATTGTAACAGCATGACCACACCCTAACACTTTCACTAGTTTTAATACCTGATGCTAGTTCTATGGTGACCAGATTAATTACTTCCTCAATGGGTTAATTGAGATTCAGCAAGCTGGCTTGGGTTACCGATCTTTATATCACACTAAAATTTGCTCGATATTGGTAAGCCAAATTGATAAATAATGCTTTTAATAAACAGTGTTCGAAAAGTTTTTTTACCGATAATTCCAGAACTAGAATTTTTTGAAGATGTAACCAAGAAGTTGTGTTAAGGTTAGTCATTAAGCATTGATACAAAGGAGAAATAAAATTGTATTTTATTCTGATGCACCTACAAATTTTGAATTATTGTAAAAACACCTAGACACTAATTTTCAAGAAATTTGTTTAAACTATTTTTGATAAACCAGTATTGATGGTTATTTAAACGCTCAAGATACTTTTTTTAACTCAAGTGAAAGGGGGAGGGGGTAATATGGAGATAATTATGAAAACATTGATTTTGTTTTCCACCATATTGAGCAAGAAAATAAAAATTGCTAAACCGGTTAAAAAATATATTTTGTTCGCTAACAATCCTATTCAATCAGTTGTAAAAAAAATAACTATACTAAATTTCATGAAAATCTGACAAACCCCCCCCCCATTCCATACCCCCAAATTTCATTCCAAAATTTCACCCCCAGAATTTCATTCCATACCCCCAAACCCCCCAGATGCATTGTTCCGGCACCGCTGAGTTTGCCACGACACCTCTGACTTACAACTGACTAAATTATGTAACAAATTTCAGATTTGAATTTGACATGTACCAACACCAACACTAAGATGATAAATAGCAAGAAGTTTGCTAAAATTTTAATTTTACTCAGATTTCAAAAGAAAATTTAATATTTGCATAGTTACAGGGTCATCAGATGGTAAATTGTCATCTTGTACAATACCAAGCCTGACTTATACTGTCTTTTTTCACTGCACAAAATTTATGAGCTAAGCTGATACAAACAACAACTTCAGGCAATTATTGTTTATACTTTTTTATATTTCATCTAAATGACAATCATTCTCTTTTCAGTCCAATTTATTCTGTGTGTTTTACTGCTCAATATAAGTAACAATAGTATTTTTTTCTACGCTGATATCAATAACACGCTTTATAACTGTTTCATACTTTTTATTTAGTTTACTCATTTTTACTGATCTATCTATAAATTACAACTGGGAAAGTGGAAAATCCATCAAAATCACTTAAGGAACTAACTTTAGAATATATTTGTCAAGTTTTGAACTTGTTTATACCATTTTAGAAAGCAATGTGTGTACTATTTTTTGTAAAATTGGAGGAGAATTATGATATTTTATAAGGATACACACAAGGTGCGTCTATTAAATAATGAGATTGACGTGATAACTCGACTTTATTTACATGTATCACAATTTACATGTTTGTCCCCTTCCATATAATCCCCATTCATACTTACACATGATGCAATCTTGTTTTCCAATGATCAAAGGTGTAGAGTAGATCAGTTTCAGTCAGCTGTTTTAACACATCCACTGCTTTCTTCTTTACTGCATCAACAACAAGGTGCTCAAAACACCTTCTTTTAAGCACGAATTTCACTTTAGGAAAAAGAAAAAGAAAGATGTTCCACTGTAGTTTTTTTTGGTTTGTTGGCCAAAAACTTCTTCAAAGAAAGTACTATGTGTATAGCCACATAGTCCTGATGGAGAATGAAATCATTTTTCTATAGTATTGGTAATTTTTTTCTAACTCTTTCTCTCAGTTTGTCACCATTCACCACTTTAGCTATCTTTAGGACACTTAGTCGGCGGTTTTATTGAACAATTTGCTTATTTTTTCTACATTTTCTTCAACTTTTTGTTCATGGCCGTTCATCATCTTCCACGTTCTAATGTCCTTCACTGAAACTTTTGTGTCACTCTGAAACATTTTAACAAGATGCAAAGTCTTCCTCGTAAGCCTCAATAAGCATTTGAAAACATTCCGTTAGTGTATTGTTCAATTTAAATAAATACTTCAAATTGACACAAGGGTAAACTCTTAAATTTAGCATAATCCAACACACAACAAAAAACATCTATGCTAAACGATGACTCACAATCAACTGAATGGCCGAGACTGTTGATGTTTGTTATGCAGGTTATCATTTCATAATCAAGATTTCTGCCTAAAAGCTCACAATCAGTTCTGCTTTCTCTAAGACGTAGAAAAAGTCTCGCTATGTAATAGGCAAACATAAATTTGTATTAACTGTCTTGATTCTAGACAGGTTTGGTACAGACTTCATGGTCTGGGTCTAGGTGTGTCATGACGATAGCTATATTTCTAATATGGAAATTAACTACCATTGTAAATTTCATTGTAATTGGAATTACATTTAAAAATTAATAATATTAAAATTAGTTCATACCTAAGAACCGGTTTCAGGACACAACGAACATGACCAAAAGATGCTCTGCCAACTAATTCTCGTATACAAGTCTCTGCTAATGAAGGTGGAGAGTTTTTCTCATCATCTGGTTCTGGACTGTTTGCTTCCGTTTCCAAATACCTGTATAAAATAAAATAAATGAACTTTTATCAATGAATATTCTTAAAATTACAAGGGTATATTCATATGTAGATTGATCCACATGGTTTTATAACAATGAGATATAACAGTGGATTTTGTTTAATTGTGTAATGTTCTTTTTTTACTCTATTTAATAATATAGTAGGTTCGTGATTGTTTAAAAATAGCTGGAATATAACCTTTGAGCAAATCAAATAGGTCCAGAACCAATACTGGAAGTTTGAAAATGATGAAACTGTTCGCAGTAACTTGGAAGAAACATTTGGAACAAAACCATCATTAAGACAAACAATTTATAAAATCCAAGATAAATTTGAAATAACAGATTCAATACAGCGACCAATCACTGTTGGCTACTTACTAGAAGAAATCTTAAGTAAAAGCACTGTATAAATCTGATATTGTTTACTGACGGATAACTGTGACCCGCATCTTCAATTTTATGAAATTTTACTAAATTGAGAGATGGGAGAAATTGGAGTCAGTGGCGGCGATAAGAACCCGCGGGCCCCCCGCAAGTTTGTTCATCGGGCCCCCCTCTCCCAATAATCTTTAAAAACATTATTACGGGTATTTCCACCACTGCAGTGTTGGCGGGGGGGGTGGATGCTAGGCAAGACCTTTCTGCGAACATTCCACTACTGACTCACAACATACTAAGTTTTATTAGTTTTAACTACTGATGTAGACATCACTTAAATTAATATAAAACTAAAACACACACACTCGACACTGTTCACTGTTTGACTGTTCACACACTTTCTCACATTTGCCACTTAGAACACACGCAATAAAAAGACTGTACCGTTCCAAAATTTGACTACAACTAACCAATATGACCACCAATATGAAAGTTTATTTATTGACCTGGTACCTGATGCTATTTTTAATCTTCCCCTTCCGGACCGGATGTTTATCTTTTCGCCGGCCGGTGACGGTGAGTCACCGCGATGCTCGATGTAGCGATAGCTGCATGACTTATCGGCCAACGGTAAACAATACACATACTTCGTATCATGACATTAAATAATAAATACTGCTCTCTAAAAAATAATGGTTATTGCCGTTTTGGATGCACGATGCACAATCTTGTCTGAAGACATTTTACCTTATTTTAGTAATTTCTTGACAATACTCATAAAAATATTGTTATGATAGGAGGCCCGTGTGGCAGGGTCCATCGCGGGTCCTGGTCCTGCTAAAATTTCCCGAAAAATCCCGGTCAAGGTTCGCTGGCCCCCCAAGCTCGCGGGCCCGTTTTCGCCGCCACTGATTGGAGTCCTGTTGAATATTGTATGGCATTCTGACCTGCAAATTGTCTGTAAACAACACTTTAAACATAATTTTTTAGTACATACTTTGACGTGTACCAATTATATTTATTAATTATGTCCATTTGTTTCTGTGCAATGAATATTTGTGTTCAGTTTATAATTGATGATGTAATAAGAAACGACAGAATAAAATAACCTCCTGAACAATGACTGCATGAAGAAAGTTAATATATATGCATTGTAAACTATTGAAATTGCATTTACTATTCTGTAATAGTATTGTCAATAGTGAGTGATGTCTAGAAATATATGTTGGAGAACATTGTCATACTTCAGGTTTAGATGGCAATGTCTTCTTCCAAAAAAATGGTGTGTCACCGCATTGATGTTCCAGAGTTACTAGTTCTGGAGTTTCCTGGAGAGTGAATTGGTCCTTTTAATAGCCATCACAATTAATAGACCTGACACCTACGGAATTTTTCTTCTGGGGATTTGCTAAAAGTAAAGTCTTCTCTTCTGTGTAAATGTTATGAAATTATCCATTGCTGATATAATTACCACCATTAGTAAAGATAAAGATCTGTGTCATTGAGTGTGCACCAATGTCCACGAAAGACCACAAAACAGCATCAATCACAATGGCTAACAATTTGAGAATATTTGTACCTAGTGTACAGCTTTTAACTGGTTATAATAATAATAATAATAAATGATAAAAGAAAAAGATAATTTTGTTTTGAAAATACTGTCAACCTACAGATGAGGACTCGAGTATATTTCTTTTAACAAATAATGTTATGCTATAAGTTTAAGTTTAGAACTTAACTCTAGATTAAATTAAGTTGATTGTTTCTGAAGATAAATTTATACAAATTTAGAACCCAACACAGTTCTGCGAAAAACAAATGTCTATACAAAAATAAAAGTTTTTATTTAAAAAATGTAAAATAACATGTTTTAATTTATCTAATATACATTATATTTATAGGGTATTTTATTTTAAACAAATTTAATCACATTTTTTTTTCTGATTTTCAAGTTTCATGACCTAAAAAAAATATAAGGGAAAAAAGAAATGATAATCATTGTTATTCTCTGTACATATTGGTATACAAAAGAAGACAGAGATCCAGAAATCCCATATAGGAGACATTTATAAGCTTAAAAAACCTTAGTGAAATTCAGAAAAGTCCAATGAAAGATGTCCAATTTGAAACTTCATTAAACTATATTAAATGTTGAGCTTGACTTATGAGAAAAATTATACAGTATAACAAACACACAGAACACAATTCTCATAAAAAATACGCCTAAGTATCAGATGCGTTTCAACTAGTTGTGGTTTGGTTGGTGTAGCTGGTGTATCACTGAAGAGGACGACCTTGTCGTTGAAACGCGTCATTTACTTAGGCGTATTTTTTATGAGAATTGTGTTCTGTGTGTTTGTTATACTTCATCAAACAAGAATTTTAGATTTTAATTTTGGATTTAATGATAAAAAACTCTCTATATGAAGAAAACGACATTGCTCAATTGTTAAGCAACAATGCTCGCTCACTGCAGTTCAGATTTATAAACTGTTCAAAGTTGCACCAGTTCGAGCCCGATTGGTGGCATTGGTATTTTCCATTCATAACCCCCTCCTTCCATGACGTTAAGAAACAAAGAAAACCCAAATTCAATTATAAAAACAATTAAGACCAAAACCACTACATAAGCAAAATCACTAGAAGCTCTTTTATGCGATTCAAGGGTTACCCGGTTAGAGACACTTGACTGTACTGAAATGATTGGAAGCTGTTTAAATTTATGCACATCTCAGAGGCCTATTAGGGCCTGGTTGTATTTAAGAAAGAATTAATATCTCTTAAATATTGCACAATTATGAAATTTAAAAAACTGTGTAAAAATTAGTTTCCATGATGACAAGTCGATTTTTTTATTTTATTTTTAATAAACAAATTTTGAAAACAGCTAAACATACGAGATTTCTATTCAAATGAATTTTAGGATATTTTATTGAAATTTGTACTGTTTTGTTTACATTATAGCTTACCTAGAATCCTGCATATTATACAATAAGGAAGGTACAATCTTGTCCATATGTTGGGCTTCCCAAATATTTTCTACCAAGTCATCAGAAACTGTTTTCCTGATTACTCCCTGAAAATATCAAACAAATTTGTAGTAAATCAAACAAACTATACTAAATATATACATAAGTAGGCTAAAATAAAACACAAGTAATCCAAATCACATTGACACTGAGGAGTGTTTGTATTGTGCCTTCAGCTTGTCTAGTAATTATCACTCTGGCTTCAAGAACAAGAGGTTCCAGGTTCACGGGGCTCAAACATTTACAGAGTTGACTGAGATTAATGAGGAAAATTGTGAAGTTCCAATTGGTAGCAAAATCTACCTGACGGGCTAGAACAATTGACATGGGAATTTCGATGTGCTAACAACACATACAAAAGCCGTCTAGCAGACGAAGGCTGTAGCGCCACAGAGTATAGTTTTTTATTAAAATTATTACCTTTTAGGTGAGTGACAATCTTTCATGTATGTTTATCGGATTACCTGTTTCGACAATTATATTGTCGTCAGATCACAAAAATAAATATCGACAACACATCACAAAACACACAAATAAAACATGTAGACAAACTTTATCATGTTACAATTTATCAAAGTTTGAATTGAGATAACTGTATTGATTATTTCATTTGAGTTATTATTTTATCATTCAAAACAAGTTCTGATTGTATTCTTGTGGCTTTATATATTTCAAATTGTTCAAGCGTATTAAGAAGGCCTTTTTACACTTATGTAAAATATTTAGATTATTCTGGATATTTTTGTATGTGTGGCCTGGATATTTTTATATATGAGGTCCTGATCCATTAAATGTTTTAAGATGTTGGATCTTTTATCATCCATTTTAGGTTTAGGTAAGTGTTCTGCAAACTTTTTTGAAAGGGTTTGTCCTCTTTGTCCAATGTAAATTTTGGACATGTAATTTTGTATACACGTGAATTTGAGAAATCATCATTGATAACTTGCCCACAACTTTTTTAAGATTATTTGATGTTCTCTAAGCTGGCATGATATTGAGTTTAAATAATTCTTTTGTTCGTGGTGTATTCGAATCTATTTCCGTATTTCACAGGAAATATATTTAATTATGTTTTTGCTGTTTGGATTTAATAGTTTTGGTTGCAAAAGTTTATAAAGGAGTTTGTCTATTGTCATTGGTTGGTAGCTATTAGAAACAGCTATTGTTTAATTATTTCAAGTTCTTTATTAAAATTTTCTGTGGTCAGTGTTAATTAGGTGGTGGATAAAGCTATGATATGCTGTAAGTTTATAGGAAAGCGGATGGTTAGAAGTAGCGTGAATAGTTATGTCCGTTGTGGTTGGCTTTCTGTATGTATTAAATTATGGCTGTTATTAGTTTTGATAAACATAAGTCTAGAAAATTTAGTGCTTTTTGTGTTTCATTTCCAGTGTGATTAATTGGATTTTTGGTTGGATTCCATTTAGGTATTTTTTGAAGTTTTCCAATTGTTTGTTGTTACCGTTAAACATGCATATGGTATCATCAACATATCTACAGTAGTATACAATTCTATCGAGGTATTTGTTGTTGTCAGAAAATATGTGTTTATTTTCACAATAATTCAAATAAATCTCCGATAAAAACTCCTGAGAGTGGCGAACCCATGGCCAATTCACTTTTCTGAGAGTAGAAATTACCATTAAATAGAAAATAGTTCTGTTCACTTGTTAATTTTACAAAAATTGGTTAATTCCTTTATAGTGTGACCATTAAGGTCAGAGAACTGTGTCAAATTACTTGATTTCGATTCCTGCATTCATATTTTTGTACAAGTTCACGATATAAAAAGAATCCAAAGTGTAACTATATCTCTTACATTGTTGACGAGATCTAAACTATTACTTAAGCTATGGCTATTATGAAGGCATATCTTACTTTTTATAATCTTGTCCAGTGCTTTAGCCAGTTGTAAGCTGATGCTGATTGGAAGTTACTAGGGGTCTGATTGTTAAGTTGGTTTTGTATGTTTTTGAAAGGCCCCTCAATATTGGTCCCCAGCATTTAATTGGTTTTAAGTGTTTTATTTGATTTTTGTTAAAGAGGTTATTGCAGTTAGAGAGTCTTTGCAGGTTATTGCTTTGGTGATGGTCTCATGGAATTTCTTAGTTGGATCTTTGTTAATTTTATATACAGTTTTTTTTCAAAAAAAAAAGTGTTTACTTTGTTAATATATTCATATTTGTTTAAAATTACCACAGATTTGCCTTTATCAACATTAGATCATTGTTTTGGATCTTCAACTTTAATCTTAAGGTTATGGCCTTTTCATGCCTGTGATATGGGTTAGGTTTCTTCAATTTGTTATTAAAATTATACAACTTACTGTAATTTGCATTTCAGGGTTAATTATTGTTTTTATTGCTGACTTGGCATTGGTAGTTTCCTGTATAACCTCCTTGTCAGAGTCAATTGTGAAATTATATTACAGCCCTTTGTTTAAAAAAGAAATTTCATCCTTCATTAAATCAAAATTAGTATAATTTAAAACGTGTGAATAAAAGACATGTTGGGGTTAAGATATATTTTTGTCTTTTACCTTGGAATTATTAACTAGATCATTCAATTTACTTCTGTGTGTTATCTCCTTCGAGTAATAATTTGTTTACATAGTGATATATTGATAAGAATGGACTATGTACCTGGACTGGGTGTAGACTATTAAGTAATTTAATATATTGTGGAAATATAATAAACTATTAGAATAGATTTTCTTTCCTATTAGAATAGATATAGTACTTTGATCTCATCCTTTAACCAAGATAATTCTGACAATTGTTTATTTTTCTTAACAAATAAAGATTTGTTGTTTATTCTAACTTGTATATATTTAGTTTTTGTTTAGTATTTACAAAACAGATTGACCACAAAGATTTGTGGCTTCCATAGCAACCTAACTTCCTGCCAGCAACCAAAGTTGTTAGTACAGATGCGATTCTTATAGTGTTTGGAAATGTACTAACAAAAAACATAACTTAGGAAATGAATATAGAGTTAAACATTGGAATGTGGAAGGTGTGGACATTTAAAACCTGGCCTCTTCAACTATTTAATTTATTTTTATTTTTCTATGTTTGTTGTCATTCTGAATTCAAATTTGACATTAGGCTTACTATTTGTGAATTTTAAATAATAAAGTGGAAAAATAATATATAAAGTGGAGACCATGAAATGTCCACCAATCGCACCAATCACACCAACTGGAGTAATTTGGCTCACTTGCACATGTAAATAAATGCTTTAGAGGTAACAATTTTATTCTAATTTTTCTCAAATTTAATATCAGACTAAGTCTTACAAACCATTGGTAACCAAAATAATTTGTCAATAAATTTCAAACTGATGCTTCAAAATCTGTACCCAATGATGTTTGAACATTTTCAGAATTAACTGTTGAATTCAGTCAAATTTAACATGTAAAGTAGGTTGTACTATCCACTGATATATTTATACAAGTTAACATACATTTAAAATAGCGGCCGTTTGAATAAGTTTGTTGTAGTTCCTTCTTATTTAGGATCTACATAAGCTTATTAAACTCATCCCAAATGGTTTCTTACATGTCAGGGTCACAGACCAGTATTTGTCTGAAAACAAGTTGAGTAAGGAACAGAACTAAAACAAAACAAAATATAAACTAACCTGTAAACCTTTAATCCCAGCTAATCTGATGTTGTCTCGGATATTTATATCTGTATGGTTATTGTGACACATAGATGAGAATTTGGATACAAAGAAATCATATCTTCTATGATAAGACGGTGTGTCCTCTTCAATGTTAGCAAATCTTACAAACTGAAACCAAAAAGTACATTATTATACTATAATGTGCACATAAAAAAAATTGAAAACATGCAACTTATATGCTTAAAACCCTATAAGTGGTAAGTCGCTCAAGTCGCTCGGCTTTAGCAATTATGTGACAAGAAATCACGTTTTTTGCAATTCAACATTTCGCCCATTTAGAATCGTCTTACCGCAATAAAATAATAGTGTTGGAAAGCTAATGTTCTGTGGATGCATAATCATGCAAAATAAAAAAATACCACAAAACATTATAAATAATATTAAAAAAATTGCTAAAGTTTGCATATTTTTATGCGTAAAATCAAAGTTTGAACTGTGCGGTTGTAAGCAGAAATAACGCCATTCTTTCTCAGATGTTCACAAATCCATTTTTCTGTCAAACAGATCGACCATAACACTGTTCTGAAGATCACATCTTTCTCTTTCGATCTGTGCTTTCCAAATCTTATCTGTTATAGTTTTTATTATATAAAAATTAAACAAAATCAAGAATTTTAACTCATTTTTACACGCTACAAATTACATTTTTTTCAATTCAACTTTTATCCTAGTAGATATTATTTTATCGAAATAAATTATATATCACTGTAAAGATAATGTTTCAATCTTTCATATTCATGTATACCAAATTCCTTCTCACTAAAACCAAAAATTGAACAATTCACTAAAGTTGTCGACTATTTCGCTATATCGCCTGACTTGACGCGACTGCGTTTATATAGAAAAAATGTATATTCTGTGTTCATATGATTTTACGAAATGGTAATACTTGTCCAAATGCCACAAGTTCACAATATTATATAGTATTTTTCTTTCTCTTTCGAACTACGAATTCAAAATTATCGTAAGTTATATAGATCACGAGATATTTCTATTCTAAGAAGTAGTAACCAAACCGAACCAGACTCATTTTTCTTTCGGTGCAGTTTACTAAATAGGATATATCGATTACTTACATCGATATTTTGTAACCGATCTTTACAGTATTTGGATGATGAGATTTAGATCTTTCTGTTGGTACTTCTTATTATGTCTTAGAGCTATTTTAGGTTATACCGTTAGAGCTTGCAAGTTACCGTTTTACTCAGGATTTTTTGTGTACTAAAATGAAATTGTGATAGGCACAGTGCATGGATTGGGATTATTTTCTTATTTTGTTAGGTATGTTTATTTATTTATTATAATTTGTGTATACAAATTATAATATCTGTTTGTTAGACTTATCTAATACTGAGGTTGTCTAGAGATAGGTTATGTTATATCTGATCTAACCTTTTTAGCAAATTTTCATGTGTTTACATATAAAAATAATTTTGTCTAATGAAAATTTTATAAATTGATTATGTTTTTACCAAAATGTATACAAAATGTATATAAATTTATATAGGCCTATCTATAAATTCTTTGAAAAAATGGTGATAGATGTAAATAAACCATTTGGCCTTTGGTTTTTGTAAGAATTTTTGATTTCTGAGATACTAACTAATGAAAATTTTATAAATTGATTTTAATTTTAGCAACTTTTATCACAAATATATTACAAATCTCTAGTAATACTTGAAAAAATTTTTTAAAAAATTAGTATGGTTTATGTTACCTTTTCTGTCCAATTTTTGCCTCGGCCACCAGACGATTTTTGATTCCTGACCAAATAACTCAAAATTTTTTAGATCTAAATTTTTTTTCACTACACAACTAAATTCTATGCACCTTTCTGAAGGAAATGATAATTTGTAGTTGTGTTTTGAATAATATTACTATGTTTGGTGATTTTTTTCAAATGAGGCCTAAGTTTTTACCTTTTTCCGTAAAATCATTTATTATTTTTTGAAAATGTAACAAAATAATATTTTTTTAAATCAACTTTTATCCACAAATAATAATACAAATCTCTAGTAATACTTGGAAATATTTTTAAAAAAATTGTATGGTGTACGTTACCTTTTCTGTGGAATTTTTGCCTCGATCACCAGACAATTTTTTGATTCTTGAACTAATAACTCAAAATTTTTTAGATCTAATTTTTTTTTCACTAACACAACTAAATTCTATGTACCTTTCTGAAGGAAATGATAATTTGTAGTTGTGTTTTGCATAATATTATTATTTTTGGTGATTTTTTCAAATTAAGAAAAACATTTTCCCTTTTTTCGAAAAACATTTTTTTTTTTGAAAATGTAACAAATACTTTTTTTTCTAAATATATTCACAAATATTATACAAAACTTTTGTATATCTTTGTATACAAAAATGGTGGTAAGCTATTGATTTTGGATGATATAGGTTTTTCTGAAAAATGTTACATTCATTTTTTGATACCTAACATACAGTACTTACTCCAAAACCGTTAATTTTTTTATTTTTTTATATTTTTTAATAGATAAATTCTACGCATCTTTCTGAGAAAAATGATGTCTTATAAGTTAGGTTTTGTATAAAATTAATATTTTTTATGAATTTTTAAACAAACAAAGAAAATTAACATTGGCAGTTCAATTGGCAGTTCAATCAATCAATTTTCTTTCTTGTCATTAAGACTATTTTATAGATAGTGGACATAGTCAATAAATATAATTAGGAACATTTTGTTACAATATTGTGTAATACTCATGTCAGAAAAATGGTTTTCTTTTAGCATGCTAGGCAAACTAGGAAAATCTATATTTAAAAAGGAGCAAATTAAACTATGTAAGGTTTAAAGTTAAACGTTTTAGTTTGAGAGACATCACAATACACAACTATACTACACACTGTTCTCACGGGAACTTTATTGAAACTGAATTCTTAAAGGACAGCGAAGACTGCTGTATAAAAGGCAAAAATAAAACAAACCTAGTTTCCAGGAAGTTAACTTCCGGGTAATACCGAACAGACATTGCAAAGTGTGTTTTGAGAAATCTACAATTTGCTAGAAAGGGTGATATTTTATGCTCCCCTGTCTGCTATTCAGAAGTTTCAACTGAACCATTGGCCATCAATATCGTGTCCGTGTATGTTTTTGGGAAAGTCCATTATTTAGAAACCCTACAGTGGCCAGAAAAGCATGATCCCGCTCGGGGAATACAAAAATGTCCGTTTATTAGAAGTGTCCGCAAATTAGAAGTGTCTGTTAAGAGAAGTTTCACTGTATAATAAAAGCCTTCTCTTACATTGTTAGAACTTTTATAACCTCTAATGAGCTTACACAAAAAGAAACATTATTACATTCCCTTGACAACGAATGATGAAATGATCACCTGTTGGTAAGCATTCATTGCACCTTTTGGTACTGTTTGTTTTGCTACACACTACACTTAAATCACATACAAAAAATATATATTTTCTTTCTATAACTAAATAAATAAACTTACAGATTGTGTAGCGAGAACTTGAAGATCAGGTTCTGTAGACTCTAACAACTTCTGAACAATACGTAAGAAACTCTCTACAAACAAGTTCAGAGTCTGTGCATGACAAGCAACTAAAAGCTGATCCATTGCTTCCATTGCTATTAGAACAAACCTATTCAACAAACAGATGAGTGTAAAGTAAACATATTGATATCTGTCACAAATAGAAAAATGATAATACAACTATTTGAAAATTGTTTTTCTTTGAGTTGCGATAAAAACACTAGTTACATTTAAGTTGTATAATTATAATATATATTCAGCTTGACTTGTGAGATAGTATACTTGATGAAACAAAACTTGAACACAAATTCTCAGAAATAGTAGGTGTATTTATTCAAATGTGTTTTAACGAAAAAGTAGCCATCTTCAGCGATGTAAGAGTTATAATAACTAAACTATAAATTTTTAATTAATAATAAATAGTAAATTATAGTTTAGTAATTGTAGCTCGTGGATCACTGAAGATGGCAACTTTGTTGTTGAATCGTGTTTTAATAAACATACTATTTGTGAGCATTTATGTTCAACTTTTATTTTACTATCATCATTATTATTTCTTAGTGTTTTCTGACAAATAATATTTATACAAAACAAGTCAGTAAATACATTACTTTACAAAATGACGAAATAAGTAATCAGTCATAAACACAAACATAGTTTAGAGTAAATTTTTGTAAAATAAATAAATTTACCATATACACAATATGCTACAAATAGATAAGATTATGATTCTTAAGAGATTCCATAATTAAGCAACCTCAATAGAATAATAAGTCTAAAATTGAATTACACACACACATACACACACACACGCACGCACATACGCACACACACACACACACAAACACACACACACATATCAATAAACACTTTTCCGCCATTTAACTATTATTACCGAATGGTTTTAATTAAATAGTCATTTACTAAATAAAATATGTTTGGGATAAGCAAATCATTAACTTTCCTTATAAAATCTGGAAAACGGCTGTCTTTCTTGGTACTAGACACAAGGTTATATCGAAGATGGTTACTTTGATGTGTGTTATAAGAATGGAAGTCTGAATTAAGATTAAACAACTTTAAATTTTGATGTATAAATGTGCCATAATTAAAATTAAATATATCTGGCATAGGTAGTATTTTACTTCTTTGGAACAAAAGTTTACATGAAGTTCTATTTTTTGTACACTTACCTCTTTCTTCCCATACTGGATGTGTTCAAACATATGAACTACGTTCGGAGGAAATTAAGGCAATGCTAAGGGAAATTTTTGTCCAGGTAAAAAAATATGGGTGAATTATTGTACTTTTTGTCTCCCTTTCTCTCTCTTCTCTTCTTTACAAAACTAAATAATACAAATGTGCCAAAAAAACAGTACTGAAATTGGAAGATTTTATTTACATAGTTTTACCAACATATACAACTAAAAGGAAGCAAAATTGGTTAGACTCAGGTAATAACATGTTCAATATGACCTTCGTTCAGTTTTATGCAACACTCGTACAGTTTTTGAAGGTTTTGCATCATTTTGGAGAAGAGGGGTTGTTTCATGCTCCTCATATACATAGTTATTTTTTCCTAGAGTTGGACGATGGTAACTGGTGGGTTTTCACAAAAAATATTGTCTTTCAATATTCCCCGGATGAAGGCATCAGGTGGTGTAACATCGGGGGCTGGGTAACATTGGGCTGGGTAATTAAAGTTTGTTCTAAGGGAGATAAGGCGGTTGCCAAAAGTTTCTTGAAGGAAAGCAATGTTGGTTGAGGCAGTCTGGCTGGTTGCACCATCTTGCTGAAACCATTGTGAACAAAAAGACAGGTTTTGGGCACAACAAAACCTCCTGAAGTCTCCTATAAAATCATCAAGAATTACCTTATATCGGTTCTGATTTACAGTAATACAGTACGAGGATTTCCATTATTGTCTTCAACAAAGTATGGACCAATTATGCCTCTCCCTGACACGCTTACTATGCTGTAGCCTCTCTACAACACTGTCAGGACGTTCAAACATAAGAAAACGTGTTGTCTGCTTGTTTATGAAACCATTAAGGTGCACATGACATTTATCTTAAAACTATACATCATTCAGAAACTCAGGTTCTCCATAGCACATTGAAGCGCAATACTGAACTCTTTCTGTTTTGTTTATACAGTTCAAAGGTTGCCCAGTTTGTATCTTGTAGGGAAAACCACCATTGTTTTTAAACAATTCATCTCAACGACGTATTGTTTATATTCAGTTTCAAAGAAGTTCGGTTTAAGAAATTTTTCCGTAACTGTAACACTTGCTGCAACACTCCTCCATGGTTTTCATTTGTACAGACAGTAGTTGGGCGACCTGAATAGGCCTTCCGTTGCGTCAAAACACTACTTGTTCTTCGAAAGTTTTGAACAACACTAATAATCACAGCATTACTAAGCAGGTTTTTGTTAAAATGTTCCTGAAAACATAATGCAGTGTGTGACAAACTTGGCCCACCCGCAAGTCCAATTCCGTATCAGTGAAAATAATGCTCTACGATAAAAGCTTTCTCTGCAGTAGTTAGCACCATGTCACCAAAAACTAACCTCATATAAGAAAGAAATAATAATCACAAAGACGTGGTAACAATCAAAAGTTGACACAGCTGATCGAGAAGGCAGGTACAGCTGATTCAGTTTCAATGCTGTTTATTTTGGCGAATACCGTATTATAAACTTCTATTTCCTTTTCCAATTTTTGTCAGTGTTTAGATACACACAACATTTTAACCCTAGAAAAGGTGCTGGCTAGGGTCAATGAACAGCCAGTTATCAATTTGACAAGACATAAAAGGGTTGACAGCTCGTGGACAAGCCCATACTTTAAAAAAACTGAAGGGTTTAAGGGCAAGGAACTCATTTAGAGATATGTTAGAGTAAGGAGAGGTCACCAGACAAAGTTTAAATTAACCAATAGGGAAGAAAGCATCACTTTCTAAATTCCAATAAACTTTGAATCCCACCAATGAAAAATAAAATCGTGGTATAACTATTGAAAACGAGGAAATTATAAATATAGGTCTGAGAGAAGGAAACAGGGGAATTCTTCAAGATATTTTGTACAAGATTGTTCTACTAGATAATTGTTCTTCATAAACTTTTGTTAAAACTTTTATAATAAATTGTAAAATCTTCTGGGAAATTGGTAAACATTTGAATGTAATCGCAAAGAATATTAAATTAAAAGAAATTACACCGAGAAGTGAGTTAGTTAAAGCAAAAGAAATACGTCAAACAGGAGAGGAATAGACTCTTTTTCTGTTACTACTTTTAGTTGTTACTGGCCGATTTGTTTTATATGCCTTAATTACTAGTATCTTATCAGATAAACACTAATTTGTTTCTTTCTCACATGATTTACACTTTAATACAACCTCATATTTTATATTTTCCTGATATTATTTATTATTATTTTTGTCATTCATTTAAATGGAATTATAAGTTGAGGATACATATAGATTGAGTCAACAAAAGTATAAAACACTGCTCCCGGACTTTGTAGTATCAGTTAGATATCCTGTTTTGTAACAAAATTGTCTCAGTTAATGGAACAAAATGTGATACATATCACCTGACTATGTTCAGTAGATTACATATCACCTATGTAGATTACGAAAAACGAACCACTGTTATAGCTTTTACCTCTTTTTGGGCCAAAACCTCCCCTCAAGGATACTATTTTTTTGTAATCCTTGGATTTGGGTAAATCCAGTCAAACAATACTAAATGTTATGTAAGTTACGAATAAAGCAAAGACGATCATCGGAGAGGTACCTTTGACGTTTTTGGGGACAAAATCACCCTTGAGGGAAATACTTTTGTAATTTGGGTTTTGAGCAAATCTAGTAAGACAAAGTTAATTACACATGAGTTTATGAAGAATACATTAATTAAAGCAACACTGATAAAGGCTGATATAGTTTTCACCTTTTTTAGGGTAAAAACTTTTCTTAGGGGTGGGTTTTTTTTAATCGTTAGTTTTGAGCAAATCCAGTTAAACAAAAAGTCAAGTTATACAAACGTTTATGCAGATTATGGAAAAAAATCCAGCAAAGGCTGAAGAAGCATTCGCCCTTTTTTGAATCATATTGGCTCTTAAGGGTACTATTTTCTAAAATTTTTGGGTTTGAAGAAATCCAATCAAATACTACTATGGATACTATAGTATATCTAGTAGAAATGCTTTGTAAGCACTGACCAATATGCCATGGGTTTTGAAGTGAGATGTCTAATGCTTGCACATCTGCTTCATCTCATCATATTTTAGATGGCTCAAAATCAAGACTTTATTTTAAGATAATATGTGTACTAAATCCAGTAAAACCGCCAGTTATTTGGCAATTTTTATTCATTATGTTTTCTATTGTCTTGTCTGCCCATTTCTACTGAATGTATACCAGTTGTACAAAAAAATCTCCTCCAAGAAATGCTCAATATATTTCTAGAAATCAGAAGACTTAATTGTATAACAGATGAAATACAAACAAATGAGTGTTTGAATCCAAAATCATTTTCAAATAAACCTGTTTTTTCATAATGAACCCGTTTTGTTATGTTTGTATATAAAATATTCCTAAAAGATTTTAATTTGTTTTGTATTGACTTACAAAAGAAGCACACTGAATGGAACCAGCAAGGCAACAATACTGACATTAAAAATTGTAGTTGGTACTTTAAAATTTTCCAAACCTTATTTATATAGGTATGAAATGTTTGGGATGACTTAAATATTAGATTTGGTCACAAAATTCAGTTGTACCTCTCAGAACATAAAAGCTTGTATTTTGAACAATCTTTGATCATTATGCTTTAATGAAAAGTGCACATGATAATGAAAAAAATAACAAAAGTAAACTTTCAACGGTTTTTAAGGAAATGGAGTCTTAAACAATAATGTTTACTAAGAATGTATATTGGTTGATAAAGACTAACGAAGACTCGGTAACAGGCTCAAAATAATCAACATGTACTTGAATAGTAGGTTAATCTTATATGAATATAAATTTCAGTTTTGGGTAAAACTTTGAACAAAAAGGTGCGTACTTGGGGAAAATTGGGCCCTGCTTGATGTTGCTGTCTTTAAGTTGTTAAATTCGCACACTCAGTCTGTTTAGTATTTCATGTGACTGTTGAGTATGTCATGCTAAATATAAAACAGTCTGTCAGCCAAATCATCCAAAAAGTTATCTTAGTCGTGTCTTTGTCCTATCTCATTATACGTCTTCTTGGGTTGATCTATATTGAGGAAGTAAGCGAGTAAATTAATATTGTGGTGGGAATTGAAAAAAGTTGTACATTATTGAGTATTGTACGATCGCGTTTGCAGGGAGGTTCCAATAACAACTGTTATCTACCTAAATTGTTGGAGAATGTGGATCGATGTGTGGCTGCTTATAAGTTTCATCAGCTCTTTGAGGAATAGGAAGCAGGATCAGATTACTTTTGAGGAAAGTTAGAGTAGCATGATATGTTACAAAGTTGGAAAGAAACAACTGAGGTAAGCTTGTATGTCCGTCTTTTTAGGAGAATACATTACAGTCTTCCAATCTTTGCTATCTTACAGTGTATATGTCTAAATGAACTCAGAGCAAATAGAATTAGTGGTGGTGATTTGCTCTTAAAAACACTAGCGTCATCTAGGTTTGGAACTTTGATTGTGGATCTGTGCAAACAAGCACTCATCATATTAATGGAAAGGAAAACGGTGAATCTGATGTGCATTTCTGGCCACTCTGGAGGAAGTAGAAGAATTGGTGCAGATAAGTGCAGTAGACTATTGGAGGAGGATACCCAGGATACAAATTAATTCACAGGCTATGTGCAGGAATACTTTTAGTATGGGTTTGTAGAGAGCATCAAAGTAAACAGAATGCAGACAGATTGTAGACAGGCTAGGCAACTAGTGAGAGAGCCCAATGAGCTCATGCATGAGGGTTATCAACATTTGCAAAAATGTTTGTTTAATATTTTTAAAACAAAATTTATATATTTAAATAGCTAGAGGCTAAAGCTTGTTTCATTTATATATTTGTTTCATAAGCTCATCCTAAATATAAATCATTAATTTTTTAATAACAGTGGTCAAGGTTAATTATAGTTTTTATCAATTAATTCTAATGTGCAACAGACTGAGGACTCTTCACTTCAATCCTCTACCTTCATGCATCATCACTCACATCACGACTTGTAACTTCCATAGTTACTAAATACTAATTAAAGAAACAGCTGAGTCATGAAAACATACATTGCACAAACACATTGGTAAGTGTGAATGCTAATTTGTTAAAAATTCACTGAAAATAAAGAACCTCGTGATAAAGATGCCAGCTGGTAAAATCAGCTTGAATTATTATTTTATGCTAAACTAGAAAAGTAATAATCACGTGAATGCATTGTGTAAATTCATAATTATTTCATCATACTGATTATTTTCGGATATGTATAGATCAATAAATATATATAATGAAGGGTAATTATTATTTTCCTTCTCAATCAGTGTAGAAAGTTGATACATACGATTGAACAATGATAACTGAGATATCTAAAATGCATGGTAAAAGTTTTTTTTTTATATAGATGTTTAGAATTATTTCCAACAAGTGTTAAGTTTGAGGAATGTTTATACAACATTTATTTTAATATGAAGCTATATTAGCTTCTTTATGGTAATAGAGCTAAATGTAATTTTACTTAAAATATCCTCTTTTAATTGTTAGGATATATTCTTTTTTTTTAACAGGAAAAACAACGAAAAATAACTCACCCTGTTCGTTTTCTTGACAAATCTCGACATGCTCGTTGATATAAATATTCACCAATCCTGTCAAGTTTCTCTGGTGATGATAATGAATAGAACGTCAATTTTTCCATATTATTCTTAACCAACCCATCCTGAGGTATGGGAGGGAAAATATTGTCAACTAGTCTCTTGTATCGAGGTCGCATACATGTACAACTGAAACAACCTGTTTAAAGATAAACACCATCAATTTTCTGAATACATAAAGATACATATAATGTGATGAAATTCTTGCCTTGATATATAACATGTGTCGATAGAAATATAAAAATAAAGAAATACTATACCCTATGCAGAAGAATGAAAAGACAAGGCTGACAAAAATGTACTGTTAAAGAAAGAGTAAGTTTTTGTCTTTTAGTAGCCCCTCCCTAAGGTATTTATGAAAGATACTATTGACTTTTCCTTTCTGCGTATTGTTTTAATTGTATTTTACAACCAAAATTTTGTGTCCGTTTAATTGTTTACTTAAAAATAAGACTTTTGTCAGAAAAAAAGTTTTGCCATTTTAAATAACTTAACGTAGTGATACACCATTAGTATAGTACAGAGAAGATATACTTCTACAGTAGATGAACTATTGGAGTGTGGGATTCGGATAATGTATAACTGGTTAAATAATATTACGTCAAAAACACAGAATGTCAAAATTTTAATATAGTAACATATTATAATTTAAGGCAGGAGTTCTCAAATTTTTCATACATGAGGGTCCCTGACCAACTAATCATTTGTCGGTGGCACCCTCACAGTGGAGTCACCTATACAGTCTAAGTTTATTTATTTATTTTTATGTTATTATCCTACTAAGAGCAGTAAAGATTTTAGTATAACAAACTAAAGTAATCAAAGCTGCTGTTTTAATTAAAGCAGTTTTTTTATATAGTGCAGATCTATACATTTGATCAATATTTCTGTGTTTACGATGAAGTTCAACTTATTTTACATCATTTCATTAGCTTTAAAAACTAAAAACAACAATAGTTGTTCCTCAAATTTCTATTTCTTAACACAATTGTTAACTAAAAATGGAGAACCAAATATACAATCAATCAAATTTGTTTTATTTAAAATAGATTTCAATTTATCTCACTACATCTCATTAGCTTAAAAAACATTACTTTGTGTTTCAAAAAATAAAATTCTTCAAACATTTCTTAGCCTACAATGAAGAGCACAAAACATTTCATACTTTCACAACATTTGCATACTTGTGTATATTAGGCTTCGATTTATTTTAAATTATTTAAATAATTTAAAAATAATAATAGTTGTCCCTAAATATTTAAATTCGTTAAAAAAGTTGCTTATTAATAAAAAGGCTGTGTTGAAAAATTATGAAACACAGATGAATGACAGCCTACTGTTGATTTTAACCCATCAGCGCCTATTGGTCCCATATGGTACTACTAGATTGAGAATTTTTGATTGATTGGGTTGGCTGCCCTGTTTGTCCTAACCATGGTTATCCTAACCGTGGGCTGTTGAGTCAGAATGTAGCGTTGTTATGCCTGCTAAACATTCCTGCTCTTTAGTTGTGACCTTATTGAGTTATAGGTTATATTTTTGTTTTTGGTTATACATGTTTTATTACTATGGACACATCTAGAATCTTTTTAGAGTAAGTAACTTATTTCCAACCTTTTTGCAGATTTCTTTTTATATTTCTCCATGAAAACCTGAATATATCTATAAATATTCCTGAATGTATCTATTGAGCACCCTGATCCTAATGAATTGATAGATGAGGACTCCGGTCATGAAAATAGGGGAAGTCACATTGACAATTAATCAAAGAATCAATTACTAGCTAACGCTGAAATAGAACTTGTTGGAGGAAATTGTAAATATTTTCGGAAATGAAAAAGAAAATGAATATTAGTTTGAGATACCATTAAATGAGAAAGTGTTAAAAAAATTGTCAGAAGTTTAAGAGTGTGAATTTATCAAAGGTGATTTGAAGTATACCTTTCCCTGCAGAGGATTAATCCCAATTTAAGAATTGGGTATTTAAGAATCTACTGAAGTAGATATGCTTAAGCAATTTTTTGATGATGGTGTATTTAAATTTTCATATGAAGAAATTAGAAAATACACAATGTTTAAAAACGAAGCTGATGCTTTTGTATCTATAAATGAACTGAAATTTTTTTTGGTATTTTGTTATTGTCCGGCTATAACATAAAACCTGGCAGAACGTTTTATTGGGACTCTGACGATGATATCGCTAATCTGTTAGGTCTAATAAAAAATTCAATGAGAAGAAATAGAATTTTAGAGTTAGCTAAATACATGCACTGTTTGTGACAACATAAATGTAGATAAGTGACAAGTATTATAAAATTCATCCTCTTATGGAAAACATACAACAAAAAATTATTGAAAATTATGTACCAGTGGTGCAGCATCTAAACTATGATGAAGGTATGGTGAAATACTTCGGTCGTCATGGCTGCAAACAGTTAGGAATTAGCCCATTCGGTTTGGATACAAGGTATAGTTTTTGAATGGAAATAATGGCTATGTAATAAATTTTCAGTTTTATCAGGGAAAAAATAAAATTGTAGGGCCTACCTGGAGAGGTGGAAAAATATTCTGGAAAGCCTACTGCGTCGATCTATAATATGTTAAAGGAACTGCCAGAAGAAAAGAGAAATTTGAATTACCGTTCTATTTCGACAATATATTTACTTCTCAGAAATTATTACTCTTCTTGAAAGAAAATAAATGTAATGGAACCGGGACAGTTCGAGTGGATAGAATTCCAAATAACTGTAACCTTACCCTAGAAACGGAATTTTGTAGATTCAGTTACTTCAACTAATTATGGTGTCAACCCTGTTATAAAATATGTATAAAATGCAATGTTGGGTTGTGTGTATCATGTTTTTACGAATACCATACTAATAAATAAGAAACTAATTATGCAAACGAGAAATTTTTTATATTTATTGTCAGTTCTTATTTTAATTACCTTTTTGTATTTAACTGCATTTTTGATGTAAATCTAAGTAACAATAATACACTAATAATAAGAGCTAGATGTCTTTCTATTTATTAACCTTAGCTAGTATATTGACCTAGTGGGTCCATATGGTACCAGTAAAAAGCAAAATTTCCTTATTTTTTACATGTATAAAAACGTTAGGGGAACATTAATAATTACAAATCTGGAAAAAAAAAGGATAAAAAATAATTCCCGGTTGATGGGTTAATAGTCCTAATAAGAAGGGTAAGCTCCTTTACTTTTAATTAGTTAATTATATCTAGGCATAATTTTAGAAATTACTATGCTCAATTCTTTTTCAATGTTAAGTTTAGCTCTAGGCTACACTTAGATTTAATTAAAGCTATGGCAGAAAAACTACATTCACAGAGATAAGAAGTGGCAAATGGAATCATGCATGGAGAGGTTTCTTGATTATTGCTGAATATTATTTTTCACAGCACACCAGAACTTTATCAATAACTCTGAATAGAACTTAGTTTTTAATGTTGAATCAGTTGAAATGTCAATCATCTATTCTGTTTCCTTGTTGTTTAAATTGTACAGTGTTTCTTCCATTAAAGGTTAGATTACCGAGTTAAATTTTAACTTCATCTTCTGGCACAAATTTTTTAGATTTTTTTCTAATTCTGATAAGTATTTTGTCAAGTAAATTTTCTTTTTTTCTTTCAACACTGAAACTGATTAAAAGAAGAAAACGTGACATAACCTCCATTTAAAATTTAATTTTTCCACAGAATCAATTTCTTCTCAAGTCGTTCAATCTCATTTAAAAGATGTAAAATGTTTGTATCATTAACCTGCATTGTGTTTCAATTTGGTTTGATCTTGATGAAATGTATTGCTTCTATTATAGTTCACAATACATTGTGCAGTTCTTTACTAAAATATTCTGTAACCAAAGCCTCCTTATGTATTAATGAGTAGGTCTAAACAGTGTAAGGTGCTTTAGCTTGCTAGCGGACCTGATTTCCCTGATATTTTCCTGCCATCAATTTTCCTTCATCAGTACACACACCAACACATTTTCCTCAGTCTAGGCTACATTGCAGTGTAATAGGCCACATGGTATGAAGCTAAAAGTGTGTTTCTATTATTTACTTTATAATGTTCAGAGGAAGAAAACCTCTCTTCGATAGCTTCTGAAAGTTTCCTACTTAAAAATTCTCTTGGTTTCCCAGCTACATTTGGATGAAGAGTTTCCAAAATAGACACAATTCTCCCGCTTAATACCTAATATAATTAAGACAGAATGCATGCGAATTTTCTCAAATATTCTAGACTTCTAAAGAACTTTCTATAAAAACTGAGGTGCTTAGGCCTATAGGACATTTAATCTAGGCATGGTTTGTTATACAAGCAGAAGGTCGGCTGTTACTACGAAACAGACAGCACTGAAGTATTTTACTTAAATTGAGGAGTTTATAGAGAAAAACCTAAAAACAGGTTAATTTGATTAATGACAGAAAGTTATATTTTTTAAAATCTTTATACAGCAAATAGAATTTTTTAAACATTTTATATTTCAGTATTTTTTGCATGACACAGCATATCTGATAAGGATCAACAGCACCCCTTGGCACACAGCACACATTTTGAGAACTCATGATTTAGGGAAGACATGGGAATTTGTGGGTTTTAGATAATGAGGACTAAAAATATTATTTAAACATATTATATATATATATATATATATATATATATATATATGTGTGTGTGTGTGTATGTGTGTGTGTGTGTGTGTGTGTGTGGAATGAGGAGAGGGGATAATATGCTATGTTCTATGACAGGTAAAAATGAGATCAAGACAGTATTATTCTTAATACCATCCTAGTATTAACCATACCCAATGTTCATTGACTTCTGTGATCTATAAATGCATTAAATTCTGTAGTTTTGAATTTATGATTTTTCTGTGAAAAAATTAGCTCCGCATTGAAAACTTATTTTATTATTAAGAAATAAGGTACGGTATGTAGAACATGATTTTAAAAAATCGCCAAAAATACCTGTGACTTTCTTTGTAAATAAATACCGATAAATTATAAGTCTAGGACTGGCTCCATAGTAGGCCCATTGTCAAATCCATAGAATAACATATGACATTTACAATCTATACAACGAATATTTAACATATGGCACAAGTTAGATTAAATCTGTTCCATTAATTATCAATTATAATATTTATTTATCATTTATAGATTACATCTATAAAAGTGTGCTTTTTTACCACTATGAAATAACTTATATATGTGTTAGAAACTATAAAAGATTTAACAGTATAATTGTTTTATCTACCAAGGTAATGTTTTTGAGTTATCGATACGGCTGATGAATACTATCCTGTCAACAATTTAGTATTCTTTTTATATTCTCTACTGATTGAGGACATGAACAGTGTTTACGAAATATTTCAGAACTTTAATATTTTATTGTGTTTTTCTATTTGTGTACTAGTAGGAAATAACCAAGAACCACTTTCCAAGGTAAGCCTGTGTCTCCTATCCATACATAATCTAAACTAATAGGCTATATGCCCTTAAACTCCAATCTAAAACCCAACATAGAATTCAGTAAGGTTAGGTTAGGTAACGAAATATTATTAAAAATGGTTTTCCATCTATTTTTACTTTCACGTTTATAACAGTTTCATAATTTGGAAACAAAATTACTGAAAATTCAATGGGCGGCAGCAGATCTTTCATTTTTATACTGTGTGATCCACTAGAAGCATATACAGTAGTTTAAAATAAAACAGTATGTCATTGATTTTTTTGTTTAAAAATTATTTATAGACATAAAAATAAAGCTACAAGTAGCCTAGTAGCCTATGCCATTTTGAAATGTCTATGTGTGAAAAGTTACAAATGATACCATTTTTATGAATACGTTTGAAGCTGTTTTCAGAAATTTTCCTACACTCTTCCCAGTGTTTCTTTACGATTTGTTAGACTTAGATTGTTATTGCAGCCTTCTGTTCTTCCAGTGTGCATGGGTTTCCTTCATACACGTGTGTTATAAGATAGCCCCACAGATAAATATCACAATGGAAAGATCAGATGAGAGGGGAGGCCAGGGGACATCACCAAAGCGAGAAATAACCCGATCATGTAATAACACTCAAACTGAAGCCATTGAAGCTCTAGCTATATGGGCAGTAGCCCATCTTGTTGGAACCATATATTTTCCCTGTTGTCTTCAAAGTTCGGTTCATGTATCAAACGGAATTAACGATTACAGTGTTTCTTCTTCAAAGAAAAATGGGCCAAAAATCTCACACTTTTCTATGTCACACCAAACAATCACTTTTGGACTGTGTAACGGTTTCTGACACAACCCACAAGGGCAACTGTTTTCTGAAGCCTAGTATAGACAGTTCTATTTGTTTACAACCCCATTTAAATAAAATGGTCTACAACACTCATGACAATCCTCAAATCTACATCCTCTGTGAACATATTCAGCTTCACCATTGTTCGTGCAAATCTGAAACTTTGTTGATAATCATCAGTATTTAATAACTAGTTTATAGGGGTGAAACCCTAAGTCTTTGTGTAAGATATGTTTTACAGTACTCTTACTGAAACCCAGTAGGCTACAGAAGCATGCCACCTAGCAGAACAGTTGTGACTGCGCAGCACTACCTCTCTCACTCTATCCACATTCTGCAGTGTGCATGCCATTATTGAAGGGCCAGGTGGTTGTATTTTGATTACTGATCCTTTGAACGTATATGCATTTACCCATTTCAGTATGGTATTGGGACAGGGTATTTCAAAATGACATCATATAACCTCATTTAGTTTCAATCACAGATTCACCACTTTTTACAAACGTATTATAAACAAACACATGATGCTCAACTCTCCACACCAGCATGATGTAGACTGAATGGTATGGAGTGAAGAGTCAAATGACCTTCACCACAGATGTCCCCCTTTCCACACATCCAGTAACTTGTTTCAAAAACATCTGTATCCCATGATCCACTGATCATTAAAGACGAAACGATCATATCAAAAGAATAAAACACAGAGGATTGTACAAGACAAAAAACATGTAATCTTAATTAACTTATGGAAACAAAATAATAATAATAAACTGAAGTCTTTCAAACAGAAACAAATGCAACCAAACCTTTTCTGAAGTTTTCACACAAATAATATCCTAATACATATGCAATAATAATATTCCTATAGTCTTTACCTATCAATTCCTAACATGTCTGGAATAAAATATAGACCAAGCTATATATCAATATCTATAGCAATAAAGCTATTTTCCCCAAAGAAATAATACTTTGAAAGTAATATGCCTAGGCCTTGTCCTCATTTTGATTACCATTTGATAATCCATATAGCCCTAATTGGTAACTTAATCATTTAATTACCAAAGAACATTTAATTGGGTAGATTTTAGATTATCAATAACTAAAATGATGTAACACACCGATGATTAAGCATACTATTATAACCTCGCTTGATAAGTTATTAGTTAACAAAACAAAATAACTCACCTAAACACATTTTATTGTTTTCGATTCAAATAAGTTACAGCTATACGAATTAAAAACAAGTATTAATTAAATAGGTTCAACAACATAACTTTTACTACAGCTTTATTTTGTGTAGCATCCATGTAATATACGCCCAAACGATTCACTAGTTTTAGGTTAGGTACGCAGACGACAGACAACAAACAGTGTACTACTGAGTTCATGAGATCAATATTTATCATGGCCTCTTTGATAACAACGAAGCTTTTCGTTTTAATATTAAGTGAACCAGATTATATTAAGTTTTACACTTTTAACTAATATTAATAATATTAACTACAAAAAATTAATATTAATTTATTTTAAATAGTATATAACAATCTACTACCCATACGTACTTCATTTATACTTTGGATCTTCTTTGCATCTAAGACTATTCCATTCACTTACAATCTCTCGATAGAGTAAGATAAACACAAATTTTATAATAAATTGCCTTTATTATAAATTACGTTATAAAGACGTTACAAGACTTACAAAACATAGGCCCAATAAGTTCAAGTACATCATAAAATATAAATTGCACGTCATAACAACACCACAGTTTCACTTCATAACACCAATTATTACAATAGGAGCCCATCACATGAAATGTTGTTGTTCCGTAGAAGTGGATTTGACTGATAAGTGATAACCAATATCAACATCAAGAAACAAATCAAAGGTTACTTATGTTTAATAACACGTTCTCAGGGATAAAATGATAAGCGTTAATACTTTATACACATTTTACTATAAATAAATTAGTTTAATTTCCTAACTTGTCAGCTGTAAAACCGTTCAACAATTTATATTAAATATAGATTTTCGAAAAATTGAAGCACCGTTATTGAGAGGTAGCAACTTATATTACCTATAATAGGAGTAATTTGGCATCATTTTTGTTTTGTTTTTTTCACTTTCCATAATATATATAACTGTTTAAAATATATATTTTTAACTGTTTTATTGTTAGTTTTGGTCAGATTTTGCTGAAAATGTATTAACTTAATTAACCACATAGATCTATTTATAGATAGAAGCCAATTTTTAAATTTCAAAACACAGTAGTTCATTTGATTTACATTTAAAACTTGAATTCCACGAAGTTCAAACGTGTTTTCTACAATATGAAAATTTGATAGTTTTTACTAAAAGAACAATATGATTGAAAATAGAACATCAAAATTTGTCAAATATTAACAATAATAACGTTGGAGATTATAAATTAATTTTAGTTAAATTTATCTAGGTTTCACTCTTCTTTGAAACATGATTAAGTAAATAAATGGTAAGAAATTTTTGAAATAGTGGCCGTTTGAAACCGATTTTAGCTAGTTATATTTTATCTAGGGTTTATATGATCCCCAGCTTAGCGATCTTTAGACGTAGAGCTCCGAGCAAAACGAGCGAATATATAAAAATGAAAAGAAATAAAATTTTTAAATTCCAGGCTTATCGTAAAAAAAAATTAACTATATACCTTGCCAAGTAATTATTATAATTAATTATCTTGGTAGGGCCTAGAATTTTCTTTCATAGGAAAGAAGATATTGCAACTGTTTGAATGGTAAACACCCTAGACTACAAATAATGAATTATTCGTCCATTCTAGACTACTAGTTATTCTTTTCCTCCGATCTTGATTTTATTAAAGTATTCAAGGGCTAGGGAGTCTTTATTGTTTATTATTTTCTTCTTACTTTATTGATAAGGCGAATGACCTAGGTTTTTGCCTCTAAACAAGAAGAAAAGAATTGAACAGTGTAGGCCTACTCACTCTTTGTTGGAACCATAAACAACTCGACTTCACTTTATAGTTTATTATAATTATATATTTACTCCCATTATATAGAAATTTTATCAACATCCAAATTACAGACTTTATTCGGGAACTTTGATCTCATAAAAGTCGAAATAGTTTCAAAATTTCACAAGTATCTCTATTATGAAAACGTTAAGGTTGAGATCGGGTATTGATCGAATGGGGGTGGGGAAGGGGGAATACTTTTTCTTTTCTTTTTTTTAGCTACAAAGTTTTCCGACAAAATATTAAATATTTAAATAAATGCAAACTTGTATAATGATGGTTAAAAAACTAGTTTATATCTCATCATTTAACTTGTAAATATTTGTAATCTAATTTGCTTTACTTCACTGAAATCCATCTTATTGGCTTAAAAGTGACTGTGTAGAAACGTATTCCGTCATAACTGTTCATTTTGAGAAAGTCAAAATACATCAATCAGTCAGTCGATCGATCGATTTTTTTATTTATTGTAGACAAATTACAACTGTGTAACAAACATCAATACGTAACATTGCAGTGGTCGTTACAATAAAGGTTATTTAACTATTTTAACATATAGAATCTCTAGAGCACTGTGGTGAATATACAGTACAATACTACTACCACTGTAGTGGATATACTATCAGTATTAAACAAAAACCTCTGTATTTTTGTTTAATACTCAACCTCTGAGGATGGATGGTAACTATGTTACTGAAATGTACGTAAGGTAGAATAAACATAACTATACAGTTTTTGTGTTTTTTGTTGTGGTTTTGGGGTTAATCCTTTCCTTTAATTTAACACATAGCAAAACAAACTTAGTATAAAAAGATAGCCATTAATTATGTCAATAGAAAGAACTATTAAAATTTGCTAGTGGAGTACAGACATTTTTCTTTAAAAAACCTCTTTAACTCTATTTTCACATTGTTTACATGAGGCGTTTTGTCTTGTTATACACTCTCTACCAGTCCGGTTTGTACGGGGATGAAAATATAATTTTTTGTTCAGAAAATGATGGAGAAAAATTCACGTTAGTTGCAAATGGTATATAGAAAACTTTTTATAGACGTTCAAAGTAAATATTATAAACCACAATTCTGAGCCAAGAAAAGTCGATTTTTTTTCAAAATCTACCAGTGTCCTTTTTGAAAAAATGTTAACAGATGATTAAAATTTGGTAGTGATGTAAAAAGTCTTTTTTTTTATCTAAAACTTTGTACTAAAAAAATTGTTTGTAATTTCATCGGTGAAAAGCATTTGAATAAATAAACGTACTATTTGTGAGAATTTGTGTTCCAAGTTTTATTCTATTAAATATTTGTTTAAAACAAGTCAACAACAAGATTATATACAAAATGACAAAATAAGTCATCAGTCATATTTACAAAACTACAACAAAAAATATACAATCAATAATTGTAGGGGTATCATATAAACAATACTACAATAAGATACAGATAGATGAATACCCGCTTAAAAACACATCATTCAATTTATTATCTCTTGTTGACAAAAAAGATTTAATACATTTTTTTAAATGTTTTTAAAAAAAATATTAATAAAACACAGGTAATATAAACACACATATGAAAACAAATACAAACATAAAATTCTAATTGAACAACAAGTAAAATCAATTCAACAGTAAAATATTACAATTATAATTAAAATACAAATTTATTGGATACACCGTTCACGAACAAAACTCAGCCACGAAATATATAGGGTGTTCTGAAAAAAAGTGGTCCGGCTATTCATTTACGGATTATATAGATCAAAATTAACAAAAATACAAATAACATTTAGTCGAATTCCGCTTCATTATCTGCCTGTGCGCCATTTTGTTGTTTATATATATATAGGCCTATATTGAGTTCAGATTTAGTAAAACACAAAGACTTTATTTCTATAATTTTCAAAATGGCTGCCGTTTAAAAATTTCAATGTCGAATATCTCGAAACTTTATAAAAAATAAACAAGAGACAAAATATTTTCTCTTTTATAATGACGAACAAAATGGTCTTTTAAATTTTTTTCTGTAGGCAAAAAACTAAAAACACAATTTCTTGGTAATTGTTTAAAACACACAAAATGAGCCTAACACCAACAAATTTTTGAATTATGATTTTTGAGATAATAATTTGACATTTTTTGTTCGCTTTAATGTATATAATCCGAAAATGAATAAACAGTTCACATTTATCTGGACATTCTGTATAATGTATTCCTCAGCAAAACAAATATCTCAATTTAGCTTTAAATTCAATTTCTATATTTTCTGGACTTTGAAAGTTCATTATATAAAGTAATTACAACTTGAAGAGGGAGTCTTTTATAAATCATCAATCTGTGTTGATCGTATCTAAAATTCCTCCTTCTTCGTGTTTCATAAAAATGAAAATCACTATTATGAGTTGATGGCTCTTAAAACAACACTATAATAACACTTCAAGGATATACCAGGGCTTTCAAAATTAAGTTTAAACTTTAATTATTGACTGTAATTTATTTGTTTTTTAACAACAGCCAAAATAAAGTAAATAAATTCCTTTGGAATTAAACGAGGTTTAAAAAAACAACTTAAAATTAAGCCAAATTCTTAGTTCTTAGGGTTAATAAGGACAGGTTTTTTTTTAATGACATTCAATGAAGCTACATTCCGTTATTTGACAAATATTTTTTCATTTGACTTCAGCAACACCAATTTCATTTCTTACGTTTTAAGATCTTTCTGCACTTTTGATGTCTCCAACAGACCCAGTGATTTCAACTTACCATACCTTTTTTATACGCGACTACACCGGACGAGCAGTCCCTCAAACCGTTGCGAATACGAAACTTTCTTAAACTCAGTTCAGATTCATCATAAAACTGAATCAATGCGATGCGTGTTGTAAAAGGAAAGTCATGATGGAATAAAAATATCAATCAATTAACTGTAAACTACTACAAGTTTACCACCTACTAGATTCCTATTTGAAATTATTTAACAATTAAACAACTTGTTGCTATGGCAACAAATAAATAACATAGAAAGTAACAGCTGGCGTCTAAATAAATCCCAATTATATCTGCGTACAATAAAGAGTTTTTCTCTGGGATTGGACAACAAATAACGAAACCACAATCATTTAAATTAATTTTTAACTTACTTTTCTATTGCACTTGGGACAGTTGCCTGCATGACACTCTATGTTTTAATTTTGAAGTGTAAATTGCCTTCTTCTGTAAAGCAGGTCACTTTTTCTTGGAGATCATGGTTCCCAATTATATTTTTGACAATACCTTCACTATTTATCATCGTAAAGAGGTGGACTTAGTATTTCTTATATAATTTAGTGTAGGCCTATTCTAACGATAATTATTATATTATAATTTCAGAAATATTATATAAATCAAAGTTATGAATTAATTAGTCATACTGTAACATTTTTATATAATAGAAGAATACAAAATTTAGTAAGCAGGTGCAAGGGAACCATGTGATAAAAACAACAAGTAAATCATATGATTTAGAATAACAATTTAAAAGAGGAAGAAATTTTTCAAATTATTCTAGTGTGTGTGTAAGAGGATCTGAAGTGAAGTTAATATATAAAAAGGTACATGATGCAATTGAAAAATAAAACACTCTAATAAAAGTGAACTATTGAAATATTGAATAATTATTATATTGAACAATTACCAAGAAGAAGATATAAAAAGAACATTGTAAATGATGGTGAGATAAACTGATTATTATTTAAATATATTTTTATGTAATTGTGAAACCCAAATCTAACCCCGAGATAAGAATATAAAAAAAACATTTATTTTTTATTTAATATTTCTTTTATTGTTCTGTTAAAAAATTTAATGATATAAATAATTTTTTTATTTATAATTAATTTAAATAAATATAATACTAAAGAAAAGTATTATAATACCTTGGATTGTCAACATATAAGGAAAGTTATAATGATGAAGTCCAAACATACTCTTTAACATTAGCTATGAAATATTAAATTTTATTTGGACTTAATTTTCAATTACTTTTGTTTTTTATTTTACACTATTTGCTCGGGGGGGAGCTCTTTAATGAACAATTAATACAGTGAGTGAAATTTTTAACAATATAGAGATTTAGTTTCCAATTAAAGTCTATAATTAGTACAATACCAAATCCACTTTTGTTGTATTCCTATGTAAGTAATCCAGTGCTGATAGTTGAGTGAAGAACTTTCACTTTATTACTTGTTAACGATGTTCACCAAACACTACACTGTGCTACGTGATTTATCAATAAAATGATTCACTTCAAATTACCACGACAATGCACTCAACACTTTGTAGATGTACCTCTTTAGTACGGCAACGAAGATTACTAATGTGTTAAATACTTTTACTTTGTAAAAACAAACACGTGTTAAAAACAATTATTACTTTACTATTACTATAACTGGAATTATAACTTATAGGAAATACTAATTTCTACATTAAGAATACTTTTGGCTTTACTTCGCCGACCCCTATGCTGTGAGTTTTTCCCCAAGACTCTCTATATAATTTTTAATTTGTCGATGCTAAAAAATACTTACTCCCTCTCTCTTAATTTACTTTAACCAATGAACGTAAGCAGCTACTTTTTGTCAGCCAATCAAATTTTAATGTTTCAAAATTGTGACCGTTTAGAAAACTGTTGTCCCGTTACATTTTATGAGTTTTGTGTGTGATTGTCCTTAAGTTTCTAATATTATAGTTATTTATGACTTAATTGCCTACAGTGATTCTGGGTCTAATTTAAGTGTTTTTCTCTTTTTTTTCTTTAAAGTTGTGAATGGTGTTCTGATTTATAACATATTTCCTTAACACTTTACCTTTGTCGGCGATCACTAAACGTTTAACATGTGTTCAACAAATGTATCTATTTCTATATTCTTTTAAAAATATTATACCATTACTGGAAAGCTTATTGATTTCGTTATAGTAAGTACACACGAAATATGAACAATAAACTGTTTAAAATGGCCGCCATTTTGACATTTAATTTTTTTTAAATTTAATAGCACACAATAGTTCCATATACCAAATTTCATATTCTCATATTAATTTTGTGACCGTTATATAGGTGTCTATACAACAGACGAACTTCATGTCGAAAAAAGCAGAGTTTACAAAACTATATATGTTTATAACACTTTAATCTTTACTTTTGTATATTTTACAATCACGTCTTGAAGTTTGACCACGTAATTTTGAATCACCCTGTATACTTAATATTTAAATTTAGTAGATAGGTTGTTTTAGCATTACAAGGATTACCTTCGTAAACCGACAAAATGATTCCAACAGTTTTTGCAATTTATTAAATTAAAAATATAAATTATGCAGTTATTACTTTTATACACCTCAGCTTTCTAAAGTGAAAAAAAGTCATAAAATTTCCCACTAATCCATCCCCAAAACTAATAAAAACCAACAAAAACTTTCGTTACCAAAAATTCAATTCGGTAGTTGTTAGTAAAAAGTGAAAAACAACCATAGAGTATTATAAACAATATTACACATTTAAATAAAGCCTAAACTTGCTTCACAAACTTGTATTAAGCATCAATATTATAAGATGAAATTAGGCCAACCTTTAAATGACGGCTCAGCGTGATTTTTTTTTTTTTTGTAAATTATTCCTTAATGGTAATTCATATCGTTTGTAATTTTACACACTGGTTTGGGTCATTAAACTTCACAATTCACCAACAAAATAAAATGAACACAAATTCTCACAAATAATAACGTTGATTTATTCAAACGCGTTTCAGGGACAAAATCGCCATCTTCACGAACTACAAAAATTAAACTGCATCAGCTATAGTTAGTTATTTTAGTTCTTACATCACTGAAGATAGCGACTTTGTCGTTGAAATGCGTTTGTGTTCAAGTTTTATTCTATCTAGGATAACATCGCACAAGTCAAGCAAGATATTTATTTATAATTCACCAACATTTAAATAAATTGATAGAGGCAATTTTGAGAAAATAAGACTTTTAGCCAAGTTTTGGGGGTTTTTTTTTACCGATTATTAGCGATCCGACATTTTTTATAATGATCGTGATCAATACTTTTGTTTGGGACCTTACCGGCTAAATTTAAGTAAAATGTCATCAAAATCGTTTGAGTCGATTTTGAAAAAAAATCCTATTTGTTTGTTATTTTTAAGGTAGGTATCTAAAAAAATGCAAAAAATGTCCCGAGATATCGCCAAAAACCCCTACATACAAAATTTGATTAAAATCTGTATAGACAGACTTGACAAACGATAGACAGACACGTTATTCAAAAAAACTTTTATATCAGCAATAATTCGACCCTTTGCAGTTCCTCAGGGGTTCACCTACAAATTGTAAGTCCGGGGTGGGCAATCCCGAGGGAGCCTAGCTGGTATCTACATACTTTTTTTACTTAATTTTGGGTTAGATCCCTTCTCTTTCATCTTTCCTATCAGGTCTCTCTTGACCAACTCTTGTTCTCTTCCGACCCTGACGCTATTAGAGTATTTGGCGTCTTTTCTTCCTTATTTTATAATGCGATGACGGTCAAAAGGTTTTTCGTCTTCAAACCAAGAATAACATAGATAAAAGACCCATCGTATAATTTTCTCTATGTTATGTACATGACTGTGAGAGAAAAATAATGTCGTTATAGCTAAAACAGAATTTCAGACCTTGAACTCCTAAATTTAAACCCTGGGAGTACACACATATTTATACAATTAATGAAACAAATACTCGTATGTAGACAATAATAATTTGATATATGCCAAAGAACATAAAATATAATCAAAACTGACTAGTTTTTCAATTTGTGATTCTATACCACTATTTCATCTACAATGTCTTTCAGCTACATGTCAAAATGATTGACCTATTTACTATAAAAAAACAACATTTTATTAAAAGATCATAAATTAAACAATAACATATAAATATACTTAGGATAATAAATTATATTATTTATGAATAATTCCCTAATCAATATAGGCCCTAATATTTTTTATAAAAATTTAGGTTATATGAAACTAAATAATAATTTATCAATAAACGTAAAACTTACATCCAGGGTTTGTGCATTTTTGAGCAACAGTATCAACGAATTCGGGTAATTCGAATTGTGAATCAAAACAACATTTCATAATAGCCATTTTCTAAAAAATAATAATTTCACACACCAAATAACACTACTGAACATTCACCCCATTTAAGGGCTGCTTCTAAAAATAAATGTCAAGGTCAACAATACCCCGGGCTTTACGAAAATTAGGCTTAACAATTTCCCACCTGTATTCTACACAAATACCACTTTATCACTAAACGCACGCAATACACTACACTATCATTTCCTTGATAACAATTTACCTTAATTAGTACAGTAGCATTAGCGTGATCTGTGAAGATCCACTACTGTGACATTTCTAAGGTTTCAAGATAATGTACTACCTTGTTAACAAACATTTTAAGCAATAAATAAACACGTTAGGCTGTTGAAATTACACTAATCACTCTTATCAGTTTATTTCCTAATTGTCATATAGTTAAAAATAACCTAACACTAAATAAAATATTGAAAGACAAAAAAACAGACTATTTAAATTCTAACCAAGCTAGGTGATTGATTATTGTCAACAATTACGAACGTAAAACGATAGGCGATTGACTGTTATTGTTAAGATTTACGAAAGTAAAATTGTGTATATTCGTTGACTTTTACAGCTCTGTTAAAAAACTAAACCAAATGGTATATTATTGTAACTGATAATACGTTATCGATCGGTATGTAAGCATGTGTCTGCTGCATCTTACAAATCAGTAGCGCCTAGCGAGAAAACTTAAAACTAACTGCAGATGGATTTCATTGAATTTCATTCTACATGTTTTCACTCTTGTCACTACATAACTTATAAACTTTAACTATCTCACACGCATAATCTTGTGGTTGTATGCAAAGATTTTGTTTTTAAACTTTTTATGACGAAAACATTATGTTTGTGAAAACATTATATATAGCTTGAAAACGAACTTTCATTCGAGACTGTTTGTGTTAAAATGTTTTCACATTTTAAACCATTATTTATTTTGAGACTAATATTCTCGCTCTGTTTTGATGTGGTTTGTTAATTACCCATGTAGTAAAAAAAAAGAGATGAGTAAAAAAAAATCTATGTTGAATTTTGCGGAATTATTCGTTTTGAGGTCAGCTGAGTCTAAAAAAGTGTGTTTTGATATGATGTCAATCTGTACACTGGTCGAACGCGTGGACCGATTTTAATCAAATTTGGTCATATCTCAGGACTTATTAAAAACATTTTTTGACAACTCAATATTTTTGGAGGTAGTTGTCATGGAGGATAAACGGAAAAGTATGATTTTCTAAAAACTGGCTTTAACAATGTTCAACAATTTATCCGTGTGCAAATTGCAAGTAGGCTACCTAATCAAAAGACAACGTTTCAAGAATTATTGGTACAAAATCTTAACCGTGGTCATTAAAAGCTCGATTTTAATGAGAAACTATTTAAATTGAGGATGCGTTTACGGCACAAGAAGCAAATTTATACTTCTGTTTAAATGTTTTCCAAAAATGCGGTTTGTGGTTCATTGTTGTTTTTTGACTGACAACTACCTAACTGACATTTTTGGTGACGAATAATTTGGGTTGATTTGGGAAATGGTTGGTTGGGAATGTTTGTGCACACTTTATTTTTTAATGTACAATTGAAATATATAGGTTATTTTTTGATGTTTTAGAGGTGAAAAACTTCGCGATCATCAATGCCTTAATAAGGAAAATGTTTTTCATCGTTTCAAGAATTCAGGAGCCTATTTCTTGCATCAAAACCAATGAAAAATCTTATACAGGGTGTCCCACGAATAAATGGAGAAACTTTTAGAACGTATTCTACTAGTGAAAATAAAGAAATAAGTAGGCCTACATATTATGAACTATGCCCTATAATGGTTAGTTCTCTATCTACCTGCCATTTTGTGTTTGTTTGAACAAAAAATGTTTAAACGCAAATGATTCAGGGTTAAAATTTTGCATTTTATCTAGTATTATAAGATCCAATTTGAGAAAACAACTGATTTTCTGTATCCATTTCAAAATGACGGACGTTTCAAATGTTCAACATCAAATACCTCAAAAACCATTCATTTAACCTACAAGAGACAATAAAGTTTCCTTTTTTAACAAAAAATAAAATCCTTTAAAAAAATTATTTTATACTTTCAATGGATTTATTATTATTATTAATAGAATCTGGTTTTACCGTCTAAACACTTCAGCCTATAGGGCTTTTTGTGTAATTCCTATTCCTGACTAGCATATTTTTATCCCCTTTGGTTAAGGACAGGATTTTCCTAGCCAGGTTGCTTGTTGCTTTAGAGGTCACATCTGATCCGAAGCTTCGCATTAATATATACGAAGCATTAATTAAACATATTAATATATGTTAACTTCAAATAAGATGTCACGTCACAAATACAGACGTACCAACCGCGCGCGAACGACGATTTTGTTTTTTTAAAGCATAATGAAAATTAAGTAATTACGATAAAATAATGGAGAATAATATAAAACATAAATACTATGTTACTTGAATAAATGTTAAGTGACACGGCATAAATAAAATTGTAGGAAATAATCAGTTAAGCGGACCCAGACCTGGAAATACAACTATTAAAATAAAATAGGATTTTTGTATGTTTACTTTAAGTAATTATGGCACCTCTTAATAATAATACTTGGCACTGAGGATATTTAGATATTAGGATTACATTTTATGAGGGATAACGGTAATAATTAAATAGGGGTATTAACATAGTTTGAAGAATAATTAAAAAATATTATTAAATAAAAGAATAATATAGCCTACATTTTTTTGTTCATTATAAATAATAGTTTTTTGGTATATTTGATATTCAAAGCCTGATGTTTTTCTTTTTTGGAATTCCCTAAGGGTAAAAAAAAACAAGTGTAGGCTAAAGATCTAAGTTTAAGAAACGTCCTTCTTTTTTCCACCTAGGAAACAATACATTGGTTCTGATATATCACATTATATAAAAAAAATCATTCACTTTTTTGAAATGAATGAAAAAATTTTGATTTAAAAAATGGTAAAATAAAAGTATAAAAAATACGTTTGTGTAAACATTACACAGCATATAAAGTTATTTTTTTAATCTTACTCATTGAAAGAGAGTATGGTATTTAAAAACATCCAAAAATTAGTTTTTGATAGTCCAACAACAAACATATTTGCTATTCGAAGTTTTAGAAAATTTGAAATGTTTTTTCAAACAATTGACAATTTTTTTAATGAATTTGGATGGGTTCTGTATCTTATTTGAGGAAAAGTGTATTTCGAAAGCGTATTCATATCTCACCTCTGGTTTATACTTCTCATTTGTAATATAGAATTAGGAAAATATAGTTTTAGTTATTGTTTAGTGAAAAAAAATGGGGTGAAATAAAAGTAAAAATGGGGTAAAAGGTGTGGAAAAGGGTCAACATTTTTGAGGAGAGGATCCATATCACTCTACTTGTAACGTTAGTTACAACATTGTAAAGTTGTAATTCATGTCTAAGTTGTAGACCTTTCAAAAGTTTTGTAAATGTAAACATATTTAGTAATGATAGAATTATATTGTTGGAATGAAAAATAGTCAAAATGGGGTGAAAAAAGAGAAACCAAGCACCTTGAAGCCTGTATTCAAAATTTGGGGAGGGGGTACCCAGGGTTGGAATGTGAATAATGATTTTTTTTGGGAAATAGCCATTTTGGGGGAGGAGTGACCCTTATACCACATAACTCACTCCTTAGCTCTTGGCATCAGAATTTAGGGAGGAGGAATTTGGAGCAAATTTTTGGATTGGGGATATTAGGGCATCACCTTTGAATCGTCTTCAAGGAGTTGGATGAGTTTATAAACTTTTTAAAAGGGACAAAATTTTGGGGTAGGACAAGGAGTATTCAGGTTTGGGGTGGTGATGGGTGGATTTTTGGAGGTTGGATGAGTTTTGAAACTTTTTTAGACTAAGGATAAAAATTTTAGGGTGGGGGAGTATGGGGTAAATTTTGCGGTAGAGTAGGGAGGATTCAAGGTTTGGGGTGGATTTTTTGGGAGGAGGTGAAAAAGAGTCAATGGGTTGAAAGGAGTGAAAATTTAGGGAGGGGGTATTTGAGATTGGGGTGGAGGAATATGGAATTTTTAAGACAGAGGGGGTGGGTAGAAGTTTTGGAGCAGAGGGCAAGGAGGGGTTAAATAGAGTTAAAATATGGTGGAAAATATTCAATATGTGAGGGGTGACGCTTCTTTCATCCCTCGCTCTTTGGCTCCTCCAAAGTGACTCAAAACCGAATATTAAAAAAAAAGAAAAAAATTTGGGGTGGTGTGATTCTTCCCTCATTCCTTGGCTCCTGGCGTGAAGTCGCCCAAAACCATATATTATTATTTAACATAAAAATGAGTGTCATACATTGTTTCTACAGCGGAAAATTAGATAAAACTATACGTTTTGTAATTCTGTGTGGAGTAGTGCTAAGCTACAAAAGGAATGATTAAATTTTAAGGGGTGAAAGCAAATTAATGAATTTTTAAAATTGGTGCGCTGAATTTCAATATGTCACCTATGTGTTACGTAGCCTCCTACATGGTCTTTTTTCTTCTTCTTTTTATATATTTTTTAATGTAATAGCAGATATTTCTTGTTGAAATTCCATATTCAAGGATAAAATAAAGGATGTAAATAGCTGGAAACATGCCTATAGAAACTCTAACTTTGCTAACCACCTTTTGGACTCAGGTAGTTTTGATCCGAAATTGAATGTTAAACTCTTACATATAGAAAATAAAAGTAATAGATTAAATAATTTAGAATGTTTAGAAATAAATAGATCTACTTCACTTAGGCTATTCTCAACTTAAATGACCAAATTGTATTAAATTCGTCACCCCTTCTAAAACCCACCCGTAAAATAGTTCATTAACCTTTATCTACCTGCTAGGTCATCCCCTTACCTTTCCCGATTTCTCTAATGTATTTCAGTTTCCTGTTACTTGTGTATGTTTAAATAGTTGTCTATACCTGTTAATTATCAGTTGCCCGATGATGTCGCAAGGCGAAACAATCGTAGCTCATTTATATTATTAAAATATTTTGAAACTTTAAGCTTTATTGCTTTATTTTATCCTTGCACATGGTCCTTGTTTACCCTTAATACGTATTAGTCGCCATCTTTCTAAAACTGCCGGTTTGTGAATTATCTGTAAAAACAAAACAAAAATCGGCCAACCGGGTTGTTGACCTATAAGCCCACTATTAAACGACCAAAATTTGTATATTTATATACTGTACTCACGTTTTCGAAAAAGGCTTTTAAAATTTTAATGAAATTACGTTTTTATATATTTCTGATACGAGAAATCCATTGGTGAAGGTCCCATCTTTGGGAAAATTCGTTTAAGGGTAATAATGGAGCGCACAAAAATCCAATTTGTCTATTTAAAACACAACACTTCTGACGGAAGATTTTCAGTGTTGGTACAATAATCAGCTGTAATGTAGACCTATAATATTCATTAATCAGATAAAACAAATTGATGTATTTCTAAGAATACTTTTATCTAATTCGTCGTCATAGTTTAGCTTGGCTTCCCGTGGTAAACAAGTTTTGTTGTTAATTGAAAACATTTATATAAATAACGTAGGCTATATGATTTTTTGAGGTTAAACATCATTTACTTTCTCTGATAACCTTCCTTTTTTTCCTCTTTCGTTCTTCAGAAAAACTACATAAGCCTAAAGAAAATTATTAAGGTCTATATAATTGCGAAACAAAAGTTTTACAAAGAAAGAAGACGGAAAACTAAAAACACAAACTAGCTACAACAGTTCATCTTTGTTAAGGTATTGTCACTTGACTATTTGAATGAATTATTATAGGCCTAAGTTTAATTAATTAATTATAGTCACTTTAGTAATTAATCGGCGACACTATCGTCAGTGTATCATAATGTCTAGGAGACCTCCACGAAATAACAAAATTTTGTTGTTCAAAGAACACTCAATGAAGATTCAAGTGAGAATTTGCTGTTAAATTCTGTGAAATTTGGGATAAGAAATAAATATAGCTCTGTAAGTTTATCACATTTGTCCAGAGGTACTAAAATACCTATTTTTAAAAATCAGCTTTACCGCGATTTCGTTCAAATTTTTCGCACAATCATTGATTTTTTCGGAACAAATTATACGGAGCCCCTTTTTTTTACACCAGACAGTAACTAATTAAACTATATTTGTGTGTGTGTGTGTGTGTGTGTGTGTGTGTGTGTGTGTGTATATATATATATATATATCTAACTTAACCTATTTGTCGTGATTCTTGCTACCACAAATCAAATCTACATTTTTGTTAACTAAAACTTGAATAGATTAGGTTAGGCCAGCTTATATTCTAATAGATTTATGAAATTATTCAGTTCAAAACCAAGATAAGTTAATAAATCAGCTAAATAACAATACAAACAGCTATTAAATAATATGTAATGATTCTCGTAAGTGTTGCAGCAGAACTGACCTCGTAGTGGCGTGATCTAGACAGTATGAATGGCCGAACTTTAGGATTGGAGTGAGGCGAACGAAAGTTGTTATTTTTGTTTATTATGGTAGTAGACAGATATCAGAACCTAAAAATATTCATAAAGGACTATTTTGAACTTGCAAAAAGGGGGTTTGTGTATAGTACACAAGTATCTGATCAGATAGTAAAGAAGAGAGTCAGTCTGTATAATTTTAATAGTGATAAAGCAATCGATTTACTTTTTGCCTTATCAAACTTTCAGGTTAAGCCTAGATGTAAATACGATAATGGTACTGCATCATCGTTGTGTTATAACTAAAACATTATGGTTTACATTTTATAACTGGTCAACACATTTTAAAATTTTGTATACCAAACAACTTGTCAACCTTAGCCACAGGCTATATCGTCCCATTTTGTTTTTAATTTGACAATATTCAACAAAATTTATTGTACAGATTTTTCTCTTTTAATTCAAAATAACACGTAAAATTAAATTAAATTTAAACATTGGCAGTGTTTGAAATAGTTTCGTCATTTAACTATATTGTTTAACTACTATTCTAAAATTCTGAAATCATATTTCGGAATTTTAAAATTAAAAATTTACGTGTAGTAAGCGAATGGCCGATTTCAGTTTTCATTTGACAAATATTCGGCATTTTTTAATGTTTTTTAATTTCAGGTATCACAACACAATTACAAATTTTGAAGTTTAAGTTAGAAGGGGTGTGGGAGATTACTTTTTAAAAATATTTTAAAATCAGTTCCCTTTATGAAACTTTGTAAATTGTATTGAGTAGTAAATGTTAAAGTTTTTAAATGAACACTCTGTAAATACGTGCTAAGTTATAAAACCAGTTTACGTGTTTTGATAGCGTGTTTAACGTCATATTGGTGCTATACAATCCTGTGGTTCAAAGCCTATCAATGACCTATACAATATCACTTTCAACATAGTATTTAGTTGGAATAAATACTCGCCACAAGGAAAAGAACCAATATGACGGTATGACAACCTGCCGGGTTTTCTAAATATATATTAGTAGAAAGCTACTTCTTGTTTGTCCTTGACCAGAGTTCAAAACATTATCTTTGTCTACAGCTGATCACTGTAATATCAGATGTTATTCTGCGATGAAGTTGGTAGGGCTGTTTTTGTGTTCCTCCGTCTTTCTGGCTGTCATTTTAAATAAAGGTAAGTTATGCGTAGGCCTAACCTTATTCTTATAGTGTTGTGTCAACTAAAATCTGATCTGGTGATGGAATTACGGTGATTATTAGTAATGGTGATTTTGACTGAACAATAGTAGAGAATATAAAGAGTTATAACAGTGAATTAAAGTGATTGTCGATTGTTTAAACAGTTAAATATTTTCAATGAGTGATTGTTATTTCGTGATAAAAATTCATAACCACGCCCACATTGTGACAAAAAAAAAGGTCCAAATTTCACTGACTTTCTCACACATCCTATTATGTATAAGTCTAGTATACGTGAAAAAAAAGTATTTTATTTTCCCATGTAGGTATGTCTTACGGCGCTTTTAACCACATTTGACAACCTATCCTTATTGTGCTCAGTTATCAAATTAAAAAATTGGCGGTTTTAGATTTTTGTAGGTGGTTTCAAGAACACTCAATCCGACAAGTCTCAAACTAGCATTTTTGGAGAGATGGTGACTAATACGTTTTGATGGGGTATTTAGTAACTACAGTTTAGCAAAGTTTGATCAAAATCGTTGGAGCTAATTTTGAGAAAATCCGAATTTTTTGTTTTTATGGAGTTAGGCCTACCCTTTAAGAGTTATCAACAAATGAAATAAAAGTCCCGAGATATCCCAAAATATGCCAACATATCAAATTTGATTAAAATCGGTTCATTCGTTTGGGCTGTAGAACAATATCAGATGACATAATAATTCTCAAAACCACTTCTTTGGATTCGTGGAAATCCTCGAAAAGCTAAACACCGTTCTTTTAGTCATCAAACAATTGAATTTCAACCGTCTGGATGGTTATCATTACAAGTACCTAATTTAAGAATTATGTCCTACAATGTATTTCTTATTTTTATGTATCAAAATATGATTAGTGTCTATAATTTATGATATAAAAATATGATTTAACCGACGTTTTTAATAAAACATTATAATACAATTATTAATTTTTGTTTGTTATTTTATCTACATTATAATAATAATTAAATAACGATTTATTGTTGTATATGTTATTACGTCATATTCTTTCACCCTAAAAGTTTATTTTACATGGTAATAGGTTAAGAATTTTGTAGTAGATTAAGTTAATTTTTATTATTTGCTTACTATCGTTTAATGTATTTCTTATTTATACAAAACATTCGTTTAAAATTGAATTTCATTTTTATATATGTGTACCCATAATTATAAAATGATTCTACTTTAACAATATTATTAGTCTATTATTTAATATTCTAAATAATCAACATACAAACAAACAAAACCAAAGAAATATTAATAGGCCTATAACTATTAAGAATCTAACACTAGTAGAAATAGTCCACGCGGTGAATATAAATTATTTTTAACTCAGTTGATTGTTTTAGTTACGCCTACATAGACTGCTATTTGTTTCAAATAGAAATTCAATCACAACAACAAATCACCATCTATGAAAGTATTGACTAAAAGTCGTCAACTGAATCATTCGTCTTAAAAACAACGGAATGAATAAAAAACAACTGTTTGGGTTAGTCTAGTTCGTTGGCAAAACCAGTCGTTCGTCCCCATCACTAAATACAGTAATAATGTTAATTGTGATTTTAGGATCACTAAGAGAAGCATAAATCGGCGAGTCACTGACCATAACTAACTAGTTTATGTTTGCCTTCAACTCTGTTTTTTGTCTAAGATCTTTGTTCGACCTTGTGACGTTCATATTTAAGAGAGAGGAGGTAATCGGCACGTCCTCATTAATATTTGACTTTGTTTCCTTATATCTAAAGTACAATGATTTGCAAGCGATTAATTATAAACTCAATCGTAAGAAGGCTACATTAAATGATTTATTCAATCACAATTATTTTATAGTTGGTTTATAAAAGGTGTTAATAAAAACTAATTAGACTAGGCAGAATATCTGATCATTTGATTCGAGCAATTGTCTTACATAACCTCAAAGTTAATAACAAATAAATGTGAAAACGTCTGTTACATAAACTGTGAAAATTTCTAAATAAATCACCAAACTTTTTAAGAATTAATTTGGACGAATTCCTTCAAGTTTTGTTAAAAAAGAAACTTTCAATCAAAAAAAAAAAAAAAAAAAAAAAAAAAAACAACAACATCATTCAAATTTCATATTTTTGAGAAGTGCAATAATATTTAAAAAAAGAAATTTAAGGCCAATAAAACTTCAGAAGTAGCCATAAAATATTACATGTTGTATTCAATTTAGTTGAAATTGTTTTTTAAAGTTGATTGAATTCGTTTTTTAAATTTGATTTGACATTAAATATCAAACTTTCAACACTAATAACAAAATAAAAACACAGTTTTACCATTGTCTACCAAAAGTTAAACTTTTATAAAGTTTGACACAGTAATATCATTTTTAGGTTATAATATCTGCTAACAAATTGACAGCCATTTTGTATAAATTCAAAATGTATTTCAAATGTTGAAAAGTGCACAGAAGCCATATTAAAAAGGTTTGTTTACATGTAACAATTGAAGATAATGACCTGGTCATTGAAACAACTCTTGTTTTAAATATGTTTGTTGTTAAAAATTGAATGTTTTTTCCTTTGGTGAATATAGCTGACACATAGGTTGGCACATAAGGAAAATGTGGAACACCCCCATCAGTAACTAATTCATAGTTTTTCTGGACAGGGTATGGTTTGTAAACATTGAAAATAGACTACTTACTTGAAAGTGTTATGTTGTATTGTTTGAGGACATTTAAATTAATTTCATTTTAAGTGAAACATTTTAAGTATATCAGAAAAATTAATATTATAATACTATCCTTTTGGTGAAAACTTTTAGTTATACCATCAAGGCTACAACCAGAGGATAGCATTTTCACTACCAGTTGTGATACTCAATTTTTGAATTTTGTTTTGAGATTAAAACAAGAAAATAAAAAGGAATTTTATGATTGGTAAGTCATAAGAAAAGACGACGTAAGTCAAGTTAATGTCTGTAAATAATATTAAAACAAGGGGAATAACAATTAAAATAGATTTCCAAAATATAAATTTTAAATAAATAATGTCTAGTTATAAGATAGAATAAATATTAAAGTGAGATATTATTTTGTGAAAACAGACAATGCTTGTTGTCAAGCAAAATGATCTGGACAGTGTCCGTGGGACCAGAAATGTGAAGGTAGGCCTAATGGGGGTATGCTGAGTTGGTAGATAAAAAAGAGACGCTTAGTTTGAGATGCTAGGAATTAGTTCAGTCTAAATCAGACGCATTTATGATGAAATGAACTCCTTGCACATAAATGATGAAATAAGGAGTTTTTAAGGTTAATAAAGGAGATATGAAATTTATAGGAATAGAGTAGGGTAGTGTCAAATAGAAAAATGAAGTCTATAAAGAGGTTTTTTGTGAAGAAAGTAATTTGGTTGCATTAAAAGGTAGTTTTTTTTTTTAAAGTTTACGAGGTTTCTGCGATGATATAAGAAGATTTACGACGTTTAATGAGGTTAAGGAAGTTTTATGAGTCTACGATGATATAAGAAGATTTACGACGATTTATTGAGGTTAATGAGGTTTTTAATGAGTTTCTACGAGGATATATGAGTTTTTATTGCGACGAAATATGACAGTTAACTAAGGAGTTCTGTACATAAATAATAAAAATGAAGTTTTTTTTTATAAGGAGTTGATGCAATCTGGTTATTAAGTTATGAGAGGCCTATAATGAGATGAGTTTTGAGATGAGATACTATGATATAATATTTATGTAAAAGGAGTTTTTAAAGGTAATAGATGATTTTTTAAAATATTTTCCAAGGAAGTTAAGTACTGTAATATATGTAATTTGAAGTAAAATGATGAATAATGAAGTTTTTCAATGTTTTATGAGATCTGTAGAGAATTTAAATTATCATAGCAAGCACAATGAATTTAAGTTGATATTTTTTATAAAAGAAGAAGTAAGATGAATGTAATAATAATTTTAAGTGATAATTTTTTCAGATAAATGATAAATGATAAGATAAGGAAAGTTTTGAAGATATAATACAATTAGGATGGAGTAATAAAACAATTAAGTAATGAAGTGTAATAAAAAACAAAATGTATGTTATAATGTTAAAATGTAGTAACAAGTAAATTTGTAAAAATTAAAAGATGTAATAATTGAAGAAAGGTTATGAGATAAATTTGATATAGAGTAATAGTTAGGGGGAAATTGAGAAATTATTTGACATAGGTTATGGATGAGAAAAATAATTCTTCTAATGATACTAATGATAGTAAAAAGAGATTGGTTTGAAAGAATATACAGATTATAATTTGAAGTATGAAGCCTGCAGATGCATGGCTGATGTGATGTTTATGTTAACAGAGATAAGATGGGTTCCAGCCAGACTGTTGATAAAGCTGGAAGCTAGAGATAAAGTGATGAGTTTTTTATATACAGGTAGTTTGTAAATACTGTAGTTAAGCGTTGATAGATTTATTGATATTCAATTTGCTATATTTAAAGTAGAGAGAAAGATTCTTATTTTAAATTTTGTTCGTTTAAAAAATATGAATATTCTTAACATTACTGAAACTTTTGTTTAATTTGGAAATCTATAGGGATTTGTTTTTTAATTATTTTTTTGAAATTAAAAAATTGAAGATAGGAAGTATGAAAATCTGTAGTTTAATATTACATATTGAACCACAGATTTGATGGGGTTTTTGTGATACTCAATTTTTGAATTTTGCTTTGAGATTAAAACAAGAAAATAAGAAGGAATTTTTATGATTGGTTTAAAGAAAAAATGACGGAAGTCAAATTATGTCTGTAAATAATATTAAAACAAGGAGAATAAAGATTAAAATATATATTTCCAAAGTATAAATTAAAAATAAATAATGTCTAGTTATAAGATAGAATAAATATTAAAGTGAGATATTGTTTTGTGAAAATAGACAATGCTTGTTGTCAAGCAAAATGAGTTAGACAGTGTCCGTGGGACCAGAAATGTGAACATAATAGGGGTATGCTGAGTTGCTGGATCTGAAAGGGACGCTTAGTTTGAGATGCTAGGAATTAGTTCAGTCTAAAGCGATCTGACTTGGTCAGGCGCATTTTGTATTGAAAATATTTTGTGAATAATGTAATTAATGTTTAACAGTTGGTCAGGAACGTTCAAGGGATTAAGATGTGTTTGTGAAAGTCGAGAGGCGGCGTCTGAAGTTGTAAGTCGGCATCTGAAATGGTAGGACGTGCTTTTAAGTAGTGAAGGAAATATTTGAAGACAATGTAACCTGTGTTAATGAGACTCTTTTGTAATATAGACAATGTAAATCGTAAACAGTTTAGAATCAATTTGATTGTAGAGTGCGTAGGAAATCGACGGACCCATAAATATGGTGAAATAATAAATCCTTTGTGATTGTGCTTATGGTGCGACTTGAATTCGTTCATTGCATAAACAGTTTAGTCGGTATTTTCAATCTGAAAGACGTTAAGTATCGAAACATAAACTCTATTTCAGTGATAGAGATGAAATGTGTGAGAACTATGAATTTGAAAGATTGCGTAGTCGATAATGGACATCAACCTCAAGAATGAGGACTGCACGCCACAAAGGATGTTCACCCTGGAGATGGCTACAATGTGGTAACAAAAATGATAGACAATCTTATTTTATCTTTTGTGTAAAAAAAAGGACTAATGATGAATATTAAATATGTTAAAATTTGTTTAAATAAGTAATCTTAATGTAATAAGTAATTTTAAAAATAATTAAACCAACACTTTAATAGAAAATTTATAATTCTTTTTATATGAGAATAAAGATGCTCATAAAAAATCTAATGATTAAAAGCTGCAACTAATTAAAGTAGAATCGTTTATAGAGAATTTTGGTCTCTTCAAGACAAAACAATTCCAAATTTCTAACATAATATAAATTCAAGTAATATACTAATGTGTATGTACTATCAATATGTGTGTATGAATACTTTTAATAAATTACTATGTTCAGTTTCAGCAAAATAAACAAGGATTTTTATTTACCAGACAATCACTGTTAGTACACTTTTAAAAGAAAACACGACCCTGAGAATATTTCAATTTTAAGTCAATTTTTTTTATATTTTTTATTTTCAAAATTGGTGAGTTAATTTCTACCTGGCGCCCTAAGCTGAGTAATTTTTCATAAATTCTATTAGTTAACAGAAGAAGTTACACCCCTTTTTATTATATATTTACACAGTGCCATATGATAACCGAAAATCTAATCAATGGGGCGAGCTAGTGTCACGAAGGTAAAAAATGTAATGACTGCTGGAGTAGAAAATCAATTAAAAACAAATGCCATTTTCTACTGGTTCAACTAAACCATCTGGCTAACAAACTTTTCCAAAGTATTATTGTAAAAAAAAATCTATATACCAAAATATAAACTTCAGTGAGCATTGTGGTGAAATTCACAATAATAATTGATAATTCTCCTAAACAAAATCGCAAGAACAATGACTAAAAACACAATACAAAATTATTTTTAATTTTAAAACAGTGGTTACATTGTTTTAAAATTTCAGATATTATTGTAAAATTTATATTATTAGTATAAGTTTTAAGTAGTCTAAAACAGCAAACTATTTAATTGACAGTTTTGGTTCATTTTAGGGATGGCTAAGTGAGAAGGTTTATTTACTTAAAAATAAAACCTTACACTTGTGTATCACACTTGACATTTGTATTTCATACTTGAGATAATATTGTATCAATATACTGTACATTATTTGTGTAAGTTTGAAGTACAGTGTTTAAAACTGGAAATATTTACACAGAATGTTAGCAGGTAACAAGTTATTGCTCATATCACCTACAAGATTGAGACATACACCTGATATGGCTTATAAATTGATACATCTGTGAGGTTGGCTTTCACCTACATTAGATTAAATTTAAATTCTAGTTCGAGTTTATCAGTAGAATCTTCTGATGTTGATAACCATGTTAATGAAATGTACATCAGAGTATTTAAAGAAATAAACTAAATAATAATTATTGCAGTTATTGTATTTTTAGTTTATTATTTTAGGAGAATTAACAATTAATATTGAAGCCCAAAGTTCATCATAATGGTTAACTTGTTCAACATATATCATAGAGATGGACAGACATATATTTCATAGACAATTAATAGACACTTAAAATCTTGATCTGGGAGTCATATTTTGTATATATTTCATGGTCGCAGCTTCAGGTAGTATTAGTTAAAATGATTTACAGGGTAGAATTTTATTGTTTTCTTGAATTTTTTGAAAGAACAACACTTAATTAAATTTTAGCTTATTATGATAGAATGTATTTTTCACTATTTATCATCAAATGAAATAAAAATAAAACTTTTTACAATACATTTTATTTGATTAAAGCGAATTTTCAATGTACAAATCATAATCTTCAGCTGTTGCTTGTACAGAAACCTTTTAAACATATTTTTATTAACTTCCTTTCTTGTCTGTCTGTTTGGTACAAATTTCGAGATTTTAAACTAACTTCCTGATGAACTAGAGACTTGAAACTTTAAACATAGCTCAGAACTTGATGACAATATGAAATTGCTTTCTTGTCTGTCTGTCAATCGCTGCTATGGTAAGAAAGCCGTTAAAGTTGGCGCATTGACCTGTGAAATAGACTTGTTGATGGAACAATGCTGAACACATTATTTAAATTACCAGTTGAAAAGGATGTGAAAATGGTAGGAAATTTGGGACCACTTACTCATAACTATTTGAAGGACTTGCGTAGAAGGACATCGAATTCCTGTTCATCGATGAGATTTCAATGGTTCCATACGAAATGTTTTGCATGATCGATTCTAGATTACAACAACTGAAAATGAAGGAAAATGAACCATTTGGTGGCATCAACATTATGGTTTTGGAGATTTGTTAATCTCATCACAATGTTTAAAATTGATTGCAAAATTTCACATATACAAGGCTAAAAAGTATAAATTCATTTTTAATGGCTACGAAAATTAATACTTGTAAGGTTTAAAACGAAAAACATGGGTTTCATGCATTAGATAATAGTAGGGAGCAGCTGTCGTTGTTAAGAAAACTCTGTGACAATGTGAAAAGTCAGATTTTAATATAGACTCATTTGAAAGACGCGGTTAAGCCAAAGAGATAAGAGATTCAAATAACAATTTAAATTTAGTAACGTCATTTATAAAAGAAAAATGGATTTTCAAGACAAAAGTATAAATAACCATGTTCAATTTTAATATAATTTAGTTTAATTGTTTTGTTATGTAAAATATGTGTATTTTTACGGCAGTGCGGTAAAACGTGAGAACAGTGACCGGAAGGAACGCTTTTCGGAAGTAAGAATTTGCCTCATGGTTACAGCAGTCTAAGTCCAGAGCTTGGAGGGACTAGATGTGTTTCTAAAAAGTCTGAGTCCAGCGTTAGGAGTGACAGGTTGTTTCTAAAAAAGTCTAGATCAGAGCTTGGTGGAGAATGGTTGTGTTTTTTGAGAGTCTAGTAGAGACTAATTTAGCAGAAAATGGATAGGAAGTGATAATGGACGCTTCTAATGACAATGTAAACGTGTTTGAAAGTAATAGACTTACTGTATTCTAAGTGACAAACAATATTTATGAGAAAATTAGTATAAAGTATTTAATTAGACGGTGAATATAAAAAAAAGAAACTTAATGAACACTCGAATTTATAAGATTTCAAAGAATAAGAGACTATGTACTGTAAATGAGTGTCTTAAACGGATCGTTTAGCACGTGGCAAAAAACTTTGTATCGAAGTGAACATTCTTTTATTAATGATGAATGTTATGATTGTCGTACAAAAAAATAACATTCCTAGAGTGCTGGGTGAATATTCGAAACATGAACTTTTCAGGAAACAACGCTTGCTGTAATCTACAAGTCTCAGGACATCTGGAATTAATATCTTTGGACAATTTGAGTGCAAATGGGTGTTCTGGTATAAACACCATATGTTAAATTAGGACTAAGTATTTATATTATGTTTTGATATATTTTGCTATACATGTTTAAATTTTTTAATCTGTTTCATAAATATTTTAAAAGGAAATAAATTGATAGATAAAATAATAAAATTTTAATAATTGAAGTAAATCTCCATCTGAGATCTTTATAATGATTTAAATTTAAATAAAAAGTAAATTCCTGTTGCAACAATTTTATTGGTAAAAGCATTTTTAAAGATAAAATTAATTAATTTGAAAGAAAGAAATAAAGGAAATATAAATTCATAATTTGTTATTGAAATTAAAAAGGATAACTAGTATTTGTAATATGAATTTTTTGTTGTTAATAATAATTTGTAGGATGTTTCTTTAATAGTTTAATAAATCTTTATGTTAACATTTCAGAGACAAGTGTTTTCATTAAATACCAAATATCACTGTAAGTACACTGTGAAAAGAACTTACGACCCCCAGATATTTTTTCTTTCTTTTAAATATTTAAATTCATTCTTTTTTCAAAATTGGTATGTTAAGGATACCTGGCGCCCTAGTCGAGCAATTTAATAAGATAATTATAAATAATTAAAGTAACTTCATCACCTCCCTATAAGAAATATTACAAATGTCGCCGCAACTGTGGGCCTTTTTAGTCGAAATAAACAGTGATTTTGGTAATGAGAATTCTTGAAATCAAGGTAAGGACTCTATTTATAATAATAAGAAAGATTCTTTTTTAAAATTTTTTGTGTTAAATATAGTAAGATAAAAATGGAGTCAGAAATTGTAAATGTAAATAATAGTGATGAACAGGTAGGGTTAGGAAATCAAAATTCTTTAAATAATATAGAGCCATTGGAATTTACAGGGGATATTTTTGATAATTTAGAGAAGGAATCGCAAAGTAATGAGCAAACAAATGAACAATTTGCACAAAATTTTTTAGATCAAGAAATAGATAGTAGTAATAATAGTAGACGTTCAAGTGTGAACGTAAATAGTAGTTCAGGTTCGGATTTTAATGGATTTGATAGTGATAGGATGCTAAATAGTAAAGAAAAGTGTGAAGATATGAATAAAAAATTAGTAGAAACACCAGGGGTAGAAATTGTAGAAGAAAATTCAGATAAGGAATTAAGAGCTGAAGAGGTTAGGGTAATTGAGCAGGTTAGTGTAACCAAAGAAGTTAGGATTGATGAGAGTGTAGAAAATAATGATCAAGGTATGAGCATGGAAAAAATATATGAGATGTTAGTAAAAGGATTTCGACAAACTAGTTTAGATATGGATAAAAAATTTGATAAAAATAGCTTAGAATTCAAACGAGATAATGATAAGAAATTTGAATGTATAAGTAATGATATTAAACAAACAAATAATAAAATTGAACAAAATAATGTAGATTTGAAGCAAGATTTAAATAATAAATTTGATGACTTCAATAATAAATTTGATCAAAATAAGCTAGAAATTAACACTAAGCTGGAAAATTTCAATGTTAAACTCGAACAGAATAATGTTAAACTGGATAAAATAGATAATGACTTGAAACTGAGTAAATTAGAGCTAAGACAAGATAATTTAAATTTAAAAGAAGCAATGTGTAAAAAATTTGAAGAAATGAGGGTTGAATTAAAACCAAATTATGTAAAATTTGAACAGAATCTTAAAATGGAAATTAATGTAATGGAAACTAATAATAAAGTAGAATTTGAATTAAGCTATTGTGAGAAAAAAGTAGAATTTGAACAGATTAATAGTGTAGAAGGTGTTTTGGTGGAAAATATTAATAATTTAGATAACAATTTAAATCAAGCAATAGCTGAAATTGAAATTAACAGTTTTAATGAAATAAATAACATGTCAAATGATTTGATAATAATAGAGGATAATTGTGTAAATGACTGTGTTCAAGAAATTGCTAAAAAGATGAATAATGGGTTAGGTAACAAGGTAAATCTAGAAATAACAAGTAATGTTAAAATCAATATGTCTAGTGGGGTTGGAATAGGTATAAGTAATTTAAAAAACAAAGTGAAAGTAAATAATCTAATAACGAAGGTATCAGCTGTTTATTTTAAAAAACAAGTGGGTCATAAAAATGTAGAGTTTGAAAATTATGTAATGATAAAATTTAAGAGTATCTTTCAAACCCAAGAACAAGAAATTAAAAGTTTTTGTGAGAAATCTAACTTTAAATATAATCTTGAAAGTAAAAATGTAGAAATAGTAAAAGAAGGTTTTGTACTAGTGTATAAGAATGGTGGGGTTAGAATTCCTGAACGAACAGATGTTGAAATTAGGTCATTAGATTCTAAGATGTTTGAGAGAAGGAGGGGTGATGGTATGCCTGAGAGGGAGAAAGAGAAAGGTATTTTGTCAACACTCCGAGACAATAACAAAGGGAGATCTTTTGTTAGGAATGGGTCTGTTGTAAACACTAGCCTAGAAAAACTATCTAAGCTAGAAGCGGTATTTAACATTAAAAGTGTGTTAAAAAATTCAATCATGTATTTTAAAATCTTTCACCAATCTGGGAACCATCGTAAAAAATGTATAATTTATAATTGAGTCATAATAAATTGAAATTTGGAATGAATAAATAAATGTAAGGACATTTTATAAACACACGGACTTGATTTTTAAAATAATTAATAAAAAGTAGTTAAGATTTTGTTAATAAATAAGTTTAAGTTTGAAAATAGATAATTAAGAGTTATGAATATTAATAATTTGTGTGTACTAATGAATTTTGTAAGCTAAGACAAAAATATAGAAAATAATTATTAGCCAAGCGTAAAATATTAAGAGTTTAGTTTTAGAAAACGTTTAGGTATTTGTAAAGTAAAGACGCTGGATTATAGCAGTAAACAACTTTATATGTTTATTAAGATCTTAATATTTAGAAAACGTGACGAAAACAGATTAGCTAGATGAGAGGATCATTGGAGCTGCAAGGTTGTTAGTGAATAACCGAGCGTTGTTTATACTAAGATAAATATTGATTTTACGTGACATAGATAAGATAGTTAGTTCGAAGCGAGGATTCAGAGTAGTGTTGAAGAAAAAATATGCAATATTAAGTAGGTGGATTCAATAAAATATTCAATGATGACGAGAGAAATAGAATCTAGTTGGAGCGAAAAGGTTCACTTCTTATCAGTAGACGGAAATATTGCTTCATACAGCTAGGGGAGATTGTTTATTCCTTAGTCAGGTATAAATTCCTATGCATGACATTGAGACGAAATATAGGGTGTTACCAAAATGCTGTCTAGGAAAATAAAAAAACTTTTGACGTATAATTCTAATTTAACTTGCGTTTTCGAATAAAAAACTACTTAAATAAAGGAAAATTGGTTTTAAATAAAGTAAATAAGAACGAAAGTAGATTACTTAAATAACTTTAATAGAATTAAAAGTAAAATTTCTAAGTAGAAAACTTAGAATAAGTTTTAAAAATAAAATTTCTTTTTGAATTTGAATAATAACATCTAGAAAGGAATACATAATCAGAAAATCAACGATGCTAGTAATAAGATTGGTAAAATAAACATTATTTCAACTTCGGATGATATAATTTAAATGAAATTTTTTATGAATTTTAAAATTTTCTTCGAGTAGATGCATTTAAGGAGTACATGAACATTTGGGTGGATGGCTGAGCGTTTGTGTAGTTAAAATAGAATGTTTTATTCATAAGAATAAGGCATTCTGAGACTGCATAAGAGGGTGTGTTGTGAAATAGGGATGTGTTTTGGGTTTTATCTTGAATCAAGTAGGGATATTGCATTCAACCACTGCACATTTCAACGTCACAACATGTTACTCTGTGTAAGAGTCTAAAGAGCAATTAGAAGTATGCACGGTATAAAGTAGACGGTTAGAAGAACCTATGTAGGAGAGGTTAGGAAGAAAAATGCATAAGTAAGTGTGACATTATTACATGAAAAAACTTCATGTAATAAATTTTAGACAGATGTTGAAGGCAAATAAATTGTAGGATATATATGCAGACGCGATCAAGCTGCATATACATGGAATAAACCGGACGTGACATTATTAGGGAGTACTTACGTAACTAAATGTATAATTTTTATAAAACTGTAAAAATGTTGATTAGCTGATTAGAATAGGTAATTAGATGTTAAATTGTAAAACGATAAGTTGTATGTTTTGATGTTATAAATATTAAGGATTATAAGATAAAATGATAAAAAAATTGTTAGTTTTAAGTGATTTATGATTTGAGAATGTGAAGAATAGTTGTGTGAAGTTTGAGAATTTATGTGAGTTTTGCCAAGATAGATAATAATAAAGTTTTTAAGTTTTTTTTTGATGTTAAATGATGAGTAAAGGAGGTTAAGTTTTTGTTTTTTAAAGGAAGGAGTAATAAATTAATAATAAGTAGAGAGATTTTAATGAATTTGATAGAAAGGATAAATAAGTAGTGTTTTTTAAATAAATAATAATGGAATTTGAAATAATAAATGATGTTAAGCAGTTATTTGATAAAGGTGTCTAAAGATTTTGATGAAATACGGTGTTAGCTGGGAAAGCAATGATAATTTTTTATTTTTTATAAGTTTTTTGTATTTAAGTGATTGATGACAAGGGAGATTTTAATGAAGTAATTTAAATGAAAGAATTTTTGAGTTTTTATATGAAGATGATGACTTTACAGAATTGTTGAGTAAAGTGGTATTTAAAATGAAGTTGTTCTGTTAATAAACTTTTATAAAGAAGGTAGTTAAGTTGCATTGATGGTTAATTTTTTAGTTTTTAAGAGGTTTTTTGAGTACTGCGATGAAATAAAGGAAATATACGACGATTTTAATGAAATAAAGGAAATATGCGACGATTTTTAATGAGATAAAGGGAGATTTGAGGAATTCTGCGAATAAACGACGGTTATCATGATTTTTTAAAGGAAGCTACGTTGAGATAAAGGGATAAATGAATGATAAAGAGGTTTTTTGGGGATTAATGCAACTTGAATTATTAAAATATGAAAGATAAGATGGAAATAATTTTAAGACAGGATACTGAAAGATGAAACAATTGTAAAGAGGTAATTTTGAAATAAATAGATGAGTTTTGTAAGTAATTTTATTTTTTTTTGATAATAATGATGTTATATTTTGAATTTTAGTTGAAGAAAAGAGTTTTTTGTAATTGTAAAATCAGTAGCTAACATGTTATCCCAGCAAGATACAGGAGAATTGAGATTTTAAGTAAGAATAAATAGTTATTGGATTTAAACTAAAATAAATAATAATGTAAAGTCTGAATTGAAAAGTTTTAAAGTGAATTGAAGTAATGTTGAGTAATAAGTAAATAATTTTCGTAAAAATGTTAATTGAAAATGAGAGGTTTTAAATTTAAATTGTGTTAAGTTAAAAAATGATTTAGATGAATAGTGTGAGATGGATGTAGATTTTCAAAGGATGTAGAAATGTCGTCTTGGCAAAGAGGATGAGACGTAGAAAAAGTATATAGACGGCTGTCTGGGAGATAAGCTTTGAGTGACGGGATCCTGTCAACAAAAAATGTTGATGGAAAGTTTCAGCCAACGAGGTTGAAAAGGAAAATGATGATGGGTTTTATTGGATAAATAGAGATAAGGCTTAGCACTAATTGATTCGTATATTTTAATATTTATGAGTTATGATGACTCAAACAAACTGAGATAGTGAAATAGGACTTTAGCAAATAGATTTTATTTTTTTTTTATGTCAAAAGAGAATCTTTCCAAAATAAATACACAAGGGGTATTTCTTTTTCTTTCAAGAGGTCCTTAACTTCTGAAATGAAATGTCTTGAACATCCATTAATTTTTTTCTCGATTTGAAATTTATATGTATAAAAGCTTTGTATTCCAATACCTGTATTGAAATACAAACCTTGTGGGGTTTTGTGACAATGTGAAAAGTCAGATTTTAATATAGACTCATTTGAAAGACGCGGTTAAGCCAAAGAGATAAGAGATTCAAATAACAATTTAAATTTAGTAACGTCATTTATAAAAGAAAAATGGATTTTCAAGACAAAAGTATAAATAACCATGTTCAATTTTAATATAATTTAGTTTAATTGTTTTGTTATGTAAAATATGTGTATTTTTACGGCAGTGCGGTAAAACGTGAGAACAGTGACCGGAAGGAACGCTTTTCGGAAGTAAGAATTTGCCTCATGGTTACAGCAGTCTAAGTCCAGAGCTTGGAGGGACTAGATGTGTTTCTAAAAAGTCTGAGTCCAGCGTTAGGAGTGACAGGTTGTTTCTAAAAAAGTCTAGATCAGAGCTTGGTGGAGAATGGTTGTGTTTTTTGAGAGTCTAGTAGAGACTAATTTAGCAGAAAATGGATAGGAAGTGATAATGGACGCTTCTAATGACAATGTAAACGTGTTTGAAAGTAATAGACTTACTGTATTCTAAGTGACAAACAATATTTATGAGAAAATTAGTATAAAGTATTTAATTAGACGGTGAATATAAAAAAAAGAAACTTAATGAACACTCGAATTTATAAGATTTCAAAGAATAAGAGACTATGTACTGTAAATGAGTGTCTTAAACGGATCGTTTAGCACGTGGCAAAAAACTTTGTATCGAAGTGAACATTCTTTTATTAATGATGAATGTTATGATTGTCGTACAAAAAAATAACATTCCTAGAGTGCTGGGTGAATATTCGAAACATGAACTTTTCAGGAAACAACGCTTGCTGTAATCTACAAGTCTCAGGACATCTGGAATTAATATCTTTGGACAATTTGAGTGCAAATGGGTGTTCTGGTATAAACACCATATGTTAAATTAGGACTAAGTATTTATATTATGTTTTGATATATTTTGCTATACATGTTTAAATTTTTTAATCTGTTTCATAAATATTTTAAAAGGAAATAAATTGATAGATAAAATAATAAAATTTTAATAATTGAAGTAAATCTCCATCTGAGATCTTTATAATGATTTAAATTTAAATAAAAAGTAAATTCCTGTTGCAACAATTTTATTGGTAAAAGCATTTTTAAAGATAAAATTAATTAATTTGAAAGAAAGAAATAAAGGAAATATAAATTCATAATTTGTTATTGAAATTAAAAAGGATAACTAGTATTTGTAATATGAATTTTTTGTTGTTAATAATAATTTGTAGGATGTTTCTTTAATAGTTTAATAAATCTTTATGTTAACATTTCAGAGACAAGTGTTTTCATTAAATACCAAATATCACTGTAAGTACACTGTGAAAAGAACTTACGACCCCCAGATATTTTTTCTTTCTTTTAAATATTTAAATTCATTCTTTTTTCAAAATTGGTATGTTAAGGATACCTGGCGCCCTAGTCGAGCAATTTAATAAGATAATTATAAATAATTAAAGTAACTTCATCACCTCCCTATAAGAAATATTACAACTCTCAAAATTCCTAATGGAAGTCAAGTAGCTCTTAATTCAATAGATGGAGATAATCTTCTATTATCTATTTCATGTGCCCCACATTTCTAGTTTTAAATGTAACAAGTATTTTCATAGTTATTAAAAATTCACAATCACAAATTTTCAGGACAATCTGTACGGTGTTAGGAATCTGTATGTGGCCACGAAAAATTATTTTATACTTTTTAATCTGTTTTAAAAAGGTGGTAAAATAAAAAAATAATTATTATTGATTCTTCAGCTTTTCAGCTTCAGTTCAGTACCAGAAGGTTTGTGTACATGCAAACGGCTGATGATTATTGAACTGCCTTCTTTAAACATATAAAGTTTTTATTGTGATAATTGTATTTTCAATCATTTGCTATTTGAAATGTCCACAGGTATTGGTCATTTGAAGTGGAAAACACATTTTGTGTATAGTGATGGATTATGTTTACAAGAGGGATGCAATACAAGAATTACTAGTGTAGCCATTTTACAATTTTAATTCTAACCTAAATTAACTAAAATTGGTGTTCAATTTCCCAAAGAAGAAGGGAATTGAGTTTTGTAAAATCAGTTCATTAAAATTAAAAAAAAAAAAAATTTGGACTATTTTGTCCTAACTTTACTTAAACTGTATAATTGTTCATTTCATGTACTATATAATAACCATGTTAAATGATTTAAAATGTATATCTAATGTTTTAATCAATGTTAATTAATGCAATAACAGCAAATACAAAACTATATTTAAAGAAAATTAAATAGGCTTTGTAGGGCACAACTATTTACTTCTAAAGAGAAAATTAAAAATTTTATAAAATCTCTTTGGGATACGAAGAAAAGCATGTATTTAAATCACACACTTAAAAAAACCTTTTTAAGCTTAAATTGAAATAAACTATGGCAAAATATTGCATTAACTTTTAACGCACAGCCATTCTAAATTGAATTACTAACCAAACAAAACTATTTGTTGCCAATAATGATAGTTTAGTAAATATTAATAAAAAAGTAAAACTCGACTTTGAACACCATTTTAGATTTTGTAGATTATTTTAAACAATACTTATCTATGTACTTAAATAAAGTCTAAACTTGCTTCACTTGTGTTATAAACTCGTCTGAAGCATACATATTATAAGATGAAATCAAGTTTTAAAGAAATTATTACTTAACGGAAATTTTTTATAATTTGCAATTTTGTACAACTGGTTTGGGTCATTAATGTTTAAATTAATCTTACATAGTATAAATGCTTCATAATATTTTTCTAGTAAACTCAGTCTAGTTACATATATTATTTATTGAGTCTAATAAAGCGAATTCAGTACAGAAATTCATAGGACATACAAAGATTTTCATGCTTCTTATTTGTTCGGTTTTTTTATTTTTTTTAATGTTTACGATCATTAAAATCTGACAGTAACCACATTTTGTTTATTCCATCACAATAGAAAGGAACACAAGAGAAACAAAATACCCGATTCATTTTATCACATCCAGAAATCAATTAAAATTTTGTGTAAGTTTCTTTAGTAAAACGCCCTGTAAAATTATGTGCATCTGCGTTATTTTTAATTCGTTTGTAGGTTTTTCTAGTTCTTTAATTTTTACTTTGACTTGCAAGGGAAATTATTTAAATATTGTTTGTAGTCTATTATTTTTCCATCTTTTTTGTTATAAAACACAAATATTACAGATTATATTATAACAATAACAACAAGAAAAAAACAATAAACAAAAAATTAGAAGAAATAAAATTTTTTTAAATACTGATAATGGAACAGTGAAGTAGCTTGTCTAGTCAACAGAATGCAGCCAATGAACTAATTAAACAACAAGGGCTCAATTTCAGCGAGCCCTTCCACTTGCTTCTTGCTTCATTATTTTTAACATTCTGTACAATACAGACTAGTGGACTATGATGTCCAGAGACCCTGAACCAGCAACAATATAACATTGAACTGTGCTTGTTTGAAATTAAATATGAAGTAGTGCTCAGTTATGAGAACCATTGTAACTGAATTTAACAGTCTTGTATTATGAGAAATACATTAATTTGACAATATTTAAAAAATAATTTAAGATATAATGGTTGTTGTTTTTTAATGATTTTGGTTGAGAGGCAAGAGTTCTTGAGCCTTATAGCAGTCGCCCCTCTGATACATAAGCGTATCAACAAAAGAAGATGTTAGTTAAAGTATCAAAAAAATTAGTTCAAAGGTTTGTGTTGTATTGCACATTATTTCATCCATACTAACATCCGGACAGGGTACAATAATATATTTTGATTTGTACAGATTTATTTATAGAATGGTTTAACATTTTAAAAGTAGGCTACCAAGTTTAAAAAAAAAAAAAAAAAAAACATTAATGTATTCACTAAAACTTTCATTAGGTGCTCAAACCTATGCATTATATACTAAGTGATATTAAATTCTTCTAATTTCAGTGAAATGTGAAGAATACCTTGGCTGCTATAAAGATGGTGATGATCCAGAGAGATTACTTGGACACTTAAGATATTTCCATGACTCCTTAACTCCACAAGTCTGTATTACTTATTGCACAGGGTATGCATATGCTGGTCTACAAGATGGGTATGTAATCAAACAATTTGTCTACCTATATGTACATACACTAATAACTTAATTCTTATTGTTTTGCTTCTATAAGTTTGTTAAAAAAATAATTAAATTGAATTTTTTTCATGGTAACAACTGAAGTGAGGAGAACGATCTCCAGTCGGAAGATAGAAATGTAGATTCATGAGCATGCTTTAATTTTTATTTGGCTGCAAAGAGTGTGAGTGTACTCGTTGCCAGATTATTATTATTATTATTATTATTATTATTTTTTTTTTTTCACAAAATTAGATTGGAGAATAATCAGTTTGGAAGCAACCAATCAAGCTTTTAATGACAGCGGTCAATGTTTGTTTTTGTTTTTTGCCAATTTTTTTTCATAAACATAATATTATATTACACAGATTATGTACACAGATTTGCATGATACATTTAAGTAAAATTTGGTTCAAAGGCTACACTTGAGCAACATCATTAGCGCTATTTTTGATAAAATCATAGTTTTATGGTTTTTTTTTCTTGGGAAGCTACTTCCAAATTTTTAGTTATAATTTTGTTTTAATCCCGAAATATGACTGAAATATTCTCACATACCAAATTTGATTAAAATGGCATGACATAGGTCTACATGTTTGGAGTGTAGAGCACTGCTCATATGGCAGATCCCAAACAAAAATAGACAGAATCATTCAGAACCACTATTTTGGATTCAGGGGATGGTATGTCAAAAAAATGGTACATCCTCAAAAAATTTAACATTAATTTTTTACTAGTCACTAGTCACTAACTTTTTCTATGTTACATATATCTGAGAAAGTAAAAACAAACATTCATTAAACCTAATATATTTTGTGTTAAGTTGTAATACTGTAATAAGATTTGTTCTTTTCAGATTTAATATTTAGTTGTATAATAAAAATTTTGATATCTTGAACATTGATTAACTTGAAGTGAGCATCATTTAATATTGAAGTAGAAAGTGCAAAAGTGATCATACTATGTTATTTTCATAAACTTATATATAAACTGTTTATTTCCCAAAATCACAATAATATATACTTGAAAATTTGTAATTTTGTGGAACTTACTTATTTAATTTGTGGTAAATTTCAATACTAATTTTTTTTAAGCATGTGCCTCCTAGTGTTTGAAATTTCTGATTAATGTGATTTAGCCACAAATCCTCCATTATGACGGATGTTTCAAAGCTGTGCTTGGACTACCTTCTAGTATTACTTCATGAAGTTCCATATTTTCATCTATAGGCTACCAGTCTATATTTTTTCAACCGTCTATTTTATTTTTGTGTTATGATTTGTGTAACATAGTTTCCTATTGTATTTCAGTTATTTACTGAATGTAAAATATTTTCATGTGATAAGCATCCGTTAGTTCTTGCATTATTTCTTTTTTAAGTTGCCATGCTTTCCAATCAAAAAATGTGTGGATGGCATCATCTACTAGCCATTCTCAGTAAACACACATGGTTTTTTTCACATATTTTAAACCTTTTGAAATAGGTATTAAAATTTACATGCACTTGAGTTAAGTGATAATTAACTTCTCTTTTCCTACAGCTACACCACTTCTCTAAATCTAGGATCAATTAAATTTTTATGTCCATCTACCTATCTGGTCCAAGTCCCAGTGAACCCGACACCTCTACAGTACTTCTGAGCCTTCTTATTATATTTCCTCTTAATTAGTAGGCATGGAATCAAACTAATATTCATAAGTTCTTTGAAGAATTCAGTCACCTCTACACTAACAAATCTATTGGAGGCACCTGCCAGTACCTGAGCAATACTCTCATACATCATTTGGTAAACTTATGTAATCTTCAGAATCACCAGTCACTTTATGAATTTGTTAAAAAGCAACTAATTACAAAATATTAAAATGAAATATATAAATTTTGATTGAAAAATAACAAAGACAAGAATTGTTTACATATAGGTCTATAAATTAACAAATAATAGGGCACTGCCCAAAAACTAAAAATGTCCAGTATTATATGACACTAATTTCCAAAAATGGTCTGGCACTAAAATAGATAGGGAATATTCATTGACACTAAACATACAAATTTGATTTTCCCAAAATCAAATTTATCGTATATGAAGCCAATATAAAAGACAAAATAATAAGGGAAAAATTAATGTTAAGATTTCATGAATAAATTTGTTTTCGTAATTCTGTTCATCTTTATGAGTGTAAAGTTTTTTCACTGTTTTCATTTGTTTTACTTTCAGTAACCAATGTTTCTGTGGAGATGATGAACCCAATGTCTCAAAAAAGACAGAAGACAAGGAATGTGACCATAGATGTACTGGTGATAGATCTCAAATATGTGGAGGGGATTGGAGGGACACAGTTTATAAATTAACACATGCTATCAAAGGTTTGTGTCCTTAAAAGTCTGTATTTTAATTTGAATTATTATACTCCAATCTTGTTGTTTTAGAAGATTGTGTCAAGAGGAATAAAAATTAATAAATACAAATAAGTAAGGATAAAAAAAAGCAAAAAGCTTAAAATTTCAAAAAATTTAATAATATAAATGAGCTTTAAAAAAAAAAATACAAATAAATGTTTTAAATAAATTTTCACCAATTCTCGAGTCTGTTATTTTGTTTAATTGATCTTAGAAATTAATATCATATATCTAACAAATTAACAAAATTTGTTCACTAAATATTTCATTGGAATATTAGATTTTCACGCTAGTGAAAATATTTTATAATCTAATATTGTTGAAATGAAAAATTTGTAAAAAATAAAAAATAGGCTTTCAAATAGGTTTAATTATGGCTAGGAATAATAATTTGTTTTAAATTAATTCATTTTATATTCTAAGATAATTTTGTGTACTCTTTTTTATATCATAAATATCAAACACTAAAATATCTATTGTTTATTATTTCCTCTTGTCATAACAGTTCATGATCTCTGATGGATTTGATTTCTTTTGCAACATACAATCTGTTCTTGAAGGGCACCTAAACTTAAACAATTTATCTGCACCAACTGAGCACCAAAACTGTTAGGTAGGCCAATATTTTGAATTAGAACCATGGAAAAATCCTGATACACCAATGGGTAATCTAAAAACGTAAATCAAACAGGGGGCTAGTTTTCCAATAATCCGATAACCTGTTTATTCATATTATTCCTGTATGCAGCAACATACTTAAAAAACTTTAAATTCTGCTACTGTCAAGTCCTTCCAGCAAGTTTCAAGAGATCGTTCAGTTGTATTTGGTCCACAAAATAATTGAAAGGTGTAGGCTTTAGTCTCAGCAACAGTAGTGTCAAGAAACACTTCATCTAATAATAATTTCAAAAAAAAATCAATTGTCCTATTTTCAGGTGGCGTTGGAACAAGCATTTTCTTTTCTTTATTATAGACAAACTGCTTAGAGCAATGTGTAAATATACACCACTGAAGGTCAGGCTCTTCAAGCTTGCCACTATCAGCACTCTGGGAAACAATTTGCTACACTCAATCAAAGGACACTGATAGAAATACAATATTTCTCACTGCATGCTGAGATCATAATAAGGCCTTGAATTTTGTAAAGCAATAGCACATGTATACATGTGATGTGCATGACCGTAACTTACTCCAACACATGTATTCATGCATTCAGCAATGAGCGTGTTATTGAGGTTAATTTGTCAATTATTAGGCCAAATTTTGCATTATTTGATTGAATAATTTCATTGACAGAGGTTTTTTTCATTTCATGGCTCTATAGTCCACGATATTTACATAGACAAAAGTTTTTCTCTAGTTTTCTTTTCAAAAGAACGGTGATGTTAAAACCTTTTCAAATGTTTCTTTTTGAGATTCAGAAAAAAATATGCTCAGCTCCTTTATGACTTGAACTTGCTCTATATCAATTTTCCCTCAACAATGTTTTGTTGTTTATGTTTCGTATGACATAGTATGGGTACCTCACAATTAGCCCATTCTAAGATTGTTCATTTCAGTTTTATTTTAAGGCATAAAGTTCCCACTTTTTGGCAAATTTTACAACCAAATTTTGAATTTTTCACGAATAGCCAATCATATTTTCTGCAAATCCTAGTTGGTCTAACAATCACGTCTACTGTCACTGCCATTCTATTCACCATTTTTAGCTTTTGATTTGTTTGGCTTTCAAGTAGAAGTATCTTTGTGCGGGTTTCTTATACAACATCAGTACTGTTTTCACTTTTACTGAATTTAAGTTTCAATTTGTTTGCGAAAATTAACACGTTAACTTTTAAATATTTTCACCAATAAATTACAACACACCCTACAAAAGAAGATCATAAACTGGTTATTGTCTTCGTTTACTAGATGGTTGTCTAAAACTAAAAGAAAATGGCGACATGATAACTGACAAGTGTACTGTCAGACATTCCCGCCTCTACCCAATGCCATCTAAACACATCCGAACCTACTTGATCGAACATACCAAATATTAATGACCTCTCACCCAGATTTGAACTGTAAATATAATTTTATCTCCCCAGTTCATAAGAAGTGCCGAAACACCGTTCTGGGATGTTATATATATATATATATATATATATATGATTTCTCTGTACAATGTTGGTCAACTGAATAAATAACTAATCACACAAATTTGAGGAAATTTCCTTCACTGCTGTGTAACTTTTTATTATATTCTCAAAGTTGTCTGGCTCATTTATTTATTCATTATAATGTTTATGACTCTAATTTTACTAACAAAAATCATGTTTGGATTCTCTGTAAGATTGTGTTTACCCAAACATGACCATTACTTATTATTATTTTATTTTTAAAATGAAAAAGGGCTCCAACATGTTTTCTGAAACTTGTATTCATTTAATTTTAACTTTTTATCTCACGGTATGGGTTCTTTCAAAAAGTATACTTTAAAAAGAAATTATGAAGACAAGAGTCAGCTTCTAAAATACATACATGGTTATTTTTATCGCCTGAAATATATACCGGTTAAATAAATTTAGGTTATAAATTCATTTAACCTAAAATGGAAACAAGACATGTAAAATTATAACAAAGTTAAAATTAAAATATGTTCATCACAAAGTCCTGTTAATTCTATCCCCAAAATTCAACGTTATTTGTTCATACAAAAAAATTCTAATTGTTTGTATTTTTTATGTCCATACTTTAGTTTATTATAAAAATATATATTACAATCTATACCAAGTGATGCTTTCTGCACTGATTCTAACAAAAGTGTACTTGCACTTGTCCGAAACACTTCTCCACAAAATCTTAAACTATGTATAAGATGTATTCGAGTTCTTGTCAAGTGCTGGTTTTCAACTGAGGTGTTTTCTTAATCAATGATTCTTTCTGACTGGAAGTGTTGTTTGCTACTCTAATTCATTCCGACTGCTAGGTGTTGTTCCTACTGATTATTCTTTCCGACTAACTGTTTTACTGTTAGCACCTAACTTCCTTGAGAGATAATCAGCACCTTCTCCTGCTTATGATGTCTTTTATTGGATTAGAATTTCTTCCAATCAAAACTAACTATGTTATTATTTGTTACTCTATACCAGACTCATTCCTACATCTTATATAGTATGATTTAATCTAACAAAACAAAAATACATTTATATATTACAAAAATCTTAAATAGTATGATTTAACCTAAAAAAACAAAAATACAATTATATATTACAAACATCTTTCTGGTCATATTAAATATTATATTAAAATATTAAAATTATAAATTTTTTATAATTAAATAATATGATAAAATGTTTTTATTTTTATTTTTATTTATTTGCTTGATTCTGTAAAACTGTATATATTTTCAATCAGACCTTATATGTAACCGGAAGTAACCATCCCTCTGATCTCATTTTTCTTCTTCTGATATATATCTATATAATCTAATCGATCTTTAACTTACTGAAAAATGTGAAACGTTACAGTTATCTTTTGTGTACAAACTTGAAAATGTAAAGTTGAATAAAAATATGTTTTTCTTTCGCACAAATTGTAAATTACCTCTCCCACCACTTCTACGAATTGTACAAAACTAAGTTATACAATATTAAAATATCTATCCTTATGATTGTATTAAAACAAGATTCAGTTAAGTTAATTAATAATTAGCATTAGCTAAGCAAATTTTAATTTTATATTTTAAAACTCTCATTCCACAGTTGCACAATAAAGTGGTACCTTTAGGATAAGCACAGTCAACAGGAGGACATGTCAGCAGAAACCTTCAGTCTATAAGAACAAAATGGTGCCTTACCAATGGGTATAGTCTGTAAATGGTTAAGAAAAGCATTCTGAACAATTGTTTATTTACTTTTTTTCTTTTTTTTTTACATATTTAAAGTAATGTATTGTTTGTCAGACTCTGTATATCATAAAACACTCTGTATATCCCAAGATATATTAAATGATTTAAAATTTTTTATTTAAAGCTGCTGTCGGAAATATACCATTTACATATCTCGGGTGCTACACAGATCAAGCTAATCCACGTATGCTTCAAGGATCATTCAAGGACTTTGGTGATTATATGACTCCACTCCAATGTGTCAATTTTTGTAAAGATGCAGGATATCACTATGCAGGACTTCAATACAGGTATTAAAAGTAATTAAATTATACTTTTTGGGGGTATTTATGTACCGGGTGTTTCAAAATGAATAGCGGGGTTTTAACGCCTTATAATTTTTATTACACTACAATTACAGCTTTAAATGATACATCAAATGAAACAGCAACTCAAACAGTTTTGTTTGTTGGCACCAGTGCGCATGTGCACGCAATGTTTTCGCCGCCGTCCGTTAGAAAGTGCTAGTGGCAAAGATGGCGACTAGTGAACAGAAAGCTTTTTGTGTTTTACAGTTTGCAAAGACGGAATCTGTAGTTACTTTGCAACGTGCGTTCTGTATTAGGTTCGGTTGTGATCCTCCAGGTGATAATAACATCCGCAGATGGTATCATCAGTTTGAAGATACCAGTTGCCTTTGTAAGGGGAACAGTACGGGACGACCAAGAGTTAGTGAAGAGAGCGTTGAGCGAGTGCGAGAATCGTTCACTCATAGCCCACAGAAATCCGTTCGGAAGGCTAGTAGTGAATTAGCAATTCTTGTAACGACTGTTTGGAGAGTTTTACATAGACACTTACAACTACGTCCATATCGTTTGCAGTTATTACAGGCTCTAAAGCCTGCAGACCATGGTTTACGTGCCAACTTCGCTAACGAAATGTTGTTACATGACGATGATGATTTTCTGGATAGTGTCGTCTTCAGTGATGAATCGACCTTTCACCTTAGTGGACATGTGAACACTTATAATGTGCGGATTTGGGGCTCAGAAAAACCTCACGCGATTGTACAACTGCAACGTGACTCCCCTAAATTGAATGTTTTTTGTGCTATATCCCGGCAGAAAGCTGATGGGCCTTTCTTTTTTGGCGAAGCAACTGTAACTGGTACTTCTTATCTTGATACTCTACAGTTATGGCTCTTCCCTCAGTTGAAAGTTGATGAACAAGAGAACTTCATTTTCCAACAAGATGGTGCGCCGTCTCACTGGCACAATAAAGTAAGCGATTGGTTGAACGTTACTGTACCCGACCGCTGGATTGGCCGCAAAGGGCCCAATGACAGAGTTTGTTTCGCATGGCTTCCAAGGTCATCCGATCTGACGCCTTGCGATTTCTACCTTTGGGGGTTCATAAAGGATCGTGTGTATGTGCCTCCACTACCAACTGACCTTCCCGAATTAAGAAACAGGATTGAAACAGCTGTTATAACAATTACTCAGGAAACACTAATCAAAGTTTGGGAAGAACTTGCATATCGTCTTGACGTGTGCCGTGTGACGAATGGTGCTCACATTGAACACTTGTAGGCTTTTCTGTAAAACTCTTTGTGTTGCTTTTTCATTTGATGTGTCATTTATAGTGGTAAGTTTAATGTAATAAAAGTTATAAAGCGTTAAAACCCCGCTATTCATTTTGAAACACCTGGTATATCAATGGTATAACCAATTTATTAGCTGGTATAAATAACATTTTAAGCAAAAACAAAATAATTATTAAGAAATCCAGCAATAACAAATACAACAAGATAATATAAAGATAAAATCCAACATTAAAACAAATTACATTATTAAATATACAAATTTATATCCAGCCATAACAAAAATAAAACTAAATGAACAAATCTATAAACCTTATCACAATATCACACTCCTCTCAATCGCATTATTTCATTCCTGAAGGCTTCCACACTGAAGACCTAGAAGGTCAAAGAACTAAAAATGTACACTATTACATATTAAAACATTATAAAGGGTTAATTTTATTTTTTACCATTAATTTTTTTCAGATAAATGTATTCTTGGTAGTAGAGAAATTATTTGGAAAATAAATTAACATACTACAATACCTAACGTCTTCACTTGTAACAAATTATATATTATTAACAGTAAGATGTAAGGTCCTGTTTTAACTCTGAAGTTTAGCTTTTCTTCTGAATTTTATGTTTTTTGTTAACAGTTATGGCCAAACGCGTGTACCAAATTGTTATGAAATTTAGGAATGAAGTTCTTTACAAGTATGCTGAATGATTAGATGTACAAAGTGCTTTAATTTAATTTTTCGTTTTAAAAAGGCACTACATAAAATTGTATGATTCTAAGGCATATGGGGGTTTCTGATTAAGAATAAAGTGTGTACTCCCAAATATAAAGTATAATTGTGTGAACAAGGTATAACAAGCAACTGTTTTCTACAACTTTCCTACAAAAAGTCTTTACCTGGTAAACCAATAAAAATCTTCCTTGTTAACAATATTTTTTGTTTTCTTTTATATAAAAAATAACCTTTTTGAGTTTTAGAGTTATAAAATCATCAAATAAATTATTGCTTACATAGAAATTTGTAACATAATGGGAAGCTATGTATTTTAGATAAGTATGTGTTTAAACCAATCACACACCATTTGATAAGTATGAGGTTAGATAAGTATTAGGTTAACAGCATACCATTTTGAGTACAGATCCATGGATCCCTGACACTATATTGGAATCCCTCCAAAACAATCTCTAACCAACCTACGCCAGGGAAACCAGCTTTGATAATTTAACTTACAATAATAATTGGGTATTATCATTAGACACGCAAACCTCTAACCCAACGGTAATAGAGCCTATTGTGCCGTTTTACCAATATTCACCCAAATACCACATTATGGACTGCTCCAGTGATATATCAACCACCAGTGTAACCAATTGCCAAGCTCATTAAGTTCATCTAGCCTTAATGAATTTAGAACACACTGTAATATACAAAAATTAATATAGATTCTATTTCGATATAAATTATTTTATTATCAATAAAGTTGATTACAGTCTTTTAGTTAGTTATCATAAAAGCTTTGTCTTAAATGACTTCAATTGAAATTATAATTTTATATTATAAAAAAAAGTTAAATGGTGTAAGAGTTTTTAGATATATATTTATATATATCTCGAGTAATTGTTATAACACACATATAAATGGAAAACACAAGCAATTATTGGAGTCCATATCTCTGGGAATTATTTTATCAACACAATAGTTCATATACATATCGTAGGGTATTATTGCAACACAAATATCAATGGAAACACAATTAATTAGGCTATAGTCTACATCTCTGGAATTATTTTATACATATAATAGTTCATATCTCTTAATCTCGGGGTACTAGGTTAGTGCGGCTTTTACCAAGGAAATTAGGTATAATACCATTTAATATAAAGGACATAAAAGGAAAACAAAATGAAAGAATTAATTTTAGTTTTAGTACATGGAGAAAAATAAAAAAATGAGATGAATGAAGTTGACAATTTATAACTGTTCAAAACTGAATAAGCTAAGTTCAAGTTTGTTATATTTTTTTATATAGATGTTCGTATTCAGTTTTATGCTTTTATTGATTCCACTTTCAACTTGTGAACACTAATAGTTATGAAAAAAGAACAGGCCACCTAGGGTTTATGATTTAAAAAAAAATAACACAATGGAATGCAAATGGAAGGATCTCACCAGTTCATAGAATCTGTCTTGTCATCATCTTCATATCAGACCAACTTTAACATATATATTAACATTCGAAATTTTCACTCAATATTATTTCTTCTTATTATTTTCATGATGTAGGAAATATATTTTTAATTTATGTAAATTTCTTCAAAATTATTGTAGTAGCAGAAACTTGGAATGCTTCTTATTTGCCTCCAATTTTTTAACTCTCTCCCATTTCACTCTCAATCATCGTTCGACCATGTACATAGAGGTTCGAATTTATATTTGTATTTCTTTGAAATGATAATGTAGGCTATATTTGGTTCACTAATGATATGAATATATGATTCTAATTTATTAAATGAGAAGTTGTTAATAACTTCATTTATATTTATTTCTTCTAATTTTGTAAATTAGGTTGTTAAACTATATTAAGGATCCAAATAACTTCTTTTAAAATAATATGTTGTCTTAAAACTAATATACATATTTTGATTTTAATCTTAAATTTATCGTAAATTCCCGCATCTCAATTGTCTATGGAATCTATTTGAATCACGTGATTTAGTTGTCGGTGGGCGTGTCTTTTAAAATGTCTGTCATTTGATTTCTTTCGGCCGCCATTTTGACTATGACTTTCTGTCGTAATTTGAAAGATTTTACCTTTATTATTGATTCTAAATAAGGACTCAGGTGACGTTTTATATTCAGGGATATATGGATTATATCTAGGCCTGGTTTGTTTGGTCTCTAGGCTTTCTGTATTTCTACAATCGGCGAAATACTGACACTGTATTTCAAACTGGCAATTTATTTGATTGACTTTGTCGTCTTGATAAAAGCAGATTATTTTTATTTCCATATCTCTGCCTTTGAGTTGTTAATTTTTACGGTTAGATCGAATATTTAGGCTTAATTTTTATAAAGGTCTTCCTAGGTTTAAAATTTGGTAAGTTACGTTAATTAATTATTGTCCGGTCGAAAATCTTGAATTTGACATTGTTTTGGATTGGCGTTTCGCATTCTTGCCGCTAGGCGCGTGTATGTCGTCGTTTGAAATGAATGGAATTAGTATAAATTTGCATGATAAATTATTTATTGACAACATCTTTTTCGAGTTGTTACAATATCCCCTGGGTTACTTTTCCTGAAAATATTAATTATTTGAGATTTTCAGGGAACAAATTTACAACGAGAAACTATGTTGTATCCCAATACCACCTGTCTATTCCATTATTTCAGGGCAATGAAATCAATCAGCTATTCTTGTACTATTTACACACTTAGTAGTTAGTTGTATGACATTGTAGTATACTTGTATTTCTTGAGGGAAGACACATGGTATGGTCCCTTTATGTTATCGCCTTGTAAATCGCTAATATAATATGTAGACACTCCTTTAATCTGGTTAATTCGGTATGGTCCACTAAATATTTCAAACAGTTTATATGTTTCTCCTTCTACAGCATTTGACAGTGGGTAATTTTTTATTAAAACTAATTCTCCTAATTCAAAAGTGGTGGGTTTAATTTTGGGATTTAATTTACTGGCTCTCTTTTCTTGTCTATTTTGTAATCTTCGCCTGGTCATAAATAATTTGATTTCAATGGGTATCTCTAAATTTGCTAAGTTGGTTATGTATGGTTCCCAGAATCTCACATCTCTTTTCCCTAACTGGAGTTCATTTGGTGTGAAGCCTGTGGTGTCATTGTGGACTTCATTTAACATGGTGTTAATGTCGGATATGCATCTAGCCCAGTTTTTGTGGTTCTGAGAGCAATATGTTCTTAAACATCTTTTAATTTCCCTTATGGGTCGTTCAGCCATGTTTGTTTGTGGGTGGTAGTAGGGGTTGAAAATAGGTTCTATGGAATGTTCTGTTAATGTTTTAAGCCATGATTTACTCCTGAATTGTGTTCCATTATCACTTTGAAGTCGGATGGGGGTGCCATAAATAGGGAAATGTAAATTGAAAAGTTTATTTAATATCGTTTTTGTAGTTGCAGCTCTCATGGGGTACAATTTGACAAACTTTGTGAAAATATACAAAACAATCAGTATATATTTAACTCTACCTGTGCTGGTGGGTAGTGGTCCAATAATATCTACAGCTATTTGGTGATTTTTCCCAATACATGTTATGGCCTTTAGCTGGGCCAACTGAAGGATGTGGATTACATTTACACTTCTGACATGAATCGCAAACAGAGAGGGTGATTCTGATTCGACGCCCCATATTTTTAAATATGAAACATTCTTTAAGGATGTCTAGACATTTTTTGGCTCCACAATGGAGGTAATAGTGGTGGCATTCCCATATCAGCCTATCAATGATTTGTTCAGGGACTACTATAAGCCATTGTTGGTTAAGTTGTTTATACAGAGTGTCTTCGTATATTTTATAAGTTTTCTTGATTTTTGATTTGGAAAGGTGGTGTTGATCTGTGTTTAGGATGTGTATGATGTGTGATAAGTTTGGATCCAGTTTCTGAAGGTGTGAAATGTGTTGAAGTTCTGTTTGTAAATCTTGGTCTTGTATTCTGTTTATGTAGGCCATCATAAGTGGTGGTTGTTCATTAATGGGTGTTGTTGATTGGTGGTTAGGGATTCGACTTAAGGTATCTGCAGTACAGTTTTCACTACCCTTGCAGTGCAAAATTTTGAAATTGTAGTCTTGTATGGCCAAAATCCATCTTGTTAAACGTGAATTAAGAAGTTTGCAGGTCTTGAGGAAAGTTAGAGCATGGTTGTCTGTTATGATGGTTATGTCTGTACCATATATTATGTATCTGGTTTTTTGCAGACAGTATACTATGGCAAGCAATTCCTTTTCTGTTGTGGTGAATCTTCTCTCTGCCTGTTGCAAGGCTCTGGACAGGAAAATGATAGCGCGTTTTTCTCCCTGTTCATTATATTGATATAGGTGTCCACCTATAGCAAAATCTGAAGCGTCTGTTTGTAGGTAGAATGGTTTATATGGGTCTGGATGGTGTAAAGTTTGCGTTTCTAAGAAAAGTTGTTTAATTTTTTGAAAAGTTTGTTCATCTGTAGGTGTCCAATGGAATTTATAATTTTTAGAAGTGAGTCGAAGAAGTGGTTGTATGTGTTCAGAGAATTTGTCTAGAAATTTATTATAGTAGTTAATGCATCCTAAGAATCCTTTTAGCTGTTTCCTTGTTTTAGGTGAAGGAAAATCTAGTATGGGTTTAATCTTGCTATTATCCATTTGCAATCCTGTAGCGGTCATGGTGTAGCCTAAAAATGGTACAGATGTTCTGCAAAATAATGATTTGCTGAATTTAATAGTCATGTTTGCTTCCTTTAGTTTTTGAAAAATATGAGTTAGATGTGCAAGATGGCTAGGAAAATCTTGTGATAATACACAGATGTCATCAATGTATACAAGTGTGAAATCTTCAATGCTGTCTTCGAAAACTTTCTCTAATGCTCTTACTAGGGCTGCTTGAGAAGTTGAAATACCAAATGGGGTGACTGTATACTGGTATGTCCTTCCTCTAAACTGAAATGCTGTGTATTTTCGTGATTCGGGTGTTAAGGGTATCTGCCAATACGATGCTGTGAGATCGATGGTACTTAACCATTTACTGTTTCTCCCTTTTGCAAGTAATTCGTTTATGCTTCGATTCTGTTCGAAATCAGGCATAGTAATTTCATTTGCCCTTCTGGCATCTAAACATAATCTTAATTCTCCACTCTTTTTGACAACTGGTATTATGGGATTGATGAACTGACTATAAGATGACTCGATGACATTAATGTTTAGCATTCTGTTTATCTCCTGGGCTACTGCCTCCTGGTGAATTAGAGGGACAGGGTATGATTGTCCTCTGAAAATCTTATCTTCTCTAACCTCTATTCGGTGTGTATACTTGTTGCATAGACCTGGGGTGTCTAAAAAAATGTCCTTGTATTTTAAAATTAATTCTTTTAGTTGTTGCTTTTGTTGTGGTTCCAAAATTTCATTTTCATTCAAATTTATATCAATCTCCTCTTCTCTTAAATAATCTTCTCTATTAATTTCGGATCGTTCTAGAATGTTATCATATTTTAATCTGTTATTTATACTTGTATCACTGTAATTATATTTGTTATTATTATTATTATTATTTATATTTATATTCTTTGTAATGTGACATAAAATTCCTTCTTTATTAACCTCTTCAAACTTCAATACGATATTCTTATCGTTGGCCCTTAATTGTAGCATCTTTGTTTTGAAGTTGATTTCCATCTCATTTTTACTTATCCAATCCATTCCTATAATTATATCTCTTATTAGATTTGGCACTATTAGTGTGTGTATCCAAATCTCTTCTCCTCCTACTCTCACTTTAAACATGACTATTCTAGATACTCTACGAGTTTTTGATCCGACGGCTGTGGTTATTTGAATGTTCGTAGTGGGGAGTTCTTCATATTTCCCAATATTTTGTTTATTCCCCTGGAACCATTGTTCTGATAAACAAGAAATATTTGAACCAGTATCTATCAAAGCAGTGAGGCATATATTGCCAATTGAAATCATAATCTCCGGACATCTAATAAGGTTTGTTGTGTGTTTTATGGTTGATCCATGTTCTTCTTCATTTAACAAGAAGTTTCGGTCGCAAAACATATTGCTGATTAAGATATGATTGTTGGTGGGAATTATTTTTTTCTGTAGTAGCGTTGTTGGCCTATCTATTCCGAGGTCGTTTGATGGCACAGTGTTAATGTCATTGAGAGTCACCTTATGATGGGGTTGGATGATATGATGACTCATTTGGCCGGGGACACTTACTGCGCTCTGCAGTTTTCCTGCCGGGGAACTTCCTGTGATGTGCTTGCCTCCGGGTGGTTGATGGGTGATCGATTTTCTGCTATGGCGTGGCAGACGTTGATCTGTTCGGGAGTTGGGTAGGACTGGTTTCGAGGTCCTGTCAGTCGTGGTGGGTTGGTCTGGTGGTCTGATCGGTTGATTGGATGGTTGCTTCTATTCGGTGAAGGTTGAAAATGTTGTTGTGGTCGAGATCTATGTTGTTGGTATTGATTTAGTGGAGGTCTATAATTATATTGGTGCGTAGGTGGAGATTGATTGTGTTGAAAATGGTTTTTATTTATTGCCGCTGGTCGAAACTGGAAGGAATTGTTTATGTATGGTTTCTGCACCCTAGGAGTGAATCTTGGTCTCGGTGGAAATGATGTAGCTTGCTGTTGGTCTCGTCTGGTCCGGGTATGCGCATCCTTCAAATCTTCTCTTTGTAAGAGCAACTCAAACTCCAAAATGGTCTCAATTTTTTGGACTCTGCAAGCGTCCTGCACTAGCTCTTCAAAATGTTCAGCCATACATGTAATGATTTCATTTTCTGTTAAAGGTGGTTGTATAGCCCTTAATGTGATCACTCTCTCGGTGAAATACTCTGAACGACTCAGTTTTCCGTTATGTTGATATTTATCTACATCCAATCTTTGTTTTATGGCTCGTTGAACCTCCCTACTCCAATACTTCTTCTCAAAAGCTGCTTGGAAGTCTTCCCAGTTCTGCAGGTCCTGTTTAATAAGAGTAAACCACCTGGCAGCATGGCTTTCTAGACATAATTCTAATGTGTCCACGAGCAGGTTGATCGGATCGGTGTTATTATTGGTGATGGTCCTTCGTTCGTAGAATTTCTGTATTCTACGCAGGTGTTCTGTGGGGTTGTGTTCCCTACCATGGAACTTCGGCGCTTGATTGTCACTGTTATTCGACCCTCCACATGTTACGTATATTTGCTGTGCTGTGGCGGTGGTCTTATGACTCCTTATTTCCTTTTCTAGACCTTCCATTCGGTTGCTGTTGTTGGTCACTATACCCTCTAGTTGATTGATGTTCTTCTCCTGCTCTTTATTGATCTCTTTAATTCGCTCAATATCTTCCAGCACAATTGTATTTCGGGACTGGCATTCCTCTCGAACCTCCTGCGCTTTTCGCTCCAAGTTTTGTTGAATCTCCTCCTTGTTCCTTTGGTTAGTAATCGCCAAGTGTTTCTCTAGAGATCTGTGCCGTTCTTCCGTTTCTAGGATGAGTTTTTCTTGTGCAGCTTGGTGGTGTAATTGTAAACGCTGCCACAGTCTTTCTTCTACGCTCTCTATCTGAGTCCGGACGTCTTCTCGGATGCTCTCTATTTTTCTATCTTGCACGTCAAAACGTTGACTTATATCCTTTTTTAGTTCACCCTTATTATTTTCTAGACTTTGGTTTATTTCCCCTTTTAGTTGACCTATATCCCTTTTTAGTTCACCCTTATTATTTTCTAAACTCTTATTTAGTTGACTAAAAAATTGCTCTAACGTCATCGGTGGTGTTGGCTGTTCTTGTTCCGCGTTTTTGTCGCTTGTTATTTCGTGATCCATATGTGTTCCGGGGTTCTCGCCTAACTCGAATTCTTCTTCTTCCATTTCGCTGATCGGTTTATCATAGTCAGGGATCCGCGACCCTTCCAGCGGAATGCCCTCAATGTCCATATTGTCACTCGCGACCACGTCTTCTTTACGACGGGACCATGACATATCCGGTAGGTCTTCGTATTCGCTAGCCTTTGGTGTCAATGTAATTTTCTTTCTTAGATTATATTTCGACTGTTGATCCATCTTAATATTTACGAATAATATTTTGATACACAAAATACAACACAAAATATCTATCTTAAAACTAACATAAAATCTTAATTTGTTAGTCTAAAAGAAGTTATTTGGGGAAGGGAAAATTTCCTTGACAAAAGCCAACACGTTGGACGCCATTTTTGTAATATACAAAAATTAATATAGATTCTATTTCGATATAAATTATTTTATTATCAATAAAGTTGATTACAGTCTTTTAGTTAGTTATCATAAAAGCTTTGTCTTAAATGACTTCAATTGAAATTATAATTTTATATTATAAAAAAAAGTTAAATGGTGTAAGAGTTTTTAGATATATATTTATATATATCTCGAGTAATTGTTATAACACACATATAAATGGAAAACACAAGCAATTATTGGAGTCCATATCTCTGGGAATTATTTTATCAACACAATAGTTCATATACATATCGTAGGGTATTATTGCAACACAAATATCAATGGAAACACAATTAATTAGGCTATAGTCTACATCTCTGGAATTATTTTATACATATAATAGTTCATATCTCTTAATCTCGGGGTACTAGGTTAGTGCGGCTTTTACCAAGGAAATTAGGTATAATACCATTTAATATAAAGGACATAAAAGGAAAACAAAATGAAAGAATTAATTTTAGTTTTAGTACATGGAGAAAAATAAAAAAATGAGATGAATGAAGTTGACAATTTATAACTGTTCAAAACTGAATAAGCTAAGTTCAAGTTTGTTATATTTTTTTATATAGATGTTCGTATTCAGTTTTATGCTTTTATTGATTCCACTTTCAACTTGTGAACACTAATAGTTATGAAAAAAGAACAGGCCACCTAGGGTTTATGATTTAAAAAAAAAATAACACAATGGAATGCAAATGGAAGGATCTCACCAGTTCATAGAATCTGTCTTGTCATCATCTTCATATCAGACCAACTTTAACATATATATTAACATTCGAAATTTTCACTCAATATTATTTCTTCTTATTATTTTCATGATGTAGGAAATATATTTTTAATTTATGTAAATTTCTTCAAAATTATTGTAGTAGCAGAAACTTGGAATGCTTCTTATTTGCCTCCAATTTTTTAACTCTCTCCCATTTCACTCTCAATCATCGTTCGACCATGTACATAGAGGTTCGAATTTATATTTGTATTTCTTTGAAATGATAATGTAGGCTATATTTGGTTCACTAATGATATGAATATATGATTCTAATTTATTAAATGAGAAGTTGTTAATAACTTCATTTATATTTATTTCTTCTAATTTTGTAAATTAGGTTGTTAAACTATATTAAGGATCCAAATAACTTCTTTTAAAATAATATGTTGTCTTAAAACTAATATACATATTTTGATTTTAATCTTAAATTTATCGTAAATTCCCGCATCTCAATTGTCTATGGAATCTATTTGAATCACGTGATTTAGTTGTCGGTGGGCGTGTCTTTTAAAATGTCTGTCATTTGATTTCTTTCGGCCGCCATTTTGACTATGACTTTCTGTCGTAATTTGAAAGATTTTACCTTTATTATTGATTCTAAATAAGGACTCAGGTGACGTTTTATATTCAGGGATATATGGATTATATCTAGGCCTGGTTTGTTTGGTCTCTAGGCTTTCTGTATTTCTACAATCGGCGAAATACTGACACTGTATTTCAAACTGGCAATTTATTTGATTGACTTTGTCGTCTTGATAAAAGCAGATTATTTTTATTTCCATATCTCTGCCTTTGAGTTGTTAATTTTTACGGTTAGATCGAATATTTAGGCTTAATTTTTATAAAGGTCTTCCTAGGTTTAAAATTTGGTAAGTTACGTTAATTAATTATTGTCCGGTCGAAAATCTTGAATTTGACATTGTTTTGGATTGGCGTTTCGCATTCTTGCCGCTAGGCGCGTGTATGTCGTCGTTTGAAATGAATGGAATTAGTATAAATTTGCATGATAAATTATTTATTGACAACATCTTTTTCGAGTTGTTACAACACATTACCTAAAAAAACACAAATCTAAACAATTTCTTAAGCTATTCAATTGTAAATCAGAAGGAGAATACCCAGAAACATGAACTATTTTTCACTTCAGCTTGGTATGTGTGCTATAGATTAACAACCAGTAAAGAGATTCAACTAGAATCAAGACCATGAGCATGAGTCTATCAGTAGTTACAATGCTTTGTTATTGTAACTGAATTTTCCTCAAAACTTGATTTTACTTTCATGTAATTTGGTAAATATGCATCAATGTAAATTAGAGTATAATATAGATTAGTCATATGGTTTACTCTTCCAATGGGCCACCAGCCATCAAAGACCTTTGCTGATATTATCAGGTTTGTTTTTCAGGTAAGGCAGTCAACAGATAAATAAAATATTCAGGTTTATATACATTGACGAGTACAGCAAAATATTTACTAACCCTCTGGTACCAATGAATGGTAAATCACAATCACAATTCAAGGAGCAATCCACCTATATATGTTTTAATCAAATATATACATTAGCTATAAATATTGTTGTTTATCATCCCATACACTAAACTGTAGCCACATTGGATTTACAAGACTGATTTATTAAATGTATTAATAAGACATCCAAGCAGTGTTTAGAGAACTACTAGTTTGAAACTATTTCTTAACTTTCTTACAGAACACAATGTTTCTGCGGTGATCAAACTCCTAAGATAGAAGATAAAGTATCAGAAAAAAGATGTGTTGCCAGATGTTCAGGAGACATAACTAGTATATGTGGAGGAAATTGGAAGAGTACAGTATATGCTACTGGTTTAACTAAAGGTAAGATAATCACAAAACTACTAATTAAAAGTGATAGGAATATTTCTCTTACAGTGCTTATTATGTTTGTAAGTTTTTAATCCATCCTTAATTTGGTCTAAAGTTTATGATTTGTTGCTTTCAAATCAAAACCCTAAGCAAATTGTACTGACTGCAACATTACCATAAAAAAAATAATAATAAAAATAAAAAAAATTACTGCTTTACTCTAAAAAATTACACCTAGTGTCAATGAAACAACATAGAAATACTCTTTTGAAAATATTTTCTTGAATGAACAGTATTTTAAGTCCCTGACACTACTTTTTCAATAGTTTATGATATAATTTTCAATCCACATTTAACCCTAGTCATTTTTTCCTGAGGCTTTTTTGCACTAGTCTGTAGACATAGATACATATTATCATAACTTAATCTTATGTTACATTAATCCTAAATTATTTTTATAAGGAGGCTATCAAGAATATAAATGAATTTTATTTCAAGTTTTAGTTTGAACTTTTATGTACAAAATTAAACAAAGAAATTTTAAAACAATTTTGTTTAGTTTTCCTTTTCTGTTACATTTTTTTTTAAATGCACAATTTTACAATATCAGTTAATTTCACAATCTTACTGAGTAGTAAAATGTATATGCTGTTATTTTATTCTAAAAGTATAGTTTTGTTTCAATTTCACAATCTCACTCAATAGTGAAACATACATGCTGTTGTTCATTCTAAAAGTAGAGTTGTTGTCAATTTCACAATTTTATTGAGTGTAATAAAATCTTTCCCAATACCTCTATATTATTATGTAAAATATTTATATATTTAGATACCAATTCACACTGAGGTAGTTATCTTGCAAAAAACCCTACGTTGAGGTGCCAATGCAATAAAAGATAACCTATAATAGTAAATTTTATCATTGAATCTTAAATTGTAATTGCTTCACTTTGTAGTGACAACATAAAATGTTTATAAAGAGGTAATAGATGAATTTGAGGTTAAAACAATTAGAATAAATTTTGTCAAAATAATGTGATAAATTGAAAATTAGTGCTTATCAAATACAATCAACATATGAAGTAATTTGGAAAATGATATTGATTCAATTAAAAAAAATATATATATATATATGATACTTCAAATCATACAATTCATGGGTAACCTTAAGTGTTAAGTTACAATAAATAGAAATAAAAAAAAACTAAGTTAACTTTGATAAATAACCAATGAATTTGAACTACAATAGTCTCAATTAAATATTTGGCTGATAATGACTTTGTACTGAGCCAATTTAATTGTTATAAATAAAACAATAGAGTTCAAGTTAACAATTTATAACACATTTATTTATTTTTTTTCTATCAAACTCAATTATTAAGATAAAACAAATTGTGAAAAATTATAAGTTCATTTCAATACATAGGTTTATGCAATGTTTTGTAAATCCATTGATAAAAGTTTATCCCTCTCACTGATTGTTCACTAGGTATATTGGGATTTACATATAAATGGACAATTCAATTAGTAACAAATTATTAATTATATATACAAGATAGTTATTAATTCTAGTCACTATTAGTAATTAATTCTAATATTATGAAATAAGTTTGGTATTTTGTTAAATTTTGATTTAATCTCGGGAATGGGTTGTTCGCTGACCTCACCACTTTTTGGTTAGAATATTGGTAATTATCTTATATTTAGATTTATACATAGATAATATTACTTAATTATAAATGATAACAATAGTTTATGAACACTTTGAATGGTTTTAGCAGAGTTAATTATGTTTAGGTTCAAAATCAAAAGTTTGCAAATTTAATTTTGGTAATCCAATTTTAGCCTTTAAAATTTGTAAAATATACCCTGGATGGGTCTCACCAGTATTTAGATATCGTGTCCAGGTTATGATGATGAATTTTGGCCAATTCTAGAGTCCTGGATGATTGTAGATATGTTTCAAATGGATTCTCTTCACATTATGAGACTGTTCTATCTGGAAGCTGGATGTCGACTCACGCCGGTTTAAAATAGCGTCCTTTTTGGTGTTAAAAAAATCTCGAACCCAAAATTTTTAAGCTGAAGATTTAACATGGATTTAAGTACCTCTCACTTATTCACATTTTTAATTAAATGAAGTAGTATGAATGGAATGAACTTATATACTATTTTACAAAATTCCCTTAATTTCTAGATTTTTATAAATTATTTGGGAGAAACAAACTCTTTAAATAATTGTGTTTGTTCGAAATAAAACTTTTTAATTAACATGAAATAGCTGGGTTCATACTTCCAATACGTTGCCGCTCAGTGACGTCAGTGTGCCGATGGGCGGGGTTTATCAATGGCTGACAGAAATTATGTTTAATAAAAGGTATGCAAGTACATAATTTAATATAAGTTCCCATGGGTGTCTCATGAGATTTCGCGTATTAATGATATTTATGAATTTTTCTAACATCACTCCTTTATTCTCCGTTTGCGAAATTATAAAATACAATTATTAATCAACGTTGTCCTTGCGTATTTTAGTTGTCCATTTGACTTGAATTTACATCGTATTAACATACAATATCTCCTACTCGATCCAGATATATGATGTTGATGAATTATTATGGATAGGTATTGATTTATCACGTAATTGAACAATCAGTTTTTTCCGTTGGTTGTTTTAAACTATTTATGTAAATTACTAGCGGTAAATTCATTGACTCGCGTAGTTCGCTATTGTTTACCTTTGAGTCTACGATGTCCGCCGCTTGGAGCGTTCGGATGCTTGTACTAACAAACGATGGTTCAGATTTATTAATTTAAAAGACAATTGCGAAACTTTACAATATCCCTTTTACTAAATTTTCACGAATGCATTAATCAGATGTGTTCGTCGAAAATTATAATTTAAGTTGAACAATTGTTTATTATTTCACTAAAGTTTTATGTTGACTTCTTTTCAACCGACAGCGTATACCATCATGTACGGTTCTTTAAAAGTCCAGATGTAGGTCATTCACCTCGGTCAGCTGTTTGTGTTGACCTATTTATTTTTAAACACAGCTGTATTAGTCATAGGGTGGTAAGAAAGTTAGTTAGAAATTTTTTTTTTTTTTTTTTTTTAGATTTCTTATTGTATTATTTTTAATTTGTCCATATTAGTTATTTATTATATTAGTTTTGTAAAATTTTAATGTGGATATATGGTATGGTCCATATTCATGCTGAGTTTGTGGATCACTGATTACATATGTGGAGTTTCCGATAATTTTAGATACTTTGTATGGTCCCTTATAAACCTCGAAAAGTTTTGCAGTTTCACCATATGATAGATTAGATAATGGAACATTTTTAACAAGTATTAAATCACCAATTTTAAATTGAATAAATTTCGAATTTTGATTTAATTTGTTTGCTCTTCTTTCTTGTTTGTCCTTGATTCGTTTGTTTGCTAAAATTAATTTTGTTTCTAAAGTAATATCTTCTGAGTATTGGTTTTTCAAGTAGGGTTCCCAAAAGCGTACGTCCTTTTGACCTAATTGTAGTTCATTTGGAGTAAATCCCGTAGTTTCGTTATGAACTTCATTCAACATTGTGTTTATATCAGGAATACAACGAGCCCAATTTTTATGGTGTTGAGAACAATAAGTGCGTAAACACCGTTTAACTTCCCGTATAGGTCGCTCTGCCATATTTGTTTTTGGATGATAGTAAGGGTTATAAATAATTTCGATTCCATGTTCTTTTAGTTTATTTTGCCAAGACTTGCTTCTGAATTGGGTTCCATTGTCACTTTGTAAGCGTTATGGAAAACCGTATTGAGGAAAATGTTGTTCAAATAACTTGTGAATAAGGGTTTTTGTGTTTGCAGTTCTAATTGGATATAATTTAACATATTTGGTAAAGATGTCCAAAACGATCAATATGTATTTCATTCTCCCTGTACTGATGGGTAATGGTCCTATAATATCTACGGCGATTTGATGATTTTTCTTCACACATGTTATTCCTTTAGCTAGGCCTATTGGTGGATGATTATCGTGTTTACATTTCTGACATGGGTCACATGTTGATAATGTAGTTCTGACTCGTCGTCCCATATTTTTGAAAATAAATCCTTCTCTTAAAATGTCAAAACATTTTTTAGCTCCACAGTGAAGATAATAATAATGACATTCCCATATGAGTCTCTCAATGATATGTTCTGGCACAGTTATTAACCATTGTTGGTGCAAACGTTGGTATAATATGTCATCGTGTATTTTATATGTGTTTATTATTTTATGAGTGTTTATGGAATCTTCATTGTTGTTTAGTATTTGAATTATTGATAGCAGATGTGGATCTTTCCGTTGATTTTCGTTCATGTTTTTTAGCTCTTTCTGTAGGTCAGCATCTTGTATTCTGTTTATATACGCCATGATTAGTTCAGGTTGTTCATTAGGTGAATTTATGTTTTGTCCCGTAGGGTTACGGCTAAGTGCGTCGGCTGTGAGATTTTCGTTCCCCTTGCAGTGTTGTATTTTAAAATTGTAGTCTTGGATAGCAAGAATCCATCTTGTGAGTCTTGAGTTTAATAATTTACAAGTTTTTAAGAAAGTCAATGCGTGATTATCGGTAAGAATAGTTAAATCAGTTCCATATATGATATATCTAGTCTTCTGGAGGCAATATACTATAGCAAGTAGTTCCTTTTCCGTGGTTGTAAACTTTGTTTCAACTGGTTGTAAGGCGCGTGATAAGAATACGATGGCGCGTTTTTCTCCTTGTTGGTTAATTTGATATAGGTGTCCTCCTATTGCAAAATCTGATGCGTCGGTTTGTAAATAGAATGGTTGTTTTGGATCAGGATGATGTAAAATTTGTGTGCGTAAAAAGAGTTGCTTAATTTTTTGAAAAGTTTCTGCATCTGTTGAAGTCCAATGAAATTTATGTTTTTTAGAAGTTAGCCGAAGTAATGGTTGTATGTTTTCAGAAAATTTATAAATAAATTTATTGTAATAGTTGATGCATCCTAGGAATGATTTTAGTTGTTTCCTGGATTTTGGCGTAGGAAAGTTTAAAATAGGTTCAATCTTACTTTCGTCCATTTGCAATCCGATTGAGGTCATTGTATATCCCAAGAATGGTACGGATGTTCTGCAGAAAAGTGATTTAGTAAATTTAATTGTCATGTTAGCTTCGTATATTTTTTGGAAAATTTGTGAAAGATGTGATAAGTGACTTAGAAAATCTGGCGATATTACACATATATCGTCGACATAAATAAGTGTGAAATCTTCTACTTGATTTCCGAATACATGGTCCAGTGCTCTCACTAAAGCTGCCTGCGATGTAGATGCACCGAAAGGTGTGACTGTATATTGATATGTTTTTCCTCTGAATTGAAATGCTGTATATTTCCTGGATTCAGGTGATAATGGTATTTGCCAATATGATGAAGTTAAATCTATTGTGCTGAGCCATTTACAATTTCGACCCTTAATTAATAATTCGTTTATTCCTCTATTCTGCTCATAATCTGGTATTGTTATTTCATTGATTTTTCTTGCGTCGAGGCATAATCTAATTTCCTGATTCTTCTTGATGATGGGAACTATGGAATTTATAAAACAACTGCGTGATGGTTCGATGACTTGTATATGCAACATTCGTTCAATTTCTTTGGAAACAGCTTCTTGATGTGTTAAAGGTACGGGGTATGTACATCCTTTAAATATTTTGTCTTGAAACACTTCTATTTGATGAGTATATTTATTACATAAGCCTGGTGTGTCTGAAAAAATATGTCTGTACTTTAATAATAATTGTTTTAACTCCTTCCTCTGCAGTGGTTCTAAATTTAAATTTACTCGTAACGTTTCGTCTATGGTGTCTTCATTTAATATATTTAATTTATGATTTGTGCTTGTATCGTCGGCGTAATTTTGTTTTTTATTATCATTATATTCATTATCATTATTATTCATTATATTTTCATTATTATCATTCATTATATAACATAATATTCCTTCATTTATGACTTCTTCAAACTTCAAATTGATTACATTATTATTCATTTTCATATTAATTAATCTTGTATTAAAGTTTATAACCATCTCTGTTAAGCTTATCCAATCCATTCCAAGTATTATGTTCTTAATTAAATTAGGCACAATTAAAACTTGTATTAGAGTTTCTTCACCCTTGATTTCTATTTTCACCATAACAATTCTTGACACTCGTTTAGTTTTGTAACCTACTGCTGTTTTAATTTGGATGTTAGTTACTGGTAGTTCTTCAATTTTCCCCATGTTATTCTTATTTTCCTTGAACCACTGTTCCGAGATACATGATATGTTTGATCCTGTATCAATTAATGCTGTTGTTACAGATTTTCCAATTTTAATGTTTATTTCAGGACACTTCATTGTTTCGGTTATACACTGAGTTTGATTTTCTGTTGACTCTTCTTTAATCAAGAAATCGCGATCACAGTACATATTACTCACAGTAATTTCTGTTTTGATGTGACTTTCATTTATGAGTATGTTATTTTCCGGCCTTGTTGTTCCGAGTTGCTTATGTTGTTGCACAGAAGATGTAGGATTAACCGTCACGGAGTGGTTGACGCTGCGTTGTTTTATAAATTCCCGGCCGTTAGTATCTCCCGTGCTTAACAGTTTTCCGAGGATGAGTCCTTGCTGGTGCGGGCTTCCTCTGTCCGACTAGGCGTTCTCATATTTTCGGCTACTGTGTGACATACTTTAATTTGTTCCGAAGTCGGATATGTCTGCGTTTTCCTGGAGTCGTGATAATTCCTATTATATTGTCGCTCCTCTCTTTTGAAATATGGATTATTTCTGTTTTGGTACTGGTGTTCCGGTTGTCGTGGTGTCTGTTGGTAACTTTGGTTCCTGGCTGGATATGTTTCGCCGAAGGTTCTTCCTGCAGGTGGTGGTCCTGGTGGAGATCTAGGTTGATATTGGAAGTTTGGTTGATGGTTTCTGAAGTTTTGATGATATTGCGGTGGCCGATTGTTGTGATATGTTGGTGCTGGTCTTTGGTCTTGATGAAATCGTGTGATCGGAGGATGGTTTGAGGTCTGTGGTTTGTGAAGATGGCGTGATTTATGGTTAGAATCCTTTATGTCCTCTCGATGTAGCAATGCTTCAAAATCACTGATGGTGGTGATGTTCTGCACGCGTTTAGCATCTTGGATGATTTCCTCAAAGTGGTCAGTCAGACAAGTGACGATCTCATCTTCCGGAATGGGTGGTTGCATGGTCCTGAGAGTGATAACTCGCTCGGTGAAATATTCCGATCTTGTTAGTTTTCCTTGCGAACGATATTTTTCAACTTCCATCCTCTGTTTTATACCTCGTTGCACTTCCCTGTTCCAATATTTCCTCTCGAAGTATTCCTGGAAGTCGTCCCAGGTCTTGATGTCCTGTTTCACCAATGAAAGCCATCTCGCTGCATGAGAATCGAGGCAACTGTCCAAGATGTCCAACAGTTTTTCCACCTCATCTCCCAAGTGGTCCTGGTTCCTCCTCCGCTCATAGTATCGTTGGATCCTCTTCAGCTGCTCCATGGGATTGTGTTCTCTCCCATGAAACTTAGGTGTGGTCAGATCGCCTCCACTTCCTGCGGATCCGCTACAGGTGACGTAAACGTTTGGCTGGTATATTTGTTTGTTATTCAGGATGTCCTTTTCTAAATTCCGGATCTTGACTCCATGCTCTGTTAAGCGTCCTTGAACTTGTCCAAGATTCCTGTTGGTTTCGTCTCCGGTAGTCTTCATTTCTTCCTGCAGGGTTGAGATGTTGACCCTGAGGATGTCACACTCCTGGTTTGTATAGTTTTTTCCTTCTTCCAGCGTTAGTTGTTGTTGTGCCTCCATCTGGTCCCGTATTTCTTCTGTTTGCTGAAGTACCGTGCTTTTCAGCGTTTCCTGGAACTTGAGATTGTTGGCAATGCATCCGTTTCGTAGTTCCTGGTGTTGGGTTGTGAACTCCTCCCTCAGCTCAGTCCGAATGGCATGGCATTGTTCCTCTATTTTCTTGTTGATCCCTTCCTCTAGGCGATCCACTTGAAGCTTCTGCTCGTGCTGGAGCTCCTGGATTTTCTGTAGCTCCTCCCGTTGTCCATCTAACTGCTTCCGAAGATCACTTTGCTGCTGCTGCATTCCCTGTTCCATACCTTCGAGCTTGGCGAAAATCGCTGTTAGCCATGGTGGTGGTTGGTCTGCACTGGTCTCCTCAGCCCTCTTACTATTTGTATCAACCATGGTGCTGGTCCCTGGAGCTGGTCCGTTGGTATCCTCCTTTCCCATGCTGTCGTCCATACTGGTATGTGTGGCTTCCCCTGCTTCGACCGCCATGAAAGTTTCACTTAGGTCCATGTCGTCGTCTCTTGGTGGTGACTCGACGTTGACATCACTACGCCTGGATGTGATGTTTTGGCCTACCGACTCCTTCATTTTCCTTGACGATTCTGGATTTTGTCTTAAATTGTATCGATTATCTTTATCCATTTTTCTTTTTTTTTTTTTTTTTTCACTAAAGTTTTTTATCACCGGTATAATATTAAAATAGTTCGGTTATACCGTGGACAAATACATAAACAAAATTTATGCAAATTGGGTTAAAATTTTGCAGGTTAATTTTGTATCAATTATTTGATTAAAGAGGTTGTTTCTCTGTGGTGAGGTTTTTGGGTTGTGGTGAGGCCCTATCGTTGCGGCGCCAATGTAATAAAATCTTTCCCAATACCTCTATATTATTATGTAAAATATTTATATATTTAGATACCAATTCACACTGAGGTAGTTATCTTGCAAAAAACCCTACGTTGAGGTGCCAATGCAATAAAAGATAACCTATAATAGTAAATTTTATCATTGAATCTTAAATTGTAATTGCTTCACTTTGTAGTGACAACATAAAATGTTTATAAAGAGGTAATAGATGAATTTGAGGTTAAAACAATTAGAATAAATTTTGTCAAAATAATGTGATAAATTGAAAATTAGTGCTTATCAAATACAATCAACATATGAAGTAATTTGGAAAATGATATTGATTCAATTAAAAAAAAAAAATATATATATGATACTTCAAATCATACAATTCATGGGTAACCTTAAGTGTTAAGTTACAATAAATAGAAATAAAAAAAAACTAAGTTAACTTTGATAAATAACCAATGAATTTGAACTACAATAGTCTCAATTAAATATTTGGCTGATAATGACTTTGTACTGAGCTAATTTAATTGTTATAAATAAAACAATAGAGTTCAAGTTAACAATTTATAACACATTTATTTATTTTTTTTCTATCAAACTCAATTATTAAGATAAAACAAATTGTGAAAAATTATAAGTTCATTTCAATACATAGGTTTATGCAATGTTTTGTAAATCCATTGATAAAAGTTTATCCCTCTCACTGATTGTTCACTAGGTATATTGGGATTTACATATAAATGGACAATTCAATTAGTAACAAATTATTAATTATATATACAAGATAGTTATTAATTCTAGTCACAATTAGTAATTAATTCTAATATTATGAAATAAGTTTGGTATTTTGTTAAATTTTGATTTAATCTCGGGAATGGGTTGTTCGCTGACCTCACCACTTTTTGGTTAGAATATTGGTAATTATCTTATATTTAGATTTATACATAGATAATATTACTTAATTATAAATGATAACAATAGTTTATGAACACTTTGAATGGTTTTAGCAGAGTTAATTATGTTTAGGTTCAAAATCAAAAGTTTGCAAATTTAATTTTGGTAATCCAATTTTAGCCTTTAAAATTTGTAAAATATACCCTGGATGGGTCTCACCAGTATTTAGATATCGTGTCCAGGTTATGATGATGAATTTTGGCCAATTCTAGAGTCCTGGATGATTGTAGATATGTTTCAAATGGATTCTCTTCACATTATGAGACTGTTCTATCTGGAAGCTGGATGTCGACTCACGCCGGTTTAAAATAGCGTCCTTTTTGGTGTTAAAAAAATCTCGAACCCAAAATTTTTAAGCTGAAGATTTAACATGGATTTAAGTACCTCTCACTTATTCACATTTTTAATTAAATGAAGTAGTATGAATGGAATGAACTTATATACTATTTTACAAAATTCCCTTAATTTCTAGATTTTTATAAATTATTTGGGAGAAACAAACTCTTTAAATAATTGTGTTTGTTCGAAATAAAACTTTTTAATTAACATGAAATAGCTGGGTTCATACTTCCAATACGTTGCCGCTCAGTGACGTCAGTGTGCCGATGGGCGGGGTTTATCAATGGCTGACAGAAATTATGTTTAATAAAAGGTATGCAAGTACATAATTTAATATAAGTTCCCATGGGTGTCTCATGAGATTTCGCGTATTAATGATATTTATGAATTTTTCTAACATCACTCCTTTATTCTCCGTTTGCGAAATTATAAAATACAATTATTAATCAACGTTGTCCTTGCGTATTTTAGTTGTCCATTTGACTTGAATTTACATCGTATTAACATACAATATCTCCTACTCGATCCAGATATATGATGTTGATGAATTATTATGGATAGGTATTGATTTATCACGTAATTGAACAATCAGTTTTTTCCGTTGGTTGTTTTAAACTATTTATGTAAATTACTAGCGGTAAATTCATTGACTCGCGTAGTTCGCTATTGTTTACCTTTGAGTCTACGATGTCCGCCGCTTGGAGCGTTCGGATGCTTGTACTAACAAACGATGGTTCAGATTTATTAATTTAAAAGACAATTGCGAAACTTTACATGAGTAGTATAACATTACATGCTATTATTCATTCTAAAAGTATAGTTTTGTTTGCAACTTCACAATCTTACTGAGTAGTGAAACATACATGCTGTTGTTCATTCTAAAAGTAGAGTTGTTGTCAATTTCACAATTTTATTGAGTAGGGAAACATTACATGCTATTATGTAGTACTGAGTGACTACTCCACATATTACTTTGTTTCATCCATCGAAGAAGAAAAGAAATGCTCCAAATTTTAAAATATGAGAAAACAATTTTTAAAACTGTTTGAACATTTGCATATATTTAAACAAGTCAAATTGTTATTAATTTTATATTGTGTTTTCTAGTTTGGTAATTATAATATGGAAACAATTATCTGTATTCAGTGTCAACAGTTGGTAACATAGGCTACAAATATGAAGGTTGCTTCAGAGACGTAGAAGAATCTAGACGACTTGGTGGGTTTAAGAAAGATTTTGGTGAAAATCTAGTGCCCAAAGACTGTATAGAACTGTGTAAAAGTTATGGATATCATTATGCTGGACTACAATTCAGGTAAAATGTATTTTTATTAGTTGTTTAGAACAATTTAAAATCATAAGAAAAATCACTTATATAAATAAATCCAAACATAGCATAAATTCTTACTTGTACATATACACATAAGTAAAGCAAAAACTGTTCAGGTAATAGGTTAGTATAAATATCATAAATACATATAGGTAATGTTAGGCTATAAATATTAAGGGGTTAATACAATAAAAATTAATATAGTTGGGAACATACTTCTTAAAGTAACTTTGTTGGTAGCTAACAGTTAAAGAATGTTGCATTAGTGAAAACTTGAGTGAACACTAGTCAATAGACGTCATCCATGTGGCATATTTAACAAATCGGATGTGTTTTAAGTTGAGAACCAATGAAAAATGAGTAACTTGTAACTTATGAGGACATCAGCATAGAAATTAGAGAAAAAATGTGGGAAGTAAGAAAGGAAATGAGAGGTGGCATTTTGTGATCCGGAAGTGAATTGACTGGAGAAATGAGTTGTGATAAGAAGTAAATGTGGTCAATGGATTTTAGATATCATTATTTGTATAGGACCTATCTTTTTATATTTATTTATTGTTATTACTGTTTTATTAAATTTCACACAGATATATAATTAAATTTGTTCATAGACTTATTTATAATAATAAAAAAGTTTGATTATAATTCTGTTCTCAGTTTTATGACATTATGAAAATACATCCTAATGTTTTACATAGGCTGTTGTTAGATGAGGTATAATATTTATTATCTTAGTGGTAGTGAAACAAACGAAATTTTCATTATTATAATGACAAAAATCCAATCATGCATGAAGAACCGCTTGCATAGTGCCAATGTCAGTGTGTGGTTTAGTATATTGGTATTTGAAATTATCAGTCCATACTTTTTAAAGAGAATTGTCACATAGTAATTTTTACTTCTGAGCAATTCTGACAGATGCTTACTATGATAGAAATGTTTAAAGAGATTCTTGTGAAATTGATTCCAACAAGATGGTGCCACAGTGCAAACAGTTTCAGAGACAATATGTTCTGATAAACATATTAACAATAAACCCTATCTCATATTTTGTATTTTGTATAGGTATAGACAGGTCTGATAAACTACTGTAGACTAATTCCTTTAGAGGTATCTGAAATCTAGAGTGTTTGAGTAAGCTACATATTCACTTCTTATTTGAAAAATAACAAAACTGAAGAAATTTGACAAATTCATAAACCATTGTGTAATAGGGTATAGCCCGGCCGGTAAGTGGTGAAGCTTGGAGGGAGAGGTGTAGGGCTTGGAGTGGGGGAACCTAGCCACAGAAGGGGAACTGGGCTCACATACTTTGATTAGAGACGCTGAGCCGTGATTCTTTTTTGTTAACAGCGATTAATTTTTTGTTTGTTACTTCAATATAAAGCAATGTAATAATTTATTATAATAAATATTTAACATCTTTAGCGGATAATATGAACTAATGAAGTACAGTACTAAGTATTAATGGTTTTAAAATTGCATTTAACAAATTATAAATTGTTTGAGTTGTTGGAATAACAACTACAACTACAAAAAACAATATGAAATTTTAGAAAGCCTAAAATAAACAAAAAGGCGAACAAATGTACATTGAGAACAGAATGTGTATGAATTGTACTACTTCTGAAAATTGAAGAATGCAGTATGAAAAAATAATTTATAACTATGAGACAATTGTCTACAATGAAAATGTAACTTGAGCAAATTAAAATCTAGTAAATATTATTATTACACCTTTATAAAATAAATTGGGTAATATTTTCTACAATCATTGAATTTTATTCATTGAGTTTTATTTTATTGCCAAAATAATAGTTTTCAAATTACATAACTATTTTCTATTGCACCAAATACTCGATTCATAAGTAGAAGGCATATAAAGGGATTGTTAAAAAGTTATTTTACTAAATACTACTAAGAAGCGACCGGTTTATGTCCTACAATGTGATGTGCCTAGTAGAACGGACAGAGTTAGACTGAGGCGCATGTATCCCCCACCACTGAACGCTGGCTAGAAACCTGTTTGACAGATCAGGGTCAAGCGTCACCACTCACCGGCTCTGCTATACATTTTCGCTTATGTAAACACTGGTCTGTCTAGAAAAATAGTTTGACTCAAGGCAGAAAAGGCAGTGGATAGGAAATGTATTCTGTTATAGAATATAATATAATTATAATTATAATAAATAAAGTGTACAAATAAATAAAGAAGGTAATTAGTACTAAATGGTCAGAGAGATTTGTAAAAAAATATGTTAATAATAAGAAAACATATATATAATATTAGACATAAAAGAAATATGAAAACAGTGTAGATGTGCATATAACTTTAATAAATGTGACATCAGTGTGTTGTGTGTAAAGGTGGGGGACAATGACTAAGCTGAACTGTTGGCAGTGATATAGATATTTTTTCAGAGACAAGACGTGCTGTTTGCAGTGAGAGGATGTTTTTAGAGACAATAAGTTGTTTTTGAATAGAAGAGAAATCAAACAATAAAGTGTATCTCTCGGAAATCAGATACAAAATTTGAATAAGTTACATTTTCAATAAGATACTTTTTAATAAATGTGATGTGAATTCAAATGACGACATGCGGTTTGAACAAAGAAATAGTTTGAATTGAATGAAATTTTTAAGTATATTGTACAATGTAGCTTCAGTTATTAGCATGCTTGGTATGACATGCTCAAATTATGTTTCATAAAAAACTTAAACATAAAAATAACTGGAACTTACAATCTATTTTAACAAAATTTGGATAGGATGTATTGCAGAGATATCACATGGTTTCAAATAAGAGAAAAATGTGTTTTTAAAAAATAATGATCATAAACTTTAATAAAGAACATTCAAGAGTTGACATTATTAGATTTGATGCTTAAAGAATAAGTATTTAGTAAAAGAAATTTGGTAATGTAAAATATTGTAAATTTTGAGTATATTGTTTTTTATATATGAAAGATTTTTATTTTGAATTTAGGTTGCAACCACAAAATTAATTATAAATTAAGTATGGATGAATTATAATTTTATGATGTTATAAAAAATGTGATGATTTATGTTTTTTTTTCAGGAAATATTTTAACTTGTATACAATCTATAATATTTTTTAATAATTAAATGTACATTTCAGAAAATTGGATTCTGTATTTTTATTTGAAATTCTCTAGAGTACACTATATTAAAGAACTTATGACCCAATTAGAAATTTTCTATGCTGTCTTTAAGGGTATTTTCTTTTTTCTTTTCTTTTTGTAATAAATATTACAAAATGGCACCCAACTTCATATAAAATATTACAATTACATATAGCAAAAACAACCCAATTTTAAACAATTATAATTGTTAAGAAGAATTATAGACAATTTTCAGACAAAATTATATTCAATCACAGGGTGGTCATTTAAAAGATGTAATAAAAAATAAGACTTTTTAGTTAAGTGAAATTTAATAAATTGCATATAACTACTGTTTTTACATACAAAAGTAATTGCCTCAAAAAATCACTATAAGATAGTTACATTCTACTGTAGCATATTTTATATGAATGTTTTTTTCAATATTTGGATATCATTTACTTTAAATTATGATTTATTTTTTTAGTAAATATATGTATTTTTCTAGAATCGAATGTTTCTGCGGAGATGAGTTATTGCGATCTGATAAGAGACCGGATACAGAATGTCTAGAAAAATGTTCAGGTGATGTTACCCAATTATGTGGAGCAGGTTTCAGGAATACGGTTTACAACACTGGTCTCTCTGTAAAAGGTAGGTCATTTGTTGCTTTTTCTACAAAAATTAAAGAAACTTTCATAAGCACCATATTAATGGTTCATTGCAAACATAAACAACTTTGCAGTTTAATGAAGATTCAAACAGATGTTCTTTCAACAATTCTAACAGATATGTTTAGTTGATTAGCTGTTATACATTTATTAGCTTATTTTGAGCTTATATTTACATCATTGCTAAAATCCAATATATAGAAATTTTGGCAATACCAACTACTTGGCAAAGAATAAATAAAGTAAAAATGTAGAGTTCTCAACATGAAATTTTATTTTTGGTTAAGAAAACTATGGTAGTAACAAATAGGTGTAAAGCAATAAGCAAAATTGAGTTAATCATAATTATAGAAAATAAAATTTTTACTAGCTATTTTAGAACTTTACTTTTGACTTTAATTTAGCAACAAATTTATGTCGACCATCCCAAAAATAAAAAATAAAATGAGTTTCATAAAAATCAGTAAAAAAAAGTAGCAACAGTTAATGATTAACGTATTGAAATTTTGGCCAAGTTAAGTATAAATTAATAACAAATTTGCATTCAAAATCCAAACTTTTAATTATAATTTAAAAAACTAATTTTTAGGGTTTGAAAATTAAAAAATATAAATAAATTCAACTAAGGTTTTGATTTACATCTGCTTATATTAAAATTCAATTTTTAAGTATAACAAAGTAAAAATACAATCTAAAGAAGAGAATAATAAAATAAGCTAACAACCCTTCTGTTTGAAAAGACAATAGTTTGTTTAAATTTTTTTAAATTACACTCTTCCTAATTAGAATAAATATTTGGTAACTCAAAACCAGTCTTTTTTTAAGTATTAAATAAAAGATTTTAAACAAAAAGCATGGCAAGATTTATTTTTTAAATGTTAAGTGCACTACAACCAAATCTGTGTAAGATCAGATTACAGAAATAAGGGAGGTACCTAATTAATCATAAAGTAGTACAAAATTGAAGTATGAATTAACCTGTTTTGTTTTTTGTTGAAAGCAAACATAGCAAATATAGGTTATACATATCTTGGTTGCTACAAAGATCAAGCTGACCCTCGGCTCCTTCAAGGGTATTTCAAAGACTTTGGTGATTACTTAAGCCCCCTTGCTTGTGTTGAATTTTGTAAAAACTTAGGCTACATTCATGCTGGAGTTGAATACAGGTAAGGTAAAACTTCTATATTTTTTTTTCACTTTTATAATATACTTAATACTTATTCAAACTTTTTAATGGATATGGCTTATTGAACCAAATTTAAACAAAACTGAAATGAAGAGTCGTGTTAAGTTTACTCTGACAAATCTATTTGTTTTATAGGACTCAATGTTTTTGTGGAGATCAAAAGCTTGAAAGCAAATATAAAGTGCCTGATACTGAATGTAAATCAAGATGTGGTAATGAAGATATCAATTCAATATGTGGAGGAGGCTGGAAGGCTTCTGTTTATTCTACTGGATTAACACAAGGTAGGCTTAAATTAAAGTAAGAGTAGATATTACAGTAGAATCTCATTAATCCAGACCATGGGCGTCATCACCAGTTCATTATTGGGGGGAACATATGCCGGGGGTATGGAATTTTTTTAAAATTAAACTTCTCAAAACATCGTTTTTATGCATTTATTTATGCGTTTGTAACAGAAATGTAATGTTAAAAACTCTAGTAAAGACAAAGCCCGATGTTTACCTTTTAAGGTTTTAAGTAAATCATTCGTTTTTAGCAAAAATATTTTTACATATTATCAAATATTGGGGGGAGACTCGTCCCCCCACCCCCCCGGCGATGACGCCCATGATCCAGACTAATTGGGGACTAACCGGATTAAATAAAATAACATAGAAATGACCCATATACATATTTAAACACTTTGTTCAGTAAAAAGAACGTGTATTTTCAATTTAAGAAATTCAAAGGTTATTTAGTATACAAGATATAATGTATTAGGCCTTACAAAATACATAATAACTAGTGCAGTACAGAATTAGAACATGTGAATTAAGGCACATGTATATTGACCACATTTGACACACTTACTCGTTTGAAGAAACTGGTATGATATTTTGTTAATACCTTTGACAATAATTTCTTTAATAATTCACAAACGCAGATGCCTCAAATGTTTGTAATATGCAGATATGTTTTCATTATTGTTATCTTCAACATATTTAATGAGAATGTTTAGATGGTCTTTATTTCACTAAGTTTTGTGTTAGGGTTAATAATATCACCTGCTTCATCCTGGTCATATTCATCCGTTTCAGAGCTTTCTGCAGTGATTATACTTTCAACGATCTCCTTCTCTGTTTAAATGTGATAACCTGGATCATCTTCATCTCCTTCTAGCTACAACTGATTGTCTTCCAATGTTACTGAATTTTCACCACCTTGGTGGAGAGTGTTGTGAAAATCCTCTGTTTCCAATTCAGCAGTATTTGGTTCAACCTCTTCATTTATTAAAAGTTTCTTCTATGAGTTAAATTGATGGTTTTATATCATTGACAGAAGACGTAAAAATCATGGATCTAATATTGTAATCTTTAAGATTCTGTAACATCTTTTGCCTTCTACCTTCTCCTGAAGCTGGTTCCTCGACTTCCAAAATTTCATTTAAAAGCTTCTTTTTGTATAGAGATTTGGCTGTGTAGATGACACCTTGATCCGTAAGCTGGATCAGAGAGGTTGTGTTCACTGGCAAAAACATGCACCTGATTTCTTTACCATCACTAGTCAGGTGTTCAAATTGTGGATATGCTGGGCAATTGTCCAGTAAAACTTAACTTAAATCATCAGGAATTTTTAAAACTTCTGTTTGATATCTTCTGATTTCTGACACTGTTTTTTTGTGGAAACAATCCATTGTAATATCTGAAGTGAAACATGCATCTTTTTCAGTTGTAGTAGTGAATTGGTGATGTGTTCATAATATTGTTTATTGCACATGGTTTTTTACTTTTGCCTACAATCACAGACCCAAAAATAGCGGGAATCAAGCTGGTGAGAAGAGGGGGGTGGCCGTGGCCGGTCGACCGGAGAGGGAGTCTCGAGTCACATTGCTACACGTCAGTATGCGACGTTTGTTTGCTGTGAGTGGATCAGTTTGTCGGTGAGAACTTTTTTTGTGAAATACCTTTTTCCATTTCAGCAAAAACGTAAAATGGCTGACTGCTTTGAGCAACATGTGAAATTTTGTTTCCTGTTGGGGAAAACGCTGTGGAAACTCATGTAATACTTAAAACAGCTTATGGGGAAACTACTTTAAGTAAAACACATGTCTACGAGTGGTTTCAGCATTTTTAAAATGGAGAAATGTCGACTGAAGATCAGCCTCATTCTGGGCGCCCTTCAACATCAAGAACTGACAAAAGCATTGAGAAAATCAACACTCTGGTTCGTGAAGACCGTCGTCAAACCATTGATCAATTAGTTGCGATGTATGGGTTGACTTGGAGTTCAATCCAGAGGATTTTATCGGAGGATTTGTGGATGAGAAGAGTTGCAGCCAAACTTGTTCCACGCCTTCTCACAGATGAGCGAAAGGGAGTGCCGAATTCAAGCCTGTTTCAAAGCCTGTCTGTGAAGCAGTATGGTATGACAACGATTGCTCAACCCTCCCCCCCTATTTTTGTTCCCCCCAACTCAAAAGGGATATGAAAGGTAAACGTTTTGAGACTGTGGAAGAGGTGAAACAAAAAAACGATGGACTAAACAACATTCTATTAATTGAATATCAATAATGTTTTGAACAATGGAAGAAACTATTAGAGAAGTGCATTGTAGTCAATGGTAATTACTCTGAAGCTGACGAAAATTTGGTGTAAAAATATTGAAAAATAAAGGAGTTATGACCAAATTCCCATTTTTTGGGTGTCCCCTCATATAGCAATTCAGAAACTCGATCTTTACCGATCTCCCTACCAGGGTTTTTTCAGCTTTAGACACTTGGGTACAGTCTGGTAACGTTCTTCAATATAACATTGTCTCATCATAATTTTGTACTTGTATATTTTCAGCTTTTAAAATGTCATTCAATTTTTTCCTGAATGGCTCAACAGCTTTATCGTCGGCACTGAGACTTTCACCACATTTTTTTATTTGTTATCTTGTGACGCCTTCTGAACCTAAACAGCCATCCTGAACTGGCTTTAAAGTTGTTATGTCTAACTGTTTAGCTAATCTCTTTACTGCAGCCTGAATTTCAACCCCATGGACAGCCAATCCAGAAAAACAGAATTGACAAAATCATTTGTAAACTGCATCAACCAGGGATTGATCTAGTGGAATCTGCATTATTTTTACACCACTTGCTTCCTTTTCTACATTAAACTTCAGGAAAAACTTTCTTATATTGTCTTTTTTCTTTCTTATGTCCGAGACAGTCTGTTTGCCAATCCCATATCACACAAATCCTTGACACAGATGCTCGGTTTTTGAGTTTTTCTATGATGCATAGTTTATCATTTGGAGAAAAAGACATTAGCTTACACGTTTTATCTTGACTAAGTTTACTTAACCCCTTAAGTGTTTATGTCGGTTTAAGCCGACGCTACAAATATCGATAAAAAGTGCCGCTGTCGGCTAAAGCCGACGCTCTTAACTTGCCCTATTCTATTTCGTTCTCTGTCGAAATATTACGTTGTAGTTGCTAGTATTGCCGCTAAATAGTGTTGGCATGCTCTCTAGAGCATAACTTATAAAACTACCGCTTTATTTTTGTTCTCTTTGGATCCGCTTTGAAATTATATTTACAAGGAGTCGCGATACCAGTGCAGCGAATGTGATGTTGGGCTGTGTGCTGCCCCATGTTTTAAAATATATCACACCCAAAAAAATTACTAAACATTAGTAAGAAACTGTAAACAATCTTTATAGTGTGTACTTTGATTTTTAACAATGGTTTTATACATTTTACTTTTTTTTAATTGTTAGGTAAATGTGTTTTTAATGTATTTGCAGAAAAATTTTAAATTATATTAAACATGACATTTTTATACTTTTGATGTTGCTTATATTTTCTTTTAATGCCTATTTTTTAACTTCCAAGTTAACAAACATTAAAATAATCAAATAAAAAAAATAGGCATTTTTGGGTTGATTTAGGCAAAAAAAATAAAACACTTAAGGGGTTAACGACATCACTGTATGTCTACTAAATACAAATCACACAAACACTTTCTAAACATCACAATGTAATGTACAGTAACACTCCGAAGCGTAATGAAGAGAATCTTATATGAAGTGTATCAGGCAACCAAGTAATTAAGACTGATGGGAGTGGGAGTCAATGAGAGTGAAGGTTTACAATAAAGTGGCCTTGAGAAGGGGTAAAGGGTGTGTATAAATCATGCCAAGCAGGTCAGTTAACAGAGGTAGAAAAATACCCATAAAATGTGTTAAAACTTTTATATTTTAGAACACAAAACATATTTCAAATTTTATTTTAACATTTGTAGAAATTTCTTTTTACATAAATAGACGTAGATCAAAGATGTTCCTACAGGTAGGGACATGAGCAGGAAGCGAGATTTCCTCCATCTGTCATCAAAGCTAGTACAGGCCTCATCTTTCGAGTGCATCGAAAAGCTGTTCAGATCGTTTTCCTACTAATTCTAACTGATGGAGAATTTTGATATTTGAATAATTTATAAATAAACCACTATAAAATGTGTGACTAATATATATTTGTTATAGTATTGTTTCAGAGAACAATGTCTTTGTCTTTATGCTTAACTTTTTCAATCAATAATGAAAAAATTTAGATTTTAATTTTTGTTATTGATTTTAGAATTTAACCGAATTAAATTTTTTTATGATGATAGATGGCAAAAAAACGGCTGTCCAGATTAAGCAAAGTACAGACTAATGGGGTCCTATTCAATAAGTGGAGGGAGCTTGAAAGCTTCCATTTATTAAACTGGAGTGAAACTAGGTATCAAAGTAAATATATGTACAGAATCATTAAAAAATATACTGACAGGCGTCATTACAAAACCAAAAAAATTTTTTTTCAGGAGACTTCAAAAAGAATATACCCTCAGGGGCTCACTATAGTGAGTACATGCATAGCAATTCTGAAGGACTCTAGTTAGATTTAAACCTTTTCCCATGTAGTCTTGGGTTAGATCCCTCCTTTTCATCTTTTAATTAAAGAACGCCCTAACCTGATCTAACCAACTATTCTTCTCTTCCGACCTGATACTATTAGAGTATTCAAAGGGTTGGGGTCTTTATTTTATGTTCATTACTTCTTTTTTTGAGGCTATGATGACCAAGAAGTTTTCGTCTTTAAACAACAAGGAAAAAACAAACAAAACTCTTAATAAATATGTCCATGAAAAAACATCATTGATATAAATATATATACACACAGTATATTTATATATTTTTAAATGTACGAAAGTGAACTAAACTTTGTATAAACTATCCGATACACCGATTCATAATGAAAATACAACATAAGAAAACTATTTGCCAAAAAAGAAAAATACAGTTCGGTATATGTCAGTAAAATAAATAATGCATAAGCATCGCACAAATCTTCTCACACACCCATTCCCAATTGAAAAATTAACCAAAAAAATGTCGGTTCCATAAGTGTCAGTAAAAAAGTGAAAATCAACAATGTCTTAGATTTTGTAAATTATTATAATCAATATTTATGTATAGGGTTCAAATGTTTGGATCACTTTAATCATAAACTTGTCTTAAGTACACATTTTATCAGTAATTTAATGTGACAACAGTCGGTGCTTGATAGTATTTCATAATAATGAAACAATTATTTAATTTCACAAAGAGCTTTATTGAGCTACATATGTTTCACCGTTTGGGATTTTTATTCACTAAATTGAAAATAAAACAACAACTCTAAATAACCAAAATTGTAAGATAAAAAGAAAGGGTAGAGTAAAGGGTAGAGAAAGGGTATAAAAAGAAAGGATAGAGTAAAAAAGGGTTAAGAAATAATAAAAGTCAGTATTTTTGACAGAAAAGACAATGATCTAACCCAGGGGTCTCCAAACTACGGCCCACGGGCCTGGTCCGGCCTGCGAAGAGGATTTGTCCGGCCCGCTGCCTATCTGACTACCTTGAGTATAACGAACAATTTTGTCCTAACAATGAGCTAAGATCGAAAACGTTTCATATTATATGATAAGTTAAAGCAGTACATTACACACTAGACACTAGACGTAAGCTCCAATCGGCCAGAGCTCTATTTAATTTACGTATTTGAGCCATGTTCTACTAAACAGGTGTGATAAAATGGCTCCAGAGTACAGTAGGCAAGAAGATTCCCATTTCCCCTATAAGTCCAAATCCCATTCCCCCGGTGGTGACGCACTTTGCTACTCGCCTAGTCTAGTGACCTCAACGTATACAGAAAGTGAAGTTTTCGATGAAGCCTGATGCTACTAAATGTTGCTTCTTTTAATTTTTTATACAGTGTAATGCCAGTGAGTTATAATTAATTCAGTGTTTGAGTGATGTGCCAGTATTTTATAACTATTATTTCAGTTATCTCTTTGTCCAAAAAGAGGAAAGTTGACAGTGAATGTTGTGTTTTAACGAAAAATGGTGTATCGATTACGTTCTGGTTAAAAATGTGTCTTATTTGTTATGAAACAAACGTGGTGAAAGAATATAATATTCAGAGACATTATGAAACAAAACATTCAAAAAGCAAATAGGCTGAACTGACAGGTCAGAATCGATCAGAAAATGTTTTATCTTTGAAAAAGAATCATTTAAACTTTTTGAATTTGAAAATTCAAGGAAAAAATCGTTTGTAAAAAGACTTGTTCCATCATGTGAAAGGCTTTAGAAGAAAAAAAAAACTGTCTTTGTAAGTGCAATTTGGATCACTTAGAAATCTCAAAAAGATTTCTAACGAAACCTCTGTGTGTCTTTCCCATCACAATATGCAGTAAAAACCATCGTCAAACTACGCGAGGAGTTTTAAACCCGCTTTGCAGACTTTGATGCAGCATTGGTAGCAGAAAGATAAAACTGTTTCATAATCCATTCACAAATGAAATTGAAAAAGCGCCTTCAGAACTTCAATTTAAATTGATAGAACTTCAAACAAGAACTTATAGGACGACTACGAGTGTTTCAAGAATGCTGAACTTTTCCCATTCTACTGGCATGTCTTTAAATATTCAATAACTTTGATTTATGAATTTATAATTATTATTAGTAAGTAAAAAAGTCATAGACTGACCGAGAGTCTAAGTTAAGTTACTTTTACAGTTTTTTCGTTGCAGGTTTCAAGGGAATTCAAGATTTTGCAAGTGGAATGTTTGTGTCACTTATATTTATATGCGAAGAAACCTTTTCAAAAATGAAGCATGTGAAATCTAATACAGAGCTAATTTGATGATCATTTGAAACAAACTTTAATAATATGAGCATATAAATTTAATCCAATGTGAACTGTAATTATTGTCAGTCAACAAAAACAATTGCACACTTCATACACATACATGACAAAAACAAACATTAACCAAGATATGGATAAAACAACCACCAAAAATTAAGTTTGTCACAAATATGTGTATCCTAAGATTGTGTTTGAATTTGTTGTTTATTTTTACAAATAAATAAACAATTTATTTTCTTTAGAAATATGTGTTTTATTTCATTTTAAATATATACATTTCTTTTAGTTTCTTCTTTGGTAAACTTGAAAATTATGGTAATAAAAAAACCCTACGACATTAGGTAGTACTTAACTCCATTTTCACCAATTTCATTTTTAAGTTTACTAAAATTATAACCACTAAAAATAAAGAAAAATGTATTAAATTTTAATTAGAATATATGTATAGAAAGCCTTTTTCTAGATTTGCCATACTTCCAACTGTGTATGGAACTCTATTCTTAACTGACTTACAGAAATGATCTATGTATTCACAATTGAAATCTAATATATGTCACTATTTTCTAAGTTATTTCTCTTATCCTTATTGTTAACAACTAATTTTCATATATTTCTAGAGCAATAAAAAGCAGGTTTATAATTAGATCTATTAGATATTAAATTACCAACTTTATATAGAGAATCGCATATTGAAGAGTTAATTTCATTGGAAACATTAGTTAAAAAGTCGAAAAAAATGAAAAAGAAAATCCCAAGATATGGCTAAAGTATATCCACATATCAATATTTGTACCAGACAGACATAGATAATTCCCAAAACCTATTACTTTGGACTCAGAGGACCTTAATACCAATACTTCCGTAACAAACTCGATTTTGATTTTTTAACTATATAATATTTTTCATACTATGTACACGTAAAAATAAAAAGAAGACTGAATATTTATTGTATGTTATTTTATAAAATTTATAATTTAATGCAGTAATGTTCTGTCAACAGTGGCAAGAGTAGAGGATATTGGATATAAATATGAAGGCTGCTACAGAGACAATGTGGACAACAGGAGACTTAATGCTTTTGAAGAAAGCTTTGAAGACAATCTTGTACCAAAAAAGTGTTTAGACCTTTGTAAGCATAATGGATACCTCTTTGCTGGTTTACAAAATAGGTAAAATTTTAGTACAAATTATAACTCTCATTGCACATGAGTTGCTAAACTGATAAGATGCAAATTTCTTGTAGTGTTATTTGTGGATCACCTTTTATTTTTTTTAAAATAATAAATTTATTTTATAAAAAAATTGTCACTTATAATACGAAATGAACATTGCAAAATCATTGAACACACTTTTTCATTCTGAAATAATTCAAATTTTTTAAAACGAGTTATTGCGACAATTGAAACAATTCAAAATTTGGAGAGGTTTTTGAAATGATTATTTGATAAAGTTGGGCGCCATTTTGTAATCTTTTATTACCAAAAAAAAAAATTTAAATCAATTATAAAAATTATTATTACTCTTGAAGAGAGTGTAAAGTATCTCTGAGGTCGCAAGTTCTTTTGAAAAAATGTACTATGTCGAATATTAAATAAAGTAGAGAATCTTTTTTCCTGAAATGTACATTTTATTATTGATAAACATAATATAACATCAGAATTCATACAAATCAAATATAACCTGTAAATATATAATTATATATATTATATAACATCCTACATACTAAAATAATCAAAAAAATAGGTTCATTAAAATTAAATTTATTATTATTTTTATGGTTACAACCTACTTTTAAATTAAAATATCTATGTATTCAGAGGCTAATATTTTTTTTTCATCTTACATAATTATTTTCATTAAATTTTAATTCTTTTTTAAGTTCAAAACATCAAATTAAAAAAATTAAACAAAGAAAATCTTTTATTTATAAAGATTTAAAAATGATATTCCAATAACATATTATCTCTCTTTATAAAAAACATAAGACGATTCTATAGGCATAATTTTCAAGTTTCAATAGATAATTAATTACAAGTTTCAATTAATTATATTTCTTAATTTATATAGAAAACAGTTTAGGCATGTTATACCAGACATGCATAAAAGTTAAAAGTTAAATTGAACGATTTACATAAAACTTTTAATTAAAAACACTTCTTTTCCGGGTTGAAGTCACATGACATTGTTTCACTGAAATCTAGTCTCCCGTTTTAAAATTAACTTTTTTAGTTTTCTATTTCACTTTTATGAACGTAACAATTGTTTACTTCATCGTTAGTTCAAAACATTCTGTTCAAGTTATTTAGTTTTTCTTTAAAACACAGTCATTTGTTCTTTTTATACGCACTTTCCGGCTTACGTAATGCACATTGTCTATTGCACCATATTACATAACCACGACTTTTCACTTTCAAAAGTTTATTTTTTAGCCAATAGAAACTAATTCACTTTATTATATAACAGTACTTTTAAAACAACTATTAGTTCTCAAGAAAAAACTTTCTTTCTATACTTTCACTTTGTCTCGGCAAAAATAATTATCGACTGAGCGTACTTACTATTCCTTTCAAAGTTCAGTTCACTTGCCTCCGGTTTGGGTGGTTTGTAACAGCTATCGTTCTTTGTGTTCAAAACATTAACGTTGCAATTTTCTCATAACTAAATTTATACCTGTTTTAAATATTAACATAGATATAATAAATTTATCTGATCATTTTGTACTAATTATTTTCTTAATTTACTTTATTCTTTATTCATTTAATTAAAAAACAAAATACCTTTCCTGTTTGTTGCATTGAGTCCAACGTATAACCCATTATATTTAAGATCATTAAACTGAAAATGTACACTATTACAATTCACCCATCTCCAAAACCAAATAAAAACCAACCTAGACTATTTGTCTCCAAAAAGTCAGTTCGGTAATTGTTAGTCAAAAAATAAAAATAACCATAGATGGCATTTTTGATAAAGATTTATATATCTAAACAAGGCCTAAACTTGCTTTGCTTGTGCCATAAACGTGTCCTTATCATAAATTGTTTTTGATTCAAATCAAACTATGAATCAAGGTTACTTTTTGTTTTTTGCCAATTATTCCTGAACCATAATATTTTTTTACTTGTGAATTCGTTTACAAGTTTGGGCCATTTATGTTCATATTTTAATAAAATTTGAACAAAATCAGTATAACCAATTTTAAGAAATTTGTAATACCTAAAAAAGGTTAATTTAAATTGAATAATAAACATAGCGGGAAATCGTTTAGAAAGAATTTGGAAGGGGGTAAATGAGTCGAAAACGTGACTTATGTTATAAATTAAAATAAAATAAATTCAATTAACATAGATTTCCAAACACAAGTAAATAATAATGTATAGGATTTAAGAAATTTTACTTATAAGAAATTAAATAATTTTGTGTGTGTATATAAATGAGTAAAAGGAACTGGTTGTCATGCGCGTAGTATTGAACAGTGCATTCGATGAAATAGTATGAGACAGATAACGCTGACATGGCGAGATTTTGAATAAGGTCCATGTTATAGAAAGTGTGAACCCCGGAGAAAACAGGAAATAGAAATTCTGGCATGCGGTCTTCAGTCTTAGGAAGGAGCTTGAAGTGTAAAGATGTGTTCTCAAAAGTCTGAATAGAAACATGGAAGAGATGAGATGTTTTACAGTGGTAGTAAGAAATATGAGATGTAAAGTCGTATAGGAGAGTTTTTGTCAGACATGTATTTGAGAGACTATTTAAAACAAGTAATCCGAATAGTATTTTTGAGAGTTAAAATGGTACCTACTAATTTCATTTAGAACTGAGTGTTAGAAGTATTATTACAAATCGCGTGTTACAAAAAAGGACAATAAACAATCACACGAGTAATATCGAATTTGGTTGAATGATGAACATTTACAAAGTGAAAAATGGACTAATAAGTTAGTAGACATTCTTGATATAAACATTTTGCGACGTGTAACTGAAATGCTTTCGGTAGAGCTCGTTTTCCGCGGGCAGAATGGAAAGGCGATCATCAAACGCCATGCTTCAGGTACTACTATTGTGTAATGCATTCTGTGACAACGATCTGGTAAAATGTGTTATTTAACACATGAACTTAATTCACATATTGTATAAAATTTAATATGTTTTATTTTTTAATTTTTTTAATTTGATATCTCTATACTTATATTTTTAAATGAAAAATTAATAGATGTCTGCTGACATATTTTTTTATTGAAATACACTAAATTCAATGCTAAATAACAGATATTTTTAATCTGTTCATTTTATAAGTATTTTGTTGCAACGTAAAATTAAATTCAATATTTTAAAAAGTAAATCTTTTTCAAAGTAAATAAAAGTTAATTCAGATAGGATGATAGTTATAGATAATTTTCATAATATGTTCTTTGTAATAAATCTTAATGTAGAAATGTTCTCTTAATCAATAAATTTATGTTAAAACTTCAGTTTATTCAAGAGTTCTTCATTTAATACCAGAAATCACTGTAAGTACCCTTTCAAAAGAATCCATGCCCGAGATCTTAAAATATTTAACTTCATTTTTCAAAATTGATGTTCAGACATCTGGCGCCCTTATTACAAATTATGTCTTTTATAACAGCCCCATTGCTGATTTTTTGGTTTTACTGATAACTCATAAGCTGGGTTTTTGAGAGATTGAAACCAATATGATTTGTTTGTGTTATTAGAGGCCAAAAACTGCTCACTGAAAGTGCCGTATGAAAATGATAGTTCTGGTCATTTTTTTTTTTTTTTTTTTTTTTTTTTGTCTTCTTGACCTGTCTTAGGGTCATGCTGGAAAGTGCAGGTTTCGTCACAAGCCAGAAGTGATGATTTTTGGGTCAGTATCAAGTACCTGGAGCATTTCACCACAAATTTTCTTACGTTGTTCATTTTGTTCTGGTGTTAGAATGCTACACTATCTTGACAAAAACTTTTTCCATGTTGAGATCCTATCACAAGCAATGGTCATTTCTTCAACTGTCATACAGATACTGAATCCGCGGTCTTCTCAAACAATCTGGCTAATTATTTCTACATTTCCTTCAGTTCTTGAAATGAAAGGTGGACTCATTATTTTTCACATTCTGAAATCCTTCACAGAATAGTTTTTGTCATTCAAACACATTTACACAAGACATGTAGTCTTCCCCATAAGACTCATTACGTATTTGAAAACATTTCGTTGGTATTTTTTCTAAAATGCATTTTACTAAAAATTTGAAATTGACATGTGAAGTTGTTGCTCAACTTTCAATTTGGCATTATTCCAGCACACAAAACACAACTGCACTATATGATGACTGAATAGCAATCAACTGAACATCTGAGAGTATTGATATTTGTCATGTAGGTTAACACATTCTAAGACTTTTCCCGAAGATCTAACAATCAGTTACTATTATTATTTTTTTTTTTTTGCTGTAATTATTTAATAGACTCCTCGTATAACTCTTACCAAGGTAAATAAATAGTGTTTTAAAACAGGTAAATTAATGACAATTTTCTATGTTTAATAGGGTTGAATGTTTCTGTGGAGATGCTGATCTATTACCTTCAGATAAAATACCAGATTCTGAATGCCAACATAGATGTTCAGGTGATATTACAAAAATATGTGGAGGAAGTTCAAAAAATACTGTATATAGCACAGGCAACACAGTGAAAGGTATGCTGGAGAATTTTATAAAATAAATAGAGAAAAACATAATCTGTTAAACAAATTTGTTAAATATAAGGTAAACAAACGTCTCAATTTGTCTGTCGGGACTCTTCTTATTCTGTAGCCTCTGTGTGAAGCTAATAAAATTCCTAATTGTGTGAAGCTTTCATCCATTATTACAAAGAAAAAATGATAAGTTCATTATTGTAATTAAATATACTAAGACTGTGTAAAAATTACTGACATAATAGTTATTAACGCTTACCTAACAAGTCACCAACTACCATAACTAGAGGAGCAAAAATGCTAGCTGGTCACATAACGGAGACCAAGGCCATGATTAGACTATTACAATAGAACAGGTAGTTGACAGCATAAGTTAACGCCCTCCCTTAACCCACTCCTCACCATCACATTCTTGCACTCATTCTTACAGTACAGCCCAACTCAATAACATACTCACTGTTATAAAAATATTATTTTATCTTATACATTAACCACTTGACGGTCCATTAATTTATAGAAAAATGACCATTTCAGGTCATTTTTTTTATTAGTGAAATTAACAGTTTGGTTTAGACTTACTTCATTGCCGATAAAATTTTGTTTGTTTGTAGTCATTTTCTATTTTTTTATAATTTTCAAATACCAGTAAAAAGAATAACCCGAGTTAACTCGTGTGCTAAAAAAATACACAAAATAAATTTGCAACATATTCATTTTAATTGTTCTTTATGTACAATTAAACTTTTTTGACATTTCATCTGTTTTTCATTATAATATGAATTTTAAAGTTTTATATGTAAATTTTTATAAGTTGCCAACTTCAGATGTCAGCGACGTTGTGATACACTCTAAAGCATGGCGCCACACATAAGGCGCCGTCACACTCTGCGCAGTAATACCGTGACTCTCGCAGAATCTTCTTTCCGTTGGCGTCCTTCACTCTGCTGCAAAGTCCACACTGACGTGTAGGGTTTGCTTTTTTCTCCGTGGGTGGTAGGTATTCAGGGAAATGCCGTTCAGTTAGTCTTAGTGGGCTTAGGGTCTGACTGGGTCTTCCAGATTTTGGCTTCATTGTATCGGAGTGATACTTTTCCATAGTCTTCTGAATTACTTCAAGCCTGTACAGTAGAGGACTCAAAGAGCCGTTACACTTTTTGTAAATAACATAAGAGTTCCACAGAGAAATGTCTAGAAGGTTGAAGAATACTTTTTTATACCACTTTTCACCTCGTTTCCTTGGTGTGGAGTAGCTGGAAATGTGTTGATCTACTCGATCAACACCACCCATTGTGTCGTTGTATGAAATTACACATTCTGGTCTTTTGGTTGCAACACCCCTTTTTTCTACATCAACCATTTTTGTGGTGTGGATTGTTGAAATGAGAGAAACAATCTTTTTGTCCTTCCATGCCATTACTGTAACTTTCCTCGTTGACAGCCTACTATATCTCCTTTCTTTAGTTTTAGTTTTTTTATTTCTTTTTTTTTTTCATTTTCAAAGGTATTCCTTTTCGGCCTAATTTTACTGTACCATAAGTGTCAGTCCTGTGGGAAACAAGTATATCAGCAAGCTGAGGAGACGAATAAAAATTGTCCGTTGTCAAGAAGTGCCCTATTCCTAATAACTCCTTACACATCGACAATACTACTTGTGAGGACTTAGGCAACTTTCGGAAGTCATCGTTCGGCACCTATATTTTCTGAGCGTTCACCCTTGCCAGTGTAAATGGCTAAATCCCAGACATAACCACTTTTAGACTCACAGACTAAATAACTTTTTATGCCAAAGCGAGCTCGTTTGAGGGGTATGAACTGTTTCCACGACAAGCGGCCCTTGAACAAAAGCAAGCTCTCATCTACAGTTATGTCCATATATATCTGGAGTAACAGTACTTTTGAATTTTTCTCTTAGTTTTACAAGTATTGGACAAATTTTATTCAACTTAGGATTTGGGTGTGTTCTGAGGTTGTACTCATTATTATTTGAAAAATGTAAAAACTGTTTTATTTGCTTGTATCTGCGATATGGCATCGCTTGAAGGGAAAATGGAGTCATGAGTAAGGGGTTTTTATACCAGAATATCTCCAATTCCGGTTTGTTTACAATGCCTTGCAACATAACTAAGGCCAAAAATACCCTTAGTTCATTTGGAAGTAATTCAGCAAATGGTTTTGCTCTTCTGTGATTACGTAAATAATCATTAGCGTAGTGATTAGTTTCTTCACAAATAAGACTAATTATATCATCAGAAACAAAGTTCTCAAAAAATTGCAAAACACTCCCATTTATATCAAGGTCCCTTACATTTACACCTACCGTAGAAGTAAATGCGAAATGTGGGGGAGCTTGAGGTAGGCTGTTTTCGTCTATTTACCGCCATTGCCGGGCTTGCGCTAAATCAACTGAGTTGTCTGAATCACTCTCAGTCTCACTATCACTCTCGCTTTCAACCTCACTTTCACTCTCTTCTAAATTCACTCTTTCGTAGTCATCTTCTTCACTACTCATTTTCAAACAAACAATACACTTACTAATATAAATAATAAAATAAACAGCAGATACAGGCACGAAACTCGACTGATAAACACAGCGTCAGTAGCTCACTAAGCTGTACACAGAGCGACACTAACGCTACCTATGAAAAACAATCGAAAGTAGTGGGCGACACCCGCAAACTAAAAAATAAATATGTGGAACGAGCCAATTCGGGTTAATCTGAAATGATACGGAATATTTTTTGTTGCCCGAGCTTACTCGAGTTAGTCCGGTTTAGAACGTAGCACTTGCCCGAGCTAACTCGGGTTAGTCCGTCAAGTGGTTAAAAAAAAAAAAACAGTTTCATCTCTAGAAACTGGACCGAATATTGGATGGTTAAAATATTATATGGCTGGATATGGGAGGTTCTACTATATTTTAAAATTAGTAAAGCTGTATTAAGACTCAATTTGCTTGTCATCTAGTACAGTAAAAATAATTTTAAATTCCTCTCAAAAAGGAAAACATTAATGTAGGTGTAAAAAAAAAAATGAATGGGGCTTTCAATAATCGATGAGTTCTTTATATATATAAGTTGTTTTTTTTTACATATGGGGAAGATTGGTATATTATATTTATAGGACTTTAAAGGCCATAATGTTTGTGAAATGGCTTTAAATTTTTTTTGCTCAGTTTTAAACCAATACCATCCATTCAATTAGTAAATTACTGAAGTGTAAACTAATATAAAAATAAAATTTTAGTACTATTTCTCACAAATATGTTTATTAAATCAAATGCGTTTCAAAGACAATGTCCCCATGTTTGGTGATGCAAGAGCTACAATAATTAAATTGTAACGTTGATTTGTTATAGTTTCATTATTGTAGCTCATTCATCACTGAAGATGGTGACATTGTTGTTGGAACACATTTGATTTAATGAACTTTTTTCGAGAAATTCCATTCAAGTTTCTGTTCTATTCTCACAAATCAATATTTATTTGTTAACTACTATGGTTAATTTTCATTTACATAACAGCTTCCATAGCTGATATAGGATTTTCTTACCTTGGCTGCTACAGAGACTCTAGTGAAAAGAGAAGAATCCAGGGTGACTATAAGGAATTTGAAGAAGATCTTACTCCAGAAATATGTGTCAACTATTGTAAGAAACTGGATTACAAATATGCAGGCATGCAGTACAGGTAATTTAATTAGAGTTTTGTATGTTAGTGAATAATCGAGTAGTTTTGAAGTTTAGGCTAAAAATATACAAGGTAGTTTGTGTTGAGTTGACCATTGTCACAACAAATTTTCAATACTGTTCACAAGATGTAGTAAAAGTCGAGATGGCTGCTGTAATTCGGTCAACTCAACACCACTATATTGTAGCTTAGAATCGACTTCCTAACACTGTATTTTCCCGTGATAAATTCTTTATTTTCATAAAGATGTATGACAATGTTTTTTAATGATTTATTTAATACAATCTGTTAATTAGTTTAAAATAGCCAGAAAGAGATGTAATACCAAAAATGGTAATTTTAACTTGGATAACCAAAAAATGGTTATATTAAGATTTGAATCATAAGAGTAACCCGGGAACGTTGTAATTGAATTGGTGGGGGTACAATAGAAAGTAAAATGAATGACTGAAAGTGAATGTTAAACTAGGGTATATAAAATTTAAATATAGGTTTCCAAAATACTGATGTCATGTATAAAATATTAATTATAAGTTGTAATAAATATTTAGGTACCGTAGTATTTGTATTGTGAAAATAGACAAAACGTGTTACTAGGTGTGTGAATAATATTGAGCTGACTTTGCATATTAAATAAGACGCTTGGTTTGAAACTGGACAAAGCAGGACATTGGTTGGCCAGTCTAAGTGGAACGTTCAAGATGGTGAGATGTGTTAAGTAGAGTCTTAAGGGAGCATCTGATGCAGTCTGACAAATTATTTTTTGTCTATTAAGTTTTACAAAATGTAATAAAAACGTTAAAATCAGTTGAAAGAAGGTCATAGTTAGATATGTTTCTATCTAACGAAAGTTTTAGAACATTGAATATTAATATCCTAACAAGTTTAGAGTCATTTTTTGATGTGATAAAACGTAGTTTTTGTTTGAAGAGAGTATTGGACAATAACTTTCAATAAAGCGATGAATTTCTTGTATAACATTTTGAACTTAAAAGGACAATTGATCGTCGGGTGTGTGAATTGAGTCTACAAAGTGATTGCAATACAAGATGAGGGGAACTCACCATGAGGGAACTCTCAGCCTACAGGAACGCCTATGCGGTAACAAAGAATCATAGACAGTTTCATAATAATTTTGTATAAAAAAGAACTTTTGGTATGAATATCTTAAATTTGAGTTAATGAATAATATTTGTATAGTAACTAGTAAATTCAAATAACTTAATTTCATTTTTATATAAATATAATCTTTGCTACATGCGAATATAAAAAACTCACTATTAAATATTTCTTTAAAGTTGCAACTATTAATATAGAGTCATAAAAAAGTAGTTAAACCTCTTCAAGGTAGAATAGTTTTAAATTAAAAATATAGAGATTTCAAATAGCATTAAGAAATGTTTCATGAATATATTATGTATAATCTCAATTCAATAAATTATGTTCAGTTTCAGCACAACAAAATAAGATTTCTTTATTTCACCTAGAATCACTGTAAGTACACTTTCAAAAGGATTTGCGACCCTGAGATATATTTAATAATAACAATTAACTTCTTTTTTCAAAATTGGTAAGCTAACGCTACTTGGCACCCATAAAGCTGTGCATTTTTCTTTAAATAAATTCATAATGTAAAATAGTGCCAATTTAAGATCTTTAGATTCAAAATAATTAGTAAATTACAAAACCTCAGTTTTTTAATATAACAGAGATGGTACTAAAATCTATTACTAAGTCTATATGATATTACCAAAATAATCATTTATATTCCAACCAAAAACAAAATTAACAATCCAGTATTCGAAATGGTAAAATTGTAGTGTATAAATTATATTTATTTAGTTACTCAGTATTTAATTTTAACTTTTTTTTTTCTTCTTTTTTTTTCGAGTATTGCACAGCTTGTTTGTTGAAACTCAGTTTACATATGTCTGAATGCAACAATTACGAAGTATGGATCGTAGGTTACATTCGACAGCAACGGCACTAAACTTGAGTATCGCGAGAGAACAACATGTCAAGTCGAGGCCACGGGGAGTAAGCACTACTTGAATGTTATCTATTTTTTCAATTTTTAATATGGGTTGATATGTTGAGTAGACAAGCACAGGGATAGTCGACTTGACACAAACTACCTTGAATGTTTTAGCCTTATTTAAAATTAATTTTAATCAAATCTGTACAACTGGTTTGAATGTAACTGATAAATTTAATGATACATAAATTATACTATTTTTCTACATAGTTGTTGAGACACTTGTTATAGTGAGACACTAAGTATTGTATCCCTTTATTATAGATAGTTGCCGGCTGCAATATAAACGGTTTATTTAACTTCATTCTGTTCATGGATCTACCAGCTAGTGATGAAGGATTTCAGAACAAATGAAAATTATTGCTTGTAAAGCACAATAACCTGAATAAACCTAACCCCATATTATGATTATGGATCATATGACAAAGTTTCTTAAGCATTTCATAATACTAGTCTTGAGGTCATGAACAAAACTTATTATCTGTCTTGAAACATTCTGCACATAATCTTCCTTTTTTTTTTTTTTTTTTTTTTAATTTCATGCTTGATGCCAATTAAGTGTGCTTCACTCCATGGACAGTCAATATAATTCAAAGCTTGGTTGTGACATCCATGTATTCTTCACAGTGATTATACAACTCAAAATGTCATTACCTAGTTCACTATATCATGTCAGAAAAACCAATGCACTGCTTTGCTGATTCATTTTCTGTTGTTCTGTAACTCTTCGACAATCAGCAGACATACAATTGTTGATACTTGACACCAGTAACAAAGATCTTTCATGAAGTGTTCAATAAAGGACTCTGCTAATTGATTAGACAAAACATGTTACCATATATAATGTTGGTTTCAGCATTATGGTGCTTACCAGAGTGGTGAGGATGTGTAAGCATTAAGCAATTTATATATTACCTCCTCGACATAACGGAGGCAGCATAGACAGTTGAAATGAACTTATCTTTTACCAAACATAACCAATCTTGATTACTCAGTCAGTCACTTTGCAGTAAACAGATGACTTCTGCGTTCTTCGTAGATGTGTTATGTTGCCTAGCAACAGCTTCGTAATATTTTTATTTAGTCCAAATCAACAGTACAGACTATTCGAAAATTAAAGACATACAAAGATAAATAGCCAATGAGCTATACAAAAGTGCCGAAACCCGAGTATATGCCGACATCGAGATCATAGAATTATATGGCAAGGCCCGACGTATATTTGGGGTTCGGCGGTGAGCTCTGGCGTGTCTGCCCGACCTATACTCGGGCTTAGACTTCAAAGTGTTAAAAACCAGGAAAGCACCTAGAGTCTAGTAAGGCAATAAAATCTAATTTGATAAATAATGGGAATTTTTGTGTAATCTTTGTTTTTACAACAACAATAATCTCACAGAACAGTCTTTTATAGCACTTCTTCATATCAGAGACATTGTTGAACCTCATTTTTTTACTTTGACATGCTGCTGGTCCAAAGCACCACATGAATCGTTTTTCATTTCTAGGCCAGAAATGATCAAAATCATTTCTCAAATTGTTTAAATGTTGTTTGAACTCTTCATTCTTTTCATGCAATAATCGAAGACAGAATTTTATTTTCTGTAAAATGCCAAAAATGGTTTTATTTTTGCTTGAGGGAAAATAGAATTGAAAAATTAAGATGAAAGTTAAAGTCAAAATCTAGAAACCCTCTTGCTCTGTTGTAAATATCATGTTGCACTGTTCCACTTATTTTCATGTTCAATATTGGATTGGAAAAGGCAAACAAGATCATAACTAGACCAGTCTGTTATTGTAATTCCATCTTGTAGGTGCAATGGAATGGGAATCTTTTTTCTACAATTTCATCGATCTCATGATTTTGTTGGGGTGATTTGAAAAATGAAACAATACCTAACAGTGAGGAAGAAATAAATTGAATTCTTTTATAGGGTCAACAGAATTTTTCAATACTAAATTTATTTTGTGAACGTGGCAGTGAATAAATAAAGCTTGTTTAACTAGGGCCTGCAAACCACCATGTTTTTCATCCATCATAGCTGCTCCATCGTATATTTGTGAACCTAATTTATTTTTGCACTGGTATTCTTCCAAATACTTTCTGGTATTGCACTGGTATTGAATACTTTCTGAAATAACACATTAGCATCTTAATTGTTATTACAAATCCCTAAAATCAACAAATTGCTTTTGAATTTCCCTGGTTTTTTCAATGTAACTTAATACTGTTGATAAAACTTACATTTATTTGTTATATCAGTAGTTTCGTCCATTATTATAGCTACAATGGGAATTTTGTTACTTCCATTTTTATTTCCTTCACTAATACTTGTGCAATAGAGTTAATCAAAACATTTTGTATGTCAAATAAACTAAAACTCAAACACAAGATTTCACAAAAATTATGTTTATTTAATCAAACGTCTTTCAACAACAAAGTCGCCATCCTCAGTGATTGATTAGTATCACTGAGGATGGCGACTTTGTCGTTGAAACACGTTTGATTAAGTAAGCATAATTTTTGTGAGATCTTGTGTTCGAGTTTTAGTCTATCTAATATTATCTCACAAGTCAAGCTCAATACTTATTTATATTTTGTATGTCACTTGATAATCCAGAAAATACGATGGAGCTTTTAAGATGGTTGTCTATCATTCCATTGTAATTTCTAAACAAGTTTACCAACCCTACATAATTCCTACAATTTGATTACTCTGCAGATTCATTGTGACCATGAAAAGAAAGTTCATTTTCATCTAAATAGCAAGTAACATCAATCAAACGACGAACAATGTGTCTGTTTTACCTAATTAATCCTTTTTAAAAAAATTAATTTTAAAAAGAATATTCAATTCTATTGTGTCCAACTCTTTAAGTATTAGATGCAAAAAAAAAAAAATATGGTTTTGTGAAAAAATGTCGTTTCTGCAAGTTTGATAAATTAATTAAATCAGACATACCTGAATTTTTCATATGTTTTTCTCTTTTGAAAAAGGATGCAAATCAATTAATATAATTTTGACTTTTGTTACATAAAACCAAGGTATGGCTTCGTAATTCCTTCTTTGAGGTCGTCACCTAGCTACTACATTAAATTTATCTGTAAAATCCCTTGCACTAAATGGTTTCACAAACAAGTCCTCTAATAGCACAGTATTAATCACGTAATGAAGATGTACTCTGTTCAGTTGACAAACTCATGGCGATAGAGCAATAAATAAAATCCCAGCAGAAAACACAAAACACAGGCAGTACTATGAGATAACCAGGTTAGTAGTCAACTGAAAGAATGCATATACGAGTATATATTGTAACTTCAGATAACGTATACAATTAATGTTATTATGTGTGTTACCATCATAGATATCCTAATGTTGCTTCTCTCATTGACAGCTGTTTCATTAATAATTGCATTGTCAAAACGCTGTACACAAATAGAAAGAATGAAATGAATGCTTACAACGGCTATATGTGATACAATAACACATATATATCTAAACAATAAGATCCAAAATTCAAACTAGCTCTACGTTTGTAGCATCAAAAATTGAAACAATACACTCTACTATATTTATTATTCTCCAATATTTAAAATTTAAATTGAGAAATGAAATATAACAACAATCCATTTAACCATTTAAGATTTTTAATAACCTTTCATTAACGTCAAAACATTATTACAATATACTTTAAGATGATTAATTATAATTAATAAAATTGTTCATTTATTTATCAGAAAGAAGAAAAAATCAAATTATATTGGTATGAATTAATGTCTATTATAGTCTTTTCTTTAAGTAACAAAAAATTTCACTCTTATCTCGGGTGGGGTTAGGTGCTGACTTTTTTCCAATCTTATAAAAAAAATATATGGAGGTTAATTATAAAATAAAAGATTAAATTAAGTTCAATATTTACACATATGAACGAATAACTATGACCAAAAAATTTATGAATGAAATGATATAGTTCTATATTTGTCCACCAATTATATATACATTATATATACACTGGTGAAAGTCTACTATAATGAATATTTGCTCCGAATCTAGGCTATTGGCTTGATCTCACCATATTAGAAAGTTTCCCTCATATTCAACTGTTTCTTGTTTCCCTCTTCACAATCGTAAATCGAACATCCTTATGGTAGACAACTACCGCACTATTTCACTTGAACAATTCCTCTAAAACTTGAATAAAACATATACATTTGCTCAGAACGAAAGCTGCATTCGCCAAATCGCTATAATAATTAATATTTTTTGCCAAAATCGAATAACCCGCCATCTAAATCACTCCCCACTTTCACAATGATCTCTATGTATGAATAAGTTGATGATAATGATAATTTTTATTTATTTATTTTTGTACGAATTTATGATTTAATTTTGAATAGTAAGTTTCTTTATTCCAAATATTAAATTGTATATACATTAAACAAATAACTTCTATATTTTAAAATCTTAATACTAATCTATATATATATATATATATATATATATATATATATTTCTTTTTAAATTTAAATTTGACGGGATCGATAGACGGTTCAGGTCTCACGTGTTATTGCGCCAATCAGAGCGTTAGTTTCGAAGATGGGCGTGTCCCTTCAATGACATAATTTCAGTGTTCGCTATTTCCTCACACATCACTTTGATGTAATCAATTTTATAAAATTCTTGTAGACATTTCGAATTGTTACAGTGACTGTGATATAGAGTTGGAGCGGAGACTATGTTCTAACATATATTATATTCAGTGGAAGGGTCAATGATTTGAATCAAAGTGTTGTAACTGCTGTAACTAAGGAATAGTCTAGTTACAGTGATGTTATATACTCCAAAACTAAATTTGTCTGTCACTATTCTTTTCTTTTTTTTAATGGATTAAAATAAAAATATTTCTATACTTTTATTTTGTAATTATTTATTTTCTTATTCTCAGAATTTTAAATTATATGGAAACTTTGCTACTGGTGATTACTTTTATTGGAAAACAATATTATTTAAATACTGATTCAATCTTTGAGCAGAAATCAATCAAATGGAAAAGTTTTATTACTCATCACAGTACTAATATATTACCAGAATTAGACTACAACTTAAGATTAGTGCAGTGAAAAGAAAATATAAGTATAACATCTTTAATATTGGTATAACATGCGAACAATCACAAAGCTATAATGAAGCAGCTGTTTTTTGGGACATGGGATGGTATGCATCTTTATATAGTATCTGTAGTGGTAGGTTTTCTGTATATTTTGTATTGGAATTTGTCCTTTTGTTTTATAAATGTTAGATCAAGAAAATTTAGTCTGTTATCAATTTCTGTTTCAGATGTGAATTGTATAGAGTTGTTTATGTCATTCATATATATTTTATTTTTCAATTTTTGTATTTGTCTAAATGTGTCATTAAAATTATATACAGTATAACTTCGATTAACTGTCACTGTCGGGACCGGGACGGTGACGGATAATAGAATAGACGGATAACAGAAAATCGTCTTTAAAATGACCAAAGTGATACATTTTATGTAGTAAATTCATAAAAAACCATATTTTAAGGTGGATAAAGGAATAAAAATACAAATTAAAACATTTACAATGAATAATAAAGACGTTTGTATTGCACCAAAAATAATACAGTACAGTATGTAACGAAAAAATATATATATATATATATATATATTCACACTTTGTTACAAATTGGCCTAAGCCTTAAAAAAGTCAGTCATCTTCTACGCGAAGTCAGACGAACACGAACGCTACAAGTTAAACACTACAACAGCTACTGCCACATTGATGACTGATGGCGTGGCGAGAGTAAAGGTGTGGTGACAGCGGTGGGAGGGGCTGGGTTCAGTAACCGGTTGACTACGCCTCCAGTACAGTTACTACTGGGCGGCAATAGACATGTGCAGTCGCTTTGCGGCACAGTATTTAAAATCACTATTTTTAATTTTACCCCTGACGGTTAACAGAGACTGACGGATAAACGAGTGACGGTTAATCGAAGTTATACTGTAAGTGTAATCCAAATATATCTTGTATTAATAACAATTTTAAAATTGCAAGGTAAATTAAAGAACAGAAGAAATGATGTTGTGGCTCAAGGAGGAAAATTTCAATATGGGAAAAAGATAAAATTGAATAAAGCATAATATAAATCTCATTTAGAATTACTGAACATATTTCGTATGGCAATTATAGATCCTATAATGTTACCGTAGTTACAAAAACTATGTTACCGTAGGGCTATCTCACAATATACAATAAACAAACAAAAGCTACAATTGAAGGTACCTGTCATAAGTCAAAAACACAAAATTTCTATTTTATTAAAATCTAGCAATTTTGATCAAATTTTGGTAAACCCCGCAGTACCAAATATATTGTATTCTTCTTCTTCTTTTACTTTTGTTAAATAGTAAGTAAAAGTTAGATTTTTAATACACTCAAATAATTTTTTAATTGTTACTTAATTTACTGTTTCAGTAAAGAATGTTACTGTGGCAATGATCAACCATTAATACAGGATAAAATAGATGATTCTGAATGCAGAGCAAGGTGTAGTGGAGACAACACAAATTATTGTGGTGGAAATTTTCGAAACACTATCTACAGTACCAATCTACCAGGTTATTTAATTTTTTCACCAATGTTGATATCAACATTGTTTGATTTTAGAGAAAGTTATGAGCAAAAATTAACACTGAGTTTTTGTGAAAATATCTTTTTGAGAACTTTTGAAGTCCAAATGGTTTATTGAATAATTTGAAACTGTCATATACGAGAGTATGCAGTGTCTACAGCCCAAACTGATTTTTATATGTAAAATTTGGTAGTTCATATATCCAGAAGTTTTTACCCCCATTTTTAATCAAATAAAAGTTGATGGTACATTGGAGCTATTGGTCAGAAATTTTAATACAACAATGTAAAATATTAGAATATTAAGTAACCGAATCAGTCCTAAATACAGTATTTTGATTGGTTACAGCTAAAAGAAAAAAATATGGTTTGTAAACTGTGAACCACTACAATGAAGCTTGGCTGCTGTCATATTCTTTAGGTTTTGATAAATTAGTTTTAGTCATAAATGTTTACATATCACTTATTTTGGTTTTAATGTTAATTGATAATGATAGATTTGATATATTATTGACATGGTTTATAATCAGGTGTTTGCCATTATTTGTGTATATAAAAACTAATTACAGGTCATTTCTAGAGTATACATCAACTCGTGTTATTGAGTGATAAAATTAGAACATGAAAAAAGTTCAAAACGCCAACATAGTCTAGAGCCATGTTGGAAGCTAAAACTAAAATTAGTAACCAGTCTGAGCAGTCAAAATAACCAGGATTAAATAAAAACATGATCATAATAAACTCAAATTGCAGAACTACAGTACACAATAAACGACAAACAACTAATTGATGGAGTTGTGGTCGATGGAGATTGTTAGCATAAATCTCATCATCAATTTATCATGCATGATGCTACATTTTACAATATTATTGAGGAAGCAAAGAACTTATTTAGTACAACTCTATTTTGAACAAAACAGTTAACACTAGTGAACGAAACAGAAATTCCTTGTTTAGTTCCAAAACAAACTTGCAGAAGCAACTTTGCAGCCAGTACCCCAGAGCAATAATGCAAAAGGCATGTTTTTTATCCATTTCTGTATGATGTTTATAATGCTAGGTTGTGTCTCATGCAAATTTTAGACCCAGGTTTTGTAATAGATAATGCAGCCTGTTAGTTACAGCTAATACAACATTTATCCTTGAATGATATAACACCTGAAATCTTTAAAGCAGAGTATGATTTTTGGAAAGGAAATGGGCGGCAGTTGAACCTACTATGAGTATTTTGGAGGCTTATGATGAATGCAATGAGCTTTTCTTCCCTTATATAAAGAAAGTACTTGAAATTTTTGCGGTGATCCCAGTAACAACACCCTAACAGACATTTTCACCTTTTAAACTAATCAAGACTTACCTAATTATAATATTACATAAAAACACACAAAATTGGATTATTTTTTATATCCCAAAATTAAAATATTTCTGAATAGATTAAAAAAATAATAACTTATGTAAAAGTTGTTCACACTGTAATATTTTATTCAGTCATAGTTATGACACATGTAAATTTATTATTTAATCAAATAAATAAAACACAAAGTTTTTACATTATTTATTAAATATGTAAAATTGTAATTAAAAATATAATTGGTCTTACATGGTTCAAACCAATTGTTGAAACTAAAATCAGCCAATATATATATATATATATATATATATATATATATATATATATATATATATATATATTGTTTGATATTGCGGTTGGTTTAACGACTGTGGTAAAAGTGGATGGTTTAGTAATTTAATTTAGATTGGGAAGTAGATAGAAATGAAAAAGAAATGAAATGGTTAATTGTCATTAATTGAAATTATTACCAACTAATAAAATGGTTTTTGGTTAATTTTGCTGTCATGTTTAGCTAAGAATTAATGTCACAGTACCTTGTAGAGGCGGCGTTCCTTTCTTGATAATGTTCTGTCGTCAAGAATGCCCGTGTGCACATGCGAGAACAGCTGCTCTAAACGCACAAACAATAAAACACTATTTGTTATGTGTTTTGTTATGTGTTTTACAATTGTAAATCGTAAAACATATAACAAAACACTTGACTTCTTAATACTAAACATGACAATTGTTTATGAGTCACAATTAATTAAGTTGTTGGCCGAAATGCGTATATAATAAAAAGGAAAAAAAAAGGATTTGTATCTGCGGATTTAGGAAGAAACACAGTTACCTGTTTGAGGTTGAAACTTGGACTGATTGATAAGAGACAAAGGATATCCCAAAACAGCTGGAGTTCTCAGAATTCCGGTTGAAACAGTTTCATAAAAATAATATTGGAGCGGAAAGTTAAAAACTGTAGATATACTGAACATATATGTTATATTAAATGTTTACCATTTAAAATTATAACTATATAAATGAGCAATTTAAAGCAATTTTTGCACAATTACAAATTTATTTTTGTTGCATGTAAGAACCCACCTCTGTTATTATTAGTATATTTGTGCTTGTAAATTATTAGACGGAACTCATCTTTGATTTGTTTATGTTATGTTAGAAGAGTGGTTTTTATTTTCAGGTTCATTAAATGGCTCTAATGTACCGTGTGAGGTATCTGTAACTACTGTTAATGGTTATAAACCCACATGTAAAGGAGAAGTCGTTTTCTTTGATAATTTCTCAGGAACTTCAATTTCAAACAAGTGGAGTCATGTGGTACAGATTGCTAATGAATGGGTAAGAAATTATGATCATTAGCTGGTAAAAAATACATTAGTAAGTAAATGTAGGTAGTGTTGTACTAGTGCTGCTTTCTCAATAACTACACCTATAGTCAGTCGTCCCTACTGGAAGAGTTGGAGAGAAAGAAATTAAAATAAATATTGAAATTTTGGCCAGATTGATCTGTTTGGATAGACAGGGTATGAGGGAAAGACCTGTTAGAAAAAAAAAATTTTCTACCTTGAGTGGACTAAAGGCTTTTAAAGGAGGACTAGGTAGGTTGAAGGGTGGAACCCTCTCAGAAATAGGATTGAATTGAAGAGGATAACTCGGGTATGGGGGTGGGGGATTTTTCCCCAAACACCCATGGTTTTTATAATTTTTTAGCCAGTTTTCCCCTAATTGTGGTTTTTATTAAAAGACCTGTATTTAATTAATTGTAATTGTTCCAAATTACTTCTTAATTTTGATTGAAAATTGTTTATAAACTCTATTTCTGTTGTTCTAATTTCATTATGATGATAATAATTACTTCCATATTCAACCACCATCTTATAATCAGAAATATTATCCATTATTGATATTATAATGACTTCATCTTATGATATTAATGTTTAAGACAAGTTTATAACACAAATGCATCAAGCTTAAACCTTATTTAAATAGATATTATTAAAAATAATATACAACATTTAAATCAGCATCCGTGGTTGATTTTCACTTTTACTGACATTTATTTTTTTGGTGACTAATAGTTTTGGTTAGTAGGTAGTCTATTTCGATTGTGAATGACTGTAGTTTTTCTAATGTTTTTGCATCATTCATTTTTAAATAAAAATTAATCTTTGAATAATTTTAACTGTACTAATAACAAACTAGAATAATACACATAATTTTAAGAGAGAATGAAACCAATATTTGTGAACATAATGTTTTATTTTTCAGGATTCAGAATTCGTTGTATACAAGAAGGAGGCTTCCACTTCTTATACAAATGATGGACATTTGGTTATTAAACCTATAGTTTTATCAGATAGTAATATTACAAGTGGAAGAATACTGCTAAGTGGGTGAGTTAATGCAAAAATAATTTAGTATAGGGATGGCTTAAAGTGTATATTTTTTTATAACCTCAAGTAAATATTGTCACAGGAATTTAAAAAAAGTGTATTTTTTAAAATGATTAAAGAATTATCAATGATGCTATATTTTTTAGTAGTAATGAGTAAAGTGAGATAGTGTCGAATATTTATTCAGAGTTTCAATTATTATTGCCATTATTATCCATGTTGAGAATCTGCTATCGGGATCATGAACTCCTCTGCATCCCATGAAGTAGGCAGCAATTTACAATAAAACTACCCTTTTTGCAAAGCACAAAAAGTCTTAGAGAGCTTCCCTTCATATATAGCCAATGTCAGGATAACCTTGACCTAAACACAGCTGCCTCAATGATGCCAACGCATCACACTAACGGAAAAGATGAAATGATGATCCCATGTTCTCCCTACACCTAGTGTGAATCGTCCACCAAGCACATAAGATGAAGGAGGGAGTTGTGTCTAATCAGAAGGCCAATTTCATTTTATGGATTGTGGATTGTCATAAATCAGTAGATCTTTACTGTGATACCTGTGTAGGCCCCATCAATGAAATTAAATAACTGGCTCTGAAACCCCTCACAATCTCTCTTCATCTGCAAGAATTGTCTGACCAAGCATCTTCCCTTATTCTCATAAGATACCAATTTTGGCTCAAGGCCTACTGTTGGTCCCAGCACCTCTACTGTTTCATTGACCTTTATCCCTACAAGTCCTAGAACCCAAATGATTATCCACGACTAAAACTGATGAAGCAACAACTAGTACTTCTAGACCAGCCTAAATGTTGTTTATGAAACCATTTTGGCCTTATAATTTATAGCAACATCTGAGTTTATATTACCTAAATTCAGAATTCACCTTGTATATGCGAGTATAGCATATGCTTCTTGATACATATTATTATATCATGGAATTATGTACTGTGAATCAGTTCGTAGTATTGGGTACAATTTTAAAGCTTCACTGAGGCACAAACATTGCCAGATATCTCAAAAAGGAAATAACTAATCCCCCATTCCCTCTCTCTGTTCAGAGTTTCGATAACCATGGATGTACTGTAGAAAGTTGTATGCAAATAAAAAAACATATTTGTTTAAATTTTTGGTTTATCCAATATATTTCTTATGGGCAAAAAGGAAATATAGAAAGGGTGTTTTAATTTTTTTCTGGTATACAAACAAAAATTAAAGACTACTTTTACAACTAGAAATCAAAAGGAAAAGATTAGTAAAAATAGCAAAAATCAGTTTAGTCATTTAAGCTGTAGAAAACATATAATATATGAATGCTCAGACAATACCTGCTTTCTTGTGGATTTGATTTGAAACAGATCCATTTCAAATCAAATCTAGAAAAAAAAATTTGTTTTTGTTTTTTATTATTACTTAGGAAGCGGATTTTATCCCCTAAATATCTCAACCTAAAAGGCTTCTCTTTGTAATTCCATATGTTCTAATCCTGCCAGGTTAGTTTTATACCCTTCATAAGACACAGAACTCGTTTCAATTAATTTGTACTGTATTTCCTGGAGTAAAAGATGGGCAAAAAATTAGGTTTCTCTTTGAGCCAGTATTTCACACTTCTGTGCAGTTGTGCAGTTGTAAACACAAAGCATGCATTTCAAACTACCATGGGTTAGCTCTATACTGTATAGATGTTTCTTGAATGCTCTGTGTTCACTGACAAACTTCTCTGTGAGACTTCGTATCTGGAGAATTTTTAGTTTTTATGGAACAATGACACAGAGTTTATCTCTTGAGGCTTTTCTCCACCTGTACATATTTTCTCAAGGTAATTATTGCTACGGATTTACTTATGCTGGGAGCAGGTTCTGGACCAATGAGTGGAGTCTGAGCTCCTTTCCTTGCCAGTTTATCAGCCTCAAAATTTTGACAATTATCTACAAATTTTGAAAAATGGAGACATAATATACAGTAAAACATTCCAAATAAGAACAGATTTGGGGAAATTAATTAATGTCCAGATTAAATCAAATAATTCAGTCGTTGTATCCTATGGATTAATTTTTAAATTATAAAGGTAAACTTACATATATGTGTACACCCAAATCCGCAAATGTTGATGGTGCATTCACATACATATGCACAAAAAAAATAGCCTGAATAACGTAGTATAGTATACAATAAAGTAGTTTTAATTTTGTTTAGAGGAAAAAACTCTCCGTCATCATCGCCTTATAAAAAAAGAAAGAAAAGAAATATAAATTAACAACCCCTAGTTCACGATTGCTCTAATAGCATCAGGGTTTGATGAAAAAAGAGAGACCTAATAGGAAAATGAAAGAGAATGATCTAACCCAAGACTACACGAAAAAAGATGCAGATACACCTGGATATACCTGGTGTATATTATTAATTTTACATGTAAAATTGTAAATCAGGCTACGCTAAAGAACAAAGTCTGTTATAGTTTAATTTCAACTAGCTAATTCTGTTTACGTTTTATTGTGGTGATTATATTTTTTAAAGTTGGGCGTCATTTTGTAACATTTACTACAAAAACAAAATAAAAATAATGAAAAAGAAATACTATTGAAGAGAGCATAGACATCATAAAATTATAATTCATCCATACTTAATTTATAATTAATTTTGTGGTTGCAACCTAATTCAAAATAAAAATCTTTCATATATAAAAATGCAATATACAATTGCAAAATGCAATTTACAATATTTTTATATTACCAAATTTCTTTTACTAAATAATTATTCTTTAAACATCAAATCTAATGAAATCAGCTCATGAATGTTTTTTATTAAAGTTTATGATCATTATTTTTTCTTTTTAAAAACATATTTTTTTTCTTATTTGAAGCCACTTGATATCTCTGCAAAACATCCTATCCAAATTTTGTTAAAATAAATTCTAAGTTCGTTATTTTTATGTTTAGGTGTTTATGAAACATAATTTGAGTATTCATACCATGCATGCCAACACAGAAGCTACATTGTACAAAATACTTAAAATTTTCCTTGAATCAAACTATTTCTTTTTTCAAACCGCATGTCATCATTTGAATTCACATCAAATTTATTAAAAAGTATCTTTTTGAAAACATCCCTTCACTCTAAACTGTAACTTATTCAAATTTTATGTCTCATTTCCAAGAAAATCACTTTTATTGTCTGATTTCTCCTCTATTCAAAAATAACTTATTGTCTGTAAAACATCCTATCCCATAAAACACAATGTCTTGTCTCTGAGAAAACATCTATATCACTTCGAATAGCAGGACTTGTTTCTGAGAAAATATCTATTTCACTGGACTGTCCTGCTTTGTCATTGTCCCCCACCTTTACACACAACACACTATACACATCTAAACTGTTGTCATATTTTCTTATAACTATAATTACATACGTTTTCTTATTATTAACATATTTTTCACAAATCTCTTTGACCATTTAGTAATAATTACCTTCTTTATTTATTTGACTCTTTATTTATTTATTTATTTATTATTATTATTATTATATTCTATAACAGAATATATTTCCTATTCACTGCCTTGAGTCAAACTACTTTCCTAGTCAGACCAAGTTTACATAACCGAAAATGTACCCTATTACAAGTCATCTTTTATTACAGCCGACACAGTTTGTTTTGTAATCTCATATAGTGCACAGATACTTGGGTCCAATGCTTACTTTTTTAGGTTTTTATACTATACACAGTTATTTATTCTGAAAAAAAAAGCAAATAACTGAACATGGTGACTCACTTTATTGAAATAACTCAAGAATTCAAAGTTTACTATCAAATAACTAGTTCCTAGTTACTTTTCCAATTCTTATTAGGAACAAGGTTATCCAGATTGAGCGAGATCCAAATTAATATGATTCGAATTAACAGAGGTTTAGTGTATTATCATTTAGATATGTAAATGCCACATCTAAAACTGAAAAAGTATTTTCAAATATTATTTAAGGGTCTCACTAATCATGGAAAAACTGAGTTTTATTAAAATAGGTGTGGAGGCTATTATTATTATTTTTATTTAAACTTTCTCACATGTAGGCTATATACTAAAAGAGAAAGTTTGAGATGGGTAAAAAGACCAATATTGAGTTTTTTGTGAATGTATCCATTTTGAGGTTCTAAAGAGTGTTTTTTAGAGACTGATTTTAATCAAATATTATTTATACTGAAGAAAACTTTATAGCAAAAAGGTTAAATCCTTATATATTATTATATATATTTCCAAAGACGGTTCATTTTCACAGAAAACTTTTGATGGATTTTTATTTGATTTTGGAAATTGGTGAGTAAGAAAGTTTGTGCAATGTTTTTGCACATTAAATTGTTTTTTTTTGGATGGCTAATGAATCAAGTTTTCATATGATATAAAAAAATATACCGGAGACTTAGTTTTGTGGATTGGTGGATCTATATAAAAACAAGTATATATTTGTAAAGATATTTTCTACTTCTGTGATTATTTCTTGTGAGTTTAATACTATAGTTTATTTTTGTAAAACACTTGTTGAACCTATATATTTTCTTATTCAGTGTAAAATTATGGATCACATATAATATAATGGAATTGAATTTTGTAATATTTGTACAAGTTGAGTTATCAGTAAAAACACACAAAATATAAGCGACGGGGCTGTTATAAAATATATAATTTCTCAAAATTAGTTCTACTGTTTTTGGTTTAGTATTGAAAAAAAAATTAACCTTGACCTCCATCATAAAAGGTTTGATTTTAACAAAATAAGGTTTACTCTAAGGACATATTTATGCCACAAGCAAAGACAGTTTATTTGAGTTTTTCATGATGTATTTTTAATGGATAAAAGTATTTATAAAAGGGTCTTCTTAAAAGGGTATTTTTTGGTAAAATTTTTGAGTGCATTTTGATTTTTTCGGTGTTTAAAAAAAAAACTCCAACAATCAGCCTTCTTATAGATTTACTTTTAATGTGTTAATTCACCTTATTTTACACTTAATTTAGTATTTATGTATAATTTTTTTCCCCATATTCAGGTGCACAGGGATAGTAGGTACAGACCAATGTGAGAAGCAAGCCAAAGCATATTTAATTTTGCCTCCAGTGGAATCTGCTCGTCTTATCTCCCGTAATTCATTTAGTTTCCGTTACGGTAGAGTTGACATCAGAGCAAAGTTACCTAAAGGCGATTGGCTTGTACCTGGTGAGTTTCTAATTATCTCAAAGTAAACAAAAATTGTAAAGTATTTTAAGTGAGAAGACAAAAGTATATGGTAATCATGGACTAAATAGTGGAAATCTTGTACATTGTGGTATTGTTAAAGAAATAAAATATTTATATTGTTTACACTGATGACCGACAGTACTTGATAGAATTCCATTTTAACAAATAAAACACAATTTTTCTTTTGTAAATTCGATAATTTATTTGGTCTAGCCAACCATGGTTTCGCCAGTTACAGCATTGACTGATGATGACTCACGGCCCGCCTGGCGCCATTCTTTCCGGTTTGTTATCGCTTTCCCGCTTCAGTGCTGTGTCATCTCTTATTTCACTTAAAAAACCTCTTTATATGATATGTAATAAATATATTGATTTTTTTTTTTGGATAATCCGACCTTTTTTGCGTTTCGACGGTGACGGATTAGAGAGGTTCTACTGTAATCCAAATATGAGTTTTTTAAAAATAAAATTAGAGCCATAACGGTGTAATGAGTAAATAAATGAGCCAGACAACTTTAAGCATAAATAAATAGTTACAGTGTTAATTGATTTTTTCCTTAAATATCTCTATGATTAACTATTATTTTCACAGCCTTAATAATTAAAATAGTCAAAAAGGGAATAAATTTAGATCCCTAATTAGTTTGGGTATATAATCAATAAAAATAAATATTCTTAAGTTTTATTTGCAGTAATTGATATTTTAAGTAGTTTTGGTTCCTAATTTACTTTATATTATGAAATCCTTTCTTTTTTTTCTTGGTTTACTCAACTTGTAGTCTTAGGTGGAATGTGGTCATTGTCATTATAATTTTGTAATTTTATTAACTCTTTACGATCGGAAGGCCAGTAGGAGTGGCCACAATGCAGTCAGCAGCCATTCGGAGTTCTTTCCGAATAAATTGGTTCCGGCGGTCGGACGACCAGCTGAACTGGCCACGCTCCACTCCTCATCACCTCGGCATTCATAATGGCGGCTTACTCCCGGCAGCTCGGAATTGTTATCACTGAAAACCTGCAATGTTAGCATAAGGGATTTAAATTGTAATAAAACAATTGTAATTTTATACTGACAGCTGTTTTATTGAATCTCAAAAACCAATAAGATATTGGTTATTTGTTAAGATATTGACATACATTTGTTTGAAAATTGAAAGTGAAATTAATTACTTATTTACTAAACGTGTAAAATGTACATATATTTGTCACTCATACAAATGATAAGTTAGTATTCTGTTTTAATCTTCTTAAATTTTTTTCACCAAGTGGTATTTTTCAAAAATATGATTTCATAATTTTGAGTATATTACATTCTTATATATAAAAAGATTCTTATTTTGAATTAGGTTGCAACCACAAAATAAAATATTAATGAATTTAAATTTTAGGTTAGTATAAAAAATGTGATGATTTATGTATTTTTGTCTTTTCAGGAAATATTTTAATTTGTATGAAATCTATTATAATTTTTTTAAATAATTAAATGTACATTTCAGAAAATTGGATTCTGTATTTTTATTTGAAATTATCCAGAGTACACTATATTAAAGAACTTACGACCCAATTAGAAATTTTCTATGCTTTCTTCAAGAGTATTTCTCATTTTATTTATCTATTCATTAAAATATCACAAATGATGCACCAACAAGTGGCATTTCAACAAATTTAATTATTTCAATTAGCGAAACAACGCGAGGCATTTCAATATTTTGTAAAATTAAAATTTTACAATTAGTGCAATTGGAGCAATTTTGTGCGGCATTTTATTGGGTTCATGGGGGAACTTCACTAAAGAATGAGGGTCGGAACTTTGGCTCACTTCTTCCTAGTTGAAATTATCACTTGGGCCACAATTCTCTCTTGCTACCCGTGAGCCTCTATATCCTCCTCACTTTGCTTTAAGACGGTCTCCTAAAATTTGATCACCCTGTGAAATATGTTTGAATAGAGAATGGCTTAAACTGTCCCCTATAAGATGCATTAAACCAATTTTGACAGGTTAAATTGTGTGATACTGGTGGCAGAAGGGAGCCCATATTATAGGGGAAGGATTGGTTGTTTTGCGCACAGTTCTGGTGGTCCCATTGGATGGGTGGGGAAGTTGAAATTGCCCCATGGGTCCCACATTATATGTTTTGGCCCTACACTCTAGCTTTAATTATCCTTCCTTCCACAGCTCTTACAAAATATCTCGGAAATTGCTTGTTTTCAGGGAGGTTTTATTCCCTTGTCTAATAATTGGTCGTGGACCTATCCCATGGTTACCACAATATCTATGGCTTGTCTAAAAATTTTAGGGTTCCTATTCCTGGTATATTCAGCAATTATCACCCTTAATCCTTTTAAGATAATATTCATCACTCTTTAATTGGCTACCCCTTTCATAAAATTGTCCGTCAATTCATTCCCAGTTTCTACTATTAATTTGTCTGCAAAATCGCATACTGACTCACGCTTTTTTTCTCTTCTTTTGAACAAAGCAAGTTGTTGGAGGCAATATTACTTAGGCAGAGTTTTAATAAATAATGTTTTTAAAGCTTCTATTAGTTGTCTGAAGAAAGGTTGCACCTATAAACATAGGGTCAGTTTGAATATACAACTTAGCAAGTTCCATATTCTAAAATGTAAATACATTTAATTTCTGTTCCTGAGTCCATCTACTGAATTGTCCTGCTTGATCTATCATGTTAAAAACTCAGAAATAGAATCGTTCTCTTTTTCACCAATGGAAATAGGTAAGACCGTAACTAGCTCTAAATGTAGTATGAAAGATTTATTGCCTTGTTAGTAGCCCAAGTTAAACCCATATCTTGTTTCCTAACTCTTATAATTGCATAGTTAATGTTCATTTAATTGTGTTACATTTTGTAGTAGGTATTTTATCATATATTTTTTCCGACCAATCCTAAAAGTGTCCATTTTAAAATTAGTCTAACTTACTTTTTTCTGTTTATTTTACACATACACATTATTTTGTTCTCCCTTAGTTAAGACTTTGTCTGCTTTGTATGTTGTTTTATGTGATTTAATATAGTTACATAATTATTTAAGTCCATTTATTTTGCTCTGATTTTTTGCATTACAGTGTATTCCCTATTATCCACGAAGCGGATTATCCGCGTCTTGCGAAAAAAATAAGTAAAAACATTTTATGGCTCTCTTTATCTGTTTAGTACGCGTAACAACCAGTAAAACTATGATAACGAAGTTGTACAGTAGAGATAACGTCACTGTGTAGAATGATTGAACTGTGACGCTAATGAGCCTGGTTTTTGAAAAGGATGAACTAAATTTGTATTGAAGTCAATTTTATTTATTTGAACCTTCTTAATCAGGGTCAGAAGGGTACTAGATTTGGTCAAGAAAGACCTGATAAGAAAGATGAAAGAGTGGAATCAAACCCAACCTACATGAAATAAGGTGTAGATCCTGCTGGTACCTCAGGATTGTCATCTCTGTACTAATTATAAATGAACTCCTAAAGAATAGACTGTAAATTTGGTATAGCCATGTTTGAAAAATGGAGTAGGACAAACTGGCAAAATGAATACCGTACAAGATTGGATACTAGAGGGAAGAAGAAGAAGATTGGTAACATGAATAATTGGGATTACTAGAAACAGTAAAATAAAAGAGATTGGTAGGAGGAGAAGGGAAGAGTGCTGAAAAATAATTTTGATACAAGAAGATTTTTCAGCATCGAATAGATGCTTATATACAATACGGTAAAATATATATATATATATATATATACTTTTAAACACATTTAATTAATCAGCGCTGTTTGATTTGTTTCAGATATTTTATTGGAGAGCAAAGGTAACACATACGGAACAGATGACAGTCACTCCCGTATTCGTATCTCAATGTCACGAGGGAACCAAGATTTGCTCTTAGATGAGATAGATTTAAGTTGCAAATCTTTAGAAGTGGGGATTGCCATTGGAGAGGGTAGAAATACCAGAAGACTTACAACTGTGTTTAAGAACCCAAACGAGTGTTGGCATCTGCAATATCATGATTTTAGTCTTATATGGAGTAATGGTAAGATTTTGTAACCTAACTTTGCAATGTTTAAGTTTGGAAATTGTATGTTATTTTCTCAGGAACTGGCAACCATCTATTTTTACATTGTCACACCTCTGTACTGTCATTGTCTATTTTTAGATAATCAAGTAGGCCTTTTGTTCAATCTGTTTCCATATTAATGTTTATCCATTTGACTATTTTTACTTTCTTACATATTTGTAGTATAGAGAAAGTTTGTGATGTCTAGTTTTTAGTTGAGTTATCTATTTGATACCCCCTGAGTAAAAAAAATAGTTTTTGGAATTATGTCTATTTGTCTGGCATCTATCATCTGTGTAGTGCTCTACCAGCACAAACACATGGACTTTTGTAATCAAATTTCATTTGTGAGTATATTTTGACCATATGTTGAGACTTTTTTTGTCATATTTTTAATAACTCAAAGTTTGGAAGTAATTGCGATAAAGGAAAAAAACACAAAATTATGACTATCTCAAATTAGTGCAACAATTTTTAGCAAATTTTGTAAACCTAAACAAAATGTATTAATTGCCGCTGCTTCAGAAGTTATCAGAAAAAGGCAAAAATTCTCTAGACTAAGCTTTAAATACTTTATAATATGTCAAGATAATTGATTTTAATGTCTATTTATCAGGTAACATTACATTTGTTGTGGATGGAACCCAAACATCTTCTACGATAAAGACTGAAGATGGTAATTTTACTAATGGAGCTGGTTTAAACAAAGACGTTCTTGATCTGTGGAGTGGAGATACAAACTCGCCTGCTTTTGATTCTGATGTAAGTTTCGTTTTGGTCAGGATAACTTGTTATTTTTGATCTCTGTAAATTGGAATAAATTAAAATCAACTAAACAGAAAGGATTGGAATTTAATAATTTCTGATGGGCCTTAACACACATTTTTTTAAACAAACACATACACACACAAATATTACTAGGAAATATATCAAATTGTGGGATTCTTTTTACATATAATGTAAAGGTTCTCCCACACTTAAAAAATAAAACTACTAATTTATATAAGGACTTTTTGTTTTGTTGTTTTTTTTAAAGATGAAAAGCCATCACGGTCATTATTACATTAACAAAAACAGAGCATATAATGCTCCTTAACATAAAACTAACAAATCAAAGCAAACATCAATAATATTTTTACTTCATCAAGGGGTACTGTGGGGATCCGACCTGAACCATATTCAAATTAACTTTCTTTTCACTATTCATATCAAATTGGGAAGATAACATATAAGAAAAGAGACTCCTAGCTTTCAAATATTCTTAATAGCGTCAGAGTCAGAAGAGAATTAAACCTGTTCAAGAAAGATCTGAGAGAGGGATCTAACTCAAGACTAGTTTAGTGTAGATCCAGCTAGTAAACCTCAGGATTGTCGTACACATACTCATTATAAGGTAACCCCTGAGAGGTACAACTGTGAGAGTATCAACGCTATTGTTTAGTAAGAGAGCATTGTGTTGGATATCGAAAAGCATACTTGGTATAGTATATGACTAGTTGCACATGCTGCAATTGATTATAGAGTTATACTTACATATGTCACTAAGAATATGGTTACAGTACAGAGTGGCAAGATTATCCAGCTATACATTCTCTCATAGTTTTATAGTGTTTGTTTTATTTACATTTATTAATAAGTCAGTATAAATAGTGATTGTAAGCTTAGTTAAATGAATATTCAATAACAAATAACCAAAACACACACACACACACAGACTTGAAACACACTGGGGAACTGTAGAGAAACATTCATTGCTAATATTATTATATGTCTAGTAAGTTATCACCAAATATGTATTTAGATACGTTATTATACGAGAATACTATTAATTATTCATATATTTTATTAATTTATAATTTCCATATTTGCCAAACGCTCTGCTCGTATTTAATTTTAAATACTTTTTGTTGTATTCATTTTATAGCAGGCCTTTGTTGTCATCTTGCTCTTGCGGCAGCTGTTTCACTACTCACCACCGGCGGCTGTCGCAAAAGCAAGACAACAACAAAGGCCTGCTAAAGACTGAATATAACAAAAGGTAATTAAAATTATTTTATTTATATCTATAATTTTTCTTTTGATAGCACCCTGCATCTTTTCTTTTAAAATCCACAAGCCATCACTAGTGAGTACAGAATTATATAAAATAAACAAAAGAGATCATTATTTTAATTTGTGCGCAGCGTTCAAACTATCACTGTTTTAATAAAATATTTTTATGGCAACGCACGCTGTTGCCCGTTTCACTGATCCATTGTTACTCTGAAATAGCGGAGTATTTACTTGTTCAAGGTCACTGTCCTGCAGTGCTGCCACTACGAATTTCAAACATTCCCGTTATTCTGTGTCACCCTGTATGTTGTGTAATACCTAAAAAAGGTTAATTTGAATAAAATATTTACTATAATGGAAATCGTATTGAGTAGAGGGTGAGAGAACGTAAGTCAAAAACATGACTTATGGCTCTTAAGGTTAAAATAAAGTAAATTCAACTAGAATAGATTTCCAAACACAAGTAAATAATAATGTATAGATTTTAAGGAAATTTAGTTATAAGAAATTTAATAATTTTGTGTGTGAGTAAAAATTATAAAAAGGATGAATTGTGATTTGCATAGTATTTGAACATTACAGTGAGTGTGATGCGAGATGATTTATCACAAAGTCAGCGGTAAATGAAGGAACAATCCGTGGAACAGGCTATGTGAACCGGTAGAAGCCGGATATAGAAATTCACCATGCGTTTTGATCAGTCTTGGTTGAGGAGTTAAGATGGTTAGACGTGTTTAGTAGAGTCTTAGAACAGAGCTTGGAGGTGAAGGTTGTGTTAAAAAAGTCTTGGTTGAAATCTTAAGATGGTTAGACGTGTTTATAAGAGCCTTAGTTCAGAGTTTCTACGTTTTGTTAAAAAATGTAATATATTTGATTTTTAGTCTCAAATAGAGAGTAGCAAAGAGTAAACTGGTTAGAAAAGTGATAAAGAGTGTTTTCAATGACAATGTAACGTGGTTAATAGACTTATAGACTCAGTGCAGACAATGGACAAACAAAATGAGACAATTGGTATAAAGTGAATGACTGGACAGTTAATACCAATACGTTAATGAACACTCGTGTTTGTAAGATTAATAATACTAAGAGACTATGTTCTCTATACGCGAGAGTCTTAAACTGATCGTTTACCGCGTGGCGAAAATCGTGTATTAAAATGAACATTCTTTTAATAACCATAAACGCTATGAACTATTATAAGAAAAACAATTCTAGAGTGCTGTGTGAACATACGAAAGATGAACTTTCCTGAAAGCGGCGATTCCAATGAACTGCAAGATACTGGACGTCTGACTTGCTATCTTCGGACAATTTTTATAAAAAATTGGTGTCGTGGTATAGACACTTTATGTTAATTTTAGATTAAGGAATTATATTATGTTTTAATAATTTTTGCTATATATATGTTTTATATGTTATGTTTTAATAATTTTTGCTATATATATATGTTTGATCATTTAATCTTCTTGAAAATAATTCAAGATTAATAAATAAATAAAATTTAGAAGCATTCAATATTTAAAGTAAATCTCCTTCAGAGATCTTCAAAGTAATTTGAAATTAAAAAGAAAAGTAATTTTGTTGCAACATTTAAAGTAAAGATTTAAATTCATTGAATCAGTCTCCATCTGAGACGAAAAAAGATAAAACAAATTAACTAAGATAATATTCATATTTACTTTCATAATATGTTTAAATAATATGTTCTTGTATAAAAAATGTTTTGTGAATAATAAATGTATGTTAAAATTTCAGTCTAAAAGAGAGTGTTTCATTCACTACCAAAGAATCACTGTGAGTACACTTACAAAAAGAATCCATGCCGAGATCTTTATAAAAAGTAAATTCATTTTTTTTCCAAATTGGTAAGCGTAAAGCTTCCTGGCGCCCTTAATGCTGAGCAAAATATTAAACTCATTAAAATTATAACTTGAAAAAATAATAAAATTAAATTCATACTTTTTTATTTTTTTTATAAAAAAGTAATAATTATAAATGAAACCGTAAAAGGTGGTTATTTTATATTTATTACAATTGGTCGCACCAACTGTGGGGCTATTAATGTATGAAATAGCTACCCTCATATTTTATATTTATTACAATTGGCGCCCAACGTGAGGCTATTAATGTATGAAGTAGTTACCCTCAGATTTTATATTTATTACAGTTGTTGAGAGACCAATATTTTGATTTTTCAAGTGCCACGATAGCACAGAATGTGACACTACAAATGTATTTTTCAAAGAGGTAGTTGTCAGAGATATATTAAAAAATAATTATCTCTGATACTAGTATAAAAATAATTACACATCTGCAGAACAGTCTCAAGTAAAAACTTGCACGTGTAAAGGCAGAACGGTTGTTCAACTTAAGTTTCCCAAGAGAAAATAATATTTGCAAGCTACACATAAAACCCTGAGAATTGGCCTCTGGAATGAACTCAAAGTATTTCCACTGAAAACACAAGATTGCAAAAAGCAACGTCCAATCAAGAAAAGCCCGCGAATAAATAACCAATAGAATCTCAAGGAAGTACAATGCTAAATTGAAAATTTTAACCGTGTGAATGGAAAAAGTGGGAGAGACGCAAGTGTTCTTAAGACAGTCTAAAAACTATACCACGCAAGTTAGACGTAGTAACGGTCCAGAGCAGAATGTGTAAATAATTTCAATAAGTTAATAAGTCCAAGTGTGTTTCAAAAGGCAAGTAAAGCCACAATAATCATTAAAGAAAATTCAATTGTTAAGTGTCAAGTGAGAAATCAATAAAAATAAATTAATATAAAAAAGCGTATTGTGTGTGAAGTGAAACTTTAAGTGCGATGGTTTGATAGCAAAAAAAAAATCTGTAAGTAGTTTAAAAAATATATATACAAAATATGTAAGAAAGATCTCATAAAAAAAAATTAATTAATACAAATTTAAAAATTAACCCAGAATTAAAATAAATAATACAAAACTACAGCATAACTAATTAACCCCTTAATGGATGATTAAAATTGACCAAAAACAACACAAAAATGTTGATTTTAAAAAAAAAATTTAAATGATGGGAAATAATGTCAAAAACATAAAAACCTTTGTAAAAATTGAAATTTTTTAGTTTTTTGCCATAGATAATGTTTTTGGGTTAGGTTAGGGTTTTGAATCTGTAAGGATATATGAAATATATATGTATATTTCTATTTATGAATATGTATATAGAGCGTAAACTTGTATACATACATACACATATATATATATATATATGTATGTGGCGCCCTCTAGAATTTGGATTTTTTTACCTTATTGCTATTTTGACCTGAAATTGGCTTTTCTGTTGCGCCCTCTAGACACAGCATCAAAATTTGCATCTTTTTGACATCAGAATCGGAATCAGAGACCCAAAAAACATAATAGATGATATATTAGTCCTGAAATCAATTTATAAAGATATTCCCTCGTTTCATGTTATGTTCAATCGTCTGGCATTCTAACTTTTTATAAGTCATTAATAAACTAATTATTGAGTTGCCCCTCAATAAACTGTTTTCAACTTTGATCTAGACATTCTCTAAAAAACAAAATTAGCTATCGTATAAGTAAATCTGTGTAGATCACTCAGGATATGAGTATTCACTTTCTCTGCCTTTATTGCCCTGACTATCAGGAGAGGCAATAGAATATGTTAAATGTAATGGCTTAAATATGTGAAAGTTTTTTTTTTTTTTTTTTTTTTTTTTTTTAGCTAACTGTAACTGGGTTTGTTCAAAACTCTTCTTTTTCATTGGTTACATCAAACAATTATATCTTAGCCAAATTTTAAACTCTATTGAGGATTTTAGTCTTAAAATAATCACAATTATATTTTTTAATAAAACTACATTATATTCCAAATTCAATTTCTTTAAATCTCGATAAATGGTCCCTATTAGTTTTCCGCATCACATATTATATAGTTTTACAAATGTATTTTATAACAAGAAATAAAAATAAACTTTACTTTTTGTAAAGAATATCTCTTGACATCGTAACACAGTATAACAATATTCATCTGACTAAGCTTTATCAATGATGAGATACAGTCCCATACCTACTTCGACTTTACCCTAGTCGTGTTTAGTGCCTTAATAGCAGCTTGACTATCTGTGAAGATCAGAATGTTCTTACCTATGTATTTCATTCTTTGATTCTCCTTGATACATTCAGAGATAGCACCTACTTCTGCTTGGAAAACAGTAGCATGCTTACCTAGGCTCAGTACGATGGAACTCTTTGAGTTGAGCCCATTTATGCCACCGCCTGTACCCATCTCCGTTTTCGAGCCATCTGACTATATCTTTTCGTGAACCAGACTATATCTTGCTCGTTATATAACCTCCTTCCAGACTCCCATTCTTCCCTAGAGAAGATCTTCGTCCTGAAAGGCTAATGAAACATTAGGTATCATGTGATCTGAGGGCATGTCTAACACTTCCCTGTTGACCACTTGATTTATCCTGCAGTGCCCGATTGCAGGCCACCTCTTTCTCCAGCAACCCGTTTGCTGTAGTCTGTATGCACTCATCCTGGCCTGTCCCTGAATATATACCCCTAGGGGAGGGAGATCCAGTAGAGCATTCAAGGTAACCGTTGGTGTAGACCCCATGGCCCCCGTGATGGCCAAACATGCCACCCTTTGGAGACCATCCATTCTACTTCCAACCCCACCTTGTAACGTCTTAGTCCACCAAACCACCGCAGCATAGGAGATTAGTGGTCTAATGATCATGGTGTAAATCCACATCACCACCTTGGGTTGCAGACCCCATTGTTTACCAACAGCCCTCTTACATGCAAACATAAGACACTTGGCTCTGGTTACTACTCGTTCTATCTGTGGGTTCCAGGTGAGCCTTTTATCCAACACAGTACCTAGGTACTTCACCTGGTTCTCCAACGCTACCTCCTGCCCAAAGAGCTTAGGTAGCGACCTCACTCCCAGATTCCTTTTTCTTGTGAAGGGAATGAGAGAAGTTTTTACAGGATTCACAGATAGCTGTTCCTCCTGACACCACCTTTCCACCTGGATAAAGGCAGCCTGCATGAGGTCACAAACGACGCTCATGTCTCTACCTCTAACCACGATGGCCACATCATCGGTATATCCCTGAGTAGAATCCTTGTTCGTTTAAACGCCTAAGGATCTTATCCACTACCAGGTTCCATAACAGGGGGGATAAGACTCCGCCCTGTGCACATCCACGTCTAGCTCTGACCGTGATAATTTCATCATACAGAGTAGCCTGGATTGACCTGCTGTTCAGCATGGCAGACACCCATCCTACAAAAGTCTTGTTCACTTCACAATCCTCCAAATCCCTAATCATTGATTGTATTGAAGTGTTGCTGAAGGCTCCCTCTATGTCCTTATCTCTTACAAACATTTTCTCTTTATAGTATTAGAGAGGATGTAGTATTAGTACTACATGATGTATGTTTAGGATTAATAAAACAACTCAGTTATTACTACTTTTCTTTCTATTAGACATGCAGTATCACCAATTTAACATATGCAAAGTAAAATTTTTGTTTTTACAGTTCTATATTACTTTGGGAGTTTCTGTTGGAGGAGGAATAAACTTTCCAGATAATATAATAAATCGAGGAAGAAATAAGCCTTGGATGAATTCAGAATTAAAAGTAAGTTTGTCCATGTAGGGTACTTAATAAAAAACCAAGTAGATGTTAATAATGTAATTAAATTATTTCTGGAGTGGTGTTTTTATGGTAAAACTTTTGTATGCTCTTAATTCTACAAATCCTTTGTTTCTGCTATGGTTATAATAATCTACTAAATCCATATTTTAAGGCTATAAGTGACAACCAGTTTAACCTAAAGCAGCCGCATTTTTTTTTTTTTTTTTAAATCTGTTGTATGATTATACTATTTTAATCAGAACATTGTATAGAGTATTTTATATGTTATGAAAAAATAATATCCGTTTTTTTATAAATCACAAATTAAAAAAATAATTTATGAACTCTGATTACCATTCATATTTATAACAAAAAATAAAAGCAGTTTAAAAAATAGTGATTTCAAAATTTTTTTAAACACAAAATAAAATTGTAACCATACTAATGTGTATGTATCTTTCTTAGATTCTATATGGTCAGTTTTAAAATTTAAATTATATGTAAATAATTTTTTGTTCATATTATGAACATTTTTTATATCTAAGAACAAAGTGTTGTACAATTAATCAAAAATGTTTTTCAATTTTCATAACCATCAAAAACAGTACTTTCTTTTAATTGTTCTATAAATATGGTTTGAGAGTTTTCTGAGTAAAATTATATATATAACACTTTCATCCTTCAAAAACCATTAGCGTTTTGAGAAAAATAATACCATTTCTAGGGTCACACTCAGAGTAAATTATTCTAAAACAATAGTCAAGAAAACTGTATATATTTAAATTGACTTATTTTTAGTACAATGATGAAAGAAATCAATTGAAATTGCAAGTCGATGATTAAATAACTTTTAAAAATAAAAAAACCTAAAATCCAGAAGACAAAGTAAAAACTATAAAAGGTGTTTCTAAAATGGGTTAAAGTAAAATAAATATAAATAAATGTATGGAGAAAGTATAAAATCCAGAGGCTATAAACCAATTATTGTATTTGTTTAAGCATACATTGAACTTCTGGAAAGATCGAAAAAATTGGGAACGAACTTGGTCAGTTGATTCAGCACTTCACGTAGATTATGTTAAGGTGACAGCATTGTGATAGCGATTGACATTTATCAAGTTTCAAAGTGAATTTATTAAGCAGCCTTTAACATTGGATAATAAGAATAATGCCTTATGAAGTTTATAAGAAGATTGAAATTCAAAACATTTATTTAATGTGACTGTGTAGTGTATGTAACAACTGTTCTTTCTGTTTATTGATTTAATGTCATTTTCTTAATTTAGGCTATATATTTAAAGAAAGTATTGATGTATTTTTATATATATATACATTTTGGGTCTTCCTGTAGCTTAAAAAACAAATATTTACAAAAGGTCTCTGCATGATCAGTCTGCAGAGATTGCTCAGAAACTGTAAGATATTATTAAAAATTATAAAATAATTTTATTTTTATTTTTAAATATTGCCTATTTGGTTATAAATTGCCCTTAGGGACTATGAGTCGAAAATTTAACTAGCTGCATACACATGACTTTCGAATAAAAAGTTTTAAAACTTTACTGCATTATAAATACCACAATTTATAATTTGGTGTACTGTACCACAATACACTGTAAACGATAATTTTTAAACTGATGTAGAAGAATTGAACATTAGAATTCTTGTGTATGACAAGGTAAACTGTTGTTTCATGTTTTTTTCTTCTTCATCTATTCATAATCCTGGACCAATAAAAACTGTGAAAATTTAAAAGGAGTCATCACTATATAGACAGATTCTAAATGATTGATTCATTAAATTAGTATTTTTTAATCAAAGTGAAAATTGAGATTAAAATTTTAATGAACCGTTAAGAAATTAATTTTCAATAATTTTTAAAACTAAACCTTTCTCAGTTATTAAGATTTCAATGACATAAATATTATTTAATGAAAAGAATTTTTTTTACATCAGATAAGCTTTGAATAGGGAAGATAAAATGGTTTCAGACAGATTTATACAGAACCTAAGGCACATTGGTTCGATTGAAAATTATTTTACAAGATGATTAATAAAATTCAAATTTTAATAATTATTAAAAAATTTAAATTATTTTACATCAGACAAGCGTTGAGCATTAAGATAAAAGTGTCAGACAACTTTTAAATTCATTTTTTGATACAGCCAGTACAAAACTCATGGTGCACAACTTCGTTTGTAGAGAATGGATGATTTGACCTAACAAGGAATCCTTAACAAATTCACCAACAGTTATTTAGTTTTTTTTTTTTTTTTTTTTTTTAGAAAGAAAACTTTTTATATAAATAAAATTCACCTTACACTACTCGTAATTTAAATCTCATAACTATTTTTTTGAAGGGCACTTTTATCTTTTTGTGTAAGGCATTGAGATTAGTCTTCATACTTGCTAGACAAGAATGCCTGAAGTCTAAATCTAATTTTAGAATTGACCTTACATTGAAGTTCAGAACAGATTATATTTATCTTACAAAACTCCTTTTATATAGTTCCTTGGTTTTATTTTAAATTGTGTTTCAAAATTAACACAACAGTACACACTATAAGTGGAACCGTTACGGGATTGGTTGGTAAAGGATTGCAAAAAAACAACTACACTTTTGAACACAATTTATTTTTGGTACTGATGATTTTCTTATTTTTTACTTTGAACAATAATTAATACACATGTGAAATAATAAAATATGAAAAATAATCTACAATAGTCCCTAATAAATAAAACCATAATTAAGTAAATTATAAATGCAAAAGCTACAATCTTCTTTTTCCTTAATAACTACTGTACTGTAGTGTACATTATCCAAGTTTGTAATAAATTGAATTTGATTTAAACTATTTTTGATCAGATTTGAAAACAAACAATATAAATTTCTTATTTAATATTTATGAGTTATGTTCATATCTTAAAAGTATACACTATTGTTTGTTAGGAGATACATAATTAAACATAACGTACTTTAGTATGTTTTTAAAGCTAAATTTAGATCTCCAGGAGAAAAGTGTTGCAGTATCTCACACACTCATACGCAAAAACCAAATCCTGAGCAAACAAAAAGTAGTGTTACCATCTCCCAAAAAATTCCAACTCCAGAGTTTCAGTCAAAATGCGAAACCTGAAATAATTGATGTCCTAAAAAGTTCTTGAAATCTGCACAAGCTACATTGACTAAAGTTTGGTGAAATGTGAAGATTTATTACTGAGACATTAATGTGCCAAACAGGTCGTAACAGAATATTAATTTTAAAATTTCAGTTCAAAAAATTATTGAAATAGCTAAGATGAGGGAGATGTTTGAAATTTTATGAAAAAAATAATGCGGTTCATTTTCACTTTTTGACTAAACTCCCAAAATGGAATTTTTATAGACACATTGACAAATACTTGTTGTTTAGGCCATTTGATCAAAGCTTTAGATCTGAATTTCAGAAATCCAAATTTTTAGTTATCAAAAAAATGAAATTAAAAAAATTCTGGAGACATGTCCAAACAAGCACTTTTTCCTTCCCCTTTATGGTTAGCCTTGTGACTATTAGCTTTCGACATTATATACTAATAATTAGGAAAATTGATTTAGCTCAGTATATAGGCAGATGACAGAATTTATTATATAAAAAAATAACACTTTTATGGAGTAATAGACTCTTGTGAAATTTATAACATATAAATAATTTGTGTAAAATATCTTGAAGTATATTTTTTTACAATCACATTTATTTCTAAATACTATATGAGAAAGGTGAGATAGTATAAAAGAATACTTGTTATGGAACGCAAATGATTGGTCCAATTATTTTCTTTATTTGTGGCTCTGAAGTCTTTTAGCGATAATGTATATATTAATTCACTCCGCTTATTATTCTTCAATGATATATTCAGTCAAGCTGATATAGAACCAACAATAGATTTCATAAAAGTTTACAAATAACTGCCTTTTGAAAATTGTCAATTTTTAAGTAATAAAAAGGTTCAACAGTTAAAACATATCAAAACTTGACTGATATTTATACAAATTTCAGTTGATTATGGTAAATATTCTGTAGATCTGACGCAATCTAGTTAAAACATTTGCTTTATTTTCTTAATATACAAAACACATTTGGACATCAGTGGATGCAGATTTTAAAGCTGCACACAAGAAGTTATTGACAACTTTGTAGGACCTTTAAATGAGAAGTTTTTTCCCAACAAAATATTTTAAATGGTAACCATTTTGACCAAATGATGTTCTTGGATATTTTTTACCTTATCCGAGGTATTGTTAGAAGTTTATTTATGTTAAATTTAAAGAAAATCAGACAAAAATGATTACTGTTTAATGATTCAACAATTTTAGCAAGAAAGTTTAAACAATTTTTTCCCCCCAATTATTCGAACTACTAAATTTCCAATCAGAAATTAAACTCCAACAAAATAGAATTTTCAAAGTTAAAAACAAATGGTGTTCTCTTGTTGCAAGTAATAATTTATCACTGTTCCACAATAAAAAAGTATCAAAAACTAAGAAAGATTATCTCAAAATACACTGTCAGATCATTTCAATATATACATTTAAATTGGAAAAAGGAAATAGTATCAATAATATTAGAGAAAAGTAGAAATTAACAACAACAACAGAATAGCCTAAGATAGATTTGTGCTACTTTAATTTCAAACAAGAGATTCATTATTTTCTAGTGTTGCAACTAAGCCTATAAATTAATTTTTATAAAACTATCAAATTATGGTAAGAGTATTTTTCTACTTCTTTCTTTAAGCCTTTAAGGAGTAAGGCAAATATCGTGAATAGAGTAATGCCGTTCTGGAACGGCATAATAAAAAGTGCTCAAAGGAGTACTGCCGTTCTGGAAAGTTTTACGAATGAATTCATTTTTATTAATTTCTATGATTACAAATCAACAAAAAAGTGTACAAAAACATATTATGTGGCTTAGTAGTATTGTTTGTGTGATGAAAAACGAGTTGCGATATAATACATGGTGTTAAAAAGACGTGCTACCGAACAGCGTAACACTCGTACTATAGCGTCGAGTGTCTGCTTCTTGTCTTAGCTGTTATTAAGGTCAGCCGACTGGCACCTAGAATTGGTGCATAAGCTCCCTAGTGTGTGTTGTCGTGTCATTTCTTTAGTATGTTGGTGCGTTTTCTTCAGTAGTCCTTTGTGTCTCTTCACTGCTTTATCATCAAAGTGGTTTGCCTTTAGTTCAGTTTATATTATTTCATTTTTTGTGTAATCTTTTTTATTTGTTTGCCATATTTTATTATAGTAAAATGAATAGTGATAATTTGGACAAAAGTGACGACTTAAGACAATGTATTTACGATTTGAGTGAGGTTGGTCAGATTACCAATGATGTGAACAATATTTTGCAGTCTGATGACGAAGTGTTTAGTAATAGCGAAGATGAACTTGATTCACAAGATATGTTTGACGTGCTTGGAAACCTAACCGTACAAAGCACAGATGATACTCTGGTAAGCATAGATTCTAATTTAGATATACCAGTTGTCCCACCATTGCACCCACCTTCTGACCCTTCTATGTGTCCGGTTTGCAAAACATGGTAACATAGTAATGATTTCAAACCAAATGACTTTATTTTTGACTCATCCAATTCAGGGCTAAAATTAGATATCAATGAGATTGATGGCAACGAAATAGGGTTTTTTCACCACTTACTAGACTATGGCCTTGTTTCACATATAGGTTTTGAAACAAACAGATATGCCGGCCAGTGTTTGGACCTACCTGGTGGCTTAACCGAATTTTCTAAAATGAAACGTTGGAAGAAACCGATCCAGATGAGCTATACATATTTTTTGGGCTATTACTGTTAATGGCTCATTGTAAAAAAAAAAAAAAAAAAAACTAAAGCTTTATTGGACAACTGACCCTTTGTTAGAGACCCTGATCTTTTCCAAAGTGATGAGTCAATACAGATTTCTTATTTTACTAAGAATGCTGCATCTCAACTGCAATGCACTGTCCCGTGGGGGAGACAAACTATACAAGATATGAACTGTCATCTCAGACAATAAGGCGTAAGTTTATTTCTAGCTACTATCCAACTCAAGATCTAGTAATAGATGAAAGTTTGATGCTGTGGAAAGGGCAGCTTGGATTCAAACAATATATTCCAAGTAAATGAAACAGATTTGGCATAAAATTGTTTGTTTTGTGCGATAGCCAGACGGGTATGGTGCTAGATTTTATTGTTTACACCGGTAAAAGTACTCATTATGCTGAAAGTACAACAACTGATTCAGAGTCAGCCAAGGTTATTGAAACATTATTGCAGCCCTACCTAGGAAGAACTAACATGTATTGTACATTGATAACTGGTATTGCAGTCCTACCTTGTTTGAATGGCTGTCTGGTAATAGCACTGGAGCATATGGATCAGTTAGGAAAAACAGGAAAAATATGCCCTATTTCCCCCAAAAAATGAAGAAGGGTGACGTAGAAGTCAGGAGAAAATTATTGCCTTAAAGTGGTGCGATAAACGTTGTGTGACTATATTATCAACGGTGCACAAACATGAAATGGTCAATGTAAAAGGGAACAGGAATGATGTACAGAAACCTATAAGTGTAGTAGAGTATAACATGAAAATGGGAGGAGTAGATAAGGCAGATATGATCATTTCTTTCGATAACTCTGTAAGAAAATCAAAGAAATGGTATCGTAAGTTGTTTTCCCACATTTTGAACATTGTTGTTTTGAATTCATTTCATGTTTCAAATCCACCATCAGAAAAAGGTCCACTTCTTGATTTTAGAATGAGATTAGATTAATCAGACAAATCTTTGAAACACATAGCGCGTCGCTTAGAGAAACTGCCATTGTGCCTTGGCTTGTAGCGGGGCCTCTACTTCTCACTGCACATCACTTCCCTCGGAATACTCCAACGAAGGGCAGAAGTGGAAGGCCCAAAGAAAATGTTTTGTGTGTGCAAACACGTCAACAGAACAAAAAAGAGGAAAGACAGTACATTTGAATGTTCAAATTGCAATGTAGGACTTTGCATTTACCCCTGTTTTGAAGAGTACCATATAAAATATTTTTTAAGCCTACTTGTAAAAAGGCTCTTTTAAATTTGTAACATTGAATAAAATTATTTTTTTTAGTTTTTCCTGCATTTTATGGTAAATAATTAATAACAAACCCAGTTTTTACAGTGATTTTGTTTTACTCCTTGACATTTTTTTGAAACCTTTCATTACTCATTTGGATATAGAAGTTGCCGCCGTTCCAGAACAGCGGTAGGCCCTACTCCTTAAAGGGTTAATGACTTGTTTTGGAGTAATTCTATTTAAAAAAAATGGAATGTGTTAAAAATTGTTGAACCTGAATTTTTGTACCCTATAATAGTTTTATAGGATACTTGGTAACATATATCCAGATTTAGCGAATAAATATCTCTTTCACAGATAGTTCCAGATTAAGATTTGATGATTTAGAATTTTATGTCAAAACATTCCTGTTCTAAAATATCTTTACATTCCAAGTTTCACTAAAATCAGTTCATGTTCGAGACGGATGCTGAGTAAAAACTACTTTTAAGTTCAAGGAAACTCAAAGCAAATATATTAGTATAAATCTGTAATTTTTTTCCTTCATCATAATATTATCTATATTATGTATAAATGAGGAAGTAATAATAATTTTTTTTTTTAAACTGTACATATAAAAAAACACACATTAAAAAAAATAAAGTTACTACGAAAACAGGTCAATTAAGGAAGTTATGGAGATTAAAGAATACCAGAAAAAATACAAAGTAATTATTAAGGCTCTAAATGAAGTAAAGAAAATTATAATAAACTATAAAACAAAGTCAAAATTATAATTTTCAGCTGTTTTATAAATAAGTGATAAAGGTTAACATTTGTAAATTTAACAGCAGACAAGAGTACACAGTGATTCAAACATCCCGAAACTAACTTGAAATTATATTATCTAAAACATAAAGGATACTACTGGGTGGAGTGTTGTTGCGCTTGTATCTATGATTTTGATAATTTGTATTGTACTGGTGTAGTCACAGACTATTCGACTATATGAGCCAGTCTGCAATGCAAGATTAGGTAGTTATGTAGCTGGAAGTTTAAATTGTGAAAAAAATGTTATAATCGTTACATTCTGTTGTTTTCTGATGCTCCTATTCTAAGAAAAAAATATCGAAATATTTCACAATAGTGTTAGGACGTACTGAGAAGCTGGTGATCAACTGTGTTAATGCTTAAACATGTTGTGAAGTATTAGGTAAGTCACTCTAGCTATTTTGTAATTTATTCAGCTCATCCAAGGGCTACGTCCAAAGTTATGGCCATACTGAGTATTTCCAGAGCTACGCCAATAAGATTTGTAAAAGTGAGTTAACTATAGTTTAGGAGATTCACTATATTAACTAACGTGACTTTAATTTAAACGGACATAGAATAACTAAAATATTGGACAGCTACTAATTCTCACTGATTGAATGTGAAACTATAACATTTTTCAGGGTGGAAGTTTGTATGTTGTGTCTAGATAGAGAATTGTGTGTTTTATTTATTTATTTTTTTTTTTTTAATACAATCATTTATTTAATTGTATATGATGTCATCATACATGCAGACATCCAATAAGCTAATAAATGTTAATTTTTGGTTTAATAAGATGATACAAATCACATTTTCAATGAAACAATTAAGATATGCCTTGACTTTTTTGAAAAATCTCTGACCTCCTTTGGTCACTAGCCATATCGCCTTTAGATTTCTTTTTGGAGACAATCAGAAAAAGACTGTGCATCTTAATAATTGTAGACTCTTACAGAGTTTATAAAAGAACATCAGCAAAACCCGTGAGAGGTAGCCTAAACAAGTGTCTATAAACTTGTGTCGTCGGATGGAATTATTGTATATTTTACAAAATTAACAACTCTAGCACCTTTGTAAGGTTAGGTGATAAAGTTAGTGAGGTTAACTTAATTTGAAACTTATTTTAACCGTCCAAAATTTAAAAATTTCAATGTTAATATTTATTAATATATACAATAAATGTTTTAAATCATAGTTTGGGGACTTTTGAATCACTGGTATAAAGAATACACTAATTGGACTTATGCACACTAAACTCTAGATCTTTTATAAAAAAATATATATATATTTTTTACATGAGAAGCATTAGGAGCATATAGAGTATTAATATTTATCAAGCATAGTGTTTTTTGGTCAATAAACCCAAGGTCTGTAAAGTAATCAGTTTTATTTTATAATTAAAATTACAAAAGTCCAAAAATAATAACTATAATGGTTTCGAAATAAGTAATGTAATGTTTCTAGATTTTAAGTTTTTTAAACTTAGCAATTTAAGGAGAGAAAGTTAAATAATTTCTTTTTCCTACCTAAAACGTATAATTATTATTTGAAAAACATAAATTGTAAAAGTATTTTTTGAAGCAACTAAAAACTAAGAGAACGTACACATTGGTGTGTAAAACACTTTGATGTTGTTTGTTAGAGGTTTAGTTTTATAACACTCAGTCACCAATATGTAAGTACTCTTAAGTTGATGTAAATATATGGAGATTACACAAAATAATTCATTGTGGATCCATGCAGGTTTTCTGCTTGTCTATTCTGAATCAAATTTAAAGTAATCTTTGGAAAAATTTAAAGCATTCAAAAATAAAGTTCATAAATCGAATAAACCGCTGAGCATTACTGATGATGATATTATCAGTAGCGACCACATGTAACAGTTGATCCATTAAACAGATTTGTACTTCTAAAGTATGTTGTTAATCTCCTTGCTTTGGTGAAAAATGCACTGTGAGAAAATGTATTATTACTTTCTTAACCCATAATTTATATATACATACATATATTATATACATAAATTTAATACATTTTAACTTAAACCTATATATTATCAGTACTTCTAATTAAATATATTCATTTTTAGTCTATCCTGATTGATGGACCATATTTTACAATCAAGTTAGAGAAACTTTTACAATAACTTTGTGCTTTCGATATAAATACAATAACTAAAAGAAAAAATAATCAAGACAAAAGTTGTATTTGTCCATTTTTTAAATAATATTAACAAGGAATGAAAAATAAAACATGAATACTTGACACGCTATATATAAAACACGCTATATATATATATATATATAACACGCTATATATATACAGCGTGTTTTACAAAATGTGCATCCTATAAATTAAATTTTTTTTAAAAATATTTTTTTAAGTAAGAACTGGCTAAATGCCTTACAGTTAGAAGATTTTCTGAACGTGATACAATTACTAAGTAGTAAGGAAAGGAAAGTTCTGGGAGTAGCACTGTTATCTAATTAGCATAATAATTAGGTTAATTACCTACATATATCGTCATTGCTCTACTTATTATTCAGTCACACATGATCCAGATCTGCATTCCAGAGTGGTTACTGGCGCCAGATGTAATGTTGTACATTTTAAAAATTGAATTTAGAGCAAGGCGCAAGAATCTTTGAACTTGTCGTAATTGGTTGAGGTGAGAAAGGAAAAGGGGCGTGCACTAAAAGAAAAATAGTTCGTCAAATTACTTTTATTAACAAAAAAGAATCAAAATTTGAAAACGAAGTGAATGATAAAAAATAGTCAGAGAAATAGATCCTGTGTATTAATATCATTAGAATTAGTGTAAGCCTAATTATTAAGAAGTGAAAACGTAAGTTGTATTGTAGACAATAGACGAGATGCTATGTAAACAGTCATTGCTCACGATGGCCATGTGATTGCGAGACCTTGAGGTCATTGCACTACCACGTGCTCTGCGACATCACAGTTCCCCCCTCTTTTTCGACCATATAGCATCGCAGAGAGAGGTACCTGAGAGAAACGTTGGGTGTACAGTAGTGACATTGTATTTAGTATGTATACATCATGAGGTATTGTTCTATATATTAATGAGAATAGTGTTATTATTGTTTTTCTCAATAGTAATTTAGTCTCATTTGCATTATAGTTAGTGGTGTGGAAAAGGTATTAAACATAGATAGAATTGTCTTATTGTTAACAAATATATTTACCTACATTAAAACAAAAAATTGTATTTTATTTGCAGCAAAATTATTAACTAATTATGGATATTTGATTGTACCCCTGTTTAACGATACTGCTCTTTTCAATGTTGAATTAAAAACATTGTTTTTCCAATGACTCTAAAACACATCAAAAATTTGAAAAATTTAATTATAATATTAATGTAAATATTTAGGGTTTAAATGAAAAAAATTAAGTTTATCCCTTGAGAATTTGTTATAAGGAAAAGTCTAATAATTTTGACTTACTTTTGATTTCCAATAAATTAAGAATTAATTATGTTTATTGTTACATTAAACATTTTACTATACTAACATCAAGCCAGGTTACAAAACATGGGGAAAAAGTATTTTGTAAACAATGTTTTGCTCATCAAGGTTCAAAATGTTTTTCAAATTAAGAAAGTATTGTAATAATTGTTGTGTTAATGCACCCACGAAAATGTAATAGTGCTTTTGATAAATATAACATGAATCCCTGCAACTTAAAAATTAAAAAAAAATTCATTTCAAAGAAAGAATTCTCATTGTAGCTTACTATGACTTTGAATGTATTTTATTCAAACAACAATCAAAATACACGACAATAAGTTATTTACACACCAAACCATTCGTCTATAGATTAAAAGATGCTGCACCTAAATTTATTATATGATTTCAATCGCAAACCATATTGGAGATTGTTTATACTGATGACCGATGGTACTTGAAAGAATTCCATGTATATATTATTGGAGATTTATATAATGAATCAATTATTCCTATGATTCCGTTAACCATTGAGGACCAAAACAGAATTTGCACTATTACTCATTGTGAATATTGTGACTTGGAATTTTCAATGATTGATCAACCTGTAAAACTTATTGTCATTTAACAGGAAGATTTAGAAATATTTTATATAATCTTACGAGACAAAATCAAAAATATTTACCTGTATTAATTCATGGTAGTTCTAACTACGATAGTCACTTTATTGTAAAACAGCTAGATTGTTATGAAATAAAGATAATATAATTCCAAATACATCGGAAAAATATATGTCATTTACAAAACACACTTGAAGTAAAATGAAAAAATTTTTTAGATAGTATTAGATTTTTATCCACAATTTTAGCAAGCTTGTAAAAACTCTTCCAAAAGAGAAATTTTATCATACAAGTTTTTTTTTCTCCAATAAATGACATGCAATTTGTAACAAGAAAAGGGGTCCATATGTATCAATATACAGATTCGTGGGATAAATTAAATGAAACAAAATTACCCCAAAAAAGAATATTTTTATAATACATTACCGATGAACAAGTAAGCGAAAACAATTAGAATCATATGACACAGAGGTTTGGAATAAACTTAAATGTTGAAATTTAGGCGAATACAGTGATTTGTATTTACATACCAATGAGATTTTATTTGCAGACGTTTGAAAATTTTAGAAATATTTGTCTCGAAAATTATGATTTACATTGAACACATTACTTATCCATTTCTAGTTTAACTTTTGATGCCATGTTAATGTACAAAAAAGTAGAATTGGAATTGTTAACTGACCATGATATATATTTATTCATTTAAAAAGGTATTCGAGTAGGAATCAAAAACTGTGTTAAGAGACATGTGTTAGTTAATAACTGTTGTCGGTGATTCATACAACAGTGATAAACCAAATTTTATTTAATGTATATTGATGCTTATAACCTTAATGGCATGCAATATCTCGATCTATGCTTAAAGACTCTTTTCGTTGGTATTTCGATGTGTTATCTATACCTGATGACAGTCGGGTGGGATATACTATTGAATATAAATATCCAATAGCCAATAGGCTATCCCAGCTATTTACACAATGATCATAATGACTTAACGTCTGTTTACATACAAAATCACGTAAGAATCTGAAAAGCAAGGAAACTGTGATGTCGCAGAGCATGTGGTAATTCTACGACCTCGAGGTTATTCCTCTCCGAATTCTTCCTATTGTACATATGTGTGAGAAAAAATTCAATTGTTTACATAGAAAAGCATGTGGTAAGAAGCGCGGGAACTGACATCACAAAGCATGTGGTAGTGCAACAGACTCAAGTTCTCTGAGAACACACCGCTCTCAAATACCATGTGCTTATTCTTTCTATAATATACACGAGTGCGAGAGAGATAAGATGCTCAATAACATGCAATGACAAAGGCCACAGCCTTATTACATCATCTGTCACCAACAACCACTCTGGAATCATGCACGACTGAATAATAATTAGAGCAATGACCACATATGGGGGTAATTAACCTAATTAGATAATGGTACTTGTCCTGGAACTGTCCTTTCCTTACTACTTTACTATTTATTTTTTCTATCATCTCTTCGATCTTTATTTTTCATAGATATACTGTATACATAGTATAGAAAATGTTATTTAAAACATATATTTTCCTAATTCAAAATCAAACCAAAAATTTTGTACACCCCCCCCCGTTCTCCTAAGTTTACAAACATTTTGATGTATTTTATCATGTTTATATCAAATTTATAGAATAAACACATTTAGTGTAAAGATAAAAAATTTGGACAATGAGTAGCACAAATAAATTTACATTTGACTGGATAACTACAACTGTATGACGTTTATAAAGAAACATTTTGTTAAAAAAAAATAATAATATCAATGCTGTAACAGGAATACAATATTACAGAATGTGTACAAACTTTGTCACGCGAAACTAAATACAATCAAACAAAAACCATCAAATGAAAGAAACGTACAAATTTCAACAATAAACACTTTATAATTTACAAAACAATCTTTCAATGTTTAAGCACCATCATCAGTTTTTTATAAGTAAACAAACTTTTCTCACTGGACCTTCCATCTAATTGACAGATGGTTGAATCAGAAATGTAACAAATGCTGTTTTTAGAAAACAATTTGAGCGACCATAATGATATTTTGTAAATAATTAGAATTCAATAATGTGATGGTTGACTAAGACAGATTTTTAATATTTGAGTTGGGTTTAAATACAGATTGACCAAAAAAGTCAAATACACTATACTTATAAATCAGATGTCTTGTTTTGATTTATTCATATCACAACTTAACCAACAAGATTCATCTCATATATATTATTTGTTATAATAACCTAATTATATGTCTTCCTCTTCTAAATGATAAAACTACTCCTAAACTTTCTCACACAAACTTTACAAGAAAATATGAGGTATGTCTGTTAAATAATAAGGCAGAGGTGTGTTTCTACCTCCGACAAAGCAATGAGAACTGATTTTGAGCAAATTAGCAGAATGTGTGACTGTACGATAAACATGGATACTCTCTGTCGAGGTAATTGAGTCATCCTTTAGTCCAGTTGTAGTTGTGTGCCAGAATAATGCTACGTTCAAGAGTTGATCAACATGTCAATTAAATTATTTAGTAAAATTGAACAAAACACCAACAGAATGTTTTCATTATTTATTAAAGATTACAAAGAAGACTGCAAGTCTCTTTCACATATATCGAGTGGCACAAAAGATTCAGTGAAGGATACCAGAATGTGGAATACAATGAACACTTGGATTCCTTCAAGTTCAAAAACCGAAAAAAATTAGTCAGATTCACTAACAGCTGACTTAAAGTGTTCAATGATAGCTGAAGCCGTTAACATGACAAAGACACAAAGTAGGAAATTTGGCGTGAAGATCTACACATGAAAAAAGTTTGCCACAAGATGGCCTCTAGGGTTCTAACATCAGAGAAATTAGAACGCTGCTTAGGACATTTGTCCTACCACGCTGTAGGAACCTATTGCCGAGCCCAATCTAAAGAAAGAAAACACTCTTATGATGAAATTTGGATCTTTCAGGATGATCCAGAGAAGAAACAACACTGCACTGGAAAACACAATCATAATCAAAAATGAAAAAGATATTCAAACCTATGTTAACTGTATTTTTTATATCAAGGACAAAATTTTGGAACAATATATTCCAGAAAGCACAAGAGAGGACCAGCAAAAAATTTGAAAAAGATTTACCAGAACTGTAAAAAAAATGGTTTCATTCTTCATGACAACAATGAGTCTGCTCATACAGTATTTTCTGGCTGACAAACACATTCTCCATATTCACCAGATTTAGCGTTATGTAACTTTTCTCTTTTTTCTTAAGTGAAATCTGTGTTTAAAGGAACACATTTTGAGTCAGTTGCCAGTAGTAATCTAGAAAACGGCAGATATATTAAACATCTGACAAAACTGATATATTAAATAGCTGACAGAAAGTGATTTACTCAATGCCTTCAATCAGTGGAAAACATGACTGCATCAGTGTAAATGTAAATGTGAATAAGGACGATAATGAAGAGGAAAGCATTAGACTTGTAATTCATAAAAAATAGCATGAGTTGTATCCGTCTTGTTATTTAAAAGACGCAAATCGTGTGTATATATATATATATATATATATATATATATATATATATGTACCCAGTTATTTAGGTTTTATTTTGGTCTTACTGAATCTTCCGTACGTTTAGTATGCTAACAGGAGAAGAGAACACTCCAACATATACGCTTTCAAAGCTTAGGATTTTAATGTTAAGACTTAAACCAAATTGCATACTCCAAACATTTCCTTAAATATTTTGTATTTTGGAAGCTAGCTGCTACAATTTATGATCTAGTATGTGTTTATTGTTAGATATATGATTCTCTCAGAAACTTTGTATACCTGAAAATAACTGAAGATAATGGACTTAAAACTATAAAATATTGTCTTGTTAGAATTTGTGTTTTTTTTTGTAAAAATTTATGTTTTTTTTCATTTAGTGACTGAACATTTCACAAGTTTTGCTAATTCTAATTGAAACAAAAATCATTCATCATCCAAAAACGATAGTTTGGGTAGTAGTTATATGTGTAAATGAACAAACGACATGCTAATAGAAGATAGAATTTTGATTATATTATGACCCAAACCAATCTGTCAATCCAGCATAATATGAAAAAATAATGATCAGAATTAACATGTTTTTTTCTGTTATTTACTTGGAAATCATTTTTTTTTTTTTACATGGATCTTTGGTTTAGATCATAAGACTTTATATTTCACTTAAATTTGATTGAAATCACTTAGATCTTATTTACGCCCGTCTTCAAAGACGGTCTCTATGATTGATTTTCAGTTTTTGACAGAAAACTTCCAAATTAGCATATTTAGAAGAGATGGCAAATGATATATTTTGTTTAAAGAAATTAAAATTTCAGTTATCCAAACAAAAGCATGAGCTCTTTTTAAGTTAACATAATCATATAAAGTACAGTATATATAAATAAATAATATTTTCCCACATATATATATAATTTAATTAAACTATTATATTCCTAGGGTACACAAGAAGGCACTAATTATATTAAGGCACTCTTAATCTCTTACAGTTAATAATTATTTAATATTCTTAAGTATAAGCAGAATAGTTGACAAATTCTATGGTTATATATTTTATAATAGGAAATGTCCACGCTGAATCCAATAAATCTGTCATGCGAAAATGTCTTTTACAGTTAAAAAAAAACATTAATTTTGTTAACATAGGTAAAATCAAGCCTTGTTAGACTATAAGGCTATGTATAAAATCAGATCACAATTAACTTTTCCATGTCAATTAACATAGCACCCCCCCCAATTAAAAACTAAACATACATAGTCTTACAGATTTCAGGTATGGATGTTGTTTCTATGTTCACCTTCGGAAAGACTATGGTTATGGTCAAATTGATCTGTAACAGATGAATGGGAATTTTGAGCAACAATCTTATTTAGTTACAGGTTCTAAAATACAGTGTATATCACTTATAAAAATGTCCACAAGATCGTGAAGTTTCAGTTGTTGTAAATGATAGGACCGTACAGTATTTTGAAAAACAATTGCATAAGATGTAGACATACGTTAAAAAATATATATTGTAGTACAGGAAATTAAAAAAATACATTTTTATGAAAATATTGTAAGAACAAGAAATTTTTGTTACTGATTTTTTAAACTAAAACTTTTCACATTTAGCAGATCCTCTATTAATTTATGTACAGTATAATCTTCATTTTTCAAACCACTATTATAAAGTCTCTTTAATAAATTTATGTTTGGAAGATTTCACTCTCTTCATTTTCAAAGAATTGTTTTCAAAAAAGAGATTTTATTTTATCTTTGTCCTTCCGAATTGTCGAAATCTTTGAATGAGATATGGTTATGTGGGAAAAAGAGCCAGGGCAGAGTGTAATATAGAAACACATAATTAAACAATGTCATTTTATATACCGTCGTTGTATCCAGACCAATTTTGTAAGAAAATTATTTTAAAAAAAGTTGCTAAAACTAATATACCATTACAAGCGATATAACTGTAAGTGTTAGAAAACTATTAGAATAATTAAGATTATTTAAAAATAAATGTTGCACAACTTTTATAATACATATGCACCGAATAACAAACATTTTAGGTATTTTGATACGATCTTTGATATAGTGAAAGTCGATTTATCAAGTCTCTTTCATTTAGTTCATGTCGCTCTCATGACAGGACTTATTTAAATAGAAATTTAGTGTTTATTTATTTTCATAAACATTAGAAAAATACAATCCATATGGCAAGTGTAAATTCAAACTATAACACTAATAACAGTATGGCACCAATCAGATTGTGGTTTGACTTTGCCAGGGGGTTTTAAGGTACGTTGTTTGGGATCTCTTATTGATGGAATGTAACCTTAGAGATCTGGGATATCATGCAACAGTATTTTAAACAGAAGTGATTGTGATTGGTAAAGCATATTGAGAGCATGTGTGGGGCACAGTAGCTAACCCAGGTAGAAACATTCGAGTACCTAGGAATAACAGTGCATCAATTTCGTAAATTAGAAGAAATGTGAAACATACACAGACAACCATCAACACTCTAAGTCATTTTTTTTAAACATACACAGACAACCATCAACACTCTAAGTCGTTGTTTTTTTTCAAACACACAAAGACAACCATCAACACTCTAAGTCGTTGTTAATTTAATAAAGAAGAGGTTGATAGAAAAACAAAAAGATCCAAGTGTACTGGATGGTTGTTTTAAATAAACTTTGAATTCCTGAAAAAAATATAGCTTATTTCATGACATAGTCAAGATTATTGCTTATGCTTATATCACAGTACCAGTGACAGAACTGCTGACAAGCTATTTACATGTTGCAACCTGTTCTGTTCATACATTAACCAGTTATTATTATTCAGTTTGATAGGTAAAGTTTATTCAATAAATGAGTTCACAATGTATTATAACAGTAGGAATCATTTCATGAAATAGTCAAGATTATTGCTTATATCACAGTACCACAGGCAGAACTGCTGACAAGCTAATTACATGTTGCAACCTGTTCTGTTCACACATTAACCAGTTTACAATGTATTATAACAGTAAGAATCATTTCATGAAATAGTCAAGATTATTGCTTATATCACAGTACCACAGGCAGAACTGCTGACAAGCTAATTACATGTTGCAACCTGTTCTGTTCACACATTAACCAGTTTACAATGTATTATAACAGTAAGAATCATTTCATGAAATAGTCAAGATTATTGCTTATATCACAGTACCACAGGCAGAACTGCTGACAAGCTAATTACATGTTGCAACCTGTTCTGTTCACACATTAACCAGTTTACAATGTATTATAACAGTAAGAATCATTTCATAACATAGACAAGATTATTGCTTATATCACAGTACCACAGGCAGAACTGCTGACAAGCTAATTACATGTTGCAACCTGTTCTGTTCACACATTAACCAGTTATTATTATTCAATTTATATTCAATAAATGAGTTCACAATGTATTATAACCGTAAGAATCATTTCTTAAATAAATTTAAGTTATGTAAATAAAACAAAACTAACCTAAAATGTCCTAGATGCCTCAAATTAAATTCAAAAAATATTATTTATTATAATTTATATATTGTTTGTTTGGAGTGGAGAGGAGAAGTGGGAACGATTAATTTTTCAGTTCAGTTACTAAACTTAAGAGTCCAATATGACTCATGCTCTGACAGCATAGGACATCGAGAAAATAATTGACGTAACTCACAAAAAAGTAGCAGATTTTGATAAATTTAACTGAATAAAGTTGATAACATGAATATTTGGTGTCTAGTACAAATTTGGTTAGTTACATATTCATTTCTACTTAAAATGCAACATGACCTAATTTTCAAGCGCGGTTTGTACCTATAAATCGAAAAACACAAATAAATGCTTAAATAATGCCATAATTCACGAAACTTCCAATAAAGTTCAGAATGATGCTCCTTCCATGTTTCAAGAAAACAAAGCCTACAAATGTGGTCACACTACTTTCCAATGACTAAGTTTTCTATATAAAACTTATTGTTGTAGGTAAACTCTTACAATATTTTTGGCTTATTACTAATTTTCTTTTCTACAGAAGTTTGTAGTTTATGATGAAATTTTTTTTCCTCCTTGAAATAGACACATAAGAGTAGTAAATCGTAATTCTATAAAGAAAGTTCTGATTTTGTACATTGATAAAAAATATAAACAAAATTTAAAAATTCTGTTATATATACTACTTTATTTTGAGAATATAACATAAAAGAGAACATTGAGAATTTTTTTTTTTAATTTTACTTTATGGTGTTGGTATTTTATATTATGAAGTAGGATACAAAATAATCTATAGAAAATACTTAGTGTTAATAAATTAAACATCAAGATTATCAATTTTATGAAATAGGCCAAATTTTGCTTACTTTATGAAATAGAAAATTTTACTGATTTGGTTTCTATAAAACCTGTATATCTATAAAACTGTTACAAAAGATAAACTTACTTTTTCGTAAACTGTCACACCTAGGAATGTATAGGGCTCTATAGGAATGAGGAGTGCTGCAGTCCGAGTTAAAAGATTTTATCCTATAAGGACTCTGCCACCTAATAAAAAAAAGTATAATTAGTTTTTATTATTAATATGAAGATAAACAAACATTCAAAAATTCTTACAAATTCACATACAAATACAGAACCATGTTTACTTATGTTTAAACATAAATAATTAATAAATGTTCTCTTGGTACATAACCTTGAAATCACCAAAATTTTAATTAGTTCTCACTTTATTGAACGGACAAATATTAATGAACTGTTAAATTTTAAACTATTAACAGATTTCAGGCTTTTGCAGCAATTGTCATCAATATTAACCCATCAAATACAGCCAGCCCTCATTTGCCCAAACAGTGAAATACGGACTACTCCACTGGCACATATTTAAAAGCATAGCAATATATATTTCAATTAGCTAGTAGGGAGTAGCACAACACAGGAATGATATACAAGTGGAGGCTAGGAACCATTTTGTGAATCTAGTTGTAACGTGATTGGTCAAAATCGCGTTTACTTAGTAATCTGTGGTCTTTGCAATATCCTGCAAACGTTTTAAGCAGAAATTCTGCAGACACACTAGTTCTCACTGAGAAGCATATGGGAGTGCACCTTGTAAGGAACAAGTGTTGTTTATTTCTAAATACACACGTAGGGTGCCATTTGTAAGGTAGAACAACAGAACTGTACTTTCTTTTTGTCATAACCACTTACCTATTTTTAAAATGTTTTAATTACAAGTTATAACGACCTATTGTTTGGTCGTGGATTCTTGGCTTCCCTTATTGTACTTTGTACACCAATAGAGTTGAAAGATAGGTAGACTAAATTAATTTTTATTCAGACATGTTAGATTCAAAAATATTGTTCACAAATACTTACAATTACAACATATTATAAATTATTATTTGTTGGTTGGAGATGTCCCATGCTTACAACTTGTGCAAAAATAAATATTTTGAACATTTAAGTGGTTTGACTTTTTCTAGCTTAAATATAGCCAAATAATTAATCTATAAAAACAAAGTACTTTAACAAATTAATATTTCCCCTTAAAAATATAAATTAAACGCTAATTTCAAGTTAGCTGTATCAATGCCCGCATGCTAAGAGTTAAGATTGGATTTCTGAGCTATATTTTCTCGATATTAATTCTCGATGATTCTACCCTATCTAAACAGTATTTCTCAAAACATTTTTAAGGAAAGAGACTTTCCTGGCAGACACTGAAACAATTAAAAATGTCAGCAAGATATTGTTGGCAATTAATGTTGAAAGAAACAAAGCAGCATACAGAAATCCAATTTTAAAATCATAAACTGTTTGTTTACAAATTATTAAGCCATTAAACTTGCTATACAACTCACCTCTCTCTTTCATGACTAGAATGTAATAAAACTAAATGACGCCATCTACAGATGTTAGGGTATTTTACAAGAGGAATAATTCCATTGTTAAGTGCTTCTAATACAGCTGTGTCTAGTTTACTGGGAGCATTTCTGAAACAAAATGAAATAACAACATATACTAGATGTGTCATTTAAATTGAAATTAGTGAAAATCTCAAAAACGGTACGTTTTAAAGAAAAATGTTTCAACAAAAATTACTGATAGGCAAATTAAATGGCATTATTTATTCTTTGTTTGGTCTATGTTGTCAAAGTCATTTGAAGTCCAAATTCTTTGAAATAGAAATCTACATTTTTATTATATGCTAAAAAACTAGATATATTTATATCTGAACATTTTTTAAATCCAACATTAATTATTCAACACATTTAAGAAAATAGTTGAGATTTCCTGACTTGGAGGAATTTTTTTCTATAAAAATATCAGTTTTAGAACTCAATTATCAAAATTGTTTATTTTGAACTGGTAAAACACGGAAATTATTTTTATAAATAATTTCATAGCAAAAAATTGAATTATCAAAAGGAAAATGATTCTGAGAAAATTTTCATTGTTGTCATATTTCTCTTATATCTAATATTATATACGCTTTCTTATTATTAACATATTTTTTACAAACCTCTCTGACCATTTAAGTACTAATTTCTTTCTTTATTTAACTGTATCTATTATTATTATTATTATTATATTCTATAACAGAATAAATTTTCTACCCACTGCCTTGAGTCAAACTACTTTTCTAGTTAGACCAAGTTTACAAACCGAAAATGTACCCTATTACATAGTTTGTAATTATAATAATGTATATCATGATAGAGTTTGGTTATATATATATATATATATATATATATATATATATATACAGTACATGTTTTATTGATTTTATACGTTACCTTTACAAATCATAAAGCATAATTGTGATCCATCGTAGCAAAATAAATGTTTCAAGTGTAAATTCGTTTTTACAAAGCATTATCCAAATAGCTTCATAACATTCTTTACAAGCCCGACTCTTGAGTTGAAATTCACAAAATTGATCATCCTTGAACTTCATAATGGGGGGGGGAGGGGGAAGGTGAAGTAATCAAAAAATTTAAGATCTAGCTATATAAATAAGTTAGCTTAAATTTATTTTTGCTGTGACCTCCACCACCACTTGTTCAATAATTTCTAGATCTGAATTTTGCAAAAACAAATAAGATTATTGATTTACATGTATTTTTATAGCTTTGGACTCACAATTAATATGGAACATTATAAGAAAATTTTGGTTGTTTATTTTTTATTTTTTGGTTTAAAGCGAAAAAAACCATTGCGGTAATCATCACCTACAGAAAAAGATAGTATCAAATTTAAAATGTTCCTTAACAAAAACTTTTACTTCACAGACTGGTACTGGGGATCCGACTACCTACATGTAATCAAATTAACTTTATTTTTACTGTTCATATTACACAAATTGGGGAAATAAGAAAAAAGACCCTTGAATACTTAATTATCATCAGTGTCAAAAAGAACTAGAGTTGGTCAAGACTCTGATAGGAAAGATGAAAGAGAAGGATCTAACCCATGACCAAATTAAGAAAAATTTAGATTCAGCCAAGGTACCTCAGGATTGTTAACATACACACTCACTATCAGTTAGCCTCTGAGGGGAATTTATAAATATAACTTACCCAGAAATATAGACTTCAGGACCTTCGTCAGGACTTTCCATGCCTAAATCATCGTCAGAATTAACAGCAGAGTAATGGCCAATTGGAGAGGAGGGAGGCGTGAAAAAATCACCACTTCCAGTCTCTAAAACAGACACCAAGAAACATTTAAAAGATTAAAAAGAAATAAAAACACATTTACAAGATTTGTTTTAAAAGAATTCGACCTGAATTTCCACTCAGGAATAAATGAAACATGGGAGGTGATCTATGTAGGATGTGCATTTTTTCCATCTGTAGAGAGTATTAGTGAGTGAATTAAGCGTCTGTTGTATTATTATTTTGTGTGATATTGGGACATTTTCAACCTTGAGAACAGCCAAAAATCACAAATCCATGGAAGGAGTTTAAAAAACACTAAAATGTGATAGGAGTACTATGTTTGGCTAAGAAATCATGAATTAGATGTGAAGAATGAGATGATGTGCATGATGCAACTGGCAAGTCCCGCAGCTACAGGCCTGCTTCTTGTACCGCACAGCATATATAGGTTGCAGAGAACATCTAGATAGTTATTCTATGTTATGACAGTGGTGAAGAGTCATTTTTCACCAGTTACTTCCACAAACCATAATTATTCTAGTGCATTTTTATTGGTTACTAAACATCACATTTCAACCAAATTTGAAATAAATAGGTAAAGCTGACTGAAAAATTAAACAATAAATGGTAATCAATATTCTGGTACATTTATCTGAATTACTGATTATTACATTTCAGCAAATTTGAAATAAATCAGTGAGAAATTGAACGATTAATGTCCAATTAATTAATTAAACCAATAGACTTTTTCAGTGTTTTTAGCCTTGATTTTTGTAGTGGAAAATGCATATTATGTATTTTGGAGGATAAAATCCACATTTTTCTCTCCTTATGACATTGAGTAAACAAAATTTTTAAAATGAGATGTCACTAAAATAATTCTAAAATTAATGAAAATCAGTTAATTTGATTGAGTGCTTGCAACAGCAAAGTATTCCAAACGACTCTTAACAATTTTAGATCTTAAATGATACCATACTTATACATATATTTTGTTGACAATCACATATTAAATTTTAAAAAGGAATGAATTTAAAGATCATAAGTTCTAGTTTAACTCCATGTTTAACATATTTAATTTTATTGCATACAATATTCATCACAGATTGACTTTAGCCACTTCAAAAGTCCAGTAGACTGAATTCTAGAACTAACTGTACTGATTAGGGAATCTTATCTCTGCTTGATTCATTGAAACTCTGTGATTTTTTTAGATGGGAAAACGACATCGTTACAACACAGATTGCAGTTACCTATTGTCTATGAGGCTGACTTTTTGTCATCAAGGCTATGATGAAAAGATCATTGAATTAACCCAGGTGAATGAGTGGAGGATCTTGAGAAGAGATGATAGCTGGTCCTATCTGTTGACCACATGTCAGCAGATAAAATAAAGAGACAGGGACATGAATCAGCTTTAATTTTCAGAATCGTTACAGTTAAAAGCAATAAAGTATCTTTTACTGAGCTGGTAAGACTTACAACCAGCAATTGGTCTGTCCAGTTGTTCAAAATACCTAAAACTAATAGTATTGGTAGAATGAGACGACTGTTGGTTTTGTTCTTATGGCATATAAACAGCAGAACACCTCTTAGAGAGTCTGAGGTGTTTGCTCGATAAATATTCTGAATCTTCGATAAGCCCACTGAAATCTTAAGGCTTGTTGATCCAAAGATCCTCAAGGAGGAAGATTCAGAGTATATGAAAGAGCATTATAAGCAATGTTGACCCAATGTTCCTCAAGGAGGAAGAATCAGATTACTTGAAAAAGCCTGTAGTCGTAAGGGATGCTGATCCAAAGATCCTCAAGGAGGAAGATCTGTGAGGAATTATATGAAAATTTGGTATTTATCATCCTAACCAAAATTGAAGCTATGAGGTAAGTCCAGAAAGTAAGTTTCATTTTTATTTCTTCCCACAGTAGCGGTGCGATCACAGATCAGCTTATGCAAGGTACTTGCTCCGAGTCAAGGAGAAGAAGATGACACCATTTTGACATTGTTGTTAGTAATTTAGTCTGTGTAGTGCTTGTTGAGAATAGAGAAGTGATTGAAAATCCCACCGCTTGTGAGATTAGATCTGTAATTCGTTTTCTGAATGTGAAGCACACTAAACCAGTCAACATTCAGCAACAGATCAACTAGGTTTACAGAAAAAATACGATGAGTGATTCAATGATAAGGAGATGGGTCCGACAGTTCAATGAAGGATGTGATCTAGTGCACAATGACAAATGAAGTGGGCGTCCATCTTTGGTTAGTGATGAATTGGGTTGTCTAATACGAGAAAGGATTAAGAAAAACCATAAGTTTACTATTTCTGCTCATTCTATGGAATTTCCAGAAATTTCAATTCAACTTCTTCATGAAATTGTTTCTGTAAAACTGCTTTTTCAAAAACTTAGTGCTTGTTGGGTGCCAAAAACTCTTACAGAGTAAAACAAAAAATAGTGCCAGGGCAGTGACTTTTTGACACGTTACGACAAAGATGGTGACGACTTTCTAAGCAAAATAGTCACCGGGGATGAGACTTGGGTCACTCATGAAACCCTTGAATCAAAACAAAAATAAATGGAAAGCAAAGACTAAGGCTAAGTAAATTTTGACAACTCAAAAAATCATGTGCACAGTGATTTGGAACAGACACGGCATTTTACTGGTGCATGTTTTACCACGAGGTGAAACAATTAATACAAATGTTTACTGTGTTGCACAATACAGAATGTGCCGAGGAATGCTCATAAACAGTATTGTTTTGATTTATGACAATGCCTGATTTCACACTGCGAACGTGACACAACAACTCTTACAGGACTTTGGCTGGGACCAGTTTGACCACCCTCCTTACAGCCCTGACCTCACCCCTAGTAACTTCCATCTCTTTTTGCACCTGAAATTTCATTGGTGGTTTAAAATTCAACAACAATGATGAGCTCAAAAAACATGTTACCACATGGTTGACAACACAGCTGGCACCGTTTTATGAATAAGAAGTACAAAACCTTGTACCACGCTATAATAAGTGCCTACAAAATGGTGGGAGCTACGTAATTTAAGGTTAGTTGATTTTTTTGGAATAAATATTTTTTCAGTATCTGTACTAGTGTTGTTTTTATTACCAAACAAAACTTACTCTGGACGTACTTCATATTAACCTGATCGTACTAATATGGCTTTACAAAAAATTGACTTTCCCCAACTTAACTTATAATGTTGTATACGAGCATTTAGTATTTCCAATGGCTCGATGTCTCTCATAAGTTGACTTCGCCAGGGACAAGTAATTCCGAAATTTTAGGATGTGTGGCAGTGTCACATCAGGCTACAATTCCCTTCTGAGTGTGTCTCTTGCCGTGTTTGGATAACAACAGCAAAACAAGATATGCTCGATGGTTTCTTCCTTCTCACAAGTAATACACAATGCTGAGTCAGTCAGGTTGAACCTCTACAAGTAGGACTGAGTTACTAGGTGTCCTGTTCTTGCTCTAGGCGCAAAGGTAAACTACCAATTGAGAAATTCCACAGTAAAGTGATTTATCTGTTGGTGTAGGTTGAATTTTTAAATCAGGTGGTGCCCGCTAGTTGATGTTTCCTAACGTTTTATCCAGAATTTATTGAACTCTCTCTTTCCATATGCAATGGATGCGACTAGTTGAGCAGGTTGCAGTTCACAAGCCGAATTCATCAGTTTGTCTGCTTCTTCGTTGCCATGTATACCACAGTAATCAGTATCTACTAAAACTGAGGTCTTTATCAGCAAGTTTTCTTAGGATTGTATGTATTTCTGTAGTACGAGGGGTATAGCTGTGTGTATTGTGATCTTTCATCAGTTGCAATGCACCTCTTGAGTCAGTCTCTTTATTTGTAGATATCAACATTAGAGGATTACAACAGCATTGATAGACATAAGTTAGCTGTATCTGTACTAGATGTGGGGTGGCATGGAAACTGATACCTTAGTTCTTGAGTTTTGGTCATAATACACAGTACCTGGTTTTCCAAAGTTTTCCTTGGCAGATCCATCAGTCAAAAATCAAGGCGTGATCCTTATACTTCTCGAAAATATATTCCGTAGTTGTTGCCAGGATGTTCATTGTAATGTCTTTTTTTTTTTTATTAATTCCAGGTATATCTCACTCATACAATGTTTATCTTTCCATATAACCATGGCGGAGTAAATGTTTTGGTTGGTATTTTTTCTGGTGATTTTGAACTTATCTGACCATTTAGTTCTATTGTAATAACATGGAAGGATTGTTTAATTACTGTGGTCTTCTCAAAATTTTGGGCTGGGTGGTTCTGACGAAGAGTTTGAATTTTTTGATTCTTAATCCATACACATTTTAAGATATTTAGGTCTTGAAGGCTCCACACCCAGTTCTATCTCCATGGCATATACTTGTGGCTCTGCAGCATCCTAAACATATTCTCAGTGCACAATTTTGAATTACAGATAGTTTTTTAATGTGGCTGGTTGTAGCATCACTCCAGACTTCACAACAGTAACTCTTTTTTATCCTTATTTAGGTTAGATAGAATTGCCAAAGGATAGGAGTATCTGCTCCCTAAGTCTTACTGGAGATGACTTTTAAGGTGTTGAGTCTCTTTGAGAACTATCTTTGTAGGTACTGAATATGTTCTTTCCATCATAGTTTGGGATCAAAGATCACTTTTAGAATCCTTGAATTGAGGTTGTATTGTAGGTCAGAGCCATTGAGAGAAATCATTGGTCTGAAACTTTTTAAAAGGTACCTTCTGGTAAAGATAGAGGTCTCTGTATTGCTTTCAGAAATTTTAAGATTCTATTTTGACGTCCAGTTTGAGATCTTGTTTATAGTTTTTTGGACATTTTGAGTTGCTACTGAAGGATCTTTGTTTGTAGACCACACAGTTACATCATCAGTCACTATTAATGTAATTAACAATATCCACTATTAATGTAATGAGAGCAAGTCACACAATACTGGAGATAATTGAAGTTAATGAAAAATAAAAAATAAAATAATAAAGCCAAAAATGTCACTGAAATTTTGTTTATTTCAGTTCATTTCTTTCCTATAATTTAACTAAAAGATAAAGTTCAATACTTGTTAATTTTTTCTGCAACTAGTTAGTGAACAACCAACCAACCAGTAATAAAAATAGACAAATTTGCCAGGTTTGGCAGGCAAGCAATATTTTATATCGGGTTAGTAAACTCTGGTCTGTACGTACAGCTAGTTTGATCAAGCACTAAATTAGGTAGACTGAACTTTATTATTTAAAAAATTATGTTTTAAATATTAGGACTTATTGAGGTTATAGACCTTCTTACCTCAGAAGATTGCCAAAAACAGAATTTTGACCTAAAATAACAATAACGATAAGATGGAAAGGTGTAATTTATTTTAGTGACTTTAATTAATTATGATGATAATTTTTCTTGTCTTATCAAAAGATGTTACACATGACCGTAATATGAACTTTTTGACTTAGCCCCTGAACACCGAAACTGAAAATGTGTGTTCATAGATGAACACCTCACTACAAAGAAGATTTTTGCAAGCTGTGACTAGCTATCATAATTAATAACAATAGTTGTTAGGGATGCAAAGTTTCTTTTCAGTTGCTCAGTATATAGTGAAATTAGTAATATTACTCACCAGACTCATCAGATTCCTCACCAGAACTAGGTTCACAACAATCTCCAGTATTGACTGAATCATTACAACCAATATTGTCTTTTGCATCTTCTGTAAATATAGAAATAATATTTATGTATATATTCTTATTTCTTGGAATGTCAAAGGGCTGTTTACTACTAATAACAATAGATATAAATAAACTGTACAAAATCATTATATAAACTGTCTCATTCATCCATTCTGAAACAAAACCAAAACTGATCGTCATCGAAATATCAGTTTAGTAGTTGTCAATCGAAAAATGAAAACGGTTGATGTCATTTTTAAATTAAAAAATAAATGTATATATATATATATATATATATATAATATTTAAATAAGTGCCTAAACTTCCTTTGCTTGTGCCATAAACACATCCTCAGCATAAATCGCAATCGATTAAAAATGAGGTTTTAATGACAGCACTCAAACTTCATTTTTGTGTTTTGCCAATTATTCCTGAGCCAACATATTTTTTTACATGTGATTTTACACATGTGTTTGGGTCATTAATTTACATTTCATTAAAATTTGAATAACATCAGTAAAGCTGATTTTGAAATATAATCTATTTTATAAGAGCTCCATTGCAAATTTTTATCAACAACTCAGGAACCAGTATTATTTGGAGAGGTGGTGACCAATACATTTGTTTGAATCCTTAGAGTGCACGCTTGAGGAAAATTTTATCAAATTCTTTGGAACTGTTTTCAGAAAATCATAATTTTGCTTTTTCTTAGGGCAGCTAACTATACATTTTGAGGGAGGGAGGAAGGGAGGGAGGGAGGGGGAGAGGGAGGGGGAGAGGAGAGAGAGAGAGAGAGAGAGAGAGAGAGAGAGAGAGAGAGAGAGAGAGAGAGAGAGAGAGAGAGAGAGAGAGAGAGAGAGAGAGAGAGAGAGAGAGAGAGAGAGATCTAATCCAAGACTATATGAAAAAAGGTGTCCAACTGAGGTTGCCCCACATCATGAACCCTTGAGGGTATTTTTCTTAAAAAATTATGAGAAAATTTCACAAATATGACAAACATTGCACAAATCTTTTTACATAACCTTCAAATTAAAACCGTTATTGTTATTAACAATATTGATTTAAAAACATGCTTTTTAAAATATGATCATGATTAAAATATAGACTCACCATACTCATCAGAATTAAATATAAGTTTTTTATGAACAGAGACGTTGTGTTCAAAATGCCTTCTTTCTAACTTGACCTGTTCCCAGCTACACTGACATGATTCCTTCTGTGTCCAAATCTCTTCACACTGTTGTTCTGTAGTATCAGGTAAGGGTGGTTTTGTAGTTGACTTCAACTCTTCAAGTGCTTTTAGTATACTTTTTGATATACAAAGTATAGCTTGTACAACTAGTTTTCTATTTATCTTTGTACGGTAAGTAACTCCTCTTCGTCTGGAGATTTCACGCAACGATATATCGTCTTCATCTGATGATGAATACTCTGCATCAGATTTTCTATAAGACAAACACTTAAGATTAGTTTACAGTAATGAGGATAGAAAGAAATAGAATACAAAAACATTGTACCAACTTTCAAATACTTATACACAAACTAAGAAACAAAAACATTCATGATTATCTCACAGAATTAAGATTTTATTAGGAAAAAAAAAAATTAAACCATGAATAATATCTAATAAGGTGAATATCTTGAATTTATATTTTCACTTAAAGTAAAAAGAAAAAATCACTTGATACAATTTTCATTAGCCTAAATAATTTTTTACTTAAAAAGTGGAAATTCGCTCAAAAGTTAGGCCTATTTAGAAAAAAAATCACCAAAAATACTAATGTTATGGGAAAACACAACTTCTTTACATCATTTTTCTCAAAAAAGTGCATAGAATTTACCTGTGTAATTAAACAAAAGTTGAATTTATTATATCAGGAATCAAAAATTCTTTCAAAAATCGAAGCCAAAACTCCACATAAAAGTTTTTAAATTTTTTCAAGATATAGGCCTACAAGAGATTTGTAATATAGTTGTGGATAAAAGTTGGTAAAAATTTAAAAAAATTATTTAAAAAATAAATAAGTAAATAAATTAGTTTCTTTGTACTAACCAACAAAAAGTTTTGCATCCTAGGCTAGGTTAGGCCTGTTATGTAATAAATAAATACACTGAAAATATTAAAATTCACTCAAAAAAATACACTCTAGAAACACTAACACAAATATTATAACTCGTATAAACAAATTATAATAAAATAAATCACTCTAAATAACAAAATAACTTTACATAATAGAGCAACCTACGATAACATACACATAAGATGACAATAAACATGCAAGTAAGTCAGATCGAGTTGGTTGGTTTACGCTTAGTTAGAAAGGACACCTTTTAATATTCACTGCTAAATATATATCACACCTATGAACTAGATCTTTATTCCAAGTTATTCTAAATATCTTCTTCGCAGTAGTACAAAGAATGAAAGGAATATATATAAAAAATTTTAAAAAATCTTTAAAGTTCGTTAGGCATTCCCAAGAGCAAACAGGAAAGACTAAATTTTTGAAACACTTCCTAGAATGTATATCTCGTAAAATATAAAACGTACGATAATTTTGAATACATAGTTCAAAGAGAAGAAATACTATAAGATATGTTCAACTTATGGTATTTGGACAAGAATTACCATTTACAAAAATTATATGATCCATGAGTTCACATTTTCTTATATAATGCCATTCCATCAGTTGCATCGCTCTTGCAAAAAAATATAAAACTTTATCGAATTCTTGAATTTTTATCTTTCGAGAGAAGGATTTTGGGAAACATGATTATGAAAGATTGCACATTACCTTTACAATGATATATTACAGATTTCAATAAAATAATTTTTTTTATTAGGCTCAAAGTTGAATTGAAAAAAATGTGATTTTTAGCGTGTTAAAATGATTGATTTTGTTTAATTTTTATATATTAAAAACTATAAAAGTTAAAAGATTTTGAAAGCACAGATCGAAACAGGAAGATTTGATCTATAGAACAGTGTTATGATTTTGTTAAACAGAAATATGGATTTGTGAAAATTAGAGAAAGAATGATGTAATTTATGTTTCACAACAGCACAATTTTTCTTTACTCGTTTGTGGCAAAATACATAAACTTTATCAATTAAATCAATATTATTTACAACTTTTATGGTATTTTTTTTGCATGATTATGCATCTATGGAATATTAGCTTTCCAACAGTATTTTATTTATTGCAATAGGATGATTCTAAGTGGGCAAAATGTTGAATTGCAAAAAATGCTTTTGGGCCGATAAACGAAACCATACATCATTTATCTGCCTGTACCTAAAGGCAGTTGGAGGGCTAAAAGACTTTACAGAATAACAAGTGGTCCAATTTATTGCATATCAGAAGGTGATCCTTTTCATTATGGAAAATGAACAAAGAAAATAATTTAAAGGCTCCAGAGATACGTCAATTGTTGTCATAAAATTTGGTGCCTCAAGGTTATTTCCAATCAAGATCTTTGAGAGATCAAAAATCCAGTGCATATACTACTGAAGAAAATGAAGATGGATGAGGCAAATTCTGTGGAAGCCACAAGAAGTTATTGCCAGGTAGGCTCTCTATTGGAATCAGCAAGGAAGTCGGAAGAGAGGCAGGCCAAGAATTATTTGAAGGTGAAAGGTGGAGTATTGAAAAGCACATATCAGCTGTAAATACAACTTGGGAACAAGTAAAGGCTATGGCATAGGACTGGTGTTATATTGTAGAAGTCTTATGTTCTGCACTGAAAGAATGATAGGAATTAAGTTATCTATTATTACCACACACATTCTATTATAAACTCTAAGAACATTATATAAATAAGTTTGTTTCAATGTAAACTACAATAATATAACTTTAAATTTCATAAAAGTCTTCACGTTGGAATGCCAAATATAATTATACACTTTGTATTTTATTTATGGAATGAAATGCTCACATTTGAAGTCAAACTATAACAAAGATATGTCTATTTAATACAGACTTTACCTTTTTATATCTGGTAAAATAATTTAAAAATATATATATAATAAATAAATCTGTGTTCTTTAATTACAAACAAATAAATATTCAATATTAAGGAATGTCGTTTTGACATGAATATATTTACAAATTGTTACAGAATAAATAGATTGCTCAGAATTGTTCATTAGCTTTTATAAACAACACTTTATCTCGGGGTTCGGATTGGTGCCGTCTTTTCCCAAGCTTAATTAAGTATTAACAAAAAAAACATATATAGATATCTAGTTTTAGACACAAAAGGGGAATCAGATAATAATAAAATGTCAATTGGTGGAGTGTAGTATGGGTGACTGAAAGTACATATGGGAAACACTGGATTAATAGTTCAGGCTACAATTATCATTTAATTGTGCAGGTAAATAATGTTCAAGAATATCAAGTTTATGCTATAGTCTGTGTTTTCACTACTAGTCTAAAGGGATTCACAACTTAGCTTAGTAATAATTGGAAAGATCTCACCATAGGTTAATGTTTTTTCTTTTTTTTTTTTTTTTATAGTATTACTTGTTTTTTTGGTTAGATTAGCATATCTTGGATTAAACCTTTTGGATTCTTCCTTCCGTTGTCTGGTATAGCTTCAATGGTTAATTTCGGTTTAAATTATTAATTTTTTTTACTTATGTATAACAGACCAAATGGGCAACTGATTACTCTGACAGCTCTCACAAGAATGAAAAATAATTAACTGTTGTTACACTCCCGGAACTTTCACGCACTTGCTTATTAGATATTGCACTTTGGAGTAGTGGTGTTTGTGTGTGTGTATTGGGGAATTAGTTCAAATTTTGGTCTCTTGTATGTATGATTAGTATTTATTTTATAGTATTAGGAAATAATAGTTACATTAAATAAAATACTTAAATAACTCCATATTACTGGTACCTCATTTTATATCTAATTTTTGATGTTCAGAACTTAAAGAAATTAACAAATATGATTTCATTTTCATATTTGGTGAAAACTTGTGGACCAATCACAGACGAGTTCTCCCGTAGTAGGCGTGATTACCATAATATAAGATGTCTTCCGTGGTACATTGTAAATAAGTTTTGAGTTGTTTTTCTGGTTGTCCTGTTTTAACGGTATGTTTTTGATAATTTTGTCAAAGACTTTTTATAAAAATATCCATTCTGTCTATAGGCTTTATCACTTTTTATCTGGAGTTTATAGTTCTCATGTAAATTGCATTTCTTTGCGGTTCCCGCTTTGATATTGATGTTTGTTGGGCAAAGATTTTGACCTTTAATTATAGATATTTAATGAATAGTTTAGTTTAGAGCAAAAGTAGTAATTTTCCTGGAAGGATGTATGAATTTTGCGCGATTTTGATATGAGAAGTGTATGTCGAAAATATCGGGAAGTAATTTTAATTAGTTCATTTCTGATTTGAAATCGGATTATTTAACATGTTTGCATCTTTTCTGGGAGTTCGCATATTTCCCGCTAGGTGTCGTTAAGTTACAAGTTTAGGTATGAAATCCTTGAGATCGTTTCTTCTTCTGGTTATTTTAATACAACTATTTATTTATATAATAAATTTTTATAATATATTTTGAATTGTTACAAAACATAACGAAGGGGCTAATTGTTCCTCTATGCAAGTAACTTCTAAAATGATTCGTTTGCAGTATGGTATATATGAATACACATTTGAAAGACCTTTTAAACATATCATAGGACCATGAATGATGCTGAGCTTAGAACACACTATGAGAGCACTAAAAATAGCTTTTCCAATATGACCAATCATACAGTATGTTAAAATAAAAACGATTTTCTTAGTTTAAAAAAAATCATAGATTCTATATAATATAAATTATTTCTGTACAAGGTATTTCTAACTTACCTTGAAATATTCTGTTGAATAATATCACTGATAGCAATGATTTCATGCGGTTCCGACTGAATAATCCTTTGAGCAACACAATAACCTAACCTCGAATGTAATTTAGAAAAATCAAAACTAGAAAAACGACTATTACTGATACACGAACTCACAACACTACAAAACTGTTGAACTTCTTTATTGAAAAAATCACTTCCACTATCTATGTTACGCTGAAGACTGTCTGATATCCTTTTGGCAAAAGTCTGAAAAAAAGAGAGGATTTATTTAATTAAAAAGAATAATATATGTGTAGTATTAGACAAACTAAACTACTAGGGAAGGGATATCTAGAAAGTAAGTTCCATGGGCTATTAATTAAAAAAAAAAAGAAAAAAAAGAAGAATATCAGAAGGTCCAGCTGACAGGAATTCATTAAAAATTCCATGCAATTCCCGATTTTTCCTCGTACATCCTGAAAATCTCCTATACATATAGTCCTACAAACCAGGAAGGGTGAAGGGTGTATACACAAGAATTTGATTTTAACTTTGAAAAATATAATATTTCAGAAATTATAATTTTATACTAGTACAGTAATAAATTAATTTTATTTGATTACATTGTTGTACTAGTATGTATGTTATTATTGAAATATTGTATCCACATGTAAAACAAAAATGCAGGACTCACGGGATGCAAAATAATTCAATTTTAACAATTTGTTACAGCTCTAAAAATATGTAATATAATGAACATGTTTATTCAGTGTATGAATAATTAATGAAAAGAGAGTTAGATTGTATTAATGTAGATTGCTTCCAGTATAATATCGCTTGCTTCCGACATTTGGTAATATTAGTCCTATTTAATAGATAATATGAGAAAAGTTTCAGATAGAAGAAATAATAAAAATAGATTTCCATTTTCGTATTTATATATTACATTAACTATTCTTTACGTTGCCTATAAATTATAGAATTATGTACTTCGTTATAAATTTGAATTTATTGAAATTATAATAATGATTTATCATATCGTTAGTCTGTTACCAAGAATAGAGATTATTTTTTATAATTTTTGGCAGATTTTAGTATTTATTACCAACAACCATATAATAAATAAGGTTGATTATTTAAATCCAAATCTTCCTCAAGTTGTATTAGATAGAATGGAGAAATAGGTTTAAAAATAATTAAGTTAATAATTTTATTTAACTGTAGTACAGACGAAATTTTGTAAAGGCCTAAACATTGGAGGTCGAAGATGTATTTTACTTTGTTAATTCTGTTTATACATGTTACAAAAAAAACAAGGTGTCGAATTTCAAGAATATAAAATACAATTTGTTTACTTATATTTTTTTTAAAATTGAAATTAATTTTGTTTCCATTCCAACTGCCCACTCTAAATTCCTAGGGTGGTGGGCCATTTTGTGCATTTTTTAAGTTTTTTTTTTTTAATACATAAAAAATAGTAATACATACAAAACACACAACTTGTTATACATCATTTTTCTTAGAAAGATGGATAGAATTTATCTGTGTAAAAATTTTTCATGTTGTTTGTAACATAACAATAAATAACATCTTTCACGGATAGAAAGGGAAAAGTTTAGACGTAAGTTATAAGTATATTATCAGTTTTTACTTTCTTTCATATATCTTATCAACTCTCTTGATCAACTGTTGTTCCTCTTGTGACCCTGACGCCATTAATGTAATTGAGGAATTTAAACTTGGGTATTTATATGATGTTCTTTTCTTTCTATTTTTTGTAAAGTGATGATGACCGCGAAGTTTTTTGCCTTTAAATAAGGAAAAAATCGCAAAATCGTATATACTTAAATTTTCTTTTAATTACCTTGAGTTTTTTTGTCCACCTACAATCTTTTTATTTCATTTAGAATTACTGGTTTCGACAGATCACTGTCATCATCAGATTATTACACTTTTTTGAATGAAAACATATATAAAAGTACAAGGTTTATATAAAAAAACATCTAAATTGAATTAATTCACGTCAAAGTACACAATATGAAACACCAAATAGCCACACAAAAACATATCACAGACACGACAACATAAATCATAGTAGTAATTAATCAATTTATTATCAAGAGTCACCTCTAAAAACTTTATAGTGAATCCTGCTTCTGAATAATAGTCATATGTTTATGAATCTCGTAGTATTTATTTATTTTGAAATTCTGAGATTAAATTTAATATGGGTTCTTCATATTATACATAATTGAAAACTGCTATTCTGTATCTATCAACTATTTCAATATTATTATCTAAATACAGTTTCAACATTATTATACTATGTATACTCCATAAAAGCTTTATAAATATTTTAAATAATTAAACTTTGAATACTAAAATGAAACAAATAAAAAACTTATTCTTACCTGACAATATCTGTCCATGAAAAGATAATTACTAACAAAATACTGCTGATTCTGAACATTGTTGGTTTTGACACTGTGCGAGACATCTCCAATGACACCATGGTGAGGCGGAGGAGGTACTGATCTTGGAGGAGGAAGAGGCGGAGGTGCAGAAGGCTGATTCGAGGTCAACACTTTCCCTTCACTATTAAGTATACATGCTTTGAAAGCAACGCACAATTCAGAAATAGGACTAAGTGGATAGATTTCGTCATTTAGATGATTCTCTGTTTGTGCAGATTTAATTGGAGATGATTTCTCAGGTGATGGTGGTGTCACTGCGGAGGAATCTTCATCGTCACTGTCATGGCTTGCCTATGGAAAATATTTTTTTTAATTTTTAAAGGCAAAAAACCATAAATACAAAACCAACAACTTTTACAAATTGAGAAGATAAGATAGAAGAAAAGAAATCCCTAGTTCAACTACTTTAATAACATTAGAAAAGAACAAGAGTTGGTAAGGAGAGACCTGATAGGAAAGATGAAAGAGAAGGATTTAACATTAAATTAAATGAAGAAAAGTGTAGAACCACTTAAGAGTTCCTTTGGATTGTCACAACTATACTCTCACTGCGAGTCACTGAAAGGTATGTCATGTACTAACTACACTATTATTATACTAATTCACTAATCACTATAATAAATGTAAAGCAACCATCTTAATGAACAATGAGGGGTAATAATTAATAAATCTATACAAAATATTAATTTAAATAAAACAAAATATCTAAACGGAAAGAATTGAAGTTAAAATTTGTGTTCACGCTTATGTTATAAACTAATCAACATTATATTCATAGAAACACATATATTATTTAAATTATATATTATATACTTTCTCACATACACATAGTATAAAATTATGTGATAGGTTACCAAACAAATCAAATGTTCAGGTACACCCAATAAAAAATAAAAAAAAGAATGTTTAAAGAATGATGTCTGGCATATTTCCAGTGTTCTAAAGCCCAAACATGTGGACCAATTTTAATTCAATTTGGTGGCCATATTTTGGTTAGTTTCATTCACTTTTTGTATAACCAAAATTTAGGATTAGCTGCCATAACGAAAAAAATAAATATAACTTTAAATAAACTGAAACAATTTTTATTAAATTTTGTTCACACATAGCCTAAGGACTTAAACAAAACGTATTGGTCACCATATCTGCAAAAATGCTGGTTCGTGCCGTGATTTATAGATAAAAAACAAATAATCATAATTGGGGCTAGTATAAAAGATGTAATTCCTCAAAATTGACTCTACTGATTTCGTTCAAATTTTAGTGAAATGACACAAGTTTTATGAATGACACAAATCAGTGATAACAGTAAATAAAAATTATTATGATTCAGGAATATTTGGCAAAAACAAAAATGAACCTTGATTGCCAACATTAACCCCTAGAAGCGGCACCGACCCGTAGACGTAGTTTATCGACCGGAAAACACGTATTTTGCAATTCAACATTACGCCCCAGATTATGTCCAGCTCAATATATTGGCCTAACCACAGATATCTTAAAAGCACAAGGATGAATGACCTGGTGTCAAAACCATGGATATAGAGAAACCAACTGCACAACATGTAGCAACCCAGAACGTTACCACTTTTGATGATTGCTTCATGACAAAAATTATAAAATCACTCTTTCCAGAATGAACCCCTCAAGAACCAAGAAGATAGGAACTACCTCATCAATGGGTCACAAAATCTACCAACATGAACTTGGTCGTCATTTTGAATAATTTTTATATCTCAATAACTATGAGAGCTCGATAATTTGGAATGCACAGTTCGAAAAAGGAAGAAAAATAATAATTTAATGACACTGTAGATTAATTGGGCAGAAATTCGGACTTATGAAAAATATACAAACTATGACATAATTTTGTGTTATGTTGAGACGAATGTTCACTTGTAACTCCCTAGGGACAAATCACACCAACTACATCAATTTATTAGATATTTTTCTTACTTTTCATGAACTTTTGTTTATATGATTATGAAAGTGTGGAACATTAGCTTTACAATGGTACCTAAATTATTGTGATAGGACTATTTTTAGAAGAAGAAATGTTGAATTGAAAAAAAAGTGATGTTTATGACTGAGTCAAAAAAGCATTTTAGAGTTAATAGTTTTTTAATATTTGTCGTTAAAAACAATGAACAGCTGCAATTATGAAAATGTATAACATGAAATCTTAGTTTTTGGTATTCTGGTAAAACATTACGATAAATATGTATATCAAATCTATAACACAACATAAATATTTTTTGGATCGTATGTAAATATTTAATTTTTTATGAGAATATATGAACAAAGAGAATCATAAAATTCAAAAATCTGAGTTTATAAGTTACAAAATATTATTTTATATTGGTTAGATTTTGTATGGACAGGAGACAGGCTTACCTTGGAAAATGGTCCTTGGTATTACCTAATAGTACATAAGTAAGAAAACACACACACAAAAACACTGCCTTCTTCTTAACCCTCCAACTGGCAATGTTAATTGTCTTGAAAATTCTTCGTTTGTTAAAAAATTAATTAAATATATTATTTCTATACAAAACCTAACTTATAAGATATCATTTTTCTCAGAAAGATGCATAGAATCCATCTATGCAATAAAAATTTTTTGAATCGGTTTTGGAGTAAGTATGTTACATGTCAAAAACGAAGTTACCAATTTTCAGGAAAAACCTGTATATTCCAAAATCAATAGCTTACTACCTTTTTCTAAGATATACAAAAGTTATGTGTAATATTTTTGAATATATTTAGGGGGAAAAAAATAAAATTTGTTATGTTATCAAAAAAACAAAAAATAGTTTACGAAAAAATGTAAAATGATAATTTTTTTTTCAAAAAATTATTAAAAATAGTAGAATATTTATCTTATACAAAAGTTCTATATCTCATTATGTTCAGAAAGGTGCATAGAATGTAGGTGTGTAGTGAAAAAAAAAGTTAGATGTATCACATTTGGTGTTTTTTGGTCAAATACCAAAAAATCGAAGAGTAACGGAGCAGAAATTTCACAAAAATGGTAATGAATAATATATACTAATAGATTTTTAGGATTTTTTTCAACCATTTCTTGAGATTTGTCATATATTTGTGAATATATTTAGGGGGGGGGAAATAATAATATGTTACATTTTCTAAATAAAAATACCGTTTTTCCCTAAAAAGGTAACTTTTACAAGTGAGGTTAGGTTTGTAACCTCCACAATTTAGACTCACTAGTACCAATTTGAAGATAGATCAAAGACGAAACCTTTAGATTTAACTAAGAAAATATATACTTTACAAAGAATAACACACATATTCACTTTTATAATCATATAAAACACTATATATAAGACAATTTGCATATAGCCTAAACTAACCTTTACCGGCCTAGGTTATCGCAAATAAGAACGTTCAAAAACCAAACTATCACTCAAAAACATAAGCTTTAGATATAAAAACACATATATTGTAACTTGTATACACAATTTATATACAATTTGTATACACAAACCTTCAAAATAACAAAAATCTAATCCCAAAACCAATATGTGCTACGCCTAATATTATAGGTATTTACGTCACACATTTGCTACATTTCGAGATAAAAATCAAGCCTCTTAGTAAGTTTTTGCCCTATGTCGAGTGGTACCAACTTATAGAATGGAATTTCCCCTACAACTTAGTGTAAAGAAATATAAGAAATATAATATTAGAAACCAAAGAGAAATGCAAACCTAATGCCAACCAAATTTCGTCTCGTCAAGTTTGTTCTACGTTCAAGTAGGAATATCTCTGGATCTATGAGACGCAGAAAAATTTATAATCTATGGTTGGAAAGAGAAACATGTGATCTATAGAACAGTGTTTTAGTTGACTTCAATGACAGATAAATAGAGTTGGAATTATATAGGGAAAAATGGCGTCGCGCTAACTAAAAGGCGCAGAGTTCAAATCTACGATTTTACGCATCAAAAATATGCGAACTTCACCAATTTTTGGAATATTATTTATAACGTTTTGTGGTATTTTTTTGCATGATTATGCATCTACGGAACATTAGCTTTCCAACGGTATTTTATTTATTGCGATCGGATAATTTTAAGTGGGCGTAACGTTGAATGGCAAAATACGTGATTAAAAGTTAGTGAAATCACTTCGGAGCACGTTGGCGACCTACTGTAGATCGCCGTGCCACTTGGAGGGTTAACTATACTGATTGAGAAAGTGAACAGTGTTTAAGAAATATTTCAAAACTATAGTGTTTTTTGTGTGTGTTTTCTTACTTATGTACTATTAGGTAATATCAAGGACTATTTTCCAAGGTAAGCCTGTCTCCTGTCCATACAAAATCTAACCAATCTAATAGGCTATGTGCCCTATTAAATTCTAACCTAAAAACAAAATATTATTTTAAATTGTTCAAAATTTATTAAATCAAATCACCAATTTATTTTTATTCATATCATTAATATTTACTTAATCGTTGGGCTCGTGGCTGCTCCAATATTATTTATTATTGTCTATTTCAGTTTATATAAATATACACAAATATAGAGTCTTATCTTGGAATTGGGGATGGTGCCGGCTTTTTTCCAGGATGGATAATGGTAAAAAAAAAACATATAATTATGAGAGAGAGAAATTTGGATAAACTACAAATAGTTAAAAACAAATACAATAGTTCACATTCTAATTCATTGAATGTAGGATTGATTGTAGTAGTCCGTTTTCAAACTATATATATTTTTTTTTACTTTACCACTTATTAGATATAGAAAAGAGAAAGTAAAGTGATGTAGAATTTGTGTGTAGATATATCAGATTTGAGGTTTCCCCCACCCCCTCCTCCAAGTCTAAAAAAATGATTTCAGAATGATTTTTACTTGGTATATTTTGACCAATTACAGGATTTTTTTTTTTGATAATTCAAAATTGGAGAGTAGCTGGCATAAGAGGGAAAAAAACACAAAATATTGATTTTTAACAAATAAGCTCTAACAATTTCGATTATATTTTCCTCAAGTATATTTCTAAGGAACCAAACAAAACGTATTGGTCTACACTTTTGCAAAAAAAAAAAATCTTTGGCCATGGAGATTAATTTCTAAAAATTGGTTCTACCGACTTCGTTCAAATTTTATTAAAAAATAGGAAGAATAGTGAACCAAACCTGTGTACAAAATTGCAATTCAGATTCAGGAATAATTAGCATAAATACAAAAATGAATTCTGACCACAGCCATTAATCAAATACAACTTCACTGAGGACACGTTTATGGAACAAGCAAAGCAAGTTTAGGCCCTTATTAAAATATGTATATATTTTCAAAGATACTTTCACGATTTTTTTTTTTTTATTGGCATCTACCGAAATTATGTTTTTGGTGACAATTAGTTGTGGTTATTTTTATTTGGTTTTGGATGGGCGAGTGGGAAAGATAGTGCAATGTTTACTTATTTTGTAAAAAATATAGTTTCTTCCAGTATAACTAGTAAATACTAACCTGTTTGAAACGGTTTTTTAAATATTCTTCTAACAACTGAAGCCCTTCAGCTGTGCTAAAATCCGTATATGCGTTTAAAAATGGCCAATATTCTTTCCATGAAACTTTCCAATCATGCGCCAATACTCTGCAAAACCAATTAATCTAAATTTTAGTATCTATAAACATTAGTCTATAAATTATTATTTTTATTTATTAAAAAGGAAAAGCAAAAAATAACAACAAAATCAGATCTTATGTACAGACTGAAAGACAAACTTATAGATTCAGTATCCACTCAATAGTGAATATGGCAAAAAATTCACGTTTAAAATGAAAAGGAATTTTGAGACACCTTGATAAAATAACTTTATATATCCTAAATTACAAACAGATTAAAAAATACTAGGATTAAATATTATTTAAAGAACATATACATCAATAAAATTTCAAAATAATTATTTATGATTTCAACTAGATAACTAACAAAATACTACGAAAGCAGACCATGCTGCATAAGTAAAAGGCCAATTAAAGCCAACCATTTATTTTCCTACTGAACTTGCTCACTGAGTAGAAAGATTCGGACATGATGGCTTTTCAGTCAGGTAATATGTGGTTAGCACAACGAAATTGCCATCACCGTTGTTCAACTTTTCGCTACTAATTGTAACTTCCCAACTTTTCTCATGAAGCTTGGTCAACTCCAGCTTTGAACTTTGGATCGAACCCATAGTGGTGACTACTAGTAGACTAGCAGGGGGCTCAGAATTGAGGTAATTCCAGAGAAAATAGTCGTATACTGTCAGATCTGGAAAACAAGTCGGCCATGGAAAGTCTCCTCCTGTAAGTATCACATAGTCTGAAAACATTTCTCAAATCATCACCATGGATAGTATAATGATTTGCCCCATCCTTCAGGTTCAAGTAAGTCCTGTAACATTGTTGTGAAGGCCCTTGTGACTCAATGATGATCTACTCTAGGCTTGTGTAGGAATCTTTTTAAAGGCTTTCTACACTTGTCTGTCTTAACATGGTAGACCTTGGCTGGGAACCAGGATTCTTATAAGTTAGTATAGTAGAGGTTCTGCTATTTCCAGTAGTATATTACTTGTCTACGTTTGGTGGGTTTAAAATCAGTAAGTTAGGCCGTGAAATTCAACTTCTGAGAAGTAACCGTGACAGGACAGCATTGTACATTAGATATTGCATTGAATAAGTGCGGTATTTTAGTTTTTCTTTTTTGTAAGTGTTTATTTGTGAATTTAGTTAGTGAAGACAAGTCAATACATATATATTTGTGAAAATATATAATAAATAGAATTTATAATACGAAGTTTATTATTTCAAGTGAATATTATTTCAGTGAAGTTAATATTTAAGCTTTGTTTTGGGTTAGGCCTAGCCCATCATTTTGTGTTTACACAGTACAACGTTACTCTACCAGCCGTCGATAGTCCGGACCCCATGTAATCTGGCCTAATTCTAAAAATTTTAATTAACAGAAAAACATGATTGCATTTGAACAAAAATTAAATGGCATTGTGTTATTATAGTTAAAAACCCAGTACGTTGTACATACCTACATATTAAAACACATTACAGTAGTACAGTATGTACTGTATGTAATGATTGTAAATGATTTTAATGATTCATTAAATACTGATTGTATTTCAAAAGAAGTTTTGTTTTATCTCATGTTGTATAATATGCAGACGAAACTGCACGGGCAAAATTGATTTTGGAACGGAACTCGCAACCCAAATACCTGCACACGTACAATAAAATAATGTGAAGGTCAACGCTCTATCCACTTCCACCCCTTCTACCATTTTCTCAGTCGTAAACAAAACATTCAGTCCAGTCTAGTCATTACACTTCGTTTGGGTAGATGACACACGTTTTCGTTATTGTTACAGTAGCGTTATGTTTTACATTGCGTCAGTACAGTAACGGTTGTTGTGGCGCTAAGTGTTGTGTAAGTACAGTAACGTTAACTTTTCAAGTTTGGAAGAAAGTAATCATGAATGAGTGAAAAAAGAATTGTGTGACCATGAAACAAAAGCATGCTGCTTTAAGAAGATTAGATGCAAGGGCATCAGCAAAGAAAATTGCACAAGACTATAATGTGGGAAAATATACGGTCGGAGATTAGAAAAAAAAGCAAAGAAATTGAAAAATGGTGTTTGACCCAAGTTTCGATGAGTGGCATCAAGAAAAGAAAAACAATGAAAAAAGGAGGCTTTGAAGAATTAGGCTTTCCTTTGTTCTTATGGTTTGTACAAAACAGAGAAAAGGGTGTTCTGGTTCTTTGTTGAAAGAAAATGTTCTTTCAGTTTTATGAGGCATGAGGATTTAGGAAACAACAACAAATATTGTTGCGAGTGAAGGTTGGCTACAGAAATGGAAGCTACGTTATGGCATTCGGAAAAACAAGTTAGTGACAAAAAATTATCGGGTGATGAGTCACTGACTTCAAGACTGATTTTCACAAACTGATAGAAGAGAAGGGGTTAAGTGGGGAACAATTGTATAATTGCGATGAAACTGAACTCAATTTCAAAATGCTGCCCAGTAAAACTCTAGTCAGTAGAGACGAAGACGTGGCTCCAGGCCATAAAAAGAAAAATGAAAGGGTTACTGTATTAGTCCGTAGTAATGCTACTGGACAACACAAACTGAAACTTTTAATGATAGAAAAATCCAAACACCCAATTGCTTTTAAAAAAATTAAAGACAAAGCCCTGTTGCCGCTTTGGTACAACAATCAAAAAAGTGTGTGGATGAATTTGGACATTTTTAAAAACAAGATAAGTTTTTTGGTATTTTGACAAGTTTGTTCCTGCTGTTGAAAAACATCTTAAGAAACAAAACTTACATAGAAAAGCTCTGTTGATTTTGGATAATACTCCCACACACTCACCTAATGAAGATTTAACAAGTGGGGACATTAAGTGCTTGTTTTTGCCTCCTAACGTAACTTCTATATGTTAGCCAATGGACCAGGAGTCTTAGAAGCGCTTTAAAAAAATATAATGGCGCAAATTGCTATCAATGCTGATTGCAAACATTGATAAAGGAAGTGACATGAAAAACAGCCTCAAAATGATAGACATTTCAGATAAGTCAGGCCTGGAACCTGTTAGGAATAAGGATAGTTTTAGTTATGAATATAGTCTAAGTTCTTTTTAGGAACACAGTATGACAACAATAATTATTGTGACAGACCTGGAAAAATGATGAAATTGCTTACCTTGCAAGCAAGGCAGACGTCATTGATGCTACAAAGACATATAAACCCTTGGATGGGAGAAAACTTGGTCAGTGGGCCAAGATTAATCGAGGGAAGTGCTGCAGGCATTTTTGAAGATAGCCAGACGGACTTGGCGAGTAAGAGAATCCTGGGAGCATAATTCTGGAAGATAGCCAGAAGGACTTGGCGAGTAAGAGAATCCTGGGAGTATTGAGACTTCAGATGAGCATCCATGAATGGCAAGCAGGGTGAGCAAACTTCGTGTCTAAACCTTGTAATTATTTCAGACACAAGTAATAATAAAATATAACGTAGAATCAGATCTGTGAGTCACAATAATTAGAGTCATTCTGCATTAATAGTAGTAATAAAGATATTGTATTATTATAATAAGATAGGAGATAGTCTTTGTTAATAAAAATTAATTAGTATACTGAACCACTGATTTGATGATTTTGATAAAAATTAAGAACCCAAGCAGCTTTGAGGGGCCGCGGCCGTTCCTAACAAACCTGTGACCTTGGTAAAATCGTGGAGAAAGCTTTTGGACCACAAAGCTGACAAGTATGATAAACCAACAGAAGAAGTTGATGCTCTACATGACGGAAGTGACAGCAATAAACTTTTTGAACTTCTACACAGCATTCCTGGGTGTGAAAATGCAAACATCGATAAACTCAATGAATGGTTGAGAAGTGACGAAAACCAAGAACCGACTGATAGAGACTGACATCAATATAGAAAATGATGTGCCGAACGATGACGAAAGAGAAGGTGAACGTGAAACAACAATGATGCATGTGGACGCTTTCAAGGCCATTGACTCGCTGATCCAGTAAGTAGAAAAGCAAGACGAGGCAACAATTTTTGTGCATTTCTAAAGTGTATTTTACTGTTTACTTTAAAATTTAAATAAGAACTAAATTAATCAAAAAGACGTAATTCTATTACCTTAATTATTTTTAATAGTTAAGTTTAGCCTACATTTAATCAATCATCAATTATATGAATGATTCTCTATTTTGTCTGTGAAACATCATTTTAAATGTACTCTCGGTGGTCCAGCGTTTTAATAAATCTACATTAGCCGGATGTAGCTACCTACAATAGCTAATTTTTTAGCTATTTTGTAGTTTTTTCATAAAACCTGATTTTTTCTAATAGCAATTTGATAAAATGAAGGGAAAAAAATCAGAATCTTAATGACAACTAAATGGTAAAACTTTTGTACGGTATATCATGGGAAAAATAATTATATATACAGTAGAACCCCGGTTAATCGAAATCGGGTTAACAAGAACCCGGGTTAACCGGAACCCGGGTCAACTGAAACGGTTTCGTAAATAATTATAAGTACGTAATATGTAAACAGCAAGGCGCTGCGCCAAGCCTCTTTCTCCAGAAAGAGTGCCTACGTGACTTATCGGTGATGAGCGGCGATGCGAGGGACGTTTGGCGATATTGTTGTTCGCTTTCTTCCCCCAAATGTCACTTGCTTATTCAGCCTCTTGATCAAGGAGTGATCGAAACATTCAAACGACACTATCGAGGACTGTTGTTGAGAACTATCCTACAAGATTGGGAAATACAAAATAAACTGATTAATGATGCGCTGAAGGCAGTTAACATGAAACACACATGATTTATTGGTGTGCGGAGGCTTGGGCTAACATTAAAGATGAAACACTTCAAAGGTGCTGGAGGAAGATTTATGACGGACTAGACAAAGAAGAAATTGAAAGTTTTGAAAATTTGACAGAGATGGTTCATAGGATTCCTGGATGTGAAGACATGAATGCAGGTGACATGGACGAATGGGTCGACGGTGATGATTCTGATGAACTTTCCGACCAAGATATTGTAGAAGCAGTGTTGCAGCCAGCTGACAACGCAACAGAAAACATAGCAGACGACGTGGATGACAGAATCGGCAAAGTGACACCTGACGACGGATTTAATGCATTAGAGGTAAGTCAAACATTACTGTATGACCCAGACACAGAAATTTTAATAGAGATTCGTTTTTAAACAAGTTAAATTACAATCACTTTTATTATTTTAGGTTGCCCTAAAATTTGTGGAACAATGCAGCGAGTCGACGCCTACTGACGTCCTTCTAATTAAAAGATGGCAGGACTTCGCCGCTCGAAAACAATGCGAAGGACTTACGAAAAAGCAAACAAAAATCACTGATTTCTGTAATACGTAATGTACAATGCTGTAGTAACTTCAGTTGTTCAGTTTATAGTATTTTCTAACCCATTAAAACATTTTTTGTAGCTGAAATAAAACACTGTATTATATAGACATTGTTTGAAAATTCATTTTTCCTACACACCATGTTAATAGGCTATTTTTAGCATATGACGGTTTAACTGAAAAATTGGTTATCCAAAACAGCTCTCCCTTATTTCGTTTAACCGGGGTTCTACTGTATATATATATATATATATATATATATATATATATATATATATATATATATATATGTGTGTGTGTGTGTGTGTGTTTATTTACAATTTTACCTTCACTTACAGCAATATTTTTGATTCTTGGCATACTAACTCCACACATTTTACAAAAAACTTCTTTTTTTAATAATAACAATAATAATAATAATAATTATTATTTATACATCTTTCTGAAAAAAAAGGTGTCTTAGAAATTGAGTTTCAAATAAGATTACTATTTTTTGTAATTAAAAAAAAAAAAGTATTAAAAATGCACTAAAATGGCCTGCCACTTGGGGGTATTATCATTGGGGCACTTAAAGGGTTAACAGAACTACTCTGGACTTACACTAGCCAAAAAACTTGTTAGAGCTCAAAGTTCTCAATTCATCACCTGTTTGGTGAGCTAGATCACAGGATGTCTGAAGGAAGTAATTGCACTTATTAGTAATAATTGGCCACTTCAGAAAGCACCTGTATATATTGAGCATTATTAAGAAAGATGCCCCTATGCATGCCAATCAGTGAGGCCAACAGTCCGACGAGAGTGTCAATTATAATATCATTGACTGTGAAGATAAGAGGCCTCTTTGGAGCCTCTCAAACAGGAGAGATTGTTTAGTTCTGACATTGGACAAAAGATGTTCTTTGACGATCAAAAGGCTGGCCTGTCCTGTTAAGTTTATATTGGAGCACAATAAGCCTTGGATGAAGAGGAAGGGCCTTGAGTCCAACTTCCCCAATATAATATAATCTAACATTGTTGTGTGCTCGAAACTTGGAGGTTTGTTTTTCATTGTAGAAGTAGAACACATGGTGAGAGTGAGGTAGTTCCTCGACAACAGATTCAACGTACATCTTGTAGCTTAAGTTTTTAATGTTGTTTATCCGAAGGTTCACCGTGGGTATTATTAGAAGCTCAGGGAAGATTTGGAAAGAATCCTTATTCGGGTCATTATTAAACAATTTAAGTAAGTAAGAGATTCATTTTGGGCAGCAGAGAAAAGGGTGATTTTAAAAAACTTTTTCAACCTAAGAAGATCTTTAAAATGAAAGAGGTTGAAAATGCTTATGCTTATAGGTTCATTCTTTCAAAAGTTTGAAACAAAAATTACATTTAGAAATAATATAAATTTTATGGCTATGTTACCAACATGAAATAAATTTCACTCTCAACCTATTCAAAATTTCATTGAAATGTACACAAGTTTATGAAATAAAATGGCTAAGGAACACTTAGGCGATATTCACAATAAAGAAAACAAGAGCCAAATGTTCCTTGAATCTCGGAATATTATGATTTGTTTCTTTTTTGTTTGGCCAAGATAAATCTTATCACACTTAACAATTTCATAAATTCCAGACTTCAACATCGGAATTTTATCATGGTTTTTCTTAAAGTTTATGAGAGAATACAAAATTGGTGCAAGTCTCACTCTGGCTCATAAATAATTACAAAGCAAGAGATACTGTTAATTATAAATGCTTACCTCCCAACTTTCTCCCATCCTTTGTCTGGATCATTCAACGTAGCATGGCAAACAGGTGATGTAGGGCAACCAGGAATGCGAGGTGGGGTTTTCCAACGCTTTCTGAATGCTACAGCTTGAGGCTTAGGCATTGGTCCTGCCACAGCTTGTACTTCAAACACTGGGCTGACTACATCTCCTCTTAGTTCCTACATCAAATTACAAATATTTAAAACAATTAGTAAATACCAATTTTAAAATTAATTAAAATTACAGAATGATCTATCATAACTTATGATATATATATATATATATATATATATATATATATATATATATATACAGTACTCCCTCTGTAATCCGGCATCTCAGCTCTCCGGCACACCCAGTAATCCGGCGTTTTGTATTCGAATAATGCGTCCCCAATACAGTACAGTACAATGTTTCCCACGCAGTAACAAGACACTAGTGTCTGAGTAAACAATGCATTGGCGCCAAAAGTGATGACTCACGCATGCCCCCCTCACTCACTCCGTCAGTCTTAGTCACGATCGCACCGCGTTTAGTGCTCCTCAATCTGTCCCGCGTGTGTTACCTGCTTAGTGTAGGACAGTTGTAGTAGTGTTGTATTGACGATGGCATCCGTGCAGAAAAAACGTAAACATAAAACTCTATCTTTGTTAGATAAACATGAAATCCTAAAGCGGCTTGAAAAGGGCGAAACGTTAACTAGTGTTGCTAACGAATACGGTGTTGGTCGAGCTACAGCTCATGACATAAGAAAAAACAGTGATAAAATAAAATCGTTTTTTAAGACGAATGAAAATTTAAAAAGTAATCGACAGACATTGAAAACTGGTGAAAATCCTAAAGTTGACGATAGCCTATATGCTTGGTTTTTACAAGAACGTGGTAGGCATACACCAATTTCTGGTGAAATCCTTAAAGGAAAGGCTAGAGAATTTTACCGGAAAATTACAAAAAAGGATGATTTCCAAGCCAGCGAGGGATGGCTGCAGAAATTCAAACAACGTTATGGAATTAGACTGCTAAGTACAACGGGTGAGAAACTTTCATGTGACGAAAGCGCTGTTGAGCCATATAAAGAAAGGTTCAAACAGGTTATCCAAGAAAGTGATTTAACTCCTGACCAAGTTTACAATGCGGACGAGAGTGGTTTATTTTGGCGGTTGTTGCCAAAAAAAACATTTGTGCATCGTAGAGAAGCTAGTGCTCCTGGACGAAAATTGGCTAAGGATAGGGTCACTTTCATGCCTTGCTCAAACGCAAGCGGTGCACATAAGGTGACAATGCTAGTCATAGGAAAGGCGAAGAGTCCTAGGGCATTTAAAAACATCAAACTTCCTGTTGATTACATGAGCCAGAGCAAAGGGTGGATGAATAAGTCCGTATTCACTGAATGGTTTAATGAACATTTTAAACCCTCAGTGAAAAGATTTTTGAAGGAGCGGAAACTACCAGAAAAAGCTTTGCTTATCTTAGACAACTGCCCTGGCCACCCCGATGAAGATGAGTTGAATTCAGCCAACAGTTTTATTCGTGTGATGTTCTTACCGCCGAATGTGACCCCCCTCTTACAACCAATGGACCAGAACGTTATCCAGGCGATTAAAATGCAATACAAAAAGAGCTTATTGTACAAAGTGTTGTCTAAGGATGAAAGTGTTATTGAATCCTTGAAAGAAATAAACCTGAAAGACGTGGTATACTCGCTTGCTAATGCTTGGGAAAATCTTGACGAGAAAGTCATCATTTGCTCTTGGAAACCCCTATGGCCGGACATGACACTACTGGATCAGTACAAAAAAGATGAACCGAACAAGAAAGCCAGTGAAGAGAGAGAGATTAATCTACTGTGAGACGTGGTAAACGAACAACTCGTGGATTCACAGGATAACGCATTGACAACTGATGACGTAGGCGTGTGGCTTACCGGTGAAGGTGATGAAAACAACCAGTTTATGACAGAAGATGACATCATAGAGGAAGTGGCAAGAGAGGAAGAGGACGAGGAACTGGTCGAAGGAGAAGTAACAGCGGCTGTACAATCAATCTCTCACGATGCGGCCATCGCCTCGTTTGCCACGTCAATTGCCTGGGCGGAGGAAAATGGCGTCTCTGCTAACGATGTCTTAGTTTTAAGAAGGTTACAGGAACAAGTTCTCAAAGTGTCTCTTAACCGTAAAAAGCAACAGACAATTGATGCATATTTCCAGCCGTCTACTTCCAAGGAATAGTGTGAGTTATATGATGTATTTTTGTACTTTTTTTAATTTGTATAGTACAATGCAATTAAAACTGATTTTCAAATGATATCTGCGTTTTTCTCAATATTTTCCAGTAATCCGGCGTTTTCGGTAATCCGGCAGTGCTCCGGTCCAATATCTGCCGGATTACCGAGAGAGCACTGCACTTGGTGAAGACCAAAAGGAAGAAAACACAATTTTCACAACAACAAATTTATTTGCAATAAGAGGACGTCGCTTTCCTTGTAAAAAAGCTTCAGAGTGAATATTTATTTAAATTTTGTAGTTTATGATATCTTGTTATGCAATTGATTTAGTTTAAAGTGTAAGTAAGATTACATGTAACAAATAAAGATGCTACATTTGATACATCGTCTAATTACCTAATCACGTATTTATAGTGTTTTCTTTCATTTGGTAATTAAATTTCCTTAAGGTGTTGCTTTTAACGTTCACAATTTTGATATCTTTATGTTAAGATACATTTAATTGAGAGAAATGAAATTATTTACAGGTAACGTGAGTAATCCATAAATGTAATAAAATTGTAAAAGGTTTTATTGCATGGATTATTTACGTTCAAAGAACGATAATAAAAAGTTGAATATAGATAAACAGACAGGATTTCAGAATGGTTAAACTTATAGAACATTATGTGTGTTATTTGGAAAATGTATAAACAAATATGTTTAGAATTTCGTAATTAAAATAATTATAAAAAAATTAACTAAATTGGTATGTTTAATAAAATTAGGAGAAAATTATATTGTAAAGTGATCAGAAATGAAGTTAAAAAAATTATGGAACTACTTATTATTTTTTGGTTAACAATTTTTTTTTTTTTTTTTTTTTTTTTTTTTTTTTTTTTTTTTTAATGCCTTCTGGTTGTTTATAGTTCAAATTATAAAAGCACACTAAGATTTACTATATTTTTTATCCCCATTAAAACACTTTCACCAGTGCTAAAACTTACTATAGCAATCTTTTTTAGACAAATAGAGTTCTAGTTCTCATTATCAGTGATGCAGTTGCTCTGTAATTGGTAAAAGATACTAATAATATACTAATAGTAATTGGTGTATAACTAAAACTTAATTAAAACAGGGGAAAATCATGTTAGATAAGGCTTAATATTCAAATCTAGTCAATTATATGATTTAGAATAAAAGCTGTGATACTCTTAGGCGGACCTTGGGAATGTAATTACAAGTGTTGATCCATGCATCATTCATCTACTTAGCACCTTAGTATTTGGTTACTCCAGTTGAGCTATTGTGTCTATTGGTTTAATTTCTTAGTACAGTAGAAGCTCTTTTAACCGGCATTCTAACAACCGGCAATTTCTACTAACCGGCATCAGCCAAGCCACTCTCGGTCGGTTTTTTCTGGTTATGTTCGGGCGGCTGACAGGCCTCGACTGACATTTCCCGCCAGTGCAGTGACTACGTGCGCTGTTTTCTTAGTTATCCAGTGTTTGTCTGCTTCATAAGTAACACTTTATTTTCTTCATAATGTCAACATCGTTGTAAACATTTATAAATACACAAACTTCAAATTCAGTAATTTCACGCACTGTGTGACACTACATCCAACTTTTGCAAATTAGTGTGCTCTATTACTGTGTCTTTAAAAAGTATTGGCATTTAACCTTTGAATATCATGTATTTACTAAAATTAGTTATTATAAAATATGTAATACACACAAAAAAAAAAAAAAAACAACATTTTGATTCCTACATCGGAGTTACCGCTTTCATCACTAGCGGTATCACTTTCACACAAACAGTTATGAATATCACTTGAATTGCCAAGTTCACTCATTATTATATGTGTAATACTACACTAAAAACACTACTGATACACTAAATAATCATAAAATAAATTGTATTTACCAAAATAATATAGACAAAAACACTAAACAACAATTCACTGCCGGTATTGATTTTCACTAACATTGATTTTTCTTATAACCATCGATAAAATTGTGCAAAATGAATAGAGCGTCTTTTACTCAGAGTTACTATATAAAATACATGTAGTTTGGATAAAAGTTACCGTTGGTATATCGATTTTAGCAAACCTTGTTTAATTAGATCGCGATCGCGACTTTAGCACTGTGGCTGCGGCAAAATAGATTGTGATCGCGACTTTTAGCACTTGGAGGGTTAAAAACTAGATACGCTCGATTTTCCGGCAAAATCAGATATCCGGCATGGCCCTGGTCCCGACCGTGCCGGTTAAAAGAGCTTCTACTGTAGACTGCTAAATATAATGTATAGGTATATTTGCTATTTGAGGAAAGGAGAACCAAAAGATGTAAAACACTTTAACTAAGTCATAGGATCGAATGTGACACAACTTCTAGTTTTGCTTCATTCATTGGCGATAAACCTGTTGGGTCTACACGATGGAATCTCCACATTTCACTAAAATTTGAACAAAATTAGTAGAGCCAAGTTCGAGACAGAAATTATGAAATTGTTAATTTTATTATAGAAATTATTAATGTTATTAAGACAGAAATATATTAATTATAACAGTATATTACATTCAATGGGAAAAATATATAATAAATCATAATGAGGTTTTACGAGTTGAACTGTAAACAACCAGCAGGCATTTCTAAAAAAAAAAAAAAAAAAAAAAAAAAAGGGTTAGCCTAAAAACAACAAAATTAATAATAAGGACTTATGTAATTTTTTTGGGTTATGTATGTGGATACATGATAGTGCTGATTTCAATTGCATCAGATTAAAAATCGAAACGATTAAAAACTTCTTTTAAATTCTGTTTCAAAACTGAATAATATAAGAATAAAAACTTTAATTACTAGTGTTTTCGCATCAAAAATATTAAACATAAAAAAGTTATATTAGGTAAGAACTTATTCTCAGTAGATATAATGATTTATTATTTAGAAGATAACCAAATCGATTTTAATGTATGCCTACATTATTATTATTATATTACGCTTATTAAAAAATAGAAGAAACCAAAAAATATTGAAAAACAACAGTTGAAGACGATACATTTCCAGCTTGACAATATTTATTATTTGATTGTAAAATAAATACTATAAAGTATACTGTAACATTTATACTTATATTCGCAAGAAAGTAATGTGTGTTAATTTTGAAGCGAGATGCAAAACCAGTGCTATATTAGAACTGGCCGATATAAAAAGAGGAAAACGACAAACATCACCTTTAAAAAATAAATAAAGACCCGAGAGCGAATAGTAGAAAGTTGTTAAAGACCAAGGGTTGGTCGAGAGAGACCTAAAAGAAAAGAAAAAAGAGAAGTATCTGACCAAAAACTACAAGAAGAAAGATGTAGATCTAGCCAGGATACCTCAGGATAGTTCCATACTCACTATATGTAGTGGATCCTTGAAAGTATACTGCTTCAGAAATAAATAGAAAAAAATATTAATGATAGGGAAATATAGAGTTGGAGATAGGTATTGGAATGCTACCCACTACTTTTTCCTGGTAGTACTCTCAGACTTTTACTAGCAAAATTTCAAGACAACACAAACAATTTGGTAGAAAACTCTTTAACTTTTAGTTTTAAGCCTTTCTAAGATAATTTCAAATAAATCTTTAAATACTACATTAAGTTTTTCACACATCCCATACATAAAACGAATGTGCAAGCTAACAAAAAGTTGAGTTAGCCTTCGATCTTGGTCAGCACAACATAATGTTGTTTACTGTTTCTGTTAATTGTCTGTGTCATGTTATTAATGTGTTGAGAACCTCTGAAGAGAGAATAACTGTCGAAAGATGAACCATATGCTTTAAAACCACATAACAGAAATATAAAAAACAAAGTTATGTTGACATATTAACAAAAGGTGAATGTTATAATTTTATCGAATTCGATACCTTGGATACCTCAAATATGAATATTAAATGACAAATAGTATTATTAATTATCTCACCAAAGGACTTGTTGGTGAAAAAGGTTGACCAACTGTAGGAGGAATACAATCATCTTCAGATCGTAAAACAGGAACAAAGAATTGTTCTTCTAAATATCCAGCAATTTCTTCCTTCAAGCTGGCATCTGCATTATTCATTCGGCTACAAATTATCTGTAATATTGTGATTGATTAATGGTACAAATTATAATAATATTTGTATTTTTATATTCATTTGAGTTTAAATCAATAGAATTTAATATGTACAAAAACATACCTGTAAATCAATTTTACTAATCAAAATTTCTTATATCGAGTAAAATTTTGTAAAATTGCAGATTAAAAAAAAGAAGATATTTGTGCATTTTGGCCAGTAGGTACAATTTTTTGATTTTGAATTACAAAGATTAAATTGAATATGCATAATGAATAGCCTAAAAATCTGTTAGATATAAATTTTGAACTAAATCAATGCTGACATACAATGTTTATAAAAAATACACTGCTCAAGAATTTAAAATAAAATTTAAGAAAAATTAATTTTAAAACCAACCTTGAAAAATAATCAAAATTTTCCATGCAATAGTTTTTTACTGTGAAAAAATATGAAAAACAGAAAATGAGGCTAACCCTAGAATGGTAACGCCTTTTTACATGCATAAATGATAACGTGTAGTCTCTCTAACTACTCATGGGAAAAGATTGGAAAAATCACATACAAATTTAAAAAATATATTATATATATATATATATATATATATATATATATATATATATATATTAATAAATTATATTTATTTCTTTAGACATATTTAAGTCGTGTTTGTTTATTTATAATTTTTTGGTACAGTCTACACATATCATTACTCGGTGCTCCAAACAAATATGTTTTCTACAGTTTTTGCTCTGAAACCTCGTGCCACTAAAACTAATAAAATATAAAATAAACACTACTTTTTGATACATATTTTAATTTTTAAATTTGCACAGATTTAAACATGTCAAAAAAAACACAAAGCAACTATTGCACAAGACAAAAAACGAATGTAAATAGTAATGTGTAATCTATCACACAACGATTATCTCACTGAAACTAATATAGGGAAGTAAACAGTTTTTATTTGGGACTAATATTGGGCTTGAGTGAGGAGGGGACGGTATTAGGGATGGGGCGCTCGTTATCTTCCTACTCCGTTTCACAGATCGGTTTTTCTAGGGACCGTCGTCTGACAGACTACGCATTACCATTTTAGGGTTAAAGATTAGAGTTTAATAAGGTATATATTATTATGTTTAGATTTTGTATGGATAAGAGACACAGTCTTATCTTGGAAGGTGGACCTTGGTATTACTTTGTAGTACGCAAATAGAAAAACAAAATAAAACACTAAAGTTCTGAAATATTTCGTAAAAACTGTTCACTTTCTCAATTAGTAGAGAGAGAAAAAAAGAATAAAGTTTTGTAGTCTGATTGTAGAGGGTGTTCATCTGATTGTTGAATCACAGATGAATGTTTAATTATTATTTTTATTATCATGTATTTATTTTTCTAAGGATTTTCTGTGCCAGTCACATATTCCTTTACTATTGGGCTGTTAATGATTGATTGAACTATATAGTGTTACCTGGAGATTTGCCAAATATTATTCCTTTTCCTTGTAAACGTATATTTTGTAATAAATTTATCAATTAAAAAACATGCTTCACAAACAAAAATAATTTGAAACATCTGTTATTATAAACATTAATTTGTTATTTTGTTTGAGAATTTATAACAGCCGTTTTAAATTATTTTTAAGTTAACTTATATAGTACTGGAGATTCATATTGTGTTGTGATTGATTGCTTACATGAAAGCAATATTAAATGTATTAAATTCAATTTGTTTAAGAATTTATAACAGCTATTTTAAATTACTTTTAGGTTAACTTATAAAATGCAGCCTTTATTTTGTGGGGATTCATATTGTGTTGTGATCGATTGTTCAAAATAAGTTTTATTTTGTTTGAAATATATAACAGGTGTTGTATATTATTTTTGGTTAACTTATATAGTTATTCAATACTGTTAAAATTCTGAACTGGAAACAACTAGTTGTTATTATTACATTTTTAAATTTAATTTTAAGTGCAAGCCTGTTGGAAGAGGACAAAAAGATAAATCTAATCTTAAGGTTAGCGGTTCTCTATATTTTGTGACACACTGATGAGACAGTTCTCAATTTCTTAGTTGCAATCTGAAGGGAGTGATTTTATAATTTTTATCCTGAAACAGTCATCAAAAGTGGTAATGTTGTGGTTTGCAGTGGCGGCGATAAGAACTCGCGGGCCCCTCCGCAAATTTGTTCATTGGGCCCCCCCTCTCCCAATAATCTTTTCCCGGATGTTTACCTTTTCGCCGGCCAGCGACGGCGAGTCACCGCGATGCGCGACGTAGCGATAGCTGCATTACTTATCGGCCAACGTTAAACATTACATAAACTTCGTATCATGACATTAAATAATAAATACTGCTCTCTAAAAAATAATGGTTAATGCCGTTTTGGATGCACGATGCACAATCTTGTCTGAAGACATGTTACCTTATTTTAGTAATTTCTTGACAATACTCATAAAAATATTGTTATGATAGGGGGGCTCGTGTGGCAGGGCCCGTCGCGGGGCCGGGTCCCGGTAAAATTTCCCGAAAAATCCCAGTCAAGGCTCGCAGGCTATCCCAGCTCACGGGCCCCCCGCACCGCGGGCCCTGCGGGCCCGCTATCGCCGCTACTGGTGGTTTGCTATATGTTGTGCAGTTGGTTTCTCCTGGTGCATAGGTTGTCTTTAGTTAGGCCTATATATTGAGCTAGGCAAAACCTCCACTGCAATTGGCAGATACATTTTTTGTAGTGCATGTCTGACAACCTTTAATTTTAAATTTTATTTTATTGGAGATGTTTGTGGGAAGGTATATTTTGAATGTTTTGTATTTTGCCCTATTGCATGGAAAATAACTGTGCTAAAGGTTAGGTGTGTTTGCATCTGGAAGCTTGGGATGAAGTAGTATGTATTTCAGATTTATGAGCTGTTTAAACAGGACTCGGGGAATGTTCTATAAGAAGATTCTTGTTAAGGTTGGAAGCTTGTAGAATTTTGAAGCCTTCTTTCATGATTTTTGTAGGCCAGAATTATATTCGCTGACCAAAGAGATGGACCAGTTGTTTCTTCTGGGGTGTGATATCTATACCTTATAAAAAAAAAAGAAGGAAAGAGCATAAAATCAAGACCCTAATAGCCATGAATATCCTAATAGCATTACAGGCGGAAAAGAACAAGAGTTGGTCAAGAGAGACCTTATAGGAAAGATGAGAATGGGATCTAACCAAAGATTACATGAAAAAAGTGTATATCCAGCTAGTTCCTCTTGGGATTGCCAGACATGTACTCACTAAAGTGAGCCCCATAAGGCAAAGTAGGGTTTAAAGTTAATGTTTCTTGACATTATTACTTAACTAATATTCAAAGTATAGGGTAAGTTTTATAATTGAACAAAATTTCAATCTCCGTTTTTTTACAGATCTTAACATATCATGGCCTCAGGAAACCAAAATTTATTTTTAACAAGTGGTCTGTCTGTCGTCGTTTGTACATAAATACAATAGCGGCCATAAAAATTAAGATAAAAACACGAAATTTGGCAGAGGAGACTATAGTGTGCTCATATAGAACCCTATTGAAAAATCTAATTACAAAAACATATTTCAAAATGGTGGACATTTTACTTTACTTTATTCATCTTGTGTGTTATTCAACTTATAACATACGATGACATAACAAATAGTGAAGTTAATGTAAAAAATTTAATTTCAAACCCTGACCTCCCAAGTAAATATGATATAGTTACGAAATCCGTCAAGGTCAAGTCACTGATAAAAGCATAGCAAGTGGGTAGTTTCTCACATATGTACATCTTCGAGATCCACTAAACTTTTGGACATTACATTTAGAGGATTTGGTTGTATTGCACTATAAGAACGCAAGGCAGATTAAAATAAATGTTAATTATAATACCCAATCACAACACGTTCTCCTTTCATATAGAATGAAAAAAGTATAATGATAATAGTCATGTTTTGTAAAAAATAAAATAACTTAACCAATTCATAAATTTAGAGGTGTGTGATATACAGTTTCAGTTTCTAAAGCTACAACCTCACTCACATCTTTGGCCGTTTGCTGAAACTTATTTTTAGCCTCTTTGTTACATTGTGCATATGCAACCAATACTTGGACCACTCTAACAGCACCAAACTTTGTTGCAAAGTGTAAAGGTGTATCATTATTTCCTTTATCTGGTGTGTTGAGATACAGATCTAAGAGGACACGACATCTATCTTCAATGTTTTCTACTTCACCACTATAATCTCCATACAATTTACGGATAAACTCAGTGCTTGAAACAGTGGTTAAAACATAAGCGCATATCGTTGCATCACCGGATTTCGCTGCAACGTGAAGAGCATTGTATCGAGAACCTTCCTGTGAACAGTCAATTGATTAGACATATATAATAAAACAGAAAAAAAATGGTATCTTAAAAATACTTCATAGTGTATTACTTTTTCTTTTTTTTTGACTTGACCTATTATTGATCATATTTTAGTGAAGTAAACTCATTTCTCCCTATGTATGCAATTTGTATTAGAAATGTTATCTCCGAGTTTAACCATGAATGTGTTTCATATATTATTGCAAAACATATTAATGTGAATCTTATACAATGACCGATTGGATAGAATTGTATTTTCGTAAAGCTTATAATTAGTGTTAAAACGTCCTGGTCCTATAAATAGTTTTGTTTTAATTTGTTTCAAGATTATTGTGTTAAACCTTTGTAATTTTTATTGTATTGAAATAAACAGCAGAAGGAGTGAGAATACCTCTGTTTAATCAGAATGAGAAAAATAAACAGTGTAAAAAATATTGCACAAACATTCTCACTCACCCATCCCAAAACTGAATAAAAACCCATGGATATATTCGCAAAAAACTTGACGATTTTTTGACCTTCCACAATTTACATTGAAATACACCAGATATTGAAAGAACTTGATGAGGATGTCATGAGTGTTGTGGAAGCCGTTGGTTGAAATTAGACACGTCGATAATTAATAATAAGATCAATATCTGTCTCTGCCACCAGAGAGGAAAAATAGTGACAGGCCTCCTGGAGTTATGGTGAATTTTGTTAAGAGTGTTAAACATGAAATATTTCTAAAAATTACCAAAGAAACATAAATTTCCACTTGACACCATGTAAAAATAGACCATCCTGTGTATATCAATGAAAGTCTGGCAAGGAGACAGTTATTTAATGCTGGTAAAAGGGAAAAAGAACTTAAATTGCAATATCTTTGGGTGAGAAATGGCAAAGTGTTGATGCAGAAAGGCAAGGGTTTAAGTTATTGCATCTATAGATGATCCAGAAAATTTGAGAGAACAATTTTCGTACATTTTATTTTAATGGAAAAAAAATGCATGAAATAATAATAGTAGGCTACATTATTTATGTTAATAAAGAATTTAGTTTGGTTTTATCTATATTAAATAATTTTATTAATATTAAACATTTTGCAGTTTTTTTTATTAAGATGTATGCATTATTTAATATGGTATAATTATTTTTATTTCCAAGGTTTAAGTTAGGCTATTATAATATGGGATAAATCCAAAAATAATAATTATCCATAGGAAATGATTTCTTTTCACAGAGGAATAAATCAATTTTAATAATTTATAAACTTTGATTTATAAATGTTCAAAATATCTTTTCTATATAAAAACCCTGATTTTTTAATATTATCTGAAATCTGGGTAAATAATTTTGAGCTTAATACATGGAACTTCGATAACACAAATTTCAAAGGAATTCTAAAAAAATCGTGTTATCAAGAAATTCAATACATCGAGGTTGGCGGTATTGAGGTGAAGACGAAAAAGTATAATTACATTATACAAACCTCTATAGCACGGAATTGTCCATATTTCACCTCAATAACATGATTGTTTTTATATTGTACCGACAGTTGAATAAGAACACAAAATTTGATAAATATATGACCAGAAATTGATTTTTAAGAAAATAGGCCTACAAGGTACAGAACATATAAGATTACAGTAAAAGGTGCAAAATTTAAACAAGTAAATATAAAGTGCTGTAGTAATTTATGAATAAATAAATCTTACAATATAATTTTGTTAAGAATCAAAAGGATTGTTTTCTAAGAACCAATAATCCTGATTTGCACATTAAAAGTCATTAATTTTAATTTGTCTACCCATAATAGCCTTTACAAAACCCAAAATGCAATCTACTTCAGTTATAGATTTCAAAACCCTTTTCATTTAAAATTTACAGTTAAAGCAGCACACTTCTTCCTTCCCAATATCTTGTCAACACTTAGACTGTGACTGAGAAATGTTATTTGAGAACTGCAGAGGGTGAGGGGGTTGTGGGGAATGGCCATGAGTAGGTATAGCAGTTTTATATTATGACATGTCTCTAAATCATTGTTTGGTTCATAAAACATATGATGTATTGAGGTTCATATCATGGAAAATTCATGTTATAAAGGTGGACTTCGTCTTACAGAAATTCTGCATCGAGAAAATTTCGATCATGATGGTTTATCATTATTGCTCTGAGACGGTCAAATATTTGTCTTATCAAGGTTATTAGCCACTATAATTTTGGCTCTAGAGGGTATTTTTATAATTGAGTGTTGAGATATTCACACAGGATTAACAAAAATTGTACTATCGAGGAATTCATCATATTGAGGTTCATGACATCAAAGTTCCACTGTACCTATAAGATTGAAGGTTATAACATGCATGTTAAGTGTAATGGATTGGAGCACACTGGTCAGGTAATGGCGTATGTTAGTAAACACATTACAATACAATCAGTTGATATAGTAAAGGTCATTACTGGTATTTCGTCACTATTCTTGCTCTCTTTACGATGCATGCTTACATTATTTCAATTTTTTTTTTTTAAAGAAATTAACAAACGTTAATCATGCTTTCAATAGTTCAATTCAAAATTTTAAGTTAATTATTGTAAATATAACTGAAGTAAAAATAATTAAAAGCAAAAACAATTTTTTTCTTCTAAATATGTTAATGTGTAATGTTCACCAATTCATCCCTGTAACTATAGTGTGCTCATATAAAACTCTACTGAAATTCTAAAATATCTAATATAAAACAAAAAGTGAAAATGGTGGCCATTTTAAACAGCTTTTTGTTCATAATTTTTTGTGAAGATTACAATTCTGCATATAATGTAAACTATTAAAAAACATCATAATTCAAAAATATTTTGATTTTACACTTATTCTGGGCACTGTAGACAATTGGCAAGAAATTCTGGTTTCAGTTTTTATGACAATAATCTCGGTTATCCTTTGAGCTACAATAAAAATACAAAAATCTTCTTTTGTTTTATTCAAAAGGGAAAATTTGTAGTCCCTTATAATTTTGTATCAAGGTAAATGGATTTCAATATACTCGATGTTAAAAACTTTAAACGGCTGTCAATTTGTAAAAATACAAAACAATGTCGTGGTTTTTGCTACATTTGGCCTTAATATCTAATTTATTTCTAAAATTATGTGTTTGTACAAAACACAAAATGCTGGACAGACAGACAACTAAGCTGGTTTCAAACAAATTAATGCTCGTTCTGTATTTACTGTAACCCCAGGAACAATCCAATAAAATATCCGACTAGAGTTCTGAAACAACAAATTTACAAAATTTTTAGCTGTTAAAAAAATAATAAAAACTAGATTTTCAATTTACTTGTATGTATTTCATTAAAGTAAAACAAAATGTAATTTTCATATTGAACTGCAGAGATATGGTAAAATGAAGAGGAAAATCTGTAATCCTAGTCATTGGCACAACTGTAGTTGAACGTAGCGCTGTAGTACTAGACCTTGGACAAACTCCTTGTTACACATCACTAATGTTGTAAAAAATAATAATTTCTATCTCCTCTTTTTCAAGGTTATTCAATCTTCCGTCCACAAACAAATCAAAATCTGGTTCTGCCATTATAGTTACATAAATAGTTAAAATATACAATGAGGTTTATTTTTGTTCTACGTATGTAAATATGTACAAAACTAAAAAAGAATGCACTATTACTTAAATCAAAATGAACATAACTGCAACTTTGCAGTTAAGCGATAGTCAAAACAAAAAAGAAGCGCTAATTGTTAACAGATCGCAGCTCTTAACATATTTTGCTCTGAGCAGACCCTCAGAACAGGTTTCGCTTGTTTGGCGTCGCGCAGTTTAATCAGACATCACTGACATCATTTGTACACTTTGTTTTGTCTAAACATAGACAAGAAATGCCACCCTACACTTTATTAGAAGTTTTGTGAATGACGGAATTATCTAAGCATGTGTTTGTGCTGCGTTTTAATGGTCAATTCATGATAGACATAGTGGACATTTTTTCATCATACTTATTTTTCCATCCAATCTTATTGGAACCAGTTTTGTTTTAAATGATAATAAATTTTCAAATATAGTACATTTTGTACATTTTTCATATATCCACTATTAAAAGAGAAAACGAATTGCAAACTGGCCGGGCTGGGGCCTTCACTGAATTGGTGAAATACCAACGTATAGAACTGTAATAACGTTTACAGGTTGAGTAATAGTTTGACAATTTTCTGTATGACACATACTGAAAGGCGAACATGGAACTACGAGTAGATGTTTTAATGGAACACAACCTTATTAAAACTAACGCCATTGCCTTAATTAATATATAACAGATTTCTATTAAATTGAAAACGTTGTAAGAATACACATTACTTTGAGCATGCAGAGGAAATTTTTCAGTAATCAATATCGGTTATATAGCTTATTATATTAATATTGTATAATTAATAAGAGATACCAGCAATGTTTAATAAATTTCAGAAATAGTTAATAATTGCCTGAGTTTTTTTTTTTTGTCGTTTCAAAATTGTACGTATTATAATTTTCAGGCAATTACTAAGAAAGTAATTTAAATTCATACTTAACATCACTGTTATGGGACTAAAATCCAAGATAGGAGCACTGTATGTCAGGTCTTAATAAATCAATCGATCCATTAATTGACATTAAAGTGATCACCAAAATATTTAACAGTATGGTAGTAGTTAATAATTACATCTTTGTAATCAAGTAATGTTATATAAAGAATGTTTGATTACAAGTCACCATTTAAAATATTTCTCCAAGGTTTTCCATTTTAATAGCATAATAAAACCAAGCAAGTGATTAAATATTATCATTAGTTTTAGCTTTTAATGTTTTAATTATGTTTCACATGCAGCTGATAAGTCAACTAAATAGGAAATTAATTTCTTTTACTTTTTTTTTTTATATGGTTGTTTGCCGATTTCAATCTTTGGTATTTCTTAAAAGAAAAATCATTGCTCTTTGTTACCCATCACCCTAGCAAAAATAGAGCATAATATACTCTAACATGAAACCAACAAATTAAACTAAAAGACATTAATATAAAATTTTACTTCACTGAGAGGTACTGGGGATACAAATTTTTTTCACTATTTTTAGTCAAATTTTTTTCACTATTCATTTGAAAGCCGTTCAGAAAGTAACCTCTATTTCCGTGCAGCGTGAGAAGTAATGGAAATAGCGAAACTATTCCTAAGCTAACTTTCTCAACAGCTCAGCATGCCGCCAGCTGTGTTTTGAGAAGATCATGCTATAGTTGTTTGTTTGCCCATAATAGTTTTTCAAAAATAGCATTACAACAGAAAACCCAGCGAAATGCAAGGTGAGTGCTGTAATAAGATGTCTGATTGCAAAAAAATTGTCACCAGCAGTCATCCACCATGAACTGTGTGCTCTACACAGTCAAACAATAATGAGATAAACTGTTGAGCATCAAACTTATGAGTTTGTTTGTTGAAAGGTGAGAAAACAAACATTCATGATGAGGAAAGTAGTAGCAGGCCATCTGTAGTCAGTATGAACTCCTTCAGAAAATTGATGAAAAGATCTATAAAAATCAACGGTTCACAATTTCTGAACAATTGGCTCACATTTCTAAGGAATGTTTTTAATGAGGTAGTCACAGACAAGTTTAGCTAGGTAGTTTAGTCACAGAAGGCCTATGCTTGGTAAATATGGAAAATTCTTTCAGAAAATCACAAAACACAACGAATGGGCTCTGCCTTAAACTTTCTTTCACTTTACAATGTGGAAGGAGAAAAATTTCTCAACAGAATTGTGATTGGTGAGTGTTTTATATTGCATCAATTCAAATAGGACATTTTTTATCATCTGCCGTATAGCCTGGATTTGGCTCCCAGTGATTTTCACTTCTTCGTGAAGAGTGACTTGGGTTACAGCGCTTTTATGATCAAATGAATAAAAACATAATTTTCCACATAAAAACCACTTTGTTTGTGGAATACAAATTTAAGACGGCGCTTTAATGAGTAAGTCATCATCCTCAGTTGCTACATGTACACAAACCCTACCGACAGTTAACTATGACTGACAAATCTTTAACGATGACAAAGAACTTCAAGGCTGATAACAAACTGACTGAAAATCTAGGCGGCAAAATTTTATGAAGAAGGGATTTGCAAACTAGTCCATCTCTATGATAAAGGCCATAATTTGAAAAGTGATTATGTAAACTAGAAAGCTGTAGTTTTAAGGTGTACATTAGAAAGTCTCTGTTTTATTTAATCAAAAGAAGGTTACTTTCCGAATAGCTCTCGTATTATACATTTGTAACTTGAGAAGATAAGGTATAAAAAAAGATACTACTAACCCTCGAATAGCATCAGGATCCTAAAAGAACAAGATCTAGTTAAGAAAGATCTGATAGGAAAGATGAAAATGAGGGAACCAACTAAATGAAAAAAGGTATAGGTCTAGCTGAGGAACTTGGGATTAGCAAATGTATGTTCTAGTAAAAATTGATATAATAAATTAAGCACAATACTTCAATGAGGTCAATGTAATAATTAACAAAACAATAATGTATTGTTAACAAAAAGGAAAACAGATAGAAATTATAAAGGCCATATAGAAATAATAATAGATTTTTTTTTTTTATTATAAAATAAGAAATAAAATATTATCTTTATTACCATAAAAAAGAAAATATCATGGTCAGAAAATTTCAAAATTACCGTCATTTAAAACATTCTTTTTCACTAATACCTTTTTTTCTGTACATCTTCCTACATATGCCGATAACAGCTCATTTTTGGCATTTTGGATCAGAAGTTTAAGACCAGCAAACAAGCAATTCTACTAAAGAAAGTTTATTGGCCCATCTAATAAATAAACCAACTTACTTGTAAAATAGCAGGAGTATCCCCACTGCTGACTAGATATCGTGGATTTTCCCACACAGTTCTCTGCACAAACTCAAAGTCACCACTCTCAATAGCTTTACGTAATTTAACCATATCTTGGGGTTTAGGACCTCTAAAAGGACTTGGTTTCTCGCCTACTGACAAAGATTCTTGTGGACCTGTAGGCCATGAGGTGGAAGTCTCTGCTCCATACAGAGCAAAATCTTTAGCCTCTTGTTGTGTACGGAATGATTTGAACCTTGCTCGCTTGAACTTTTTCACAAGCTTCAAAGCCTCCGATTTATCAACAAATACTGTCTCCTCTGAAAAAACAAATCCTTATCATTCACCTAATATATGTAATGATATTTCAATTAATGCCAAATTTAAATCAAATTAAACGCATGAAAGATTTATTTAAACAATAATTCCTTTTATTATTTCAAATATATGCTTAGTAGAGAGACAGTTATGTGATGGATAAAGATATTGATGTTGAGTTTTTATGAGGTTGTATCAATATTCAGGTTCCCCTGAGTCCAAAAAAGTGTTTTTTTTTGTATTTTTTTTTAAATAATGTCTATCTCACATTTGTACAGTATTCACAGCCAAAATGTATAAACTAATTTTAATCTAATTTTGTTACGGGTGATATTTTGTCCATATCTCATGGGAATTATGGTTCATTTTTTCAATAACTCAAAATTTATGGGGAAACTGCCATAAGAAAAATTACAATTTTCACAAAATAATTGTCTTTAACAATTGTGTGACATCTAAGGATTGAAACAAAACATATTGGTTGTCATCCCTCTAAAAATACCAGTTCAGGGTCAATCCATATGAAGTGATCCAAAAAAAAATAAGTTGGTTGCTTGAATGTTTTAAAAAAGATTAACATTTTTATATGTTTTTACCAAACATAACAGAAGTTCAAAACAGTAAAAAAATTTTTTTTATCTCACATCGTTTATGTGTGGCGCCATTTTTGTTCTGGAGCGCGCGACGTTTTTTGGCTTTGAAAGCATTAGCGATAAATTGATTATCTCAGGCTGGGTTAGTGCTACAACATTGCAAATTGTACCATTTTTTTCAGAATTTTCTGCTCTACAACATTGGTTCCTACACATTAAACCATATATTCATTATTTACACCTCAAAATATTCTTCAAAGTATAGTGATTAGAATTCAGAAATTCCAATTTTTAAGACTACAAAAAAACCATGAAGGAATGATTTATCAGAGTTACAATTTTTTTTGTAGCTAGATAACGTAAAGTACTTACTGAGAATTGAGTTTGAGCTTCAGCAATGTTGTCCTTATTTTTTTATGAATTTTTAAAATTTCATTTTTTTTGAAATTTTTGGAATTTTGAGGTTCAATATCTTTGGTAGGACTGGATGAAAAGTCCCCATTTTTGCACATTATGTAGACCTATGTGATGCCAAAGTGGGGTAAAAATTTTAACTTTGATATCTGACTATTAAGCAAGTTATGAATTTTTATATTTAAGGAAAAATGACGCGAATTATACTGAAATGTTTGATACAATAGGTGATCTAGAATGTGTTTTTACCCATTAAAATGTTGGTTTTTTTAGTTTTAAAATGTATAATGTACATTTTAAAAACACCTCCACTATTAACATGCCCTATATATATATTTATATATTAACCTGAGAAATAAAAACAATAATTAAAAGTACATGTAGATTCAGTACTAAAATTTTATCATTTAATAATCAATTAGTTTTAATTAACTAAAACATTATTTTTATAACATATTCTTGGCCTATTTCACAAGCTCTATATGTATACAGTAACAGCTGTGGACATGAGTCCAAGCAACAAGACAGGTCTGAACAGGCGCTTGGCAGACAGGGCTGTACAGGCGCTTGGCAGACAGGTCTGTACAGGCGCTTGGCAGACAAGTCAGTACTGGAGTTGTAGCTGGGCCACTCCCACTACTGCACTGAAAGCTCTGGCTCAGTGTATCCACAGACTTGTAGTATTGAGGATGGTGAATAATTGTAGATACATTTACTTTATTTAGTGTCTTTTATCAAGTTATTATAGCAAGTGTGGTACATGTGAAAATTAATTTTTATTTTATTTAAGACTAGTTTAGTGTTTGTTTTTGTAATGGATGAACAGTGTTCTATTGGCCAGACAATAAGTGAAGTATGCCACAAAACTTTTTATGGATCAGTTTGTAAAAACTTAAAACATTTAAATGACTTTGAAGGAGATGTACAAAAGTTATTCAAACTTAGAGTAAGTTCTTCAGTTTCAACAATCTGTGAGTACCATGAAAAAAAATACATCCTTAAGTACAACCATATCTTTGGGAAACATTGCTCTGACCCATTGAAAGTTCATAAAAAACCTATTGCCAAGGGTTTAAGAGAAATTAAACTTGACCATTTGTCCTTGTTAAGTAGCAGTGATTCTCAAATAAGACAGAATGTAGTTCCTGGTAAATCCCTATGCTCTAATTGCTACTCAAAATTGTTTGTTACTACTACGGAATCACACACATGTACAAGTCCTGCTCATGAGCTTTATGTTCCAAGTGAAGAAGTAATACAGAAATTAAATTCAGCCTGTATCAATTTAGAAGTGTCTCCTGCTTCTAAAATTAGAAAATTGAGTAGTGGAAAAAGGCAAGCAGCCATTGAGGGAAAAGTGAGAAAAATATCAGAAAGACTTAGAAGAAACTTAGAATTTTACTTTGCTACTAATGAAGGTAGTAGTACATCTTCAGAAAAAGGACAGGCAGAAACGTCAAGCACAGAATATTGTGATTTGATTGAAAAACTTAAATACAAATGTTCAACAGCTTCAAGAGAGGAAAAAGTAAAAATAATAAGCTTACTCCCAGAGTCATGGTCAAGAGAAAAAATAGTAAAAGAGTTCAACGTTTCCGAGCGTTTGGTTAGGCTAACCCGAAATTTGGTTAGAGAACAGGGTATCTTACCTGTACTAGGAAAAAAGAAAGGCGTAGGTGTTAGCGAGGAAACTATACAAAAAGTCCAGCAGTTTTTTGAGAATGATGCAAACAGTAGGATGTGCCCAGGCAAAAAAGATTGTACAAAAGTAATTGTAAATGGTAATAAAATAGTTAAGCAAAAATGTTTAGTCCTGTCAAACCTGAATAAGCTGTATGTAGCTTTCAAAAATGCTCACCCTGAATGTAAAGTTGGGAGGTCTAAGTTTTGTGAATTGCGGCCTAAATGGTGTGTTTAGCTGGATCATCTGGAACACAATCTGTGTGCGTTTGCTTATATCATCAAAATATAAAACTGATGATTGGCGGTGCTAAGCTCAACATTGATTATAAAGAATTGCTTGATTTGTTAGTATGTGATATCAATAACTATAATTGTATGATGAGTTTGTGCAAAGAATGTCCTGGGAAAGAAACCGCCCTTGAAATGTTAAAAGAATCTGAGGAGGAAATGCCAGACAATGTGACATTGAAGCAATGGGTTACTACAGACAGAGCTGAAATGTTAACATTGGTAATGCCTCAGGAGGAGTATTTTGAGACATTAATAGAGAAGCTAGAAAATCTCAAAAGTCATCACTATGTCTCTAAAATTCAAAGCAAGTTTCTGAAGGAACAAAAAGAAATACTTACTGATACTAAATGCATAGTTCTGGCTGATTTTGCAGAAAATTTTACATTTATGGTCCAAGATGAAATACAAGGCTACCACTGGGTGAATGATCAAGCAACTGTGCATCCATTTGTGTTGTATTTCAAAATGAAGACGATAAACTTTGCAGCCGCTCACTTTGCATCCTCAGTGACTACTTAGAGCACAACACTGCAGTTGTTCATGCATTCCAAAAATTTGTAACAGGATATATTAAAGAAACAATGCCAAAAGTTGAGAAGATCATGTACTTTTCAGATGGAAGTGGAAGTCAATACAAGAATAGAAAAAATTTCTCAAACCTTTGTAACCACAAAACAGATTTTGATTTAGAAGCTGAATGGCATTTTTTTGCCTCTTGTCATGGCAAAAATGCATGTGATGGAGTAGGTGGCACTACAAAGCGTGAAGTAAGCAAAGCTAGTCTACAAAGAACAATTACAAACCAAATTATTACAGTAGAGGATATGTACACTTTTTGCAAAGACAACATTAAAGGTATTACCTATTTTCTCATTAAGAAAGAAGAAATTATTGAACATATTGAAACACTCAAAAGTAGATTTGAAAAATCTGTACCAGTAAAAGGAACAAGGCAGTTTCACAAGTTCCATGGGATCACAGAAAACTTAATTCGGTGCTACACAACATCAGAAACCAACATTTTTGAAGATCACTGTGTTAATAAAATTACATCTTTGACATTGAATGTGAGGGACATAGTAGCTTGTGTGTACGATAATCAATGGTGGCTTGCAGAAGTTGAAAGTATAAGTTTAGAAAATACAGATGTATTTGTGCTTTTATCACCCTGCTGGACCGAGAACATCATTCAAGAAATCAAACAATGACCGAGTTTGGATATCTTTGAAGAATGTGCTCAGAAAACTCTCTGTTCTAGAGCTTACTACTGCAACAGGAAGATCTTATTCCATTCCCCAAAATCTTTCTGAAGAAATAAGTGTGCTTCTTATTAATCACTTGGATTAAGGAATAAAAAACGTGAAGCAAAATGTCCTGTAAATACACTTGTATATGTGACAATTGTAGATTTTACAAAACAAATATTAAATAAAAAACCTGCAAAGTTTACAATATAGTATGTTTAAAAATGTTTCAAATGCCTTAATAACTCAAAGCCTATTAAACTTTAACAATGACACATTTGATTAAGTTTAACGCAGAAATTAAATCAATTTGTAGCAAAAGTGAACATTTTTTAATTTTCAAAAAAAAATTATTTTTATATATATAGGACATGTCAATAGTGTGGGTGATTTGTAAAATTGCCAATATGCCCTTTAAAATAAAAAAAAAACCAACATTTTAATGGGTAAAAACACATTCTAGATCACCTATTGTACCAAACATTTCAGTATAATTCGCGTCATTTTTCCTTAAATATAAAAATTCATAACTTGCTTAATAGTCAGATATCAAAGTTAAAATTTTTACCCCACTTTGGCATCACATAGGTCTACATAATGTGCAAAAATGGGGACTTTTCATCCAGTCCCACCAAAGATATTGAACCTCAAAATTCCAAAAATTTCAAAAAAATGAAATTTTAAAAATTCATAAAAAATAAGGACAACATTGCTGAAGCTCAAACTCAATTCTCAGTAAGTACTTTATGTTATCTAGCTACAAAAAAAAATGTAACTCTGATAAATCATTCCTTCATGGTTTTTTGTAGTCTTAAAAATTGGAATTTCTGAATTCTAATCACTATACTTTGAAGAATATTTTGAGGTGTAAATAATGAATATATGGTTTAATGTGTAGGAACCAATGTTGTAGAGCAGAAAATTCTGAAAAAAATGGTACAATTTGCAATGTTGTAGCACTAACCCAGCCTGAGATAATCAATTTATCGCTAATGCTTTCAAAGCCAAAAAAAGTCGTGCGCTCCAGAACAAAAATGGCCGCCACACATAAACGATGTGAGATAAAATTTTTTTTTTTACTGTTTTGAACTTCTGTTATGTTTGGTAAAAACATATTAAAATATCAATCTTTTTTAAAACATTCAAGCAACTATCATTGGACCACTTCATATGGATTGACCCTTCATGAGTTATCAGTAAAAACAAAAAATTGGCCATGGTGTTAAAAATTGGCCAAATAAAAGACATAATTTCCCAAAATCGGCTCTACCAATTTCGTTCAAATTTGAATGATATGTGAATATTAATGACCCAAACCCATGTAGAAAATTACAAGTAAAAATATATTAGCGTTCATAAACAACTACAAAAACAAAAATGAACTCTCCCAGGATTAAAAGATCGATTTTAACCAAATATGATTTATCTGTTTATGGCATGAGCAAAATAAATTTAAACCTATTTATAAATATATATTTTATTTCAAAGACAGTGTCCATTTTCACTTTATTACTAATAACTACCAAATTGACTTTCTGGTGACAAATACTTTTGGTTGATTTTTATTATGTTTTGAGAATAGGTGAGTGAGAAAGTTTGTGCAATGTTTTTGTATTTTTTGAAATGTTAAAGGCTACATAGTATATCCAGTTTCAACCACTTGAATACCATTTTGATTTAGTAATGTTATTGAAGGAAATTATGGATTATGATTACAAAACCTGTATATGATGTTTTAATATGAATCCTGTATTTATAATAGACCGATTGTATTTTTACAATGCTAATAATAAGTGAAACAAACAGTGGAACAACTTTCTCATAGACTCATTCAAAATTGAAATACTAATGAAATAAAAATCTTTGTTGCCAAAAATGTCAGTTTTGGTAATTGTGAGAAAAAAGTTAATACAGTAGAACCCCTCTAATCCGTCACCTTCGGGACTGGGGGCATGGTTGGAACGCTAAAAAGGTCGGATTATCCGAAAAAGTCAATATTTATTACATATTATATAAAGAGATTTTTTTAAAGTGAAATAAGTGATATATAAACTTTTAAAAGTCTATATAATAAAGTCTATATATAAACTTTCCAAGTACTATAGCATATCAATAGAAACAACACGAGAGATGACCCAGCACTGAAGCGGGATGACACAGCACTGAAACGGGAAAACGATAACAACCGGAAAGAATGGCGCCAGACAGGCCGTGAGTCATCAACAAGTCGGTAAGTCGTCACAATATCGCGAGTTCGAGCACGGTCGGATTAACCGTAGTAACGGACCACCCGAGGGCGGATTAGAGAGGTTCTACTGTATTAACCATGAACGCAATCTTAGAAATTTTAGATTAAATTTTCTAGATAATGTTAGTTGCATTTTTGAACAAAAGCAGGGCATTACTGCTAAATATAAGTTCTTGGCATGATTGTATCAAAATAGTATTACAGAAACAGTTGCTGCATCGTCAAATAGGACTAGGTTACCATCTACTGTGAAATACCATCTCACTGACACTTGGAACGGTTGAAGAGCACTGTGAAGATATTAGTTAAATATAAAATCATAAGATATGCATTTTATACAAACAAATGGCTGTACAAATACACTACATAGTCATATTTTATTATAAAGAAAATTTTTTTTTTTTTTTTATAAATATGCTTAAAAGTTAGTGATTCTTGAAAAGAACAATATTAAGCCAGTGGCTAAGTTCTTTCAACTTTTACTTAATCTAAAAAGACTACTAACCTTCAGGAGCAGGTTGAGGTACATGGACACCATAAAACAATCCTTCACTAATAGTTGGTGTTTCTTTGTCTTCTTGTCCAGGTTTCGTTGGAAGTGGTCCCATCCTGTTAACATGTATTTAAACATTGGTTACATACTTAATTATATAGGCCATATAGTTGGTCAAAGATAATGATAAAACCATGTATCGTGTAGCCTAATAAAAACAATGGAATACGATCTTTAAAGCTTTAAATTAACAACCAAAGGATTAAGAAAACACTATATATATATATATATATATATATATATATATATATATTCAAATTGGCATTATAAAAAAACCTAATAAATTAAATAATTAGATAAATGCAGATTGTTGTTCAAACCCAAAGCACTCTACATAAATTTAGAAAAGAACCGAAAATCGAGACTGGTATAATTACAGGCTATATATGTTATGTACATTTGCAACCAACCTATCCTTATACCTCAGGATTGCCACAACTATTCTCCTATATATAAAATATTTCAATGGCAAATTTTTTGGTCATCATTGCCTCAAAGAAAAAGGAAGAAACGAACATAAAATAGACTCTTAGCTATAAAATAAACTGTAATAGTATCAGAATTAGAAGAGAACAAGAGTTGGTCGAGAGAGACATAACAGGAGAGATGAAAGAGAGGAATTTAACCCAAGACTCCATGAAAAAGATGTAGGTCCAGTTAGAGTCTCCAAGATTGCTATCCTTGTAAGCCTACTCAATGTAAGCCCCTGAAGGAACTTGGATTTTTAATATATTCAATAAATCATTTTTTAAACCCAATGTATCAACTGCACAGCTTGCGACATGACATATACTGTAACATTATTCATAGATAATGTACAGTAAATATTACCACAAATAGACTGTACATAGGAACACTACTTGCAGCGAGAAAAGAAATTAAATACTTTATGTGTAGCTTGCTTTTTACTATTAATAGGAAATACAGTGGTAGTAAATATGCTGTTCCCATCGATCTACAGAAACCCTGATTGTCTTAATTGGAAAATAAACCTTTACGTCTCTACCAATTAATTGTAGGCCTAGTTGTTGGCGACCCTATTATTGAATTCTTAAAAGATCCAACTTTTGTTAATATGTTATTCTAATTCATATATAATAATAATATATCCTTTATTTACCATTTCATATCATTACAATTAATTATTAAGTTGTAACATATTATCTATTTAGCATGGCCTTGTGACCTTCTGTTATGAGAACATACAACAATAACAGTTAACTTATTTTATTTAAGGATACAAACTCGTTCACATTCAATGATTACATAAATAAAAATATATAAAGCAATAAATATATACTTGATGAAATATTTAACTTTCACTCATGCATACATACATAACTTAACTAAACTTATCACAACATGGATAAATATAAATATTATCAAAAATTAAACTCTCTTATCAAGGTCCATTTATAATGCCACACTTACCCAAGGTATTTACTTAGTAAGCCCTAAACATGACCATTCATCAATTCTGTGAACTTTAACTTATCTAAACAAAACTTTCTGTACTGAACCAATATAATTCATTCGGATATAAAATGATAAACGTCATTCACTTCCTTATTACATAAGGAACAGAAATAATTTCCCCCTAAATCCACGGTTTGTAAGTTAAATGACTTAATTCTGCCTTATATTAAATTCCCATTTTATTTTTTTGCACCTTAACTTATTATTAATACAAAAAAATAAATAAAATACCCCTTTTCATATACTGAAATATAAACTGACGTAGGGTCAGGTTGGTTGAGAAGGAAGAGCAGTACAGGGAACGTGGAGTTGGCCCTGAAGTAGGTCTAGTCAAGCCGGGAGGCGACTGGTATATTATTGAAGAGGAAGGATTTGCGACTCGGGAAGGATTCGAGAGCTTGGTGCGAGTAATGATGAAAGAATAACGGAACCTAGGAGTGTTGCTGGCCCTGAAAAGGACCAGTTGGACTTAGGTTAGGTGAGGAGAGATAGGATATTATCTGGCCTCTATGATGGATTTTCACCCACCATCGCCGGCGCCAAAGCACCTACAATTTCCTTTTCAGGAGGCGACTAGGGTGAAGCAAGTGCTGCCGTTGCTCGGATTTCTCCGTTTAATTTACCTTACGGGAGGCCACGGGGTGAGTCTTGAAGAAGGCGTTGTGTGGAGTAAGAGCAGGAGTCAGATGTTGCATGAAATGATCGAAAACGTGTATTGGTTGACAGATGTTGGAATGTGGCAGGTGGCAGCAAAAGTGTGTAGTGGAGCTTGCGAGTTGTTGCGGGGTCTCTTGGTCTTGCGTAAGAAGACCGTGAGAGAGATGGTCCCTGTGAAATGTGTGAGTGAGGGGTCTCTTGGCCTTGCGTAAGAAGGCCGTGGGAGAGATGGTCTCTGTGAGTCTCACGTCAGGAGAAGTGTGGTGTGATTTCTAGAAGGCGAAGTGATTGTGATGATGCTTGTTGAGGATGTGTTAAGAGTTGTCAACTGCAGGTCTCCCGGAGGAGGTGTGTTGCCAGTTGGTCTACTGGTTGACAAGTGTCGATTTTGTCCCTGAGAATAGAGTACTTATACAATTATGGCTCTGCTAGCTTGTAGCTTAGCTTGCCTCAGGGCTGGTAACAGTTTATGGGGTAAAAAAAAGTGAAAAAAATGACTAAATTTTATAAAAAAGTGAAAAAAAAGTGACTAATTTTTTTAAAGTGAGTATGTGATTAAATTAAATTTGCTTAGAACTATAAAGTAATAAAAAATGAAGACTGTTATATATTTAATTAAGTAGAAGGGTATAAATATACAGGAAAATAATGTCTACAAATTACCCAATTTCAATAAACAAAACAAAGAAAAAAATCGTCCTCAACCGCCCCTTATTTTTTCTCTGTTTTGTTCATTTTTTTATAATTTATTTACTAAACGAATTACAGCATAAAAATTCAAATAAAGACCACTAATAAAGCATACATGTAAAACGTAACGGTAAACAAAAACAAAGTATTTGGTAATAATAGGAGTTAACAAATTGTTATCAAATTTAGTAAAAACAATTACTTTTTCTTGAAAAAGTCTGAAATTAGGCTTGTTTTTCGTTTTTCTAAATTAACTTGTAAATTCTGAACACTGCGTCTTTTCTCTGTTGCCGCTTCCTGTACTTTAGTGACACCTTCCAGCATAGCTTGTGCCAAAAATGCATTACTAAAATCCTTTTCTTTCAAAGCTTTCTTTAATCTTTCATTTGCTTCAAACAGTAGTTTGGCTGCACTTTCACTTTGCTCCTCTTCTTCTTTTCGTAATTTTTTTAACTTTTCTTCGTCATCAGCAATGTTTTTCCTTTTTTTGTCAAGATGTTTCTTATTTTCTTCTTCAGCTATTTTCTTGTCTTGTTCAGCCTTCTCAGCTTCATCTTTAAGTCGTTTCTTTTCTCTTTCTCTCTCCAAGAAGGTATTATATTCTTTATAAGCCATACGTCCCATGGAAAGGAGCTCTTCAGTTATAGGAATAAGGTAAGGTTTATTATCAAACTTTTTAAGGGCACTTTTAACAGTGATTAAAGCATTTAAGGTTCTTTCAGACATAGATGCTCTATCGTTTGTAAGAGTCCTGCCTGAAGTCGAAAATCCTCTTTCCACATCAGCATTTCCATGTGACAAGGATAATGAAGCTTTGATAACTTTTTCAACTGTTGGAAATCTAGGACTCTTTCCAGTGGAATCAGATTTGATAAAAAACTGAGACCAATAAAGATCAATGGATTTTTCTTTGGATTTTGGTTCATCTTTTTCTAATTGAAGAAGTTTCCACTCATCCACAAGAATATCTGTTTGGACTTGCCATGGCATGGCCCTAGCAATTTCAACTATACTTTGACAACTCTCTTTGGACAGCCTTTCATTGGGATCTAAACATGACAATCTGTTTAGAAAAGGATTTGTAACAGATGATTTGTTCACAATATGCTTAATAGCTACAGAAAAATGTTTTTGAACTTGATGGCAGAAAAAAGTCCTATCTTTCTCGCCAACAGTTTTCGAGTTTGTTGATATTTCATCCGAAAATGTGAGATCTTTTAAAGGAAGTAGATTTTCAGTATTAAAAAAATCATCATTAATATTTCCAAGATCAAGATCTTTGAGAACTTCTAATTTGCAAATCCTCCCTAACATTTTCATGACTAACTCCGACAGCATATAATGTAACAGATGAATTAGCGGTTCTTCTTTTTGGAAGAAGCCTGTGATGCTAGTAAAGATTTGAGAACTAGATATAACAAAATGAAGTTCTGATTTCATTGTAGATTTCTTGAGCAGCCTTAGAATTTTTAGATACCCGGGCCTTTTCATTAAATTTGGCCTATGCTTTGGCACATATGTTAAAAAATATTTCTCTGTAGCTTTCCATTGTTCTAAAAGTCTTTCAGCACTGCTCTGTATAGTAAGCCACCGACTTGGACAATGTTTTATAAACTTATGGTTTACAGTGCCAGTTTGTCTTTGAATTTCACTGTAATCTTCCCATCTGGCCGGCCATTTATGGAAGAAATTATGAACATCAAAAATAAGTTCCGAAGCATCTTCACCAAGTTCCTCTAAACCTTTGAGAAAAGCATTGTGGATGGTATGAATATCGCAGAATCCTAAATTTAAAAGTCCTTTTTTTCTAACTAAGAGTACTTGTTCGTTAAATATTCTTTTTACTGATTTGTTCACGTTTGGGCTATCTGATTCTAACATAAGAATGTTTTTTGCCGGAACTGATGCATTGTTAAGAGCACTATTGAGTTTTTCCACAAGAATAGGAGCTGTGGCAGTGCCTAGAAAAAAAGTCTCTAAATGATTATATACAATCCGATTCTGACTTGGAGACCAGTACCTAACACCTACTTGTAATTCCTTTTTCCCTGCAGCATTTGTAGTTTCGTCAAACAAAAGAGTAACTTATGACTCTTCTACGTCTTTCATGATTATTTTTTTTAAATAGGGTGCAAGTGCATCTGTAATTAAATAGTGAGCTTTATTACGTCCTAAACTAAAGTCTTGAGGAACTGCATCTCCAAACATCACCTACAAAAAAACAAATACAAAAAAATTTAATAAAATTTGCAGAATTTAAACGTAAAAATACAAGTAACTTAGCATAAACGAAAGTCATTATAGTACATTATTATGTATTATTGTATTTAATACTTACTGACACTAATCAAATTTGTATTATAAATTATTTTACCATGCATTTTTAATACTATCGTATTGCTTTAACGTTTTTATGGTTATGAGCAAAGAACTTACCAGAAAAGTTTCACGAAGTTCACTGCAAGAGGCAAAACTATAGTCTGCGGCAACACACTTCATACACCACATTATTTCTGCTGCAGTAGTTTTATCTCGAACATTATATAAATTGACAGTTTTAGTAAACAAAGGCAATGGTGTCAGTTTTTCTTCCTCATGATTTGAATCTTCTACACTTGAATTAGTTGGAAGTGGTACGTTCACTGACAACAATCTAAGTTGATTTGTGTTTAACTTTACTTTGCACTGATTAATATGAATTGTTTTATTAGAATGTTGAATGATGGCCTGAAAGCCATTTGAACTTATATTGATAATTTTATCACAGATTTTACACAAAAGTTCACTGTTTGAATGTTTTTCCCCCCAATCACTTATTTTGTACCCTTGGGGATCATTTTTATCCAACCATAAGTTCTGAAACTTGCACCTTCCCATAATTTTATACACTTTATTGCACAGTTTATTTAATAATTAAAAGTGAAACCTGAAACCATTGAAAACAACCTGTAATTTTGTAAACAAAATACTTTCAAATATGCACAAAAAAATATGTAGTACTGTAGGCGAATAGTACATAAGGTATACAATAATTCAATGAATTATTGTATATCTGAAATACTACGCAGTTGTCTGCTGCATCAACCTGAAAAAAAATGCTTACAACAATCTGGTTTACAACAGATTGGAGCATGAAGTACCCCTCAGTTTGGGAAAATTTTGTTCCACCTTCATTGGGGTAGAACATAAAAGAATCTAAGTAATAAAAAAAAAACAATTAAAACTCATTTTTTTTTAAATTAGTAAAAAAAGTGAAGAAAAGTGAATAATTTTGTAAAAAGTGACTTTAAATGACTATATCCAAAAAAGTGGAAAAAAAGTGAAAAAAGTGAACTGTTACCAGCCCTGCCCTGAGAATAGAGTACTTATACAATTATGGCTCTGCTAGCTTGTAGCTTAGCTTGCCTAGGATTGGTTTGCTCCTAGACAATGATCTGTCCAATGTTAAGTTTCCCGAGAAGCGACCAATCTCGACATGCGATGTGTGTGAGGTTTTTGTCGCGGATTGCCATTGTTGTGGCCGCGGACTTTTAGATGCTCGACGTGAGCTGTTGGCCAATCAGAGACGAGTATCGTGTTCGGGTCTTGTATTGTGAGATTGGCCAATGTAGAGCCGTTTAAGAATTGATGCCTGTAAGTGTTGGGTGAGTGTTGGCAGGTTTTGCCGTGTAGATTGTAGGAAACTAGTCGGGTGAACTAGTTCCCTTGGTGGTGACGTAAACAAAACGTACATAAGTTTGTCAATTTTTTAGGTAGGTGTATTTTCTATTCTTCACTTCTAGTATAAACTGCTCTTTCTGTTCCCTCAAATTAATTCATATGGTACATGAAAGTTATATAAAGTTTTAGAGGAATTCTTGAGGAATGAAACAATGTTATTGTGATGTAAATAATAATTTGACAGTTTTGTAACCCTATGAAACTCAAAAAGATATATAACCTAGATGAAAGTTTGGATAATGGATAAGTTTGAAAGTTGGCTTATATTTTTGATAAGACAAAAAATTTGCTTTAAAATATACATGCTGACTCGATAGGCTTCCAATGTTTATAATCATGGAAATAGGAAATGTTTGTTTCTAAAATAGATAACAACAATAAGAAATATTCAGTAGGTATCTAGTTTACTTCAGGTTTGGGTCCTTCGATTTTATTTCCAACTTGTGCTTATTGGATGATTGTGACAGTACTTGTAGCGCCAATTTTACCTCACTCCCTTCATTGCTGCTACTACCTCAGTAAGCTGTTTCAACAGTCAAATGATGGAAGAAAGTTTTTTTAAACTTGAAATTGGTATTGTCATCGATATTTACCATTGAACACGAATCAAGGACAAGAAAAAGTATGAACTAGGCCTACAACAAAACAATTAGTTGCAGATGTGAGAAGTAAAAAAATAATAAATGAGAGAGAACACTATATTTAGAAGATGATAACAGATTAAATGGTAAACTATATTTGATATACCTTCTGAAACAGATAAACGAAAGACTGTGTCGTATGCCGTGACAGAAGTGTTGGTGGGGAGAGTAAATACAGCAAATTGTACTACAAAACATAATAAAAAAACGATATGGTCTGTGGGACTGTTTTGAAAAATATTCCCAAAAAAAGTTTACGGTAATATGAAAAATACTTCAAAGACTGTATTACATGCTACAATTGTTTATGTTTTAATATTATTCAATGTAAACATTATTTTATTGATGTCATTTATCCATAAACATTATCTTATAATTGTTCTTGACTTGATTTATCAATAAACATTACCTTCCTACTTGACTTATCAATAAAAATTATCTTTAAATTGCATCTCCCTTAAGTATGATTTTAGATGGTAGATGTCAAAACAATTCTAAGCTGAAAACGGACAAAGGTCAATACGGCTGCCTAGAATACATAGTAGAATTAGTGGCTGGCCATCCGAGGTGAGAGTACTGCAAATTAAAAAAATTTTGAGCTCACTAGGAATGGGGCATGGCTCACTAGGATTGGAAAGGGTTTACATGGCATTCAGACCAAAACACAATAAATCAGATAATAACATGTCACCACTAAGGACTTATACAGTTATTGGTCACCACCTCTCCAAAAGCTAATTCTGGAGTTGTCAACTAAAATGTGAATATTCTTCTTTAAAGAATATTTACAATGTCATAGAAAGAAGAGCATATCAAAACCAACCCAGTGATTTCAATCAATTTTGAAGGAATGTAAAGGATTTACAGGCAAATTAAAAAAAAAATTAACGTAATGACAGTTTTTGTCCGTAATTCACACAATTATTTTGGGATAAATGGCTACCATTACTTTTATGATTGGTTAGGCTTATGGGTATGAGGAAGTGTGTGCACAGATTATTTATTTTATATCATTTCTGCATGACAATTTTTCTTCTTTTTCTTCTGAGAAACTTTTTAAAATTATGAATGACAATTAATTTAGTTTACCTGCAGCCAGAGAGAACTGAAATGAAAGATGAAAAAGAGAGCGTAACCCAAAACTATATGGGAAAAAAGTAGATCCTGCTAGGTCTCCTCAGGATTAGGCCTACAATATTCATACGAATCAAATTTAACTACTGAAGGTACATGGTCGCTTTAAAAAAAAAAAATGAAACTAATTTTCAACCATGAAACTTCCAACATATGTAAGAATATAATTTTTAACCATTAACTTCAAATTACAAGAGTGTTAACAATAAGACAGACTATATTTTAGATATTGAGGTAAATAACATCTGTAGATAAAATATCTAAAAGATAACAACTATTATCAAAATTCATATATAGGCTATAAATGTTGAATCTCAGGTGAGTCATTAAAGATTCAATTTAAATATTACGATTTTTATAATTTAATATCATATATAAACAGTATTTCATGAAAATAATAGTTGAATTATAGTAATATAATAGATTTAACCTTACCCAACCTGTCTGACCAAAAAAACAAGTTAGGTAATGTTAAATTATTTTATATTTATTTCAAATGAAACAAACATCCCTTCCTATCATAACATTCCTATATCACGGCAAAGTAAAATTATGTCCAAAAGTTGTAATAGCACATATTAAGTACAATGAATCTGATCAATAATCGACACTAGTCAATACTCCTTTTATTGAGCTATATCTAGCAGCTTGTCATCTGTAAAAATTTCAGTGACAGCAATTCTGAAGACTTTACACAACTTATTTGTATGTGAATTTGAAACGTTTCCTTTTCAATTTTTACAACAAAAAGGTGAATTCCACGGAGTAATACATTTTTCTCCTTTACAAAGTAAACTGTAAATTTTTGAATGAATTTGGCCAAATTTGTTATTTAAAATCATGATTGACAAGTAAACTGGTACCAATATTGGTGCTGTCATGAATCTATAGAAATGAAGTATGAATTTTTAGTCAAGGCCTGATGATATTTGGTGTTTAGGACAGGTTAGGTTAGTTTGGTTTTATTTGTATATTTAAACTATCATATTTATATTTTAACTATATGATCTTGGTGTGCATGCACCGGCTATTTATATCAATGGAAGTATTTTATTTTATAATAAAATATCTTCTTCTTCTTCCAATGGCACCTTCTGGCTCACACCATCTTGGTTCTTGCCTCCCAATAAAGTCCAGGAAAGTCCCTTCGTCCTTGCTTCTCTCTGTCCAGACCTCTGCAGACCAGTAGATGATCCTTGTCTATAACATACATGGAGTCCAATTCTTGTGAGCAAATTGTGCACTTGTCAGAGGTTAGTATTTTTATTCTGCATAAATGCTTGGCAAGACAATCGTGACCAGTAGCTAATCGGAAATTTGCTACAGACACATTACGTGGAAACATCCTATTTTCTTTGAAAAGCTCAAACGGATCATAAACTTTGCCCTGCAGTTTATTCCCCATATCATCAACAAATCTCTGCTGTGAGGTTGTTTTTAGTTTTCGTATAATTGCTTGCAACGTCAGGGCACCTGCTGGTTTTTGGATAATTCTTGTTCCTCTCTTCGCCAAATCATCTGCTGCCTCATTCTCCCACAAGCCCACGTGAGCGGGAACCCACTGTATTGCGATATTGTTAACATTTATAATAAAATATAAATATTAATATAATATGTTTTATTATGATAGTTTGAATGTGTAAGCAAAACCAAAGTAGCCTATTCTACTGTAGCCGAGGCACCAAATACTTATTGTTGCTATATCTTCAAAATCCTTTTTGAAAACTTGTTGCCACAGAGCTCAGTCGGTTAATATGCAGGAGAGTTCTCTGATTGATTTAAGTGCGAAATCTCTGCAATTCCACTTCAAAATAGCGTTTTATCCATCATTTCGATACTTCGTAACGATGTTTTTCACAATTCATTATTTCTGTCCGAAAACCACAATTTAAAATGACCGTTTTATGGCAATTTGAGGTTATTTCGACAAATATTTCATCAATATTAAGTAAAATCTATCAATGTTTTTTTTTTTTATTCCGTGCAACTAGGGGCCTAGTTCTGTTTTAAGAACTGTCAAACTAGATATCATTTAGAATCAATGATACCTATCCACACCTAGTTAAAGAAGTACAAGTCAAGGAAGGTCATTATAAATATATAGGCTACATTACTATACCAATAGTTCTTTTACTAGGTCTGGGTTTCAGAGACCTGGTTTCCAAACATACTAAATAATGTTACCAAAAACTAAGAAATTTGGTTGAATCTTAAAAGTTGGAATTTAAATAACTCCTTATGCATGTATGATAAAAAAAATGGCACAGTAATTACCATGAACCGATAACACCATACCATCCCCTAACATACTGACTGGAGCTAAATTATACTTATCTCGGTCGTAAGAGTTAATCAACTTATGCTAGATTTGAAAAAAGTCTAATTTTACCAGCTTAACACACTCCTACTAACCGATATGATAAATATCGGTTGTACCTCAGTCTTCCGACAAAAAAAATATGATTTGATTGTAAAAATACAAGGTAAATACTTTTATTTTCATAAAAGTTGCATCTTGGCTGTCTTTTTATCATAAATATTTGTTAGGTTATCTAAACAAATCTAACAGGTAGAATAGTCATAGGCTACAATATATTCAAACTGTAATTAAATAAACCTCATAAGTTAAGCAAGATAATATAATAACTTAAAAAATAAAAACAACCAACCTGAGGTTTTTCTTACACTGTCTGATTGTCCAATTCATTCAGCCCCTTAATTTTTAAACCAGAACAAAGAATTCGTGGGAACGAATAAGCCTAATTTGTTTAATGATAAAATGTATATTTATGAAGGTTACACAAACAAGAGTAAGAAAAATAGGGCTAAATTAAAATGACATGAAAAGAATATTTGTATTAAAATCATATTATAATAGAAATCATAAGAGGTAGATCGAGGCTTTGATAGAAAGAAGAGTTTTCAAAATTGTATGTAGACATAAAATGCTAAAAACTTATATAAACATTAACAAGAAAATAATTATATTGTATATAATATTTACATTGGTAATTACGACAACATGAAATAATAGTTCTCTTGTTTTGTTAGTCTAGAATAAATTGCCCATGTGTTTATTCTTAAAATTCAAAAGCAATCAACCAACAAACACATTATAAAGATAAACATTCTTCTATTAATAAATTTTAGATTTTTATTCACAAAACTAACCTGAAACCTGTAACGTAAGCAAAGCTAAGGAATTTATTTTCTGCACAACTCGCCACCTAGATCTTGACAATAACACCCCCCCCCCCCCACCCGCTATAATCAAAGCTAAACGAATCGCGTTTCTACTGTAACAGTTTCGTTCCTTATACTTACAAAAAAAATAAAGATTATTTTGAAATAGTAGTTAGGTTGTGGGATTGATAATATATCATTAATTACAAACTAAGTCATTATACCATAAAAATTAGATCATACCATACACATATCTATAAGTTTAGTGTATCCATCTAAAATGAACAACGATTTCTAGGAGGCAGTAATTGATAATCCCGAGATGTTGCAAAATAAAGCAACAGTTCAAATTCAAGGGTAGCCTTAAGTTTTTCATGTTTATATTATTTATTAAAAATATTTTAATAATTAATTTTATTATATTAAAATTATTCTGCTTAAGCCAAGGTCACTCTGAGCTTAATTCACTCTGCAGCCAAACCAAAAGATGAGTATGCTAATTTTGATCATAAAACTATTTCTATTTTATCATTTAAAATTTATGACATGTATAAACTTCAAAGAGGTTTTATGACAAAAAAAAAGAAAGAAAAATGATACCGTTATATTATTATGTACTTATATTACAATATTATATTTTTGGTATAGTATTTTTATTGTAATCTTGACTATAAAGTTTATGGAGAAATATAATTTACCCCTCTCCTACACCAACTTAAATCTATGTAAATACAGTTAATATACTATATGAATTTAAAAATTATAATCAATCAATTCATTGCCATTATATTTAGATCAGGTTATTGTAAAATTAATGGTCTTAGTCAGTGGCAAAAATATAACTAGGCCATCATCAAATGACATAGGTTGGAGCGGAAAATTTCTTAGTTCATAAAATTTATGAAATAAATAAACTAATAAACTAAATAAATTTATAATAAATGACTACAGTTAGTAGTAGTCATTAAAGAACTGGGTGTCATATAAAAGACCATACTTATCTTTAAAATAAGTATGTTTCCATGTCAAAAGTTATATAAAAACGTTGTTGAAGTCATTTTGTCATCTAAAAGAGGGGAAAAAACTTACCAATAGTCATATGTGACATAACAGTATAGTATTATATTATGATAATAATATTTTGTGGTTGGTTAACCTCATCTCAAATAGATTTTAAGGTTATTCTAATGAATGGCTATTATTAAATTCGTAACATTGAATGTTATGGTAACAATGGTGTAATGGTTTAGGTTAACACTTTCAAGAAACAGATAGCTAAGTTCTTATAAACTTACCATTACTGAAATATTAGTTGATTAGAACTTTTCACTCCGGTCAAAAATAACAAAAACCGCCCTAGATAAGTGTCTTGAGTTCTAATTACTGTATGTGATGATCAATAAAATAGTTTTCTTCATACAGAATTTGTTACATTTTGATTTCAACCTCTTCTGTCAAGAAAACTCTCCTCCAATAAAATGCACTTTAAAAATTTGAACCAATTTAAAATGTTACTTATATCTTTCCAACATTTCAATGATGTCCTAGCTAGTAGTTCCTTCTGTGAGTAATAATAAAACTGTTGGTGAATACTCCTTTTTAAAAGTGAAAGGATATTCTTGGGTTGAATTAACCTATTGAAGTGTCTTTATTAGCCTAGTCTCCTTGTTTTTCTCAAACCCAGTGTACTGGTTACCAGGCAGCATCATCTCTATACTTAAATCATTAAGTGAAGGGAGAATTTTCTCGGGGCTAGAACTCATTTGGAGTTATCTAAACGTGTACTTAAAATTATTAATGGCTATATTGTAGCCCTCGAATCATCATAAGCACTTAAAGCAACTTTAATTTTTCTAAGTGGACAACTTTCTTCCTTGTTGTTTAGAGTAAAAAATAACTTTTTTAAATCGCCTTAAAAAAAGAACATAGTAAAAAAAAGAGCGCCCTTGAATACTCTTAAGTGCCAGGGTCAGAAGAGAACAAAAGTTGGTCAAGGGACACGTAATAAGAAAGATGCAATAGAGGGATCTAACCCAAAACTAGGTAAAGAAAGTATTATCTAGCTAGGGATACCTCAAGATCGCCACACCCATACTCACAATAAATAAGTTCCTGAGGAGTTTAATTTTACAAATAGAAGTTACAGACACAAGCGAAGTGATTCAAACCTATATAGCAGTATGAAGAAATGGCATGCTCGCTAGGACAAAAGACACTGACACAAAGGAAGGGAATGTAATTTATTTATATATTTCAAAATTACAAAGTAAATTTCAACTTGGAGAGAATACTTGTTACAAACACTCCTAGTAACATTTTACTAAGAAAATTTCTTTCTTATTTATTTAACCTGAAACACTGAAAACCTGAAACACTCTTATTTTTAAAATTCCGTTATGATCGAATAACACAACACAGTTTGAGATAGACCTTTCAAGGATCAGATTTTATAATTTGGATCAAAGCCAATGATATACACTTACATAACTGGAGGTATTTTCATTGATTGCTGCAGCTTTTACTACAGTCACGTGTCAGTTGGTAATTGTTTACTATACTCGTGTTTACAGGGCTATATATATATACATATATATATATATATATATATATATATATATACAGTGTGAGTCAAAAGTATGGATACACCCTGTTAAATTTTAAATGGATAAAGATAGAAAAATGAAACTCGGAACACCTTTCTAGGAAATAAAAGCGAACTTTTTAGCCACTATTACAACTTTGCCCTTTTCCCCAAAATGGGATTTTTGGGGGGCAGCTCAAAATTTTTAAATATAAAGACCCATTAAGTGACACCTCATTTTAAAGTCCTTGATTAAAGAAGAAGAACAGTGGAAACTAGACTTTCTATCTCAACCCAGTACAAAATGGCAGCTCATTGGTTGTCTATTGGGGTTATTTACCACCTGAATGTGGATGTTCATATTTTGCCTCAATGAAGTTTTACTTAATTTCAATGAGCTGCCATTTTGTACTGGGTTGAGATAGAAAGCTCTAGTTTCCACTGTTCTTCTTCTTTAATCAAGGACTTCAAAATGAGGCGTCACTTAATGGGTCTTTATATTTAAAAATTTTGAGTTGCCCCTCAAAAATCCCATTTTGGGGAAATGGGCAAAGTTGTAATAGTGGCTAAAAAGTTCACTTTTATTTCCTAGAAAGGTGTTCTGAGTTTCATTTTTCTATTTTTATCCATTATAAAATTTAACAGGGTGTATCCATACTTTTGAGTCACACTGTATACATAGGTATGTTATCATTATGAGAAAATATGTTCAATGCATATATCTTTCTTAAAAAAATATACTTAAAAATAGAATATGCCAATGCTCTTGTGCAAATTATACCATCAAGACTTCAGATTTTCCAACTATTTATTACCGGTAACTATTGAAGGTTTTCATAATTTATAATATCGTATAAAACCTTACCTAACTAGTTGTAGATACAAAATATTTATTCAGTGTAAAATGAATTTCTTTAATTTTATGTAATACATAATACTATTTTACTCAATCAGTACAACTTTGCGCATAGAGGCTGCTAAATTTATAAAGTAAAATTAAGAGTTTTCCATATTAAGAGTAAATATTTTACATCTAGGCCAATTAGGTAGAGTTAAGGCTTTATATGATATTACATCTATGAAAATGTCGACATATGATATCAGTTACTTAAGTCGAAATATGGTAGTCGGTATATGACAAATTACATAGTAAATGCTCAATTTTACATATTTTTTTAGATGCGTCTAATTGTATACATCAATTTTATTTTCTCAAAAATATTACCTTTATAGATCGTAGATTGAAACAAAATTATTTTAAACAAAAGTTGTTTCACTAACACCTGATATTCAATAAGTTATTGGCAATACTATATTGTTTTAAAAGAAATTTTTTTTTTAATTTTAATGGTGAGTTTTGAGAGTAACAAACTAATGTAATGGTGTAAAATACAGTAACTGAAATATGGATAAAATGTACAAGATCTTGTTGTACCATCAGCTATCAAATGTCTCTGGATTATTAAGTTATTCAACTGAAATTCTCATTACATAAGCTGTAATCATTAATAAATATATCTTAATAGATCTTAATACTGCCACTAACATGCAACATGTAAAAAGAATGTGAGGTTTTGCATAAATAAAAAACATCTTGGGACTGCTCAACAACATCTTGACACATATTTGTCTGAATTTATATGATAGTTTGCTGTAAAAAAGAGGGTGGCGATTGCTTCGAGGTGCTACTGGCTGACATCACAAAATTCATGCTGCTGTCAAAACCATCATCTTTTTTGTAATTTTTAATAAATAAAATTTTGAATCTCTAAGTTTGTCTAATCTTTATACTAATATTGGTACTTACATATTATATTAAAATAGCTAGGTTTTTAACTATAGTAACCGGGCCTAACCTAATTTATATCACTGGTCTGTATAATACACAAGTAGATACCATTCTACAAATTGGCCTCAAGAGAAGAAGTAATACAATCCTTTAGCTATTAATGAAAATTAGGCCTAAACATATCAATGGTAAGGTCAACATTAGTATATTTCATAACAAGAGTGGAAAGTGGGGTTTTGCATCTTCGAGACCATATGTTTGAAGTGCGAGATTTATCGAGCACTTCAAATATGGTCGATAATATGCAAAACAATTTCGCTCGTGTTTTGAACGATACTTTTCACTACACTACGGAATAAAAACGAGACATCGTTAAAAAAAAAATTAAACGGATCTTGGTAGTTTACTAGAACACACTAGAGGTTTTTTAAATCATATTTTAGGCCTATATGTTACAGGATATTTTACAGCTGATTATTTTTCTATGTAAAATTTAATTCAGGTGGACTTATTGTAGAGGACATATTGGTTTGCTATTATGCATTAAATTAATTTTTTTTTATTTAATCTTGGTAATTTACTAGAATACACAAGAGCTTTTCTTTATCATATTATATTTATTATCCGTTGAAAGATATTTTACGAGACATCGGTAAAAAAAAAATAAATAAACGGATCTTGGTGGTTTACTAAAACACACAAGAGGTTTTTTAAATCATATTTTAGGCCTATACGTTAAAGGATATTTTACAAGATTTCAACATCATCTGCTAGTGCAGAAAATAACATTTTCCACTCTAGAGTGGGAAAATCAGCTGTGGGAAACTCGGCTAAAGCCTCGCGCGTAAACTCAATGTTTCTCAGGTTGTAAACACATAACGAAAACAGCTGAACTCATAGTAGTGTAGTGAAAATGTTTTTCCCATGTCTCTACATGTAATAGGCTTAACTTATATTGAATAAAAATTCAATGTAAGTTAAGCCAATTTACACTGTATTTCAATAATTTTATAAAAGTAATTAACTGAAGTTTATAAGTTAGACAGGGAATATTTGGTGTTGCTAAGTTCTGTTTTTAAAGCTAGAATACTTCTGGCATTAAAATACTATTCAGGAATCTGAGTCTAAAAATTGCAATTGGGAATGCAGGATGAGAGACTAACTCCATGTGCTTTTGCACAGGAATTGACATAGAACAGTGAACCATGTGAATCCTACCACATTGATTTGAGCCAAAATAGTTTTATATCAGACCAAATCATACTTCGTTATAGTATTAATTTTTTTAAGACAGATCTATAAATTATACCAAAAAATTAATAATTGCTTAAATTAGTATTACTAAACTTTTATAGAATGCCTAACTAAATTGACATTATAGCTAAAAATCAGTTGATAAACTATTAGGCTACAAAACTACCGGTATGTACAAAAATATAATGTGAGCCGATCACACAATGCATATGTAACCCTAAAATTATAAGTTTGAAACAATATCTATCATTCATCAATATTCTGGATTACATTACAGTACCAAGTTCTTTGTTTATCTACTCAGTTCCACTGTTTTGTCAAACCCTGACAGCCATGTAGTCAAAGATTATGGTTGCAACACTGCACTCTGCAGAATATGACTCAAGTTAGGCCTGCAGACAGGTTAGGTTTTAGGTTAAGTTTTTTAGGTTTAAGTGAACTAAATTTTGATAATATCACTGGTTGTGTCATAGAAATGATGGTTCCGAAAAAACACTGGTCAAACACAAAACACCAGCAAAGTCATGAAAGGGATCTGTGTCAGATTATGTTAGGCCCACATCACTTTCAGTCCTTTAATTTTAAAGTTAAATCAAATCATACAAGGGAATCGGGTAATTACATAGCAGAGTAGCCTCACTTCAAAATCAATTTTTAAAGGTTTTATTCGTCAAATAAATGTTGGAAAAATATTTTACTATCGAAAAAAAGTGTCGGAAAGATGATTACATAATAGGCTATAATTACACAAGAAAATCTTAATCAGAGTCAAATTCTGCTGCAAATTCAGTAGAAGAGGAATTTATTGAATTTAAATGTATTTCACTCGTAATTCGCCATAAATGATGAAAACTAGTAGGCCTATTATACTCATTGTACTTTCTCTTAAACATAAATTCGGCTATATGGCCATGGAAATGTTGTTTTGAATTTCCATATCGCGGCACATTTCCTCGCACCTCCCTCCATTGATGTTCAATTGTCTGCGTATGTGCTTCAGTGTACGCATATGTAGGGCTGTATTATTATATGTCACGAAAGGTTTGGCCAGGTTGCTATATATATATATATATATATAACCACCTGGCCAAACCTTCCGTACGTTTATTGAAGTGAATGTCATGAGTATGAAAGATAACACAGAGTTAATTTTTTCACGAAAAAACTACTTGTGTAATTGTATTATTGTATTATGTAATCATCTTTCCGACACTTTTTTTCGAAAGTAAAATATTTTTCCAACATTTATTTGACGAATAAAACCCATAAAAATTGATTTTGAAGTGAGGCTACTCTGCTATATAATTACCGGGAATCGAATTAACCTACATCTATTTTAATAATATAAAATGGTTTTGAACATTACACAAAGGAATGTGGATAGAGTGTTAAATTTAACCCTAAATAAATTTAGTGTTTTCAAAAAACCTAGCCCAGCATTATAAGACTTTGAAAGAAATGAGTTTTCTAAATTTGAGATAGAGGTAATTATAAATAATAAAACAAACTCTAAAAGTATTTACATTAATAAATAATGAAACTAACAGTATTTTTAATTTTATTAATTTGTTACGTTGGTGTAATTATTATTATAATTATAACTTATATTTAAAATCAATAATGATAAAACATCAATAGTAATGATACCTATACAAACATCGCATTATGAATAAAGTTTATATTTGTTTACCTGTACGTAACGTAAGCAAACCGTTATACTTTATATCACTTAATTTTGACAAGCGTCCTGTGCCTTATAGATTCCAGAACCAAACAGAATTACGTATTACAGTAGTTCTATTTTTTAACGCTCATTGCTAAGATCGCTCATGTATGTTAAGATTGCTTGTGTAGTCAATTAGATTTTGAGAGTTAAAACTTTGAAAACATAGTAACATAAATAAAAAATTAAAAAACCTATATGTATTTTTCCTCTTGTTGTTTGAAATCGAAAAACCTCTCTTAGAGTCAGGGTTAGAAGAGAACAACAGATGTTTAAGAGAAACGTGATATGAAAAGATCTAACCCATGAGTATATGAAAAAGGTCTCTCAGGTTTACCAGACCCATACTTACTAAAGTGAGTTCCCGATGGAACCAATAAGAATACTAACCAACCCAGATCTAGACGTTAAATTGTGTTGACTACGAACTTCAATTATTAAATAAGTTCGAAATTATTTATTTCAATTACTGAGACTTACACTATACTTTGATAGAATTACTCCACAACGACGAATTCTCTCACCGAAGCTGTAATGTAAAACATGATAGTTGACCCACTAATAACTGAATTAAGTATATTAGGTTTTTACACGAAGTTACACCTATGACAGTTGTGTTGATAAGAGGTATATATACGTTTTTGCAAAATTATTTAATAGACCATACAAGAAGATCTAATACTAATACTAAAGGTAACGGCAACATTTGTAAACACAAATCGTAAAATTACGTAGCCTACATATTATGAGAAATAATTACATTAATAAAAAACCATATAGACTATACTATTTGAATTTATCATCCAAAAGAGAAAGGATATTGACAGAGACTGGTCTCCAATATAGAATAGTATATAATACTAAACTGATAGATCTCTTACTAACTTCTGTGCATGTGCAGGAATATATTGGAAAACAACCAAGGAAAATATAAGTATAGCTTTGGAAAATATGCAATTGTATTCCAAGCAGAAGACATGGTAATACTGGAATCCGCATAACTAAAGATACACCCATGAGTATATCATTATCAGGTAGGACAGTCAGGCTGCTATAAAGTCTGTAAGCTCACACGAACACTACTCATCACTAGTGTGGGATTGGTACCAAACCTTAACCAAGCTGTCGACCCAATACCAGGTAAAACTTAGTTATAGTCTGTTTATCGAGAGTCTGAAGTGAAGCTCCGCCTCCTACTAAATTTATGGCCTCGGAAGGATGTATCACACGCGGCCTTGCAAACGTGTGGCGGCTCTATTGCCGGCAATGGGCAACGATTTTAATTCCCCTTGTTTCATCAACACCTTAAGATCATATAGTTAGAGTTAGGATATAATTTTAATATTTTGAGGTAATTAATAAAACCATATGACATCGGTGATGGCAGTAGATAAATATGGAAATAATATTTTTAAAGCCTTAAAAAAAGGAAACACATCAAAACTAGTTTGTCTAAAATAATTACACAAAAAAACAACTTGGTCTGTAAGGATTTTTTAAATTTGTTGGTCAGGTGATTTTTGTCTGCAAGAAAGTTATTTCAAAAGAAATGAACTAATTTTGTTTTATTTTTCACATTTTCTCGTTAAACGCTTAGTTTAGCCTTTTGTAGTATTTATATTTGCTCGTGCCGATTCCCGCCCGGTTATTAACTCAATCGAAATTCTTATAACATTTTAATTAGTAGCGGTATGTTAAAACCATCAACTATCCTATATCAATTTGTATCTGTTTTATGCACTAAAACAAATATAAAAAAGCATATATAGCCCTCATTTTTATTTTTTTTTAGAATTGGCCTACTTAATTCTGTAGTTACAAAACCATGGTATTCCTATTTACAGAAAGTATGAGTTAGCACAACATAAAATAAATCTATGAACAATGTATCAATAATGTGTTATACATAGTTAAATATTTGTATGACAATATAAATATTTGGCCGGTGAAATGTTAGTAAAAAGCCCCTGAAGGACGTCAACCTCCGCCACCATCTCAGGGGTCACTCTTTTTAGGGAAGAAACTCCCACAGGCCTAGGCCATATAAACCTGTGGTACGGAAAAACCCAGTTGGTGATCTAATTAGCTTCAATAATTGTGTTCTTCGGCTAAATCGGATTCGGTTTCACTACTTTCACCTTTCTGGACATTGATTACAAAGGACCTTTCTTCCATATCTTCTATGATGCCATCCAACTCCTTCTAAAGGGGTAACACGTGCTGAAAATAGCTTAAGAAAACATCACCATTTATTTCTTCGTGGTAATCTTGGGTAGACTTTAATTGAAGGATTAAATCCCGGTTTTCCACGAATCCATCTTCACTGTCGATGTGTGTCACGATGAGTCGTTTTCCTTTCCCTGTGTAGGTGTTTTTAAGCCTGTACAAAGACCGTTTAGAAATGCATCCTTTCTACTTTTTACTCCGGTACCCATCCGTAAAAGTTCTTCAGTACATGTCCCTCGTTAACCCAGGTCTCGTCTTGATAATAAATCGGCCTTCCTTCTTGATGATATTTTTTAATCTTTCGTAAGTAATCCCGTTGCCACAATATGATATCTTCTCGGTCTATGAGGAAAGCATTTTTCCTCTAGTGGAAAACTTAAATCCCAGTCGCTTCAGAATTTTGAACAGTGTGGTCCTTTTGAAGTTCGGTAACTGGCCATCTTCGTTGATGGTGTCCGAAAATTTGTTCAAGGTCGGTGGAATATTTTTGGAAAAAAATGCACGCACTTTTCTTCTGACCTTGACATGTTGATGATTTTCAATAAAGCATCTGGTCTCTGTTTTTTGTTTAGAGGGGATTTGAGTCCTAACTGTTGATTGAGTTTGTAGGCGGAAATTATTCCGTAAACACTAGTTTTCCAGACTCCAACCATACTTGCCACCTTCTGGATAGCACTGTCTTTCAAAATTCCTGGATTTTCATCCAATACTGTTTTGTAATGCTTATAACACACTCTTTTTTAGCACTATGTATTGTTTGTCCACTTTTATTTTTTCTCACTGGAGATAAATTATCCATTCTTATGCCAAATTAAAATTGTCTTATACTTCTAAAAATGAATACTAAAATCACTACACTATGTAATAAAAATTAAACTAAATATCTACACTTAATAATAAACGTAATTTTAAGCAATTTACTACACAGCGTTTAAATGTTATGGTACGACAGCTGACAGACCACTGAGCCACTGAGCGCATAAGGGTCGGACAGGGGACGTATGAAGAGAAAGTTGTTTCGAGGAAACGACTGTGAATCATCCCCCGAGTCACACGCCGTACAGGTGACAATCTCTACCCTCATTGGCCCCAACCTGTCGTGCACACCATCATGAGGCGGTGCTTTACTTCAGACTCTAGATGAACAAACTATAAATACTAGGTCACAGAAGATACCAAAAAAATGAAAAGGCGGATACTATAGCTGGGACCAACAGATCTTTCATTGCTCCAGAACCTGTATGCGGAATAACTAAAGCCGTAACAAAAGATATTCTAAAACAATGGCTAAACTCAGAATTTAAGGAACAATTAAAAACATAATCCACGGGTAAACTATATAGATTACTGGTACAACCAGATCTGAATCTCTCAAAATTTTTCACTTCACAAAGTACGAAATCGGAGGAAAATCTTGACCATCGTGTCAGTCAATGGTGCTTTCAAGAAGCATCTTAATACCATAGAATTACTTCAAGGAAACTTGAAATTCAGATTATGTAATCAGCACCTAGAAATTGCAGAACATATACTTCGAAAATGCAAAGCATTATGACGTAGAAAACTACTGATCTTTGGCCCAAATTCAACCTTTGAAACAACAACCAACCTAACTAGGAAAATTCTGACCCCAACCAAGAGGGAAATAAGCTAGTTAAGAATTAAAGAAGTACACAAAAATCTCTAGGCCAACCACACTAATTAGAAACTAATTTGGAGAGTTTGAGACAGTCATCCTTGCTTAAGCCTAAAAAGTCACCTCTCAAAACATTTTGGAACTTGACATAGGCACACTTAAAGCAGTGTATTTCATAAAAGTTTGATAATTATGCTTACAAATTCCAGCTTAAACATTTAGCAGATCGCCCTAAACGAGTTGAATTTGCAATTCTGAATGCAATAGGCAATGCCGACGATGGGAGTTACTTTTCTGAATTTTTGTCAGTAATGAACAATTTTCACATAAATGGCTAGATTCACTGCTTCAACTGTAGACTTAGCAATCAAATGAAATTGTTCGTTATTTTCGTTACTCTCCTAAGATAAACGTTTGGTGTGAAATAATCTAATAATTTGGATCAAATCGTTGGCTGATCCACGGTTATAGCTGTCACTTACTTAGAATCTCACGAACTTTTGTTTTCCCACAAATTGATGACATAGAAAATGAAATAAGTGCCATTTTCAACAATATAACTTCCCATTACAGATGACTTCTAATACCAAGAAGCTATCAATAACAGGTTTCATAGCTGTTGATTGGAAGGAATGTTTATATTTTCTGGCCACCAAGAAACCCCGACCTGACTTTTTGGGGAGGGGCGTTAGATTAAAAACATCGTATACGCTGAGAAAATCAAGTATCTACTCCATATAAGAGAGAGAATTATTGCGACTGTTACTTTTGGTATGATCGAGTGTATCTGAGAGTAGATCGACTGTCTTAATAGTTGAATAAATGTTTGCCAACTAATGGGTGGGTTTCATATTGAAACTAGGTAATGAAAAAAAAATTTAACTAATATATGTAGACTATCTTTTTTTATAAAAATAAATAATTTACCTGAATCACAAGCTTAGTTATTTTATTGCGAAATCACGGTCAACTTTTTCTACGATACTGTATAACATAAAATGGATAAACAAAGAATAATTCTTAACATGTAGGAAGGGGTTTTGAATAAAAGTTTAAACTACCACATGTCGAAAAATATTTAATTTAAACTGGAATCCTTAGGCGAGTTTAGTAGAATTTCAACTATTTTATTGCTGTTAAGAGGACTATGACTTTTACATAAATAGATACACCATCCCTGTTACAATTTGAAGCTCAAATATTAGAGGCTTTAATGCTGCCATCTTACAACCCATTTCAGCAAGAGTGCATTCTGAATATGAAATCATAAAACTTCAACTGTTCGATTCTTATATTGAAGCCATACGTTATCACATGCTACGAGACTTTCTCACATATACGTAGTATTAAAAAGTTATGTTTTAACAAATTTAATTTATGCCAACAAATCAGTGACAGATTTTTCGCAAAAATTTCTGTTTTAAAGTCCTCCGAATCCAAAAAATTGGTTTAGGTAATGATGTCTGTCTCTCTAGTATCTGTACAGTGTGATGAAAGTAGAAATGATTTTTGATCACAAATACAAAGTTCGCTTCCCCATTAGGGAAGACTGGACGGGAGGCACGGAATGTGTGCCGGCGGACTCCCAAAAGTGGTTCACAGACGGATCCAAAATGGTAGGTGGTATGGGGGCAGGAATGGTGGGACCAAAGTTCAAAAGACATGTGTCCCTCAGTGCTGACGCCACCATCTTTCAAGCAGAGGTACATGCCATCCATTTAGTGGCAAATCATCTGATCACTAAAAACCAATGCAAACAGAAAGTTAGCATTATGTTGGATAATCAAGCGGCATTAAAAGCACTTCAAAGTAACAACTTGAGATCAAAGATGCTTCATGAGTGCCATCAGACCCTAAATCAGCTGGCAGACAAGAATAAAGTTGAACTTGTCTGGGTGCCAGGGCATGAGGGAATAGCAGGCAATGAGGAAGCAAATCAGCAAGCTAAACTTGGTGCATCTAAACCCTTTACAGGGCCATCTCCTATGTACGGATTTGGCCCTAGATATTACCTGGAGGTTATTACCAACTGGGCCAACAAAGTAATCAACAGAACCTGGAATGCATTGCCGGGTCTTATACATTCCAAGAAGTTCCTTAGCCCTAATAAAAAGAGAGGGAAGGTGCTAAACCTAAGCAGAAGAGAGCTGCAAAGTGATCCTTTGCAGGTATCACTTAAGTAAGATGGGCCTGGTGGATGATGACATTGCAGGTACTGTCGTAAAGAGGTGGAACGCATGGAACACTTCATCATGGAGTGCCCGTCCTTATGCATAAAAAGACATAAATTTCTAGAATTTATCTTCATTTCGGAAGAAGAATTACTAAACCTCTCGACCAGGGGTTTGATCAATTTTGTCAAAGACATAGATCTCTCCTGAGTCCAACAAGAGGGGGGACAAATGATCTAATTAGGTCGCAGTGCAGGAGGCGTCTTTAAAACACTCTCCCCAGTCTTAATAATAATAATAATAATAATAATAAAATCTGTACAGTGCTCTATAATCAACACGCTTAGGCGGATTTTAATCAAAATTTGTCATTTAGACTTATTTTGGCCAAATCAAAATTAGACTTTCTTTCATTTTACTTTTAATTCAAAATTTATGGTTTACACTATTAAAAAACATAAGTAGTAGTGATTTTATCAAATACCTCTTCAACGATGGTGATTAAATTTAGCTAAAGCTTAGCCTCATGACCCGAAAAAACATGTTGATCTCCATTTATTCAAAATACCGCTTCTTGAGTTATCTGTAGATAAATAAAAATCATCCATGGGAAAAGACATAATTTCTCCAAATCGTCTCTACAGATTTTGTTCAAATATTAGTAAAATGTAAAGACTAATGACGCAAATCCGTGCGTAAAAATCATGAGTAAAAAAGTATTACAGTTCTTGAATAATTAAAAAGGATTAAAAAATTGACAACCTACGCCATTAAAGCTTTATTTTATTGAAATACGATAGGACTTGTGTATTCCACAAGTTAAATATATTTAGAGGCCTTATGACTTTAAATATATTTGAAGCACTTAAAATGTGTATATATATATATATATATATATATATATATATATATATGGCGGCAGCCATATTCCATTTTTACTTTTTGATAGACACTTTTAGTGATGAATAATTTTGTTTTTGGGTTAGTGAGAAATTTTGTGCAGCAATTTATTTTGGATTTAACTAACTATTAATTATAATAATTTACAGCTTAAATGCCTTTTTTTTTTAGATAGCAAATGGTCTCCAAATTTCAATAACAAGATCACATTTTGGGATTTAATTAAATTTATTTTACCATTCGCTTCTTTTTTTATCTCAAATTTCTAGTTACCTACGCTACTGTTGTCAAGTTAATTTGTATACCTGATTTCCCAGTTTCAGTTTGTCCGAAGAAACAAACACGCAAAGATCTTGTTTTACTTTTATAAATGTTACATAAAACCCAGATATCGATGATAACACATTACAAGGAATTTCTCAACACGTTTGTGTTTTGTTATCTCTCACAGATTATTTGTCTTGGTGGTTTACTTTACAATTGTCATGTCGTAAATCTTAGCAATTTGCAAAGCAAATAAGGCCTCTACAAAGTTTTCTTCTTCTTTTGTTCTACTTTCGGTTTTCTAGTAGTATTTGAAAATCTTGTAAAATGTAAAATGTGTATTAAAATATATAGGATACAGTGTATCTTAATGACAAACGTAATTTACAAACTATAGGTTTTTCTTTTCAACATCTATTACCATATTTTCCTTGCGTTGTCTACCTAATATGTTATGTAAATATTGAAAAATAAAACATTAAACAATCTTTCTTACACACCGATTCACAATACTAAACTAACAAAACTATTCATTGCCAAATATGTGATCTCGGTAGTTGCCAGTAAAAAAATGAAGATCAACCATAAGACTTAGATTTTCAAGATTATTTTAACAATATTCTTATAATTAAATAAACAATTTAAACCTGCATCACTTGTGATATATACTCGCTTTAAGCATGAATATAATAAAACTTAAATGATAGCAGTCAAGGTTATTTTTATTTCATTACTCCTTTGCGGTAATTTTATATTATTTGCAATTTTGCACATTAGTTTTAGTCATTAATCTTCACATTTCAATAAAATTCGGTAAAATCGATTTAATATTGATTATAACAATACAACGGCCTTTTTTGTGGTTTTTACTTACAAAACATTAGTACCTATTTATGGAAAGAATTCTCAGGGTTGGTGAGTACGGCCTTTTCAATCTCGAGCTGGATCTACACTATTTTTCATTTAGTCATGGGCTAGATCTCTCACTTTCATCTTTCCTAACACATTTATTTGTCTTGACTAACTGTTTGTTTTTTTCCAACCCTGAACCTATTAGAGTATTTGAGGGTTAGGAGTCTTTATTTTTATGCTCTTTTCTTCCTTTTTTTACTACGCAATCTACAGAGAGCTTTTTTCTTTTAAATAACAATACAAAAATGAGAGAGGACAATATTGGGGAGATAGTGACCAATAATTTTGAGAGACTACACTGAGAATAAATTGATCAAAATCGTTAGAACCGATTTTGATAAAATCATAATTTTGTGTATTTATTTTATGGCAGCTACCCTCGAATTTTAAGTTATCTAAAATGTAAGGAAATAGTCCCAAGAAATGGCCAAAAAACCAAATTTGATTAAAATAAGTCCACTCGTTTGGGCTGTTTAGTATTGCATAGATGACAGAAAAACAGACACCATTTTCAAAACCTTTTTTTTTTTAACTCAGGAGAACCCAAAACAATTCCCGGAAAAACTCTAGACTGACTTTTTTGACCCTTCGCATAACTTTCTTCATATCATGCAAATGTGAGAAAGTAAACACAATACTTAAATAAATGAAAACTTACAATAAGGAATTGAGAAGACCAAATATTTATTAAACTGACAACTGATATACCATGTATGATTTTAACCTTGTAAAATTTTCGAATATACAATTACTTTACATGCTGGTTACATCATTTCGTCTTTCACAGTTTGGACTAATTGGAATTAACTTATAGATCATTTTTCTTTTTAAATGGATGGACTAGAGTTTATGATTTGGTTGAAATTTTATGATGATGTACACAGTTAAATGTACATAATGGCAGCTTTAAAGTTTGTTTCTTGATGAAAATATATACATTTAAGTTTACTCACAAAAATATGAGGATAAGTGAAAAAGTAAAGCGGAATTTTAAACAAGCATTATTTTTATTGTATTACATGAATGAAATATGCTTAGGCATATTTTCTACATAATTTACTATTAATGCACTTGGTACAACTTTTAACAAGATTTTGAATTCCTTCATGAAAGAAACCTTTGGGAGTGGTGTGTTGCCAATTTTACACTACTTCTATGACTTCTTCAACAGAACAACTCTAGAATCGTCTATTACATTGGGCTCTTAAAATTTTAATTTTCAAATCAGGTGGGTGGTTCAGTAGCTTATAACTAAATGTCTGAACAGTTAAACCGTGTTATGCTGTTCGTGTGATTTTAATGAGAACAATGAAATACTGGTAAGAAAATGAGTTATGTGATTCAAATGAACAATTATTTCTGACATCGGTAATGAACTAATTCAGTGTATTCAGTGTACAAAAGATCACTTAAAATAGAACTTGAACAAAGACTTGTGATGCATGATCTTAAAATGGTGCACGTGTTTTCTATAATAATGCCGAATCGGCATTATATATAGTAGAGTTTTGTGAGAAATATTGAACAGTTTTAATGTTAAGGAGAGACTAATTTCTAAATTTGACTAATAGCAACTTGATGACTACAGTAAAGAGGAAAGATGTACAATTCGTCTGATACGATTGTAATGAAGGAGTTTTTCCACGAGGCGAGTTTTCGGCTGTTTGGATAACAATGGATTCCAAATCATCAATTCAAAGTGTTGAAAATGACATTATAACGTGATTGGTATATATATATTCGATATAAACTGTTTTACTAAATGTTAGATATAGGATTTTGTTAATTAGAAATTTTAATAAATAAGTAAAAATTGAATTTCAAAATTATAAAGGATGTCTTAATGAAGGCATTAGATGATCAGATAAAATAATACAAATTATTTAATACAAAAGAAATTAATTTTCTTTTTTTAAAATTAAATTCATTATATATATATATATATATATATATATATATATATATATATATTGTTTAGAGTTGCAACTAATAAAGTAATATTAATAAATAAAAATTATTCTGATCTTTTTGATAATTAATAATAATTAATTAAATAAAATCAATATGATGAGTTAATACAACATATTCAATATATTTATCTAAAAATCTGTTTATGTTTAATATAAATGTTCATAAATAAAGTTATGTACAATTTCAGCATAAAAAAAGGACTTCTCTTTTTCTTAAAATATCCACTTAAGTACACTGTTTAAAAGAACTAGCGACCCTGAAGATATCTAAATTAAATTCATATATTAATTTGGTAATTATTGCATTGCCATGGCTTCCAACAATAAATAGCACTTAGCTATTTTTTAAAATCCTTTTACAAAATAATATTAAATTCAAACCTCGTATATAGTTGGCGCCCAACGTGAGGCAATTTGTTAGTAAAGTAACTTCCCCTCTTTTTCGAATTATTACAACTATACCACATTTCATGTCCCTATCTTCATTTTTGTGGTTTTTTTATGGCGCTTTTTACAGACGATCATGAAGACGGGCGGCATTTCCTGAGGCCATGAAATGTAGATTAGCCAAAACCTTGTATATTGGGTTAGTGATACAGTATTTATTCATGTAAAAAATCGAAAAGAAAACTTTAAATCCTGCAACTATCTTTTCACAGACAACTTGTAAAATTTAATATTTTTACCACTTTTGGTGGTAAATTCATATAACGGGTGACGGTCTTTAAAATGGATATGCAGAATGTTTTCTGGCTCTGTAAAGGTTTAAATTAATAAATATGTAACAATTTCTGGTAATAGTAAATAATATATTGAATTAACACTTTATACATAATTTTAAAATATTGTTCAACGATGATCATATTTTCACAAAAAACACATTGTTTGTAATAATCAGTGTTTTTGCATAGTTTAGCTTTCCAGTATGAAACACTGTTTATTGGTTAGTGTATTTTGAAAAAGAAAAAAAACTTTTTAAAAGCTCCATGCATAAACCATGCACAAACAATGATAATTATGCATACAATTACATTCAGCCATAAAAAAGATTAAATACATTTACATTAAAATCACTTTTTAAAATCCATTTACACTTTGAACAATACATGTATGGAGAGAACATAAAACAAAAATGTTAAGTTTTGCAAGATGCACACAACAAAATAATTCTACATGCATACAAAGACATGTGCTCAAATTGTTAAACACAAAAGTGAACATATTTTACAAATTTTAAAATCTAAATTTGCATTTTAAAACAAAGTTTTAACTATTATAAATAATTTAAACAACAAAATTGACGTTTGCATTATTTAACAAAACATTAATGAATTTATTTAAAAAAAAACCAAAAAAAAACAGATTTTTACTGATAAAAAAAACCTTTACCATATAAACAAAGAAGAGAAACATTCCTTAAAAATTTTAAGTATAAAAAACAAATTATACTCAAAATGAGAGTGAAAACAGTCTAGCAACCAAGTTACGAAACAATGAACTTTTTTTTTTAACTATTTGAAAATTCTTTTCCAAATTATAACAAGCAATATTTTACAGATTAATAAAGTATTTTCTTAAAACTATAATATGTACAAATATTTTTTCTACAAAGAAGCAAATAAACTTGATTCAAAACATGTATAGCCTAAATTGAAACATAACTTAAAATATCAGGAGTGATTTAATTTTTATTAGTACAATTTTAAGGTTAGTTTCATTTCTTTTTTTTTAAATCACTCTTATAGGTTTAATTTTTACACGACCATAATTTTGAAGTTGATTTAGGTTATGTATAGCTTAAGTTATACATAACCTAAAATATTGCGTGATTTAATCCGTTAGTAAAATTTTAAAGGTTAGTTTCATTTGCTTTTTTTTTTAAATCACTCGGTTTAATTTTTTACACTTTTATACAAATTAAATCTATTTCAATAAACTTAATTTGAGTTAAATATGAAACAAAATGACCAATGAAAACAAAACTAAAATGGTACACTTTTTTTCTTGGATACTCGGGAAATTGTCACAACAACTCCATTGCGCAAGTCCAACATCCTGTAATGTAATAAACTACCGTAACTTAATAAATACATTTTTTTGTCTGTTTATAAAAGAATTCACAATAAAGCTAATTGTTGCATTTTTTCTTTGTGCAATAATTCTTCTCGTTTTTTGACTTGTTTCCTTTCCTTTGCGCGCCTGTTTTGGAACCAGATTTTTACCTGAAACAGAATATGATTTTAGTTAAATTTGAATTAAGAAAGATATTAGTTAATGTGATTTTTTTTCCGGAAAATCGTATGATTAAAAATTTTAAACAATTGTAGGATATTTTGTTTTTGTTTAGAGTAAGATAATTTTACTGTTTAACACTGTCATGGTTTGAAGTTTTTGCTAGGAAAGCATAGCCTACTCTTGTCGTTCACTGTTGAACAGATATTCAAGGGTCAATCTGATCACACCCACAACTCACTGTTTCAAGGAGCCAACACAGTTTTTATTATTTCTTAAAGTATGAATTATAAGGAATAAATCTTGCATACAATTTTTAAAGAAATCAAATTCCTTATATTTTGATTGTCTAGTCTTTTCGACCTTGTTATTTGTATCGAGCTATGACTTCTTAAATATGAAGCTGAAAATGTCGGGAACCCAATTTTTAAACGCTTTAATTGTTAATAACCATACGTCGTATATAAAAAAAGATAATTTAATTGCCTTTATTTTGAGTTTTTAATGTTTATTTTATGATGAAAATTGCCCCGGTTATGATTGAAATAAGATAATAGAAAACGCTTGCCCTTTATCATGAGGGAACATGTAACAGATTGTTAAAGGCACATTATGTAGCAATCTCTTGGTAGGTCCTATTATTTATAATATAACACGTGTTCTTTAATCATAAGTGGTGAGGTCAGTATAGCTTTCTGCAGTAAATTTTCCCAAAAAACAAAGTCGAAATGTATATATTTTGTAAGGAATTTGTAAATTAACGTTTACAGTTGATCTATATTATGAGTTACGAAATCGGTAACTTCAAGCCTTGTAAAGTTCATTGTAGAATCATACAAAACAGAAAATTAAACATAAATTTATCAGCATTTAAAAAGATGTCGAGATTTTTGAGTATTTTTTTTAAATGGGTTATTTAAAAAAAAAACTGGAAAAACGCCATTTAAAAAAAAAAATATGATAAAATTATTTCATTTTAAAATTATATACTCGTACATCAAAATGGAAGAAAAAAAAAAAAGAAAAAAGGGGGAAAAAATCAAATAACAGTCGAATTCCGCTTCATTATCCGTCTATCCGCCATTTTTTTCTTTTACAAAAACCTTATAACTCCAGATATAAATAAGATATTGAGTTAAAATTTTTGGGATAAGCATTTTGTATGTTACGTTTTACAAGTGTACCGAATACATAGATTTTATTTTTATAATTTTCAAAATGGTGACCGTTTAAATTTGTTTTAAACAACGGTTTTGGAGATATTCGAAGTTAAAAGTTTTAAACGGCCGCCATCTTGAAAATTGAAAAAATAAAGTCTTTGTGTTTGGTACACTTATAAAACGTAACACAATGCTTATCCCAAATTTGAATTCAATATCTTATAGTTTTTTTGTATAGAACAAAATGGCGGATAGACAAATGATGAAATGGAATTCGACTATATGTTACTTGACTTTTTTATCGTTTTGATGTATATAATCCGAAAATAAATAACCAGTTCATCTTTTTTGGGACACTCTGTACATGAAAATATACACAACCATTATTTTTTGTTTTTTTTTTAATAGCGCAGAGGTACTGTTTAAGTTATAATTGTTTATATAAAGTCCCGATTTTAAATACTTCTATAAAATATACAAAGTGTTAGTAACAAAGTTCTAATCATTTAAATCGTAAATAATTTACGGAATTATCAAGATAAATTATCACAGCGCCGCAATTTTTATTTTGTGTACGGACAAATATACAAAAAATATGCAATTTTATTGAAAATTACAGATTTCTTGCGATAAAAATCTTTCTTTTTGGAGTATATTTACAATTATAAAATACAAAATAACAAGAAACATATAATTTGTGTTGAATTCAAATGAAAAATTAACGTCCAATTGTTATTTGGTGCACATAATAGTGTTTTTTCCTTTCTTATTTCAATCGGTAAATTTTCATCAAAGAACTGAATATAAAGTCAATTAAATCGTTTAAAAGAGGTATTTTTGGAATTTTTTATTAAGGCGGGTGGTTGTTGAGATGTTAACAATTAAAGAGTACGCGACATGGGGGTAGTTACAGCGCACCCTTTATATCGTCATAAGTCGATTAATTTTATTCGAATCGATACGAGTGAGAGCCAAAATATAGGAAATTTTCTTGTCTTTCTTTCTTTTATCGTACCCAACATTTTTTGTAAAATTCATACTTTAATAGATATAAGAAACCCAATTTTCCACCCCTCTCATAAAAAGCAACTCTTCGGAGAGCTAGGGGGTTTCTTAAAAAAGAATAATTTTTTCGTGTATTAATTTTTCGTTTTAATATCTATTATTAAATAATCTCTCTGATATTCGGAGTAATGAAATGTCTATCAAACCTAGTGAAAAGACACATAACGTCAAGTCAATGATTTATCAATAGACTTATTAACCTAATTAGTAACACAATTTACTGGTTTTCCGAAACATCCACTGTTTAACTATTAGAAATTAAACCTTTAAACTTTCAGGATGGTTTGAGGATGAGTATCTTACAACTTAAACAAACATAAAATCTATCTCACTATCTCTTCAGCTAACACTTTCATTTGTTTTCAATATTATTTAGATGATAAAAACCAAAATTGTAAATGTAAATCCAAATATTTCACCTCTGTGTTTTAAATGGGCAGTTAAACAGTTTCATTAAGTGATCCCATATTTTTTAAATAGTATTTAAATTTTTACAAAGTTTTGATACATAGTTTATGACAAAATTAATAATTCAATAAGATTTATTGATGCTATTAAATACAACAATAATTATTATGTTACAAAAGCATCCAATGGCTTGACATTAAGGTAATAATTGACTGAATAAAATGTTCTTTGTTTTAAACCAATCAGAGATTAGAGATTTAAATTTACTCTCATTAACAGCCTAGACAAGGGTAGTCTATAAAACAACTTAATTTGTTGGCAGGGAACTCTGTGTGACTTTGTTAATCTTTTACATGGTGCTATTAAGTCTTTGTCTTGTAGTGAAGCTATGAATAACAGATTGACTTTCAAATTATCAATATTCTCTTTTATAAACATCAAATTGCAAAGTATATATAAAGAGGGAACAGTAATAATTTTAAGTTTCCGAAAGCTATGCCTACAAGAGTCCTTGTCCATCAATAATCCTAATGGATTTTTTTCCATTCAAATACCTTTTTTATTAAAATAACATTTCCCTAGTCTTATTCCATACGTCCAACTGAATGAAAAAGGTCAAAGTATTCTGTTATAAGGATCTCTGTGGTACGAGATAGCCTCTTACACATGTTGCTGATATGCACTTCCTAATTGAGTTTATTGTCTAAGTTTTTAGTAGCATCTTTTTTTTTAAAGTTATTGTTTAGAGAAAAGTATATAGATTTTGTTTTATTGGGAAAACCAGGTTCGTGATTTTAACATAGACTATTCAAGTTGGGCCTGTCTAATTTACCAGGTCTATGTGTAAACAAACTGGAAAGTAGAGGGAAATTACAATATAAAAGAGATGTAACGGAGAAGTTGATTTTTTACTTCTTTTTATACATGCAACTGAGTGGGAAACCGAAAACATTAGCAAAATCTGACTGGAGCTTCGCTAGAGAATTGCATAAAAGTGCATTGTTGGTGCATGTTGAGTGTATTGTTATATTATATTTAAATATCTCCTATTTTAAGGAGGTATTATCACTGTTTTAAGGTCCTAGTTTTTTTTAATACGCTTCTGCACCTTCATTTAGCACCTCTGCTTATAATATGTGGTAATTAGATTTTTACCCCAAACTGCTTTCCTATAAGAATGTTGTCTCTTCAAAAATTGTCATTTGTTATTGGACGACTTCTTTGCCATACTGAGATTTCAAGGTAAGAAACCCCTCAGAGGTTCACTGTAGAGTATGGGGGTGACAATCCCGAAGTACCTAGCTGAGTCTACATTTTTCATCTAGTCTTGGGTTAGATCCTTCTCTTTCATCTTTCCTATTAGACTTCTCTCGACCAACCCTGATACTATTAAGAGTATTCAAAGTGCTAAGAGACTTTATTTTGTGTTCTTTATAAGGTGATGATGACCGAGAGGTTTTTGCTTTAAAACAAGAAAATATCAAGGTAAGAAGAAGCTGCTAAATAAAGCACATCTCTTTAAAATTTCTATTAGAATTGTATCAAACTTTCATTTACACCATTTTTATTATTTAAAAAAAACCTTTTCAATGAGGTGTTCTTCGATTAGTGATATCATTTGAAAATATTTAGTTCCATCCTATGAAACTCCCCCCCCCTCCAATTGGACAAATACAGCTTTTTTTAAATATCTATAGAATTATATAAAAATATAATGATGTCTGTCTGTGTGTGTGTTACTCAATCACGTAAAAACTACTGGACCCTTGAGTTGAAATTGTACGTGGTCATTCTTAAGGTCCCTGGTTAACACATAGGCCTATTTTTATTTAGAAATTCCTTCTGGGCACCGCCCCACTGGCCTTTAAAACTCCCTTAACACTCAATACAAATATATGTCAACCCCGTACGAAGGATAGTAGTTTATATAATCGAAAATATACTTTGAAAGTTTAAAGCTTTGTAAGTTGTCTCGAGACATTAGTTTCTGTTTTATCTGATTTACCTGTCTTTCAGACAAGCCAAGGCTAGCAGCAAGTTCTGCTTTACGACGAATTGTAATGTACCGGCTGTAGTGAAACTCCTTCTCTAATTCCAGCCTCTGGTGATCTGTGTATACAACTCTGTATTTATCCTTGGTCCGAGTTTTGCCTGTAACAAATAATGCAAACTTAATAATAAACTGAACAGAGAACACATTCTAACTAAACCTATAAAATATTTCGATTCAGAACTTATTGTTAAAAAATGAAAATAAATTACAATGGATATCTTAAAATTGGTGACTAATTTGTTTGATATAAAATAAATCAAGGTTTTACGTTTAAAGTCAAGGAGCTTAGCTACTTGTGTATACGATAATTTATGATCAGGTAAAAAAACAATGAAAACATCAAATGTCAAAGATTATTTTGATTTGTCCGACTTACTCGCAAACTGCAATTTTTAAACAACCCTGTTTGCAATTTCTGTTCAGTTTTCACTTGTAATCAATCTTGGGGGAAATTATAAATTTCATCTGTACCAGAGTGAATTATCACATTTTGAAAACAACTACCAGAGAGTGTTTCTTTAAAATGGTGAAAGGAGCAAGAGCCAGTGTCTTTTTAATTAATGATACCTGTCAAATATGCGCTTGAGGAGCGATGGCCAGCCGGTAAAGAGAAGTCGAGTTATTGGTAAAGAAAGAGAGAGAGAGAGAGAGAGAGAGAGAGAGAGAGAGAGAGAGAGAGAGAGAGAGAGAGAGAGAGAGAGAGAGAATATTTGTCTACTTTGCACAAAAATACGATAATGGCTAAAGAATTGAGAAATTAGATAGAGAAACGTTAAAAAAAAGAGTAACAAATTTTATAATGGCAGCTATTTCAAACTTTTTTGTGTATACCTGTTGAGTTTTTTTTTAAATAAATCCTATCAAAAAAATAGTACTGACAATCTTTTCATGACGAAAGTTAATAGTTGTTGCCAAAATTGTAATTTTCATAATCATACATAGTTGTAAGACCTGGACAGTATTTAGTGGCCTAAATGGTCATCACTAGATAAAAATGTTTGTAGTCCCTTTAGCAGAAAATTGAAATCGAAATGAAACAAAACGCTTTTATTTACATATTTAGAAATTGACAAACGTGTCAGTTTCGAATAATTTAAAATCAATTTGAGGTTAGGTTAATATTGATTTGAGTAGTGAAAATTAAAAATAAAATAAAATATAAACACAATTTCTCACAAGTTTACAAACTCGTTTCAACGACAATGTCGCCGTCTTCAGTGATGCAAGAGCTACAATAATCAAACTCTAACTGAGTTTGTTAACATTTCATTTAATAAACGTATACGTCAGAAATTGTGTTTCATTTTAATTTTAGGTTAAGTAACTAGATCGAACTCCAATCATAAAATATTATTTCTGTTAGATCACATTTTCGTATGTTTCCCATTTTTTAGATGACACACAAACTCTCAAAGGCAGAAGACAGAGTTCAATAGATTACTGCTGTGTCTGAATGTTATTACATTTTATTATCTAATTCTCCAAATAAAAAGTAAGTTCTTAAGGGTTTTTATAATCTGTGTACAATTAATTGTCAATTTGGAATCTATAATTATTTAATAGATTAGAGGTTTGTAGTGAGTATAACTCCTACGATTTTTAACCGATTTTGAGGTTTCAGGTGTCGATGGATAGGGCTCCGTCTGAAGTTGTTTTCACCCAAATTTCAAAAAGATAGAACATAAGGGGGAGAGTAGAAGGGTTGAAAGTTTTCATCATATTAATCCAATGTTAATTTGTATTAAGGAATCTATAAACATCTCTAATTAAAAACATCTGGGATTATTTTAAGACTTTGTTCTTACACACACACACACACACACACACACACACACACACACACATATATATATATATATATATATATAATTTAAAGCAAACTAAACAATGGGTGTTTATATTTATCAGGTCGTTTTGACTGGCTTATACAATGTTTAAAATGAGCTTCTTTTAAGTTTCTTTAACAGATATTGGAATACTTTTCTCCCATGTTTTTTTTTTTAAGATTATCGAACTGTTCTTCATTGCACTTTTAACATTAACAATGCCTCCATTTAGAGGGAACAGAAACTTATACCGAAAGCGTGTTTATCACTGCAACTAGGGAATTATGCGTGGACTTAACAATGAAGAAACGAACATTAATTGTTGAAAAAAAACAACAACAAAGAATGTCAAAAATTATAAATTTTACAATTGGACCAATCAATGAACGCTTCAAATCAATTTATAACGTTTAAATTTAAAATATTTTATATAGGAAAATATTATAAAGAGTCAATGTATAACTAACTGAACAACTAAATCAGCAATCTGTGTCATTTAATAGCAACTTAATTTCACTCCCGTAGAGTCAAAACAAATATTTTAAAAATTCTTGATTTACATCCTGTAAACTTTGAAAACGTCCAACAAGTTAAACTACAAATGTTTAGCCCCAGACATTGTGTAGAACAAACGGTTTGCCAATATTTGTCTAAGTCTAGAAACAGCTGATTGAATGTGTCGGAAACTTACTCCTAGATAAATCTTGTCTTATCAGGGTCTGCATGTTTTACAACGGCCGGATATGTCTTACAAGTCCCTTTTAGATACCGCGATACGACAGGAGTGTATTTCAAGTATTACCGATGAGGCTCACTTGCCAGTAAAATTAATTAAACTATCTCACAAAGAGATGACTCGATTTTGGAAAAGGGGGAAATTTTCGCAGTTTTAATCAATAACGTAAAAACTTCCATTTCCTCTAAGCACATTAACTAACGAACGAGTCATTCGATTTATATCTAATATGTACCGGTCTGCTGAGAGGTTAAAGAAAATCGTTTGGCCAGTTTCAAAATGGTTACCAATTTGAGTTATTTTTCGTTGTTAACTCAACTTCTGTACGTTATATAAAGTCGACCAATAATTCATAATATGTAGAACTAACGATGGTTATATGACTTTTATACCAAAAGTAACAAGTTATGGAACGGTTCCGAAATTCCAAAGTTGTAATACAATTACATCAAAACCCACACCACATATATATTCATATTTTCTATCTCCACATAATATAATTAGTTCAACATGAACAGTAATAGAATTCACAATATATATTATGAGTTAACCTCATAATTTTCTTTTGAATAAAATAATGTTTTCTAGATTCTACGGAATCTGAGGTGAGAGTACACATGCAAAGCTAGCTGATGGCCTCTGTTTCACCTGGGGATAGTTGAGATAGTTTTATAAAGAAAGACATTTATTAGTACAACCCTAGTGGTGGTGCTATGGAAATAAATTATGCCAAATACAGCAACACACCAATTTTTATCAAAATCGACCCATAAATAACAAAGATATGATATTTGTTTTAGGGGTAAAAACACCCTTGGAGTGGAACATTTTCAAAACCCTTTCTTAGTACCCGTCTACGGACCTACCCCCAAACACAGGAAAAAAATCATAGCTCTAGGTTTCTTGGATCCAGAGTTGCTTTAGGGGTAAAAAACACCCTTGGAGTGGAACGTTTTCAAAACCCTTTCTTAGTACTCGTCTAAAGACATACACCAAACCGTGTTAAAAAATTCATAGCTCTACGGTTCTTGGATCCAGAGATGCTTTAGGGGTAAAAAACACCCTTGGAGAGGAACATTTTCAAAACCCTTTTTTATTACGCATTTACAGACCTACCCGAAAGCTTGTTAAAAGATTCATAGCTCTAGGCTTCTTTGATCCAGAGATATGTTTCAGGAGTAAAAACACCCTTGGAGAGGAACATTTTCAAAACCATTTCTTATTATGCGTATACAGACCTACACCAAATCATGTTAAAAAATTAATAGCTCTAGGCTTCTTTGATCCAGAGATACTTTAGGGGTATAAAAACACCCTTGGAGTGGAACGTTTTCAAAACTCTTTCTTAGTACGCGTATACAGACCTACCCCAAACCATGTTAAATTCATAGCTCTAGGCTTCTAGGATCCAGAGATATGTTTTAGGGTAAAACACACCTTTGGAGAGGAACATTTTTAAAACCCTTTCTTATTACGCATCTACATACCTACCCGAAAGCATGTTAAAAGATTCATAGCTCTAGGCTTCTTGGATCCATAGATTTCGTGATCAGTCAGTTTGTTTTGACTTTTATTATATAGAAGATTAAATTGTACAGATATATCAGGAGTCTAATCCAGTATGGTAGTTTCTAATCAAATGTTATAAAGGTTAGCTGAACCTCATAATTGTGTATAGCCTATCACTATTTTCTTATCTATGGCTAGGCCTCTATGATCTTATGTTAAAAAGTCCTCACGAGCTTTGTACTTGTCAGTGTCTCAAACCTGGCAGACTCTGAAGTTGTATACATACAGACGCCTTCACTAGGTGACTCGGCCTTCCAGAGTTCTAAAATGCATTTTGACAATAACTTTGCTATTTGTCATCGTAGAGAGGTGGGATTGGTACTACCATTACACGCAGAATTTTATCTGACTTTAGCAATAAAGTGTATTTGCACACTGCTAAGTAAAATAGATATACACCCACAAGATAAGAAAATATTGTTTTGAATTTTATTTCCATTTTACTGAATTTCAATAGGGAATTCCATTCAAATCAAATTTCATGTTCATATCTTAATTTTTTAGTCACTATCATAGTTACTGTACACACACAACGGCGCCGAAGGAAGGTTTCTTTGTCGGTTTCCTGAGACCATGTAATGTGAAGAGTTAAAAACGGAGGTAGACATTTTTTGTATTCATCAAACGTTTCCTCTACTTTGTATACTGGGTTAAGTTGGAGTATATTTGGCTATTATCATCTCTGTAACCTAAATATGCTCCCTTAGTAGAGGGTAGAAACCAACTGTAACAAAAGTTGCACCTTACAATCTATTTGAACGGTCATCACAATTGTTTGCACATAGTTGGAGTTCCATTATGTGTGGTGGAGTAGAAAATTTATGATCTGAGTTAACCAATATACCATGTGTCCATAAAGTTCCACCCCCTCTTATTTTTTTTTATTAATGGAAATAGACAGATTTGCTTTGGGGAAAGTTTAGATAACCAAAGGAGGAGTTTTTTGAAGTATCAAAATTTTCAACCCTTACCCCCAAAATGGGGTAGTTTGGGGGTAAGTCAAGAATTTTAAATAGCAACCCAATTGAGTGATACCTCATTTTAAAGGTCATTTAAAAATAAGAATAATGGCGCAAACCAGAGGTCTCTAAGTTCATCTTACCCAACATAGCAACCAATCGAATTGTGAATGTTAAACTACAAACTCCGGTTGTTTTTATTACATTACAAACTGCTCTATGTTGGTAAAATGATGGTAAGAATCTTCCATTGTTTTTTTAGCTCATATTAAGTTCTTGAAATGGCTACCATTTACTTTTTGGCGGAAATAGATTCTGGACTCAAAAGCTTGTACATTTCATAACATATCTGGTCTAATTATTAACGTAAAATTCACAATTCGATTGGTTGCTATTTTGGGTAAAATGAACTTAGAGACCTCTGGTTTGCGCCATTATTCTTATTTTGAAAAGACCTTTAAAATGAGGTATCACTCAATAGGGGTTGCTATTTAAAATTCTTGACTTACCCCCAAACTACCCCACTTTGGGGGTAAGGGTTGAAAATTTTGATACTTCAAAAAACTCCTCCTTTGGTTATCTAAACTTTCCCCAAAGCATATCTGTCTATTTCCATTAATAAAAAAATAAGATGGTGGTGGGACTTTTTGGACACATGGTATATATAAATTTATATATATTAAATGCAGCTAGACTGGAAGTAGGCTACGTACAAAACAAGCTGAATTAAGTTTGTTTTTAAAGAACGATAATGTGTAATTTTCAGTTTATATTGTCGTCAATTTAATGCTTCCAGAAGTTTTGACGAGTCTTTACTTGATTCAAAGTGACGAATTGAAATTTTGTTTTTCAAGTGTTTGTAATGGAATTGAATTAATTGATTTTTACATTTCAGTTTTAGACCATTTGCGAAGAATTTCTGTTCATAATTAACGATGGTCGATAACTCCGTGTACAGAATATCAAAAGCCTAAGCAAATAATAAACCTAACCTAACCAAAATACCGGTTTGGAAGTTATTACGCAAAATGTAAAAAATAAACCTTTTTAGAACGCCCGATATCTTAACAACAGTCAATGCTATATCGATTAAATATTAGCAAAATGTGAAGGTTATGACCCAAACCGATGTGCCAATTCACATCGATGTAAAAACAAGAAGAAAAAAAAAACATTCGCCCGCCAGGCGTCATTTTGCTTTCATAAATGTACTCATTGCTTAGAAACCTTAAACCTTTACATTCTATCAACGTTCCATCAAAATTGATTGTCTTTTTTGAGATATTTGATATTTTAAGGCAGCGTCCAAAGTATATGTTCACTATTTACCAGAATTTAATGGAGAGGACAATCTACATTTTATTTGAGTGCTTAAGTGCTAAATCCCAGCTAAAATTTGACCAAAACTGTTACAACCCATTTTGAGAAAGAAGATTTTGTGTTTTGGTCTTATAGTAGGTAGTTGTATGGTTTAATTAAGTTGGTATTATCTTCCTTTAATGTTTTGATTTCTAATATACTGGCAAATCCTCAGCCGATCATAAGTGCTTGGATCATTGTTTATAATATAAAGTTTTAATTTGGGTTGTCGTATCTGGGCAAAACTTACTAATTAACAAGTTCTGTTGGAGAATATTTTGTGTTTTGTTTTCCTTCATATAAGTTCCTGGATATACGAATTAAGCTTTACGATACTTACTCCCGTACTTAATGACGCACAAAATGGATATTTTAGAAAATGTTCACGTTATTTTTGTTGATTACACAAGTAGGCTATGTTAGGCCTACATATAAAGAACAAATAAACAAATAAAACCGAGGCTTAAATTTCGCCCAATTTTGTTTAAAAGTGTTCCAATTATTGTCTTGTATCAACACTTGAGGGATTTATTGTAGTTCGTTATATAACCAGTAGATGTCTCCCATAGTCAGTCTGATGTCAATAGAAATTTTATGCCAACACGTGAAAGTTATATTATTAGGCTACAATGAGAAAAAGAAAACTATAATTTTGTAAAAAATATAATCGATCGAAATTGATAAATTATTGAACTCAATTGGTTTTAAAACTATGTAACTATCTTTATAAATTCAGTTACATGAGCACGTCAATATTGCTTTATGAAAGTCTATTTATTTAGGAATAGCTTAAAAAGAAAACTCTACTAAGCTGAAGTAGTTGAAAACAACTGATCCTAGTATTTTCTAATATATTATACGTAGAATTGAGAAACTTGTAATGGGTAAAAACACTGGTGTCGAGTTTCTTACTGGAATCTAAATTTTGAGGTTTTGGGAACGATATCTTTCTGACTTGCGACGTCAAACGAAATTATTTAAACAAAATTTGGTATGTTGGCAATATATCGAAAAAAAATTGTTTGTATCATTTTTCAATATCTCCAAATTTGCTGACAGCTGCCATATAAAATAAACAAAATTACGATTTTTTTTAAAATTGGTTTAAAAGATTTTGGTAAAATTTTACTCAAGTGTAGAAGGTTCTAATGAAACAAACAACGTATTAGGTGGCATCTCTCCAAACTGCCAGTTCGTGATTTAGCGGTAAAAGTTGTAAACGTATTTTTCCGATTGTTTAAAATACTTAATAAAGTCTTAAACGGCGACTATAGTTCATTTTCACTTTTTGACTAACGGTAAGAAAACAAACATTTTTGTCGACAAATAGTTCGTTTGTTTGGTTGATTTTGTGAGAAACTTTATGCATTTTAGCCTATTTATTCTACAAACTTTAGATAGTGTGCATTCAATAAGATGAGTATGGCTATATATTTAGTATTTATTTTTTAAATTAAAGTAAAACACTACTTCAAGTTGAAGTAGCCTAGTTTTAAATAGTCCCTCATGAGTTCAGTTTAGTGAGTAAGGCATGACAATCCAGAAGAATCATAACTGGATTTAGGGATATCTTTTTCATACTTAGGTTAGTTCCTTGTCTTTCATATTTTCTGTTAGGTCTCTCTATACAACTCTTGTTCTTTTCCGACCTTGATACTATAAAGTATTCTAGGAACTTTATTTTACAGCATTTATTTTGTGTTTTCTTCCTTTGATTTTAGGGCAGTTTTGCCATATTTTCGTGATTATGAGGTTAGCAATACCTAACTGGTAATACGCATATTTTCATGTTGTCTTGGGTTAGATCCCTTTCTTTCACCTTTCCTATCAGGTCTCTCTTGACCAACTCTTGTTCTGTTCCGACCTGACGCTATTAGAGTGTTGGAAATCTAGGTGTCTTTATATTATGTTCTTTCCTTCGTAATGCGAGAGGTTTTTCGCCTTCAAACAATAAAGGAAACAAATTGAATAGAATAAAATCTAACACAAGATCTCACAAAAATCACGTTTACTTAATCAAACGCGTTTCAACGACAAAGTAGCCATCCTCAGTGATACATGAGCTACAATTAGATATAAATATTGTAGCTGATGACAGGTTAGGTTAGTTTAGGTTTCCTGACTGTTCCATTAAAATAAATGATCCTGGTTTGTGACCACCAAGAATCCCCGATGGACCACTATGGAGATTATATTCTTGGATTACCTACGTTAAGTCCATTGTCTACGCAGAGAGAAATACATGATTAAGGTGTGCGGAGATTGATCATCACCTAGTAATGGCGTCACTACGTTCTTGACGTCTAACAGGTTACATAGATGTATATATATTTAAAAATCTCCACTCGCTTCGCTCGTGTCAGGGTCTCGCCTCTAGCGGACCTAAAAGCTGTATATCTGTGTAGGAATCTATTCACTACACTCGTGTCGGATATTCAGCACTACTGTATCTCATTACTATAAGAGTATCACATTTTCTTGTGAGGTCAGGGCTTGTGACAGTAACTTCTCGTTTTATCATCTTAGATTTGGATAAAAACACAAGAAATCAAAAACAAAATATTTAAAATGGCCGCTATTTTGATATTTTAATTCGTCTTTTCTAAATTTTAACACGATTCTATATGATCACAATATTTAGACCCTTACACCAAATTTCATGTTCCTATCTTAATTTTTGTGTTACACTATCGTGGTTACTTACAGATGACACCGGCTTTTTCGTTTTCCTGCGACTTTGAACGTGAAAACAGTGGATAAAACTGAGGTTGACATTTGTTTTCAATTACCAAACGCTTAGCCTTCGTATACTGGGACAAGTAATAAATAATTCTAGTTATTTTACTCCAAAATCAAGAACACATTTTTCGGTGACCTTGTACCTATACAAAAATTGATTATATGCTACGAACTAAAAATTGAATTAAAAAATGACTGCCTACTTTTCGGCTAGTTTTTATTGTAAATATAGATTTCTTAACTTGTAGGCCTACTTGTAACTAAACAAAATACGCGATTATTTAGTGAACGTTGTTCTAAAGAAACAATGATTGGCAGTGAAGACTTGTTAAATTATTCCGATAGGAGGTGTACGAGTTTAAAAAAGTGGAAAATAAGAAGAGTAGGCTCTACACCCTTTTTCGTGTAGTTTTGGGAAATCCTTCTCTTTCAGTTTTCATGTCAGGTCTCTCTCGGCCAACTCTAGTTCTTTCCCGATTTTGACGCTATTAGAATATTCGACAAAGAACGTAAAATAAATTGAAAGGGTTTTTAATTTATGGTCTTTTCCCCTTTTTTATAAGGTATTAATGACCTATAGGTTTTTCGCCCTTAAAAAATAAACAGAGAAATATATTAGTAGTACCGGTAGTTTATAAAACTGCATTTTCTAATGCTTCCTTTTTTTTACAAATTTCATGAACTTATGCCTACTCGCAATCACACATTTACAAATATGAAAGTATTATTTATCAACTCAATAATCTATAGGTACTACTATTATTAACTATTCAAAACGAATAGTTAAAGTTTTAATTAATAAAATTTTGTCTGTTAAATTAACGACGGAATTAAGTCTATCTTAACACTAAAAATAGTAGAAAAAACAGAAAAAATATTTAACGACTCGTTACATATACTTTAAACCTATTAAATGCTTAACGAAAGGTGAACAAACCGGGTTAGTTCAGTAGCATCTATTGAAGAGGGCCTAATGGTTTACAACAATGTATTATTCGAACAAACGAGACTAAAAGATTTGGGACATGTAGACTATTTACTTTTCAAAAAATCTAAAATTTACAAATAATAAATAAACAGTGCAAAGACATTTCACAAACGTTCTCAGTCATTCACAAAACCAAATAATATTAATTAACAAAAATCCTTGCTATTAATTAAAAATTCTTATTTGTTTTGTATCCAAGTCACAATTGTTTGAAATAACAATGATTTACCTTATGTATATTCCGGCACGTGACGTCTTTCTTGGTGTTACAACTAACGCGATTCAGAACATTTGCTCCATCATCAGTGTTGTCTCCCTTGAGGTCGTTAATACATAAAATTCAACAAAAATCACAAATAACACAATACATTTCACAGACGACGAATTGATACATTGAAGATGGAGAAAATGTTCTGAAACGCGTTAGTTGTAACACCAAGAAAGAAGTCGCGTGGCGGAATATATCTATATAAGGTAAATCATTGTTATTTCATTGTAGTAGTGGTGATTTAGGTTAATTTTGTTTCTAGAAAATTATTTCCAATAATCTTTTACCATTTACTGGAGTATTGCAAATAGAATCTTTGATTAAATTCATTTATAGCAGTGCCATAACTTTATTTTATAGCCTAAAGCGATGATAGCGGAGAATTTTTCGCCTTTATTTCTTTTTTTCTACTTCTTTATATATAAAAATAATTTATGTTCATTTAGATACAAATACACAAATGTAAGTGTCTACGATTTAAACAACAACAAAGTAACTTCAAAACCGTATTTTTTTGCGGGGGTTGTAATAGATACATGTTTACATCTCGCAAAATTAAACGGTTTCAATTCTCAAATACGTTTTATTTTGTTCTTTTATTTTAGAATTGATAACAGCTGTTTTAAATTATTTTTAGGTTAACTTATACAGTGTTTACTTTATTTGTGAGGATTCACATTGTGTTGTGGTTGATTGTTTACATCAGGTTTAAATCTGGTTGAGACCTTAGCCTCCCTTAAATTTTATGTAATGGATATCACAGTTTACGTGCAAAATAAGATATTAAAATCTCAGTTTTAAATAAAATAGATCAACAATTTTTGAGAAAATACTGACGTACATTTGACACATATAAAGAAACATGTTTTAGGATATATAAACTGATAATTAGATAATCTCAATTTTTATTTTCCCCAGTCAATAGGTTGTCAAAAAACCAGAAAAATTCTCTCCCTACAAACAAAAAAATTCCCTCAGACATATTTCAGCGGTAAAAACAATATCCTTACGTTGGTACTGCTGTATTAGAATGGACTTTATCAGCGGGGTTGGTAATTCCTGTAGTGAAGTTATCTGGAAAGATGAAACAGACCGCGGCCCACTCATCTCGCCGCCTCTAATCCCAGTATAGATAGCGCTCAAGTCGTAGCCTTATCTGTAACCCAACATGGCCGACCACGGGACAGCTGATTCCAGGTGCAAACAAGACAAGTTCTTCTGTACTAAACTAAACGGACATGGAAACAACTTCGATATTAAAGTAAAGCTGAACAGAAAGTCAGGTCCGTTTATCACCAGGAGTGATTTGTCAGAAAAATTGATACTTTTGTTTTTATTACTTTTAATTATGCAACAAAAAATAATGGTAATGTACGCTAAAAATCTGGATATAGGCCTACATGACATATGAGAGAAATAAAACTGCATTTTCTCAAAACCTTTGGATTTAATAGTAACAGAACACCAATAGGCTATATACTGAATAAGCTTATTAGCTCATACATATAAGAAGAAAGTATTGATATTTCAAACAGTTTTAATATTTTTTTTAAAGAAAAATAGGCCTAGATTTGTTGAATAGTAAATCCTACCTAAAGTAAAAATGTAACTAAATCGCCAACTAATGGAGCTAATAGTTCAGATTTTTTCTGTTTTAAGGAAATAAAAAAATCCTATAATAATAAAATTCCCTTGTATAGAATCTTGCCTTATATGTCATTAATATAATCGAACTTTTTTTATCAAAAAGTTTCCTTCTGTAAAAATCTTCATTAGGCTTGATTTATATTTGTTAGGTCTGGGGGGTTGCAAGAAAAAGAAATCACAAAAGGTTATATAATTCGCATAATATATTTTTATTAAACCATAGATGTAAAAAGAGTTACCAATGTTAGAGCAGGGTTGCCAATATAACAGACAAAATAATAACATATGTTAAAAGTAACAACTATGCAATTTCAGTTTAGTAGGGATGAAATAATTCAAAAATTCACAATTTAAAATTTGTACACCATAAAAATTCGTAGTACGAATTTATTTTGCCTTAAAATTCAAGGTTTTTGATTATACTGTATACCGAATACCTGACAGACCTAGTACATACGGAAAGTCGACTGCATGACAATTTCATATTTTGTTTTTGATTTCAAAAAATTAAGTTAAGATTAAGATTTTTAACGTAAGACGAATTTTATATAAATTAATTCAGAATCGACATCGAAACAATTAAATCACAAAACAATAGGGCCTAATTATATATTAAAGGCTACACACAATACCGCCATAATACATTACGTTTAAAAATGGTAAATTACACGTAGGCTATGCTAAAAAAAGCACAGACACGATTAAAAATAATAGCTTCTGCTTCTCTCTATTTTAAGACAGTTTCTTCTTCTCTTTTTAACTACATTTGTATTTGTTATTTCATCAAAGAACTGTAATATCTACAATCATCAGAAAGATCACATAGGCTACATCAAAATATGAAAGGTTAATATCAAATGAAAGTTCAATTTTAAAATAATTTCGAGCTCTGAGGTTCATGTTGGCATCTAAAGGTTGAACCTGTTGGTTAATTGACGATTCAGTCCTCTTCGATTTATATCATCGGGATTTTCTCGTCGACCAATAAGTGTTCTAGAATAGCTAAGCTCCAACGCAATTGTCACGCATTAACAATAAGCCACATAAACTGTTTTGCGAGATGTAAGCAATAAATCATAAATCAAGTAAGCACAATACAGTTTGTACAGTTTACTTTTGTGAAATAAAAAAATCATATCAAATTGTCACATATTAACAATAACCCATATAAACAGTTTAGTTTTGTGAAATATACAATCAATAAAAAAAAACGTGAATCCTCACAAATAAAGTAAGCACTATAAAAGTTAGCCTAAAAATAATTTAAAACAGCTGTTATCAATTCTAAAATAAAAGAACAAACTAAAACATGTTAGAAATTTAAACCGTTTATTTTGTGAAATGTAAACAATCAATCAACAAAACGTGAATCCTCACAAATAAAGTAAGCATTATATAAGTTAGCCTAAAAATAATTTAAAACAGCTGTTATCAATTTTAAAATAAAAGAACAAACTAAAATATATTACAAATTTAAACCGTTTAATTTTGTGAAATGTAAACAATCAACCAACAAAACGTGAATCCTCACAAATAAAGTAAGCACTTTATAAGTTAACCTAAAACAATAACCCAGTTTATAAACAATAACCCATATAAGCAGTTTAGTTTTGTGAAATGTAAACAATCAATCAACAAAACATATTTGAGAATTGAAACCGTTTAATTTTGCGAGATGTAAACAATCAATCACAACACAATGTGAATCCTCACAAATAAAGTAAGCACTGTATAAGTTAACCTAAAAATAATTTAAAACAGCTGTTATCAATTCTAAAATAAAACAACAGACGTATTTGAGAATTGAAACCGTTTAATTTTGCGAAATGTAAACAATCAATCACAACACAATGTGAATCCTCACAAATAAAGTAAGCACTGTATAAGTTAACCTAAAAATAATTTAAAACAGCTGTTATCAATTCTAAAATAAAAGAACAGACGTATTTGAGAATTGAAACGGTTTAATTTGGCGAGATGTAAACAATTAATCACAACACAATGTGAATCCTCACAAATAAAGTAAGCACTGTATAAGTTAACCTAAAAATAATTTAAAACAGCTGTTATCAATTCTAAAATAAAACAACAGACGTATTTGAGAATTGAAACCGTTTAATTTTGCGAAATGTAAACAATCAATCACAACACAATGTGAATCCTCACAAATAAAGTAAGCACTGTATAAGTTAACCTAAAAATATTTTAAACAGCTGTTATCAATTCTAAAATAAAAGAACAGACGTATTTGAGAATTGAAACGGTTTAATTTGGCGAGATGTAAACAATTAATCACAACACAGTGTGAATCCTCACAAATAAAGTAAGCACTGTATAAGTTAACCTAAAAATAATTTAAAACAGCTGTTATCAATTCTAAAATAAAAGAACAGACGTATTTGAGAATTGAAACCGTTTAATTTGGCGAGATGTAAACAATTAATCACAACACAGTGTGAATCCTCACAAATAAAGTAAGCACTGTATAAGTTAACCTAAAAATAATTTAAAACAGCTGTTATCAATTCTAAAATAAAAGAACAGACGTATTTGAGAATTGAAACCGTTTAATTTGGCGAGATGTAAACAATTAATCACAACACAGTGTGAATCCTCACAAATAAAGTAAGCACTGTATAAGTTAACCTAAAAATAATTTAAAACAGCTGTTATCAATTCTAAAATAAAAGAACAAAATAAAACATATCTGAGAATTTACAACATCTGTTTAAAATTATTTTTGTGTGAAACATGTTGTTTACTCATAAGAGCCATGTTTTTTAAATGATAAATGTATTACAAAATAAGTGTTTCCAAGAAAAATGAATAATTTTCGGCAAATCTAAAAATATCAATGTTTAATTTGACACTTCAGTAATTAAAATTTAACCATTAATCAAGAAATATACGACTAGCGCAGAAATTTCTTAGCTAATTAAAGATTATGAAGATTGTGAAGATAAAAAAGAGGCCCCTAGCCCTCGAATAGCCTACTGCAATAGTCTCGGAGTCAAAAGTCCTGATGGTAAATATGAAAGAAAATTATCTATTCCAAGACTACATGATCGAGCTAGGAGACCTCGGGATTGCAAGAATGGACCGAGTAAAATTACAGTGTGTAATCATAAAAACATTCATTTAAAACTTGAAATTCTGCCTGTGATAAAAGGTAGGTAAAGTCTTTTCATTATATTTGCGCTCTGGGTAACCTATTCAGTTCAAAATCTTAAGGTGTGGTCTAGAATTTTAAACAAAATCTTTAAGCCGTTTTCAAAATAAAATCTACAAATTGCTCGATTTATAGGAACTTCCGATTTAATGTATTTTAGTCGTGGACAAGGCTACATTTGATGTAATCTAAGTGTGGATTTTACATTCCCAGAATGTACTGAAATTCAGAAACATAGAATTGAAATTATAAAAATGGCGGCCATATTGAACAGCCATTATTCATATTTCTTGTGTTTCACATCACTTCAGTTGTGATATTTTAAAATAAATATTGAGCTTGACTTGTGCGATAATATTAGGAAGGCACAAGATCTCACACAAATTACGTTCACTTAGACAAACGCGTTTCAATGAAAAAGTCGCCATCCTCAGTAATACAGAGCTACAATAACTAAACTATAAGGATGGCGACTTTGGCGTTGAAACGCGTTTGATTAAGTAAACGTTATTTTTGTGAGATCTTGTGTTCGAGTTTTATTCTATCTATGGTAATTTTTGTAACCTAAATCTGTTTTTTTTATTTATATACTGATAACTATGGTAATACTGGGTATTATTGGTTCAGTTGTAATATTATAATATAAAATATAAGCATGTCATTTATAAATTCCAAAATTTATATAGCTCCTCAAAATACAGAGTGTGCAGGATATATTTTGAATGTATCTTTATGGATTTTTAATTTGCAATCGACTTGCTTGCAAATGTCTCAATATTTACTTATTTTTTCTTAATCCATTTTTGTCAAACTTATATTCCTACAAATTTTTTAAAACGTTGATCACATTTTAATAAAGAAATCGTACATATCCCTCAACAAAACAACATCTAAAAATTTTGTTTCTTAACCGATTTGTATCAAACTTAATTTACATATGTTTTATAGAATGCTGATCTAGATATACCGTAGGTTTTTAAGTATTACTTAAACTATAAAACACATTTTTAAATTTTTTAATAAAATGGCGACATTCTTATGTCTCAACCGATGTTTATCAAACTTATTTCCCATAGAGTTGTTTCAAATTTAATTTCTCATTTTACAGAGCTATACCTAACCTTCAGAAATAAATTGACGTTCCAAAGTGTCTATTGAGTCTTTTTCTTCTTACCTTGAACACAATTGATTGATATTTATAAATGAACATTGTCCAGAGTAAAAGAAATTACATTTCATATTTTAACAAATGACTATTTGATTGCAAGCGAATGGAGATTGGCGTACTAAACACGCAAATGTCTCCTCTACTATAGACATCCACTTCATCTCTAATATAACATTCACTGATATCTTTTTACTTTCATGAAGTTTTAAGTTAATTTTGGCAATAGCTAAAAATATCAACCTCTTTACGTTTCATGACTTTAGGAACCCGAAAAAGTGTTTTTGTTTTGCTATCCTTTGTTGTTGTCATCTGAACGTAATAGTGGCCACAACAATTAAGATAGAAGATGAAATTCTGTGCGTAGGATTATAGCGTACTCAAATAGCACGCTATTGCAATTCATAAACATCGAATCAAAAATAAGACAATTTCAACAGATTTTTTGTTCATATGTCGAGCGTAATTCAAATTAAGATATAATTTTGCACATTTTAATTCTGCATGCAATGCTAGCAATCTCACAAATTTACGATGACAAATAGCGAAGTTGTTGTGAAAAATGTAATTTTGAAACCTGACTTACCAAAAGAGAGTTACAAGATCCAGCAGGGCAGAGTCACTGATAAGAGCGTAGCGAACGAAGCCTTTTTTTTATTATAAAACCACCGACGAGGCCCGGGCCTAGCCGACGTCATGAAAGCAGTGATATACAAAAAGTTCAGAAAACCTGTGTAACAAAGGTTTTAAAACGAATTTACCCTATGTTATGTAAGATTCCTTGATTTAATACAATTTATCATTTCCAGAAGGCTCAAGAAATCAAATTTTGGGCATTAAATTTAAAAGGTGTGCTTGTATTACATTGTATGATGGTCATTTCTTAACTAAACTAGCTAAATTCCAATTTTTGATCTACACGACTCTGTCAAAATCTTCTGCTTTACGGAAGTTTATATTCAAAACACATAGGCTATTTAATAAAATTTCACTACATTTCAACATTTTTTTTGTCTTTATAATTAAAAATTATTCTTATAATTAAAACAACTTCTAGCATAAAAGAATGATTTGAAGTTAATATTTAATAGTGAGTGAACATTCTAATATAGGCAAAGGAAATTAGGTAAATCCTAATATGAGACACAGAGTATTCATTCCAAATAATCTAGTCAGTAGTGTTGGAATATTGTAAAAATAAAATTTGAATAATTGTATTCCAACATTATGAATGTCATTCTTTACTTCCCCAGACATTTTGTTATCCCATGTAGCAGAGATTATATTATCAGTACAAAAATAAATAAATAAATAAATAAAATTGGTCGTCAATATTCGAAAAACCAAAACAAAACCAATATTTTCTAAAATAACAAAATAAAATAGAAACAATGTTTAAGACGAATTTATTTATACCTGTTTCTATACATACAAATATGGCATAAATATGAAAATACAAAAGAAAATAAATTAATAAATTTTGTCAGTGGTCTTAATGTGTATGATGTCGCTGAAATGTCAATTACGTATTTAGAAGCGGTAATGAGAAAGATCTTTGGACAATATCTGTGAGAATGGTGTATGTAAAATCAGGACCATCTCAGAACTAGCATATATGTATAAAGAACTCAACATATAGGTCCACATAAAGGTAATGAAGTCGAGGTGGTTGGACATATGGAAGGGATGGAGGGGAAGCTGACAATGAAGAGGGTTTACTGACGCAAGCCAGAGGACGGAGATGAGAGACCTCGGAAGTATTGGTTGTTACACGTGGAGGAGGATTTGAGGGTTGCCGGTGCGAGAAGATGGAGCACGCTCTCTAGATCGGAAGCGAATTCTAAAGGAATCCAAGACTGACAACCATTGGCTAGGGTCGTAGCGCCAATGGGTAGGATAAGGTAAGCTTAATATCTAGTGAAAAAGTGTTAAAACTTGAGAACTAAAAGACCGATTTAGACAAAGTTTCATTTCTAATTTGATTTAAAACCATATACCAACTTTACCACTGACAAAATAAGTTGAATCTGAAAATTTTAATAATATGTACAAAATTTTCCTATATTCTGCTGTATTAAATTGGGTAATATTCAGGAACTACACTGTCTATTTCTAACCAATTATCAGTTCTAACTAACTTACAATCCGTATAATAACTTTATCACTGACCAAATATATGCTGTCGAAAATTTTAAAAAAATGCGAAAAATATATGGAAAATTCTAGTTTTCTTGCAAACAAATATCGTTATAATTTGCCAACTACTGTATCAAATTAAATGAAAAATGGACTAAAATCTGATCAGATATCATACCTACATAAGAAAGAAAACTGCATACAAATTTGATCAGCGGGTTTTGAGGTATAAGCTTACAGACTGAAAAACGTGTTTTATAGAAATTATTAGGTACACGGAAAAATGTTTCTATCTTGAAATCTACAAGCGGACCCTAACAAGTAGTTTAATATGCTAAACAGTGGTGTACCCATTTTGCATCTTACCCCTGGATTTGTACTCATTTAGCATCACACCCTCTAGACATATTTGTATCTTGTCTGGATCCAAAACTTTATGAAAACGTACTCGAATGTATTGATCAACTGGTTGATACACTGAAATTTTTACATTGAAATGAACATAGCGCTTCTTCATGAGTGGTTATGGTGTTGGGACTACATATATATTTGAATAAAATTTGATTGTAATGAATTGATACTATTAGAACATTTAAAACTTATTTTGTAATTTGGTCTAATGTATAGGTAGTCTAGTTAAAAAAAATATTAACTCACCATGTTATTTTTTTTAAGTTCAAAAAACAAAACGTTAAATGACCATTTTACGTTTTTACTTTTTAAAAATATACGAATATGGAAAAAGTTATGGGAAGGGTCAAAAACCTGATGTCGAGTATTTGTGGATATATCCTTTTTAGGTCTCCTGAGGCGAAAATATTTGAAATGATGTCTGTCTGGTGTCTGACGTTTACAGCACAAACACGTGGACCGATTGTAATCAAATTTAGTACGTGATTCAACAACTAAAAATTCGGAGCTAGTTACCACAATAAAAAAAAAATTACTATTCCTCAAAAGCGGCTATTACGATTTTGATTTTGTTCTTTGTCTAATCTCTAAGGCCCAACATGTATTAGTCGCCATCTTTACAAAAACCCCAGTTATCGTTAAACAACGCAAATCGATCATGGAACTGTAAACTTATTAAATACGTAATTCCTCAAAACTGCTTGTACCGATTTCGTTGGAATTTTAGTGAAATATGAAGATTAATGACACCAAACCGGTGTCGACAAGTAGCAACTAAACAAACATTACGGTTCAGGAATAATTAGCAACAAACAAAATAATAATTTTACAGCTGTCATTAAATGTTTGATTTTGATAAAACACGATTGATAATAATTGTCATGCAGTTTGTGTTTGTCTTAGGTTTTATAAATAATGTTAAACTTATAATCAAACTACCCAATATGGACAATTTGCAAATTTAAATGACAAGATCAATAAGAAACTGATAATCTTTTAAAATTTTAGAAAAGTGTCTAAGTTGACGGTGATATTTAGGAAATTGTGCTACTTTTTGTATTTTAAAACGGAACATAAACTTTTCAATCACGAAATGTAAAATTTACACTTCACAAATTTGATAAATAGCGTTAGGAGCCGATTTTTACGAAATCGTAAATAGGCCTAATCCTTTTTTTTGAAAAAGTTCCTGCGATGTGATCAAAATACCAAATTTGTTTAAATAGTTTCCAGCGTTTTAGCTATAGACCATTGCACATTTTACGACAGATAGACGTCATTTCAAAAACTACTGTTTTGGTCGTACTGGACTTCAAATCCGATATATCGACAAAAGAAATCAATTTACCCACAACATAAACAAACATTCTACACTAACAGACAGTAGTGTAGCCTACACATATCCCAGTAAAACAGCCATTTTTATTCAGGGACAAAAACGTTACTTTCTTAAATTTCGATGTATATACTTTTTGACCGATCAGAAAAACGAGGAAAAGGAGTTGAGGTTAGGGGGAGTTGGATTATACTAAAATTCAGGTTGGAGTGATGCGGGAACCAGCCGACCGAACTAATAGCCTGAACCCTTGGGCCTATTGTTAGAGCACGGAGGTGGACACACCGCGCGGCCTGGGCCTGTGAGTCATACTTCTGGCTCCAGTACCATTACACAAACTTTTTTGTTTGAAGAAAAACGTGAAAATAGATTGCATGGCTTAATTTTTCGCGATTTCCTGTTAACTTTGATACCAAATTTGACGTGAATCGGAGATTGTTACGATTTCTACATATAAAATCAATTAATTACATTGGCGTAGTTTAAAAATATAAACATGTATTTAAAGGATTTACTAAATAAAACTATTAACATATACTTGCAAATAATAATATAATTTCATAACCAATCATATAACACAAATCTATCACTTAAATTTTATATAATAAAACATTTAAACTGCTGATTCATGGAAACTAACTAAATTGTACTTACGGCACAAAATTTAATAAAAATTGCAAACACTAATAAAACGCTGGTAAAAGTAAGTAACATATAAATAAAAACATACAGAATATTTGAGTATTTACAATGCAGTATAATTTACATAGAAAGGGCTAATAATTTAAAACTTAAATAACGAACTTTTGAGAAAACCGTGAGCCTGACACCTATCAACCGCATACTTGATTGAACTGTTTTCAGAAAACTAATTTACAGAAAACTACTATTTAAATAAAGCTAGCCTAAACGAATATTCACAATTCCGTATTATTATTTATTATCATGATCTATAAATTATTTACAGTCATCCACTTGTTTGAATTAAATTATTGATTGTCAACTATGGTTATTTATTATTAACATTCCAATAGTCAAATGGATTTTATTTGCCCTCATTTATTTCATGCTGATAAAGGATTTATGTTATATGAATGGTTATGAAATTATATTATAATTTGCAAGTATATGTTAATAGTTTTATTTAGTAAATCCTTTAAATACATGTTTATATTTTTAAACTACGCCAATGTAATTAATTGATTTTATATGTAGAAATCGTAACAATCTCCGATTCACGTCAAATTTGGTATCAAAGTTAACAGGAAATCGCGAAAAATTAAGCCATGCAATCTATTTTCACGTTTTTCTTCAAACAAAAAAGTTTGTGTAATGGTACTGGAGCCAGAAGTATGACTCACAGGCCCAGGCCGCGCGGTGTGTCCACCTCCGTGCTCTAACAATAGGCCCAAGGGTTCAGGCTATTAGTTCGGTCGGCTGGTTCCCGCATCACTCCAACCTGAATTTTAGTATAGGTTAGGTATTTTCAGTAGAGATTCTTAATTATTTACTCTCTCACGGTAGCACGAGAGACGAATTTATCTTAAGACTGTAGGCTACAAAGTGAACTTTGAAAATACTTCGTTGAATTAATTTCGTAGAAAAAGGAATAAATAAAAAATATTTGAAATTTTATGAGATACAGATTTTATTTTAAAAAATTTGTATATAGGACTATTATTAATTTATAAATATTTTTTTTAAAAAGTTGACCACCTTCCTTCCTCCCCAGGACATCTGGACGTAATCTAGTGACCTCAACTATTTTTTTTCTTGTTAGTTAAACTCCGAATCAGTATGTTCTATTCCACTACAATTTAGCTTGAACAAAAAATACTAATTTTGATACAACTAAATATCGTCCGATCTGTTATGTAATTTGTGAAGACAATATAGTCTTGTGTTAGAATACATCTTTCCTTTACCTCTCTTGACCAGCTTTTGTTCTCTTCCGACTCTGACGCTATTAGAGTTTCGAGGACTTATTTGATATCCTTTTCTTCCTATTTTTAGTAACCCAGTATATGAAGTAGTATAGGAAAAGTTTGGTAAACATAAAAAAAATGGATTTCCGTTTTTTGGATCTTTACGTTCCATTGCTTCAGAAAATCTAAAATGCTGTCCGTCTCTAAACCACGATAACGATCACAAAAATAAAAATACAATCGTGAAATTTGGTGTGTTCATATAGAACAGTCTTGAAATGCAGAAAAATCTTCTAAGCCAATTGAAAATATCAAAATAGCAGTCTTCTTAAACAGTTTTTTGTTCATATCTCATGTGTTTTCAACTTAAAAGATACTAAGTTAGATACATATTTGCAGATTTCATTTCTCAATGTAATGGTACCAACCCCACTTATTTACAGTGACAAATAGCGAAGTTGTTTTGGAAAAAAATATAATTTCTAACCTTAACCGTGCAAGAAAATTTAATATATGTATAGTTACAAGGTTCTGTAAGACCGTGTCACCTGGTAGGGGTGAAACACTGATGTGAGCGTAACGAGTCGACATTTTTTAATATATAGTCTAGACATCTACGAGGTCCGGTAGAATGTAGTGATATGCAATTAGAAAGTTCAAAAAACCTCCAAATTAACCTGCTGGATAAAGACCTCTTTATACCAAGTATCCTAAAAGTCCCACCCCCTATTATTATTTTTTTATTAATAGAAATAGACAAATTTGCTTTGGGACAGTTTAGATAACCAAAGGAGGAGTTTTTTGAAGTATCAAAATTTTCAACCCTTAGCACCAAAAAGGGGTAGTTTGGGGGTAAGTCAAGAATTTTAAATAGCAACCCCTATTGAGTGATACCTCATTTTAAAGGTCTTTTAAAAATAAGAATAATGACGTAAATTAGAGGTCTCTAAGTTCATCCTATCCAACATATCGAATTGTGAATGTTAACCGACAAACTACGGTGTTTTTATTGCATTACAAATTGCTCTATGTTGGTAAAATGATGGTAAGAGCCTTACCTTGTTTTTTTAGCTCAGATTAAGTTCTTGAAATGGCTACCATTTACTTCTTGGCAGAAATAGATTCTGAACTTAAAAGCATGTTGTACATTTCGTAATATTTCCGGTGTAATTATTAATGTAAAATTCAAATTCGATTGGTCGCTATGTTGGGTAGAATGAACTTAGAGACCTCTAGTTTGCGCCATTATTCTTATTTTTAAAAGACCTTTAAAATGAGGTATCACTCAATAGGGGTTGCTATTTAAAATTCTTGACTTACCCCCAAACTACCCGATTTTGGAGGTGAAGGTTGAAAATGTTGATACAAAAAACTCCTCCTTTGGTTATCTAAACTTTCACCAAAGCAAATCTGTCTATTTCCATTAATAAAAAAAAAATGAAAGGGGGGTGGGACTTTTAGGACACTTACTTGGTATACCAATAGTTTAACATTTCCTACAAGACTCTGAAAATCAACTTTTTAGCATTAAACTGATTGTGTTACATTGTATGATGGGGATGGGTAAGTACCATGATGGCAAAACGAGTTTTATAACACGATGATGAGCCAAAGTTTTTTCGCCTTTAAACAACAATGGGGAAAATATTTGTTAATAACATTAAATTGTAAAATGAGCTGGATATGGGAATTTGTGGGATACAATAATTAATTATCGTTATTATTTATATTTTTTAGCAAACAAAAATTTCCCTTTAAATCGTCAACGTCTAAGTTGAAGGCACAGTAATTTATCCAGTTCCTCAAGTACTTATAGCCACTGATTACCAATATTTAACTGGTGTATTTATTACTTTCTTAGTGTAAAATAACATTTTTTTTTTATTAGTATTTAATGCAATGTTTTGATTCCTTCCTGCTTATGAATTTCAATAGTTGCAAATACCAAAATAAATGTTTTGTAATAAACTGTGTAAAGTCCATGAAGCAATTAATTTGAGTAGATGTCAATGTTGTGACGTGTCTTTGAAGTCACGCCGACTTGTAAATCTATCAACAAAGCTGTCAGTCCCTCCCTCCCTCCTCTAACAACTCTATTGGACAAGGCACAATGATTTATGGTTTTTAAAATGCAAACTTTCTCTTTACCGGAGTCTACAAGTAGGGTGTTTTCTCTACAACTGATTATATTTCGAAGGCGATTCTAGTGCTAAAAATATGAAAAAAGCTTTATACAGTATAAACATAAAATATGTCCTTCAGGAAACGCTTCATGTTCCCTCTGTCGGCCATTTTGTATTTTTACCAAAATAATTAAACTATATCTTTGGAAGTAGATAAGATAATGAGTTAAGATTTGGTATTCGTATTATATTATGCAACCTTTTATCAGTAAACCAGAAAACTAAAACTTTATTTTGTACCATTTCAAAATAGAGTAGTAGAATATCTTGAAAAGCGTTAATACAAAATATTTACAAGAGACAAAAGATTTTCATGTTTTAAAACAAAATGGTTTTATTTAATTTTTGCATGTAGGTGAAAGTTTAAAGGAGTTAATAAAGTAAAACTAAAAACGTATTTTTTCTGTAATCGTCTACAACCACCAAGATATACCTAAACAAATATAATATGACATTATGATAATTGTTAATAATAATATTATAATCCATCACCTACATGTGAAAATGTTTCCCTTAACAGTTTCAAAATGAATAACACTAATTTTAATATTTCATATTTTCCTCTCATAATTTGGTAAAATTATTAAGTACAAATCGGGCTTTCAATGACGGCAGCCAAAGTTTATTTTTGTTTTTTTGCCAGTTATTTCTGAACTGTATCGAAATCCACGCAAAATGATATCAACTCTACCTATTTACGAAAACAGTTATAGTCAAAAATATGGTTAAAATGTTGATTTTTTTTTTAAATCTATCTTAAGGGTTTTGAAAATCATACGCAATATTTATTTATAAGTCTTAACAATCTGGCACAAGTTTTCGTCAGATTTTTCAAATTTGTCAGACAACTTAATTTAGCTTTATATTGGAGAAAGTTAAGTTATAACCCCAGCAAAATTATTACAAGTTTTAAAATGGCGGTCTTTAAAATTCCTTTGTGTCCGTTGTTTTTTAAAAATAATTCAACTAAAAATTCATTAAATATTGATATAAAGTGTTAGATTGTATTTCTTTATCTGTAGGTATAAACCCAAATTAAAATAATAACGAATTTATTTTATATTCAAAATTGAAATTTCAAAAACTTGCAACTTCAAAATTGTTTTGAAACCCATTGTACAATCTTTAAATAGGTTTAGTTTTTGTCATTTTCGAATTAGAAATTTCTAAGATTTGCTCAAATTCGTTACTCTGGTGATTTTGATGTTTTATTACTGCCAATTTCGGTAACAAAGAAAATTATTAGCTTAAAATAGATATACAATGGGGACTTTATAAAATTGATTTTATCCACAATAGATCTAAAAATACTTTATATTAAATTGATGGGCGTAGATTGTAATTCAGCATATGATGGTAGCCAAACTCAATATTCTACTAGTCTATAGAAAATAATCAAGTTTGTTAAAATTTAAATTTTCTACTTTCACTTTTAAAATTACTTTTAGTTTTAAAAACCTTCATATAAAATTATTATTATTGCCATTATACCCTCATTTTGATAAAATTTAGCACATGTATTGTTTTTAGACAGTACAACTATATTGATAAATAATTATTCAAAACAAAAATCATAATTATGGCCGATTAAAATAATTTATAGCAACGTTTTTTATATTTCAACAAAAAAATAGTGTAAAAAATGTCAGGAGCATGATTCCGAATCTTACAATATCAATTCAGATTTTCTACAATAAAAAATATTAATAAAATAAAAAATTTAACCAAAAACTGTGCAAAGACTTTGTTCTCTATCTCACTCACTCGTCCTGAAAGCAAAGTGAAAACCAACCAAAACTTAGGCCTGTCTATTCCAAAATTGTCAGTTCGTAGTAGACATTTTAAAAGATGAAAATAAATCTCGGATTTCGACTTTGAGAAATATGTTTATATTTAAAAAGATTATGATTTTTTTAAATTGAAGGCAGAAGTAAATTTATTTTCAATTATTCATGAACCGCAATACTTTTTACTGGTAATTTGCACAAGGATTTGGGTCATTGTACTAAAATTTGAACGGGATGGATAGAGCCAAGCCTTTATAACACCCCCGGTTACATTTTCGGTTTTTATCGTTAACTCACGAACCTGTATTTTCGTTTAGGTCGTCAAAAGCTTATTGGAGCAAAATTTTATCAAAATCTGTAGAGCCGATTAACAAATCTGATTAAAAATCCGTCACAGTTTAGGCTGCAGAGCATTGCAGAGACGAGAAACAGCTGTTGTTATTATAAAAAGTAAAACAAATTTTGTTTGGGACACAAGGGACCTCAAAATTGACAGAACCGAAAAATTTCAAAATCGATTTTTTTTACTCATCACATAGGCCTACCTTGTTATATATTAGGTATATGTGAAAATAAAATAAAAATTTAGGACTTCTCAAATTTTAACCCTGAAAAACAATGTAAAAATTATCATGCAAGCCGTGTTAAACACATGAGTAGCTTTCTATATTAGAAGTACTTATTTTCTATTTGAAATTAAAGAAATATGCTTTTAAAGTAGAGGGAAATTAGAATATGAAAGTGATGTAACTGGGAAGTTAATTTTTTATTATTTTTATACATACAACTGAGTAGTAAACCGAAGAAATTGGCAAAATCGGACTTAGATCTTCGCTAGATAAGTGGATTTTTTATGCATTTCGAGTGCATTGCTACACATTATTTTATAATAACTCCGGCCCTATTTAATAATAGTATAGGTCATAGTATGGGTCATAGTATGGGTCATAGAAAGAAAATTATATTGGGTGAACTCGTTATTTAGATCCGGCCCCGATTTACTGCGGGGAAATGACAAAAGAGTACTATGACAAATTTTTACCTTGATAAATTAATTCTTGCATATGTTCAATAGAAATTAGGTAAGAAAACTGACAATTTACAAAAGATAACTCTACTACCGCTTCTCATTAACTTAAAATGGTTTCAATTTTCTTCGAAAATTGCCAACTGTTGCCGTATTTTTTTTTTTTTTTTTTTTTTTTTTTTTTTTTTTTTTTTGCAAATTGACCACCGGTTTTTAGGCACATAATTTTTTCCAATTTTCGTGAAGATCTGATGATTCTTACCCTATTTGTTGCATTATTAGTGAAAAAAATCTTGTTTCCAGAAATTCGAATTTTTTGAGGTTGGGAAGTACTCTTTTAATGTTACTTACTATACCCTACCATTTCGATAGTCCTTTATTTTTGATTATTTCATTTTTTTAAATTTTTCTACGACCCATAGACCCGGGGATATTAAGAAAATAATGTTGAGATGCACTCATAATGCATCAAAAATGGACTTTCCTAGCTAAGCTCCAGTCCGATTTTGCTAATTATTTTGGTTTTCCACTCATTTGCAAGAACAAAAAGAAAAAGGAAAAATGAATTTCTCAGTTACATCACTTCTCTTCAATTTTTGGGACTAATTTCCATCTACTATTATAACTACTGAAACAAATATTTCCTCTAACTTTCTCAATTTTTGTTTTTACTGAGAAATACATCCACATCAGTAATTCTGAAACAGTTTTGGATTGAAATAAAATTGCAACTACTACTATTGCTACAGGTGTAAAAAAAAGCCTATGGACTAAATGTAAAGTAAATGAATGCTTACTTAGGAGAAATGAACCCTCCGGGACCTCACCTGTAACATACCACAAGTACAAGTTAGAATTCACAGCAAAGTCCATGTAAGAAATATCAGTTTACTTTCATTAAAAATATTTTACTTAAATCGCTTAATAAGTGTGAAAATAAAACTGGAAGTCATGACACTTGCATGTAAATGTAACTTTTCCAGGAGATCTTTGTTTCTGTATACATTGTAAAACATAACCTTCTACCATTATCGTATAAAACAAGTTGATAACGCCATCATGGTACTTACCAGACCCCATCATAGAATGTAAGAAAGTTGATGCTCTAAATGTAATGGACAAAAGTTTTTTTCTTGAGTTTTGTAGACATTAAAAAAAATTGTTGGTAAATTTTACTGGCGGAAGAGGGGGGTATAAATTTGACTGGTTAGTAGGGTAAGTTTGCAACAGTTATGTAACTGCTTGCACTGGTTTTCTGACCTTTGTAATTTTATAAATTCCATATTGCCTTATGACTGCTTTACAATAAGTTTATTACTAAATTACTTACGTCTTAGCAATCTTGTGTTTACTATTTATTAATATTTCATAACAGCTGTTTCGGTATAACATATACCATCATCAACCCGGACAGTTTATTAAATGATAAATTGAATTTTGCATCCAACTGTCTATATGATACGCTTGCTACATTAGATAAGAATGTCAAGGATTATGAGTTTTAAACTGTCAACAAGATATATTGTATAATCCCTCAGTGAACAGTTGACCACTACATTAGTAAGATGTGGCTATATTATCTCAACTTTATTTTATATTATTTTCGACCTGTAATGCAGTACCAAACATTTTATGTTTATTTATTTTTGTGAAATGTGTATCAGTGTGTTGTGTTATCTGATGACGGTATATGTTATACCGAAACAGCTGTTATGAAATATTAATAAATACTAAACACAAGATTGTTAAGACGTAAGTAATTTAGTAATAAACTTTGTAATTTTGTCTATCAACTACTTTTTTGTCATCAACTAGGCCCTAATGGGCCACATGTGTATATATTAAAAAGTACCCACACTGTTCGTTTCCTTGGCTCTAGTAGGCTTTGAAACTGTAAATATGTAAAGGAGCCTCCACTCGCTACGCTCGTCTCGGTTTCGCAACCTTCGTAAAAATATAATAATTTTTTTTTTTTAAAGGCAGAGTTCGAAATTAAATTCTAGACAACTTGGCTATTTCTCATCATAAACAAGTGTGAGAATACAATTACTTGCAGAACTCCAATTTGTTAGGTTGTTGTACAACAAACTTACCATGTAGCCTACGTCTCGTATACTTAGTTAATGGGAAGGTGAGAGATATTAATTTTTCATGATCATACCAAGCAAGTCTCACAGCCCAATCTGTGACTCAATTCAAATTATCAGGTAAATCAATGAGTTTCAATATGAGCAACAGTTCCAACTTACAAAACAATTTGCAAATTTGAAACATTCTTTATCCAAACAAGTTAAACCCTAATTGGTGGAAATTAATTCATAAAAATTCAAACTGTCATTTAAGGAAAACACAAATTTCTAATTGTCATTATACCCTAATGATATTTATACACAAACAGGAAGGAAAATACTAAGCTAAATTAATTTAATACATTCATTTGTCGGGATTATTTTCTGATTTTTACTAATTGTAAACTTGTTTTGTTCAAAATTGTTCACGGCTTAAAATTAAAAGTAAGATTGCATAAGTATGATTTTAAGTTCTTGGAATTGATTTCTACAATTTATTGTAAAGTTCTTCTGTTTTTCTGTAAGGTAGATTAGTGTGCTCCCTTAAGGAGCAGTAGAAAATCTATGTATTACCAAAATGCGTATTAATTGACTATTTTTAATGTATAATCTATATTCGGTGTCCCATGATTAATAATTACCCGCAGATTTTTATTCAAATTTCTACACACAATTCTCAAAACATGTAGCCTACATAAGTTACAAGATATTATCATTATTTTGTACAATTGTTACTCAGTTTAGTACCTGATAATTACATAATCCAATGATTTGTCGACTGAAAACAGTTTGAAATTCTTTCAGTATTTTTCTCTCGTTTCAAATTATCCTTGTCCTATTCGATATAGAAATCATTTTTTATTTTTTTTATTAATAAACGTCGCAGAAACTGAATTTTTCTGATAAAAAAAACACAGACTACTTAACAAAATGTTAATACTGTAGTGAAAAAAAAATTGTTGGATTTAAACATTGTTTTATAATTTTCGGCACAAAACAGTATTGAATCCATATACAATTTAAAATTACTTGTTAGATGGTATTTTGGAAGTTGTAATCCGTATTGGAAGGTAAAGTGCAGTGCGTAACGTGTAGCCTGAACTTATATAATGCGCGCTTGGTGAAGTTACAGGCGGGAGGAGAAGTGAACTACTACTGCTGATAAAGACATTGACTCAGCTCCATTCCGCTGTCAACGTTTGTCATGTTACCATCTCGTTTTATCGTCTGTTTGTTGTCCTTGTTTTGTTTAAAAACAATTGGACAAATTTTCTAACCACAAAATCGTTATATAAATTTTAAAATTGCTATTTAAAAAAAAAATGAATCGTTTCAATTTTGTTTAACTTTGGTGTTTAGGCTCAGTTTTACAAACAATTAGACAACTTGTTAATCAGAAAAATCATTACAAATTTCAAAAAAGTTAAGTTTTTAAAAACATTTTAGTAGTAAGTTCGATTTTTATTAAGTTTGGTATTTAAACTCATATTCGTTAAATTAGCGCCTCCGTTCTCGGCTTCTTGTTTCATAAAACGACACATTTGATATGATTTCACGAGATTGACTGTGGAGGACTTCACTCCCACCAACTTTCTTCCTGACGTTTTCACCAATAAACCAATGTTTTTGAAATGCACTTGTAACTACGAAATGCAAAGTACAAAATTCACTGCAAGTCTGAGTTCAGTGTTTCCTCCACTAAACCAACCTGCACTGAGACGACTGAGTTTAAATCATTCGAACTGTTCTATGTTTTCTTCAAATGCTTTACCTTATTGAAATACCATCAGAGGCTCACTATAGCTTGGCAATCTTGAGGGTCCTAGATGGATCTATAGTTGGGTTAGATACCTGTCTTTCATCTTTCCTATCCTGTCTCTATGGACAAACTCTTGTTCTTTTCCAACCCTGACGCTATTAAAATAAAATTAAGAGCTAGAGGTTAAACTCTTTTCGTCCTTTTTAAGGAGACGATAAACGAGAGGTTTTTCGTCTTTATATATATTTAAAAAAAGAAGAAAAAAGCGACTTAAAGACAATTTTGAACCATTTTTCAATATGATCTGTAGGTTATATTTTGGAACTATTAGAATTAAATATCGATTCATTCTCTACTTAAGAGTTTTTCAGCATGCCGTTCACCTTAGTCGTTGTCGTCTGTACGTAAGCAAGAAGGCGGCTACAAAATTAAGATAAAAACATGCAATTTTGTCTAAAGGTGTACAATGTGCTCATGTAAAACCCTAAGATAAATTGATTTGAAAATGTCCAAGTGGCGGCCATTTTATGGCGGAAATTGTTTTTTGTTCATATCTCGTGTGTTATTTAATAAAATGATTTACATAAAAGTTTGCAGACTTAAATTCCATGTAATGTTGCCAAAACCTTATCTCTACGATAACAAATGTAAAAGTTATTGTCAAAAATGTAATTTTGAACCAGGATCTCTTAAGAAAATGTGATATTCGTATAGTTAGGAGATCCTGTAGGGTCAATACATCTACGCCCTTCATATAAAGCTTCAAGGTACGACACTAACAGGAGCTAAGCGCGTGGAGACTTTAAATACACAATCTACGTGGCCCGTTGGAGCGTAACTGACGTAAGGAAAGTAGGGATCTACGAGGTTCAGAAAGCTTCAAGGCACGACACTAACAGGAGCTAAGCGCGTGGAGACTTTATATACACAATCTACGAGACCCGTTGGAGCGTAACTGACGTAAGGAAAGTAGGGATCTACGAGGTTCAGAAAGCTTCAAGGCACGACACTAACAGGAGCTAAGCGTGTGGAGACTTTATATACACAATCTACGAGACCCGTTGGAGCGTAACTGACGTAAGGAAAGTAGGGATCTACGAGGTTCAGAAAGCTTCAAGGCACGACACTAACAGGAGCTAAGCGCGTGGAGACTTTATATACACAATCTACGAGACCCGTTGGAGCGTAACTGACGTAAGGAAAGTAGGGATCTACGAGGTTCAGAAAGCTTCAAGGCACGACACTAACAGGAGCTAAGCGCGTGGAGACTTTATATACACAATCTACGAGACCCGTTGGAGCGTAACTGACGTAAGGAAAGTAGGGATCTACGAGGTTCAGAAAGCTTCAAGGCACGACACTAACATGAGCTAAGCGTGTGGAGACTTTATATACACAATCTACGAGACCCGTTGGAGCGTAACTGACGTAAGGAAAGTAGGGATCTACGCCCTTCATATAAAGCTTCAAGGTACGACACTAACAGGAGCTAAGCGTGTGGAGACTTTATATACACAATCTACGTGGCCCGTTGGAGCGTAACTGACGTAAGGAAAGTAGGGATCTACGAGGTTCAGAAAGCTTCAAGGCACGACACTAACATGAGCTAAGCGTGTGGAGACTTTATATACACAATCTACGAGACCCGTTGGAGCGTAACTGACGTAAGGAAAGTAGGGATCTACGCCCTTCATATAAAGCTTCAAGGCACGACACTAACATGAGCTAAGCGTGTGGAGACTTTATATACACAATCTACGTGGCCCGTTGGAGCGTAACTGACGTAAGGAAAGTAGGGATCTACGAGGTTCAGAAAGCTTCAAGGCACGACACTAACAGGAGCTAAGCGCGTGGAGACTTTATATACACAATCTACGAGACCCGTTGGAGCGTAACTGACGTAAGGAAAGTAGGGATCTACGAGGTTCAGAAAGCTTCAAGGCACGACACTAACAGGAGCTAAGCGCGTGGAGACTTTATATACACAATCTACGAGACCCGTTGGAGCGTAACTGACGTAAGGAAAGTAGGGATCTACGAGGTTCAGAAAGCTTCAAGGCACGACACTAACATGAGCTAAGCGTGTGGAGACTTTATATACACAATCTACGAGACCCGTTGGAGCGTAACTGACGTAAGGAAAGTAGGGATCTACGCCCTTCATATAAAGCTTCAAGGTACGACACTAACAGGAGCTAAGCGTGTGGAGACTTTATATACACAATCTACGTGGCCCGTTGGAGCGTAACTGACGTAAGGAAAGTAGGGATCTACGAGGTTCAGAAAGCTTCAAGGCACGACACTAACATGAGCTAAGCGTGTGGAGACTTTATATACACAATCTACGAGACCCGTTGGAGCGTAACTGACGTAAGGAAAGTAGGGATCTACGCCCTTCATATAAAGCTTCAAGGTACGACACTAACAGGAGCTAAGCGTGTGGAGACTTTATATACACAATCTACGTGGCCCGTTGGAGCGTAACTGACGTAAGGAAAGTAGGGATCTACGAGGTTCAGAAAGCTTCAAGGCACGACACTAACATGAGCTAAGCGTGTGGAGACTTTATATACACAATCTACGAGACCCGTTGGAGCGTAACTGACGTAAGGAAAGTAGGGATCTACGAGGTTCAGAAAACCTCTCAAAGAACCGTTTTAAACAAATTAACATATTAACTGGATTTACTAATACAATGATATTCCTTACAAGGCACAAGAAACCACCTTTTTTGCGTTACATTTAGAAGATCTATCAATCTATAATGTAAGATGGCGCTGGGCAAATACCATGATAAACAGATCAACTTGTTTTGAAATAGCCTACAATTAGTCGGACTGTAAAACCGAGGGCGCAGCTAGTATTTTATATTTTTAAAAGGGTTAAAATTAATTGAAACCTCCCCAATCCAAACTTTCATAGAAATTACAAAATTTTAATTTTCTACACAAAAATATAAATTTTTTCCCTTTAAAACATTTCCATCGCTAAAAAAAAATTCGAATAAATTACAATCCAAAACAAATGAAATAAAATTAAACTTGTCTTCCAATCTTAGTTTGAATAGTCATTTCGAATGGAATAATTCCATTTTCAATCTCTGTAGGCCAATAATTCACGACAAAACTTTAAGCCCCCCCCCTCTCATATGACAAAGCATGTCAGTAAATCAATGGCATTAATTATAACAGAATGAAATGAGCCATAGTGTGAGCGAGAGGGAAAGATTCAGACCGTGTTGCAGAGTCGGTTGTAATCGTCCTTTTCGATCCGCGAAATGTGCCCCTTGGGTTCCATTCTCACCCCTACATTTAATTGGATTCCCACCCCATTGAAAACGTTTACTTGACCGCCCTCTTAGGGTGAGTGTTAACATCATCATTTCCATTGCTTTGCCACTTCATTTCTTTACTGCTGTTTAAACAAAGCCGTTGAAAATTTGATTTCTTTTTTTAAGACAATTTTGTTTTAAGAAATTGCGTAATATAAATGTGAAGTATTTTGAAGGGTGTAGTCACCATAATATCAGATTCCTTTTTTTATCAATTTCATGAGTGCCTACTTGATTATTTCTTGGGAATCAAAAACTTTTATTATTTTCAAAATATTATTTTTGAATTTCGATTTTCAAACATATGGTTGGTAAAGAAACAGTATTTTTTACAAGTCAAACAATTTGATCGATTTTTTATGGAAATATTCGTTATGTATCTGATAGATCGATTTCATCAAATTGATACATTAGTGTATTCCAAGGAGTTATAAAAAATATATTCAAAATTTGAAGATATTGTAGCTAACATAAAAATTAACACGTAATTTTGGTTTTATTAAAATAGGACACTTGGGAATATTTTGGCGTTTATCCGAAGTTCTTCACAAATGCCCGTTGTGTGCTTAGGATTTTTGTTGTTAAAAATTCAACAATTAGACCAGGTCGACATCAAAAGACAGAGCTGAGAAAGTTTTTTAGTAATATACAGGTTGTTTCAAATAACTTAACTTCGGGAAATGATTCAGAGCATCAAAATAATGAAAATAGTTCTATAAATATATTTCCAAAACCGTTCGGTGTTCCGTCTGTCGCCATTTTATGTTTTTTTTTTTTTAGAAAAACAATGATAATTTTAAATTATTAAGATTTCGAGTCGAAATTTCGTAAAATACAGGGTGTCCCGGTAATCTCTGGAACATCCCATAAAAAAATGTTCCTTAGGTCGAGACAAACATATTTTACAATATAAACATGGCTCTCCGGTGACTAGTTTTCCGTCTGTCAGTCTGTATTTGTTTTTTTACAAAGGATTTTATAACTCAATATTTATTTTAGATAGAAACATAAAATTTGGTTTAAATTATGTACCTTAATAGGTAGAATAAGTGTGTAAAATTTCGTTGCCGGAACTTAATCCATTTCAAAATGACGGCCGCGGCCGTTTAAATGTTTTAGTGTCAAATTCCACGAAAACCGTTAGCTATAAAATATTATTTAAACGGCCGCCATTTTGAAATGGATTAAGTTCCAGCAACGAAATTTTACACACTTATTCTACCTATTAAGGTATATATTTATACCAAATTTTAAGTATCTATCTCGACCTAAGGAACTTTTTTTTTATATATTGTCAAAATGGCGACAGTTTACCCTTTTTGTATGATGATTGGTATTCAATATTATAAATTTAAAAACTGTCGCACTTAGAGAATGTATAACGTTTCTTGGCATACTTATAAAACTTAGCATTACCAATTTCGACTCAAAATTGTAATAATTTCGATAAACACAAAATGGCCGACTGATGAATAAACGAAGCTTATTCGGGCATAATTTTAAAGGAACTTTAAACAAAATTTAATGCTATAAATCGCTTCCTGAAGTTAGTACACATATTTTAAAACTAATAACAAAAAGTACCTACTTATGGTAAATATTAAAAGTTACCATTACTACTCTCAAAGTACTACTTGATCTGATTTTTATAATTAATATTGGTCCAAAGATGCTGTCATAGTGGTCTAAAATTGAACTCATTCATTAAGTGCTGTCCGACTACCGGTAGTCTATATTGAACATATAAGATTGATACACTGGGTAAATGTAATTAGTTCACTTTTTAGTATTCCAATTCTAAGGAAATGCAAGCGTTAAAAGGTTGTTTACAATTCATTAATGTGTTATTAGTTTAAACTAACTGAAATTGATTCCAAACTAATTGTACAAGTAACCCTTAATAATAAAAATCTTCATTTACAGAATTAAATCATAGAATTATATTTACATTTAGATAACTAACGTAATTAATTGAATGCTTTTCTTCCTTTGTTAGAGTTTGTTTTGAAAAAGTTCTTACGATGCATTTATTAACCAACTAAAAAAATTATTGAATTCTACTCTTTGGTTTATACATGACGACATATGTGATAGTCATATGTGGTTAATATATTAAATATTTGGATAACTTAAGACCAAATTCATTTTATGGTTGTTTTAACGAATCATTATGATAAAGATTTGAGCTGGTGTAAACTTTCAAAAAACACAGTTCTGTAGTGTATTAGAATGTTCAACGCAGCATAAAAACTTTAAATCTGCCTTTTTCACGACCAACACTTTGTGGAGTTCTATTTACATGAAAATAAAAAAATAAATGATCAGTCAAAATAGTTTTCCAAATAAAAATTAGGCCTAATATCTACGCAATAATCTTATTTATTTAGCCTAAGGATGATTTTTGATTCTGGCAAAATATCATTTATTTTTAAGCTGATTTAAATATTTAAGTTTCTGTATCAGAGCATTTAATTTTTTGTAAAAACCTATAAAGCCAATGTTTAGGTCTGTTTAAATAGACTCATAAATGAAACAGCACTAGTTCTTATCAATCAAAAATATCTTTCAGTTATAAGATATAACAAGAATGAACTATATGAACCCACAAATCCAAAGACTACTGTCCTACCCACTTAACAGGCGTTGAAATCACCATTTTGCACAGAGTGATGTCAGCATTTCACCTTCAAGTGAAGGAAGGACAAGTCTTTATGTTTGCTGTTTTCAACTTAAAAAGGGCAATAAATTCTCAACTTTTGACATATTTTGCTAACAGACATGAGGAAACGTTTCAGTTACAATTGGGATGGGCTTGTCACCATAAAAGAAAGACCCTTTTCTGTCACCCTAAAGTCTGCAGTTGGGGAAAAATTCAAGTCAGTGCCAGCGTCTGGAAGGTTTACAACTTAACATGTGTACTAAAACTGATTTTTGAAGGAATTTGTGTTAGAATAAATTTTGGTTATGCCTTCTCCTTTATGGAAATTTCGACAACAGAGATTAAGTAATGTTCTAGCCTAACTATACAGGGTGTCCCTGAAATACACAGACAGAATTTATAAGTATAAAGATAGCCCCGTTAAAAAAAACCGATAAAACATAATTACACAGTAATTAACAGTTTAATTACAACACCCAAATGTTTATGATACTAGTTATTCCTTTAATTTATTATTATTTGTTGAATAAATCTTATGCTCAAGAAAAATATTAATTTATAACTTTCATAGAAATAAAGAAATCGTCGTTTTATCATTTGTCACGTTAGTAAAATATTAATTTTATCTGTTCTTGGTTTTTGTGATATACGGTATTAAAAATGTCAAACGTCAACTATTCTGAAACATACAAAATATAGTTTTGTATTGACCAAAAAATCATTAATAGGACCTAAACGTCCTTTGTCGTGTAGTAAACTCGTAAAATTGAGTTTTAAGACGGTGGGCAATGTTAATTTTTTTTTTTTTTTTTAGGCAATTATTTCTGTACGTAACAATATTTTTTATTTATGATTTTACACAAGGGCTATTGTTTTTCAAATTTCATCGAAATCAGTAGAGACAATTTTAGGAAATATTACATCTTTATAACATCCCCAATATATATTTTTTATTTTGTCCTTAGAGGCTACGCTTGAGTAAAATTTTATCAAATTGTAGAAACGATTTTGATAAAATCAAAATTTTGTGTTTTTTCTTAGAGCAACTACCTCAAATTTTGAGTTTTAAAACATGGGGAACGTTCGAAAATATGGTCAAAATACGATCATATAGTAAATTTGATTAAACCCTCAGGAGGTCACTTTAGTGAGTATGGGCTTGGCAATCACGAGGAGACTTAACTGAATCTAGACTTTTTCATGTAGTTTTGTGCTAGATCATTTTCCTTCATTTTTCGTATCCGGTCTCTCTTGATCAACTCTTGTTCTTTTTCGAACCTGACGCTATTAGAGTATTCGAGGTCTGCGTGGTCTTTATTTCATCTTCTTTTCTTCTTGTCTTTATAAGACGATGATGACCGAGAGGTTTTTCAACAAGAAAAAAAAATTGGTTAAAATCGGCCCATACGTTTGAGCTGTAGGGCACTGCACTTAATGACAGACATTAATCCATAAAAAAAAAATTTATGGGTACATCCGCAAAAAAAACTCAACATCAATTTGTTGGCCCATCATGTAACTTTCTCTAGACATCACGTAGCCTATATGTGATAAAGTAAAAATGGATACATGCTGAAATTGTCTCATTTACACTTATCTTGAATCTTCCCCCGTTCCTGATGGCACTTTATCCTTAAATTGTCTAAAATCATGTCAGTTATATCGCCCTTGTCAGTCAGTTTGTTCCAAAACTAAAATGACAATTATCTTCTTGCCTTGTTTTGAATCTCGTAATCTAGATTTCGTTGCGGGCAAAATGAACACTTTTCATGGCGGTTTTAGAGTTGAATGCATAGAAGAAAAATCCCACTTATGGATCGAGATCAGGATTAAGATTCAAGGCGTAGCCATAGAGTTTGTAGGTGCCAAACTTTTTCTTACTCACAATTGAATATTATGTAATTTCGTGTAATAAAAATCTGATTGCAAATAACACCCTGTAAAACAAGTAAGAAAGGCTTGGTTCTTGATTTACGTCGCCAAATGGTTATGAAAATACTGAAAATCAATCATAGATGCTTTATAAATTTAAATGCTGTGTAAATGTATCTTCTATTGTATCTAAAGGATGAATATTATAACATGAAATAAAGTTTAAATGACAGTGGGCAATCTTAGTTTCAATTTTTCGAAATTATTCCTTAATGATACATTTCTATTATTTAGAGTTAAGCACTGGTTTGAGTTAATTGTTCATTTTTCATCAAATCTACTGTAATCTGTTGAGTTGACCTTGAGAACTTACCTTTCTTACAATATCTAAAGTGCAGATTTCTATGCTTTTTACCGATAACTCACGAACGACAATTTTTGTAGAAATGATGAATAATACGTTTTTCTTGGGTACTTGGTTACAAAATCCTATAAACAGATTTTGAGAAAATTGAAATTTTTGTCTTATTTCACTCCCCCTACTCCACATTTTGATCTATTGACGAAAATTAAGATAAACTGCCTCCATGATTTATGTGAATTTTTTATCTAACAACTACCGAATTGACAATTTTGATGAATAATAGTTTTGGTTAGGTTTTGACAAGTTTGTCAAATGTTTTCATACAGTTTATTAGACAAAGCTCTTATATATTTTATTTGCATCTTTTTGTTCTATTATTACAATTTTTTTAATGGTTTCCTTGTGGATATAAATAAAAATACGGTTATTGAAGGGAAACAATTAGTTCATTTTATATTTAAACAATTTGTCTTCATTACACAGTTTTTAAGAGAAAAAAGTAAGTATAAAACACCTATCACCTTTTTTCAAAATATGTTGTTTCTTTCACCTTTTCGGGGTTTAAAATGAAACTTCGAGTATCGTGTACTTAACCAAAAGGAACAGTTCAATGAAAGAGCCCCCCCCCCGAAATAACTTTTTTAAGAGAAAGAGGCTAGGTTAGGGCGTTGTGAAAGTCTGTTGGATTGTGGTGATGAAAAATTCCGATATTTTAAATAGTTTTGTTTTTAATCTTTTCCTTCCCGAAATTTACAAACCTTTTAAAGAGGTTAAAGCTTTGTATAGCTTTGTAGTGGGTTTAAACCACTTGCAAGGGGAAAAAAACAAACAAACAGAAAAACCACGAGTCCCAAAACATATAGGGAGAAGACTCTGTTTTGTCCATCCTACTGTGTAGCTTTGGTCAGACCGGAACGAATCAGGGTGACCAATAGTAGATAACCATAACATGTTAGTAACATGATCACATGCTGTGGCGCTGTGACTACCGTCTGTTTAGTCCCAATAGGCTACTAAAACATAGTATCTGGTTTTAGAAGCCATTTTTAAACTGATTTGATTCACAGCAAACGAATAATTGTTATAATACTTAATTAAAACAATAACTCTTTAGTCTATTCCGTAGTATAAGTTTATTTAGCCTATATTTATTTATAAGTTTAGTCTATTTCTCAAAGTTAAGTGAGTCAAGAAATCGTTGTTTATTGTTTTTGCTAATGGCCACTTTTTAAGTTATTGTTTTATTGAAATCTTAAAATTCGGTGGTACAGTAGCTGATATAGATAAAACAACAAATTACGATTTTCTCCATTGTAGCATCTAAAATTGGTTTCCGACTCCCCAAAAATGTCGTTTCGTAAAAACCAAAATATGGAGCTGTTATAGAAAATATAACTTCTCAAAATTGGGTTTTTAATTTTGTTGAAATTTTAGTAAAACATGAAGACAAATTTCGTGAGAAAAATACAACTAAAAGTTGTAGGAGCAAACTGGGGGGGGGGCATGACCTTGAGTGCTGTCAATCAAAGCACAATTTCATTTAATGCAATTCACGTTGAGGAGGCATTTATGGAACAAGCAAAGAAAATTTAGCCCAATTAATTTTTTGACGACGTCTTTTGTTCATTTTCACGTTTTGAACAACTTCTTTAATATTTTTGGTTGCTTTTAAATGATCTTGAAAATAGGACTTTTATTCAAACATGAAACCCATTTTATATCTAATATGACTGGAATATCATAACATTACTGCAATACCTGATAAAAAAAGTTCTGGGCATTACAGTCAATTATCAAGACCTTACGTTTTTTATCTTTTATCTTTAACGCTGTCGTCCTTTGATTGAAATAAATAAATCTAACACTTTTTTCACGTCAAAATAGTTCAACTTTCGAACAAAAAAATTGTTTAATTAACAGTTTTGGCAATAGACAAAATAAAATCTTGATTTCTAGTGTAGGCCTACTGATAAAAGGTCAAAATATAAATAAGTATACCATTTAATCAATATCTTTAATTACGATTTTTTAAAAATAAATAAATACAAGCAGGACGGAATTTTAGCGTTTACTTACGTTAAAAAAAAAAAACTTTCGTCTTTAATTTAACGTAGGAAACCCACTACTGACGTTTTTCGCTTTTCAGTTGTTAAGGCGAAAAAACTATCAGTGATCATCGCCTTAAAACGAAAAAGAAAATAGTGACGATAGGGACTATTGAGAGATCAGAAAAAAGTTTGGTTTTCGTGAAAGGAATGGTTAGTACCATAATGGTATTCATCAATTAATTTTTGAATCAAAGACTCTCGAAAATATATAATTGCTAAACAATTTCGGAATCTAAAAAATTAAATGGCTTTGATCTTATTTAGGGGATACAAAGAACATTGCTAAAAATTATCGTTATCATCTACGTTATAAAAATATCTAAGCCTACCATGTAAACTATGCCTACTATCTAAGCCTACTAGTGTATACTATGACTAGTGTTACACAAGGTTTCAGTGGAGACATGAATGATGGGGTAAGAAAGATATTTCTCAAAACACAAAAATTTTAAATGTGCAAACGAAGTTATTTTAATTATTTCATTAATCATTATTTATAATACAGTATGATAAAGTTATAGTAGTACTTTATGTTCGCTAATAAAATAATAAACGATAAAATTGGCGAAACTTGGGCGGTATATATAATACTAGCAGTGTACCCGCCCTTCGTACGGGGTTGACGTATATTTGTATTGAGTGTTAAGGGAGTTTTCAAGGCCAGTGGGGCGGTGCCCTGATGGAATTTCTAAATAGAAATAGGCATATGTGTTAACCAGGGACCCTAAGAATGTCCTTGTACAATTTCAGCTCAATGGGTCCAGTAGTTTTTACGTGATTGAGTAACACCCCCCCCCACACGCACCCCCACACACATCATTAGATTTTTATATAATAGTAGGCCTATAGATTTTTAAACAATTATATCCAGTTAGTGAATTTTTATGAAATTGCTTTTGTATGAAACCAGGATCCGATTTCACAAATCAAATCATTTTATTAATTACTTTAGGGCTATTTTATTTTGTTATATTTTTTCTTACGATTTATTTTGGTTCTAGATCTGAAAACTCGTTCCCAACAATTAGTAATTAAGCGGTTGCCACGTTAAAAAAGTTGATGAGCGCCTTTATGGTAATTACCCAGCCAATCATAAAATGTAATACGACCAGATCCTGTAATAATCAAAAGTTGGTTTATTGGGCCTTGTAGAAAATGTTAAATTGCATTGGTTTTATCCAGTAAAGTAAGTTTGTTTCAAGATTACCTAACCTGTTTATAAGTTAACAGTTGTTTCAATATAACCTAACCTCACCTCACCTATCACTTTGTAGACGTCCTGCTAAGCTCTGACAGGCATAGTAGTTATCCATTAAAAAGTCTGCACTAATTTCGCTAATAGGGCTCGAAGCTATGTGTGGAAAAGACACCACTCGCGTCATACCACTGTTTGATCTCGTAATTATACAAATATCACATTCTTGAGGGGATATTAAGATTCTAAATCACATTTTTGACAATAACTTTGCTATTTGTCATCTTAGAGAGATGTAGAGGTGGCACCAATAGATGCAAATTTGAACTCTATAAATCGTTAACCGAGTTCATTACGCGATTCGTTATCTAATTTAGTGCGATTATAAAATTAATAACACAAGAGATACGAACAAATAACTGTTTAAAATGGACGACAATTCTTCTGAATATAGGGGTTTATATATGAACATCTTATAGTCTCCTTTACTAGTTTCAAGTTCCTATTTTAATTTTTGTGGCCGCTATTGTGAATTCGTACAGGCGACAACGACAACGACGACGACGACAACGACGACGGACGGCACTTTTTCGTCATACTGCTTCAAAAACAGCTGTTGTCAATACATCCATTGAGATGCTAAAAAAGCCGGAGGTAGAAATTGTTGACGATTACAAAACTTACCCTACTTCATAAGTGAAAACGTTAAAATAAATATATATTTTTAATATAAAATCGGGCAAACGTAACAAGACTATAATTATGTAATTCAAGGATATATATTCCAGTGAAATATGAAATAAACTATCCAAATAAATATAGCACTAACTTTCTATCACACACGTTTACAAATATAAAAATAGTATTCATCTATCTTCTCAAAAATGTAACCTAACCTTTCACTTTCTTTGAATTTTTTTTAAAATTTAAAAACAGAGATTTATTAAAAAACTGATTTCATAGTGTATAATTTAAACCGCTCAAGTTAGAGATTGGTTACAACATACAAATTGGTTTAGTAACTTTTTTAACACAGCCTGAAATTCTTCTTATAGATGTGTATAACAAGAAAACTTATCTTTCTTTGACTTTCTCAAATATTTTAGGTATTACGAGAAAGTTTCGTGATGGTTCAAAAAGGAAAATTGATTTTTTTTACTGATATACCCGTTATAAGCTCACAACGTACAAGTGATTTTTGGAATGGGTACCCATCTGTTCAGCCCAAACGGGTAGACTTTTTTAAATGTGGTACGTGGACTGATATTGGCAAGCTTTTTTTTTTTTTTTTTTTTTTTTCATTGTTTTAGATAACTCAAAATTGGTAGTATCTGTTAGGGGGAAAAAAACACAAAATTACAATTATTTCAAAATCTGCGTCAACGGCCTTCATACAATTGTGTTCCAATTCTGATATCCCAAACAAAATGTAATTCCTACTCATGAATTATCAGTTTTTTCCAAAAAAATCATCGGCTTTTTGTAAAAAACGTAATTTTTCGAAATCGGTTCCATCATTGAAGCAGTTATGACTAGGTGGGTTACTGTCCCACAGCTCTAAGATCTTAAATGAATTCTCTTTCAGGAAACTAAGATGTCACAGAAAATTTATATATACAGAAAAAGAAAGAATACCATATAAAACGAATTACTAAATAATAAATTAAAACATAAAAGTGACAGTGTATAGGAGAAGGTTAGGTAGGTCTATACTATTATGGTAGTATGTAATTTTTTTTAAAAAGAAAAATAATGTTCATATTGCTAATTTTATTTTTTACTTTTGTTTTATTGTCCACCATTTTAGATTAAATTATAAAATCTAAAACCAAAGTTCTTGAAACGTTGCAAACCAAAAAATCACGCGATTATATGAAAATTACAATATGGCGAAACTAACATGGAGAAGGAAAATTATAAAAAGTTATTAATACATTAATTTTAACTTTAAAAATAATAAAACCAATAAGTTAATCATGTTGGTCTTAACAAGAAAGCATTTTGTTTTACTTTCATAATATGATATACGTTACATCTCAGCTTCGAGTTGTTATTTATGATACAAAATTTAAAAAACCGTCATTTCTCATCACAACATCTTTGATAAATACACGAGTAGGTTGAATGATGTAGGGTGCACAAGGAGAGGATAACAAAACTTAGGTAGCTGTGCTTGGTATTCATTTACGTCACTTGTGCGCTAGTTACAATGTACCCAATTAGCCGGTCTTGTACTTAAATTGTTTGTTTCTCAGCTGTTATTTACTTTAAGTATTAAAACCGTTACTTTTGTAACACCCTGTATATATACAATAGTAATGTATTATCATTCAATCACTTTCCATGACATGTAACTAATTATTTCTAATATACTGACCAATTAGGGTAACAGGAAATGACCCGTCCTTGGATATTTACTTATTATCAACATGACACTAATAGGTTATACAACTAATAGAATAAGTATTGTTGTGATAAGAAGATCAGATGTAAGTGGGGAGAGGGATAATTGTCGACATGGGGGTTAAGAGAAGGGTGAGGAGTAGATAAAAGGGGTTGTTTACGTTGTGTTTATGGGGTGATTTTTTAAGTGCGGTTTTTATAAAGTAACATTCCGCTTTTTAAGTTGCAACATTCACAAAACAAAATGATACTGTGTTTCCTGTTTTGAAAGCTTGTAAAGGATATTTAAAATGTTTGAAATAACTGTTTTATTAATCTAGAGAAATACATAAAAAATAAACTGGGTAATATTATTGCACTAACTTTCTCGCAGTTCAATCTAAAAATTATGGCTATTTTTTAAAAAAAAAATCTATATTACTTTTAGTAAAAAAAACAAATTTTATTACTGAGTTTTGTGCCATGTATTTCTCAAGGAAAAAGTGTTGATATACCCTAATCAACATTTTCTGATTTTTATAATATTTTGAAAGAAATATCTACGTAAAATTTGTTTAAAACCTAGCCTAAATCGTATTAAATTCAAATTGAAAGTATAATTACCATTGAAAAGTATTTTGACATTCCAACAAACAATTTTTAGTGTGATATTTTATATAAACAAACATATTATAATTAGATTTTGACGAAACTAACTTTTTTTTATATGGTGAAAAATATTTGGCGTCTAGTTTTGATATAGATGTCTACTTCTAAGGAGTTGTATGGAAACCTAACCTAACCTCACTTAACCTTAATATAAATGTAAAAATAAACAGATGTAATAGACAGCTGTTTATAAACAGTTTTTATTTAAAATTGTCAATCTGATCTAATGATATTTACATTTAAATTTAAGAGAATAATTTTATATTAAGCGGAATTAATTGAAGATAGTCAGTTGTAATGATTTATTGTTACAACTGTTAAATTGGAACATTTTTTGAAATTTACCGTTGCATAGGGGCCTACATGGTCTAATATTAAAAGTAATATTGTCAGACTTTCTTAGTGCCTGCATGCGGTATGCTAGGAACTGTAAGATGGTGCGACCACACAGGTTGTTGTTTTAACCCTCAATTAGTGTGCGCTCTTTAGCTTAAAATTTAAATTTAGAATGCCCTAATTTTTAATTACTTGTTATTTTTTTATATATTGTGAAACAAAATTCTCTTTAAATACCTTTTGACAAAAAAACGTAAAAGAAAAATTTTAATAATTTTATATTTCGTGGAAACTATAAATTTATATAATTTGCGTTTTTGCTGTTCAAAGCATCTAAAAAATCCGGTAGAAGTTGACGTTATTTTAAATAGGTTAAGATACAAACTTTGACGTGTCTAGACCTGTTAAAACACACTTACACTGGCAATGTGAATAAAATTGACCCTTTGGGAAATCGTATTTGTCCTTCCCTCCTACTCCAGGAAATCCCTAAAGAGGTTTGGGTATCCCCTGGACTGCCCTAGTTTGGATCTGTTTTTGCCCTAGTTGTCTGAGAACATTTTTTAGACTAAACTTTAGAATATGTGTCAATATTTGTTTAAAACAATATTTCTCTTTGAATTTGTGAACACCAAATCTATGTTAACCTGTAAAGTGTATTTGGAAAATATTTTAATCCAACTATCGCATTCAGACAAAAAAACGTCCGACGTGTTAAAACCTGAATTTTTGTTTATTTTCCACTCGTAATCTGCTTACTTTGATATACAGGGTGTTTGAAAAGTGTGGAAACAGTTTAATATATCAAAATGTACGCCTCTTATGAGATAGGAATAAAAGACATAAAAGAACCACTTTTTGGTGAGTTTGAAATTTTTGTCCGCCATCTTGGATCAGAATTTCATTTTTTAAATGGGAAGGTAGTCGTGTAATTTATGATTTTAATGTAAAATTTGACGATAAAACCAGTTTAGATTATCTTAATCTGTTTTTAACTTATCGTCAGTCAAATGAGCGAAAACGCAAAATCGTGGGTCAAAATAATCAGAGAAAAAACGCATCGCGCATTACTATAATTCTTTATTTTCTTCATCTTAATCATTTTATTTTTGTTACTAACTGTTTTGAAATTTAATAAATTATTTTTAAAAATAAATCATCCTATTATCGATTTAATAATAAGATTAAAACAATATACATCATTTATTACACAGTCAATAAATAATGACTTATTATTAATTAATGATTTGTGTTTATTATCAAATTTTTCTATTTTTCTAATAGTTCCTACTTAACAAGAGAAGATTAGATACAGTTTAGAGGGGTTACGAAAGACCTGCTCCTCCTTAAACTACACAAAAGTTACAGTTGATCATTGTGTAACCTACAGATGAATAGATATTTTAGTAAAGTTATTTTCTGAAATTTGTAACTCGACAAGCATAAATGATTAGATATGTCCTTTATTTACAATTTCATATAAACTAGAGTTTTCAAATAACAGAATTGGTGCACATTTCATGAACCCTAAATTGAATCTTACTCAGATGGTTTCCTATGAAAATTACCTAAAAACAGTGTTTTCTTCAAACGCGTCAAAATTACGCAAATTAAACCAACAAAAAAAGATAACACATCCGTGTTCAAATACAAACATGTCTTTTAATAAATAAATTCCAAATAAATAAAACATTTCATAAATACTTTACCTTATCTAATAATAAAAAAACTGTGTACGTCATAAAATATAATTTAGCCTCTGATTAAGTGTTAAAGTTATTAACCAGCTGTTAATAGTAATGTTGCAATTCCTAACCTATGTGTGAGAGGGAGTAAGTTATGAAAAGTATAGCTAAGTCTATATAACTTATGGCATCTCATATAATAATAAACACTTTATAACTTATGACATTTAGTGCCTGGCTAAAACAACACGCTTCTTTCAATTGCTTCAATAGTTCATAAAATTTTTAACGTTTAAGGATTTACAATAGGTGATTTTTTTTTTATGTTAGCTACTGTTAGAGTTTATAGCAACAATTAGTGTTAAGCTGTATTATAAATAGCTTGGAAGGTATACACTGGTGTTCCTCGTGGATCATAATTTGGGTTGATTTTGTTTATACAATTTTAAACGTTTAGGACTTTAGGTTTATAGTGATTTTTTTACAATAGCTACAGTAAAAGATTATAGCAACTGTCTGGATTGTAGATAAGTTATTGGCGTTCCTCGTGAATTATAATTGGTGAATTTAATTTATGTTCTAGAAATAAGACTACAATTTCATTTTTGTGAATATGCTAAAAATCAATACATAATGAAACATGTTTTTTCTACACACGTTGACACTCCAATAAGCGACGTTTCAATGACCAAGTCATCAAACTCAGTTGTACCAACTGCGTCCCGCTTAAAAAAATGCATGTGTTAATAACTGAAGATGATGACTTAGTCATTGAAACCTTGAAGTGTTTCACAAGTTTACCTCAATATACTTAAACGATTAAAATGTATTGCCAGTTGTGGATAAAATAAATAGTATTTTTTAGCTGTTATTTCTTAGTTTTTGGAAGGAGTAAACATATTTTTTAAATTTTAAAACATTATTAATATTTGGAAGTGTGTAGTTCCACGAGGTTTTAATATTAGATTAATAATTTTTCTTTCTTGAAAAAATTAATAATAAATATGTAGGTAAATTTTTTTGTACCTACATTTCCCAATTTTAAAGTTTAATTACATTTTAAATAAATAGATAACAATTATTGTCATGACACTTGGTTTTTTTTTAAATCTTAACTAAACGAATTCGATATCTTTTAAGTATTAACGAAACATGATTTCTTTAAAGTTTCAAACAGCCTGCATTTTAAAAGTTGTGAATAACCTTCTAACAAATCAAGCAGAAATGTTACGATTTTTTTAAAGGCGAAAAACCATCAGGGCCTACAGTCATTATTGTTTAGCATAACTTAATGCACTTTGTATACAGACCTATAAACAATTTTAACCAAATCTAATTATCAGTCTTCTGCAGCTAAAATGAATCAAATTTTCCAACGTGAAGTTCTTCATAGACTTGAAAAAAGTCTTTCTGTCCGAAAAATACCTTTCAATGCTTCATCGTGATGGGCTCCTTCTCTCACCATACTTTCTTCAAACAAACATTTGACCAAAAAGAATATTCTAGTGGTGTCGCCTTCTAATCTAATTCACCTGATCTTAGTTTGTTAGATATTACCTGTTTATAAAATGAAAAACTAAGTTCAAAATCACCATGGTGTTGAGAATTGTAAATTTCCAGAATTGTTTCAGTTAATGGAAAAGACACCTCAAGGGTGTGATTCCCAAGGGATATTGTATTGTTAAGTTGGCAATAAATATTTTAAAACCATTTGTCTTCTTATTTATTACACAAACTTCGTATAGTTGTAGATACTTTTACAATATTTATTATTAGTTGTAATTAGAACTTATTTGGTTTTTAATATAGGCTATAATCTAAGGAGAATAGAATAAGTTGTGAAGGGTCAAATAGCTGGTGTTCTTTTTAGGAAAAAGTTCGATTTTAGGTCTTCCAAGTAAAAAAAATCTGTAGGCTATGTAAAGCGTCTGTCCTATCTCTACAACCCTAACACGTGAATGACTTTTAATCAAATTTGCCCGCTTGGATAACTCACAAATAATATTTTCTAAAAAAACCTCTAATGATTTGATCAAATTTTGTTTAAGTGTAGCCTCCAAGGAGCCAAACATGACGAAACTTATTGTTCGCCATCTACCCATAACCCATAGCCGATATGTAAGTTATCGGTTTAAAATACCACAAAAAGTAATTTCTCAAAATCTTCTAAACCGATTTCGTTCAAATTTTAGTGAAACGTGAAAATTAATAATCCAAATCCGATGCAGAATTCCAAGTAAAACAATATTACTGTTCAGAAATAACTGGCAAAGAAACTACCCTAACCTAACCGTAAAGATTCAATAAAATACTATTTACGGCAATGACAAACAAAGCAAGGTTAGACCCTATTTAAAACTTAATTATATAAGTATTTTTTCAATGATCTCGTTCATGGTTCTTTTTAATTTTTAAATTGATAATTACCGAACTGACATTTTTGGTGACGAATACTTTTGGTTATGATTTAAGGATTAAGAAAGGTTTTGAAATGTTTTTGTACAGTTTATTAGACAACCTCGTATCAATATACAGAGTGTTTCAAAATATCTCTCCCAATTTCGATAACTAATTTATGCCACAAAATAAAGCAAAAATATCCTACAAACCTAATTTTTAAAAATGCTTCGTTACACGTCCGTCTGTCATTTTGTGTTTATCAAAAAACAATTATAAATTTAGAAATTACTGAGATTTCGAAACAACATTTGGTAGACATATTTGGAATTCTACGTTTAATCAGTAGGCCTACAGTAAAAATCAAAACTTTATATTACATTGCCAATATGGTGGCCAGTTGAAATTTGTAATATTGAATACCTCTAAAATCATTAACTTTACAAAAAATATAAACGTTCGCCATTTTGAAAATGTATAAGATAAAGTTTCGATTCTTGGTGTACTTGGTAAAACGTAACATACAAAATACATCTACAATATTTCGATTTAAAATTTTAATATTTCCTAATACGAATTATTTTTCGAAAAAATACAAAATTGCCGTCAAAAGATTAACGATGCGTTTTCGAACATATATTTATGTGAACTTTTTTCTTTATTTCGATGCCCTGAACTACTTCCCAGAGTTAGGACATATTTTTGAAACACCCTGTATATTTGTATCTTGTTATAATTACTAAGCATATTTTAATGGTTCAACCGCGGGTATAAATAAATACTTATATTGAGGGATACATCAACAACTTATTTTATATTTACAAAACTATTAGGAAAAATTCTGTAAATCATAAATAATGTTCAGTAATTATACTATCACAGCAAGAAAGCTTAGTTTTTAATAGTGTGGAGTTAGATTTGTGCTCGCCATATTGTCGGACGGTCGTGGTTATAAACTTGTATTTCCACACGCAAAATGGACGCTATTGCATGTTTACGATTTGGGTTTGAATCGTAAATCTGTCTTTTGTTTCATAGACCTCCGTCCTACATCTAGGCATTGGATGTAATAAAATTCAAATGAAACACGACCATGTTTCTTTGGGTCTTATCTGGAGGGCTGCGATAATAGGAAACCTTTGTTGGGATTTTTTCAAGAGTAAGTTAAAAGCTTGAAGAAATAAAGAGTGCTTTGAACAGAATTTATCACGCATTGATTAAGAAAACTAAATTGTAAACAAAAAATATCCCTATTTACCTAATAGGCTATACTCTCTATAGACTATGCTTAAGTTACATCTGAAAAAAGGGAAAAATTAATAATAATACGTTTTACTTTCTCATTACTAAAATTTTCCCCGTGTATTTCTTACGAAAAACTAATTTGGGATCGATTTTTTTGTTTAAATTTTATTTAAAATAATGGAAAAATATTTTTATTTTTATTTATTTTTTTAAACAGATTCTAAGGTTACTTTTCATTTCCCACTCATAATCCATATTTGACTAAAATGAAATTTGAAGGCGATGACGACTAAAAGGTTTTTCGCCTTTAAACATAGGAGGGGGGGGGAGTGAATAAATGGAGTTTTTATTAACAAAAGTCTAGGTTCCTTTTAAAGAAATAATAATCCATGAACGTAATTTTCTTTTAGTTGTAAATTTGATACACAGTTATGAGTTTTTAATCTTTAAATTTCATCAAAATAGGTAGTCGATATTTTATATAGACGATTTTTTTTTACCGATAACTGACAAATTGGTATATTTAGAATGATTGCAACCATAACGTTTTGCTTTGAGTATTTTATAGAGACTAATGTATCAAATTAGTTTGAGTTGATTTTAAAAAAGAAGAAAGAAGAAGGGGAAAAAAAGAAGAAAAAAAACAACTTCAACTGCAGTATTACAGAAGGTTGTGATTTAGTTATATTCTATGATTTTGAGTAAACTACAGTCAATGAAATAAAACGTAGTAAGATAAAATGATAGAATATAGTATAATCTTCTGTACTACATTCCTGTAAGACAGTCCAATATATCCTGTACTATTTTCACTTCAAAAAGCACAGTGAAAAATCAATTTTTTTACTTTAAAAAACAATACAGGAGTGTAATTTAAAAATTATTCATGGGATGTATTTTCTAATAAAAATGGTAGGCCTAAAAACGAAAAATGTGTGCGAAATATTTATTCAGAGAGTAAAAGGGTACAAATATAGGCTATATATATATATATATATATATATATATATATATATATATATATCAATAAAATAATTATTAGTGCCAAATTTTTTTTTTTATGTTAAATATGAATAGCAGGTTGTATCAATTTGAAGAAAACAAAGTTACATTTTGTTATGATTTCTGAATTTTTTTCCTGTTTATTTTCTATGGATGAAAACTAGATTTAGAAATTTTCCTTTATGAGAAATTACTAGAATTAAAAATTACTTTTTTCTGGTTTACTGTACTTGAAAAATTGGACTTCGAGATTCACAACCATAGACTACAACCCCAGGAAAGGGGTTCACTCGCGTCCAACTTACCCACTATAGGGGTAAGTTTGGTAATCACAAATAAATTGTACCTGTTTTTTGACTGATCTTCACTTTTAATGGCATCAGGAAGCCGAAGAAGTTATTTTCGACATTTTATTCGTTGTTATTGGAATTGAAACTCCATAAGATACTATAGGGAGCACAAAAATTAAGACAGGACAATGAAATTTAGTATAAGGATGTGCTCATATAAAAACATATTGAACTGAAAATATCAAAATGTCGGCCAATTTAAACAGTTCATATCTCTAAAGTCATACTTCAACTTATAACACACTGATTTTGATGAAAATTTCTGCATGTAACAGTACCAACCCCAGTTCTCTGCTATGACAAATAGCGAAGTATTGTCAAAAATGTAATTTCGAACCATGAAGTAGCCTAAATGTGATATTCCTATAGTTATGATGTGCGGCAAGTGTAAGCTATTATATATACTGGTAGGCCTATATATAAACGATTGGAGACTTCTTAATATATAGGCCTACATCCACAAGGCCCGTCAGTGCGTAGCCGAAATCAAGAAAGTTGTGATGTATACAATTCAAGAAAAATGTGTAACAACTGTTTAAAAGAAAGTACCCTACTGGGTTTGACCTTTGATCTACAAATTAATTTTAGCATTTCCTACAAAGTCCAAGAATCCAACTCCATTTTGAGCTTCTGCTTGTGTTATATTGTATAGTACTGGGTAAGTACCATGATGATTTCATAAACTTGTTTTAATTTATTATTAATAACAATCTAATTCCAAAATAATTTATGAGAAGACTGGTTATAGGCTAAGTGTTCACGTACACAAATCCCAGAAACCTTAATGTTTCTGATGATGTCAGAACAGCTGATTATCAGAGTACAGATGAAATGTAGAGAGGGGATCAATTAACTCTAGTTCAAAGCCGATCGAGATAAATAAAAAAATTTAAAAAATACCACGTTAGATCGCTCCGCCCAGACGTAGCAAGCCTGTTATTGGTCCACTCCGTGTCCAAGATGGCGTCCATTGCGTGTCAGGTTTTAGCGTTTTAAATAATCACTTTTTATTATTTTTTTTCTGTCAGGTTTTACAACCTGTGCGCGATAGTATTACGATAAGAATGGGAAAGAACCGAGCAAACCTCCATATAAAACATGGATGCCATAAAAGTTCTCCAGACACGAACTCTAGGTTTTATGTTAATTAAGCCGACAAAAACCGTAATTCCGTCTGGCAAGCAGGATCGTAAATGATTTTACCTGACAAAAGACGAAGGACGTATCGGTCCTTGATGGAGGTAATTGCGTGAAACTGATGAAATGACGTGATAAGGCGTAAATTTATTTTGGTGTGTTTTAACTTGTTGACCTCGAGTTGAATTTAATATCAACAAATAGCTAGACAACACAAAATTATAAATGCTATGCCCTCACGTAGGATGTAGAGAAGACGGTCCTACAATAGCACTCTTGATTCAGCCGATTTTTTTGGTTAACAAACTTTTCTTAAATCCTACTCTAGGCCTACATACTAAATTTATATAAAATCGGAACAATTATACGATTATTTTTTCTAACACAAATTTGTTTGATCATACAGACCCCCCCTTCCACACTATTTCATTAATAATTGAAATAAAAAATTCTGAAGGAAGGAACTTTATAATCTTATGTGATACACAGCATGAAAGGTCTTGTTGAATAAAACATATCAGAAAAATTATACGATTTTTAGATTGTTTTATAACACAAATTTGTGTGATCATACAACACCCCCCACACATTAGGCCTATTTTGTTTATAATTGAAATAAAACATTCTGAAGGAAAATAAACTGTGAAAAAACATTGCACAAACTTTCTCACTTACCTATCCCAAAAACCAAATAAAAGTCAATCAAAACTTTATGTCATCAAAATATATGTTTGGTAGGTTTTAATCAAAAAAGTGAAAATAAACCATGAACGTCGGTTTGAACAAAAATAGCCTATCTAGGGTCTATAGATTGCATCAGTTGACCATTAAACGCTGAAGAGTAAATTGAATTGAACGATTTTTGAAGGAAGGTGTCAAGTTTCGTTTTTGGTTTTTATAAATTATTCCTGAGCCATAATGTTTTTTATTTGCTTTTTTAAACAAGTATTTGCACTTTTAATCTTCAGATTTCACAAAAATTTGAACGAATAAGTCAAGTCCATTTTAAGAATTTACGCCTTTTATAAAATAGTTAGTTTTTTTAGAATAATTCATGAATGGGAATTTTTGAAGAGATTACGATGAATAAGTTTTATTTGGATCCTTGGAGCCAAATTTGATCAAAATCGTTATATCTGAGGTGGATTAATTTGTTATTTTACGTTTCTCCCTATTCCTTTAATAACACCATGTTATTAAAAAAGAAAAAAAAGACTCTAGATATGGACAAAATAGACCCAGATACCAAATTAAATAAAAATCGTCTTCACTTTTTTATTCAGTGTTGTAGAGAGACAGACACTTTAAAAATCACATTTTGGTCTCAAACGGATATCCGCAAAAAAACTCGACATCGGTTACTTAACCCTTCTCGTAACTTTTTTTATATTGTGAGAAAATAAATTATGCCAATTTGATATTTTGTTGATTGTATTCACCAAATTGTTCCCTAAAACCTCGCTTACACGCTTAATTTACAAAAATTCCGACTTTTATACTTTACATAGTACAGAGGAAATTAGGTGAATAAATATGTTGAGTTTTAAAAAAATTCGTTTTTAAAACCTGAGTCTGTAAAAGTTGTTTTTGGTATGATGTCCGTCAGTCTTTTATGCAGTATTTTCAGCTCAAACTAGTGAAACAGATTTGTCAAATTTGTTTTGAAAATTTGAATGTAGCTGTCGTAAGATTTCGACGCTAGTGATTAAGTTTTAATTTCTTATTAATATAATATTGGTCGTCTCCCCAATAAGGAGATATAGTTTGGAGATATTTTAAATCCTCCATGAAGTTGTAATAATAGCCTAATTATTGTCTCAATATCGACTCTACCGCTGTTGATGAAATTTTTATGAAATATGCAGTTTAATTACTCAAATCAGTGTGTCAAATTGAAAGTAAAAACGTTATGGTTTAAAATATTGAACAAAAGTCTAATATTTTATCGACATTAGACTCTTAAAAAAGTCAATTTCAATTAAATACAATTTATAGTTAAGGAGAGTTCATGGAAAAATAGGCTCTGTTTAAATCTTTTAGAATACTAGTTTATAAATTTATTAAATAGTTGATAATAGGAGTGGAGGTGGTCAAATTATCCCCCAAACAAATTAAGTGGGCAAACTCGTTCATAAAGAATATTTTTGACATACGAAATATATTTCCGTGAGTGTATTTTTTTTTAGAAGAGCGTGAAAAAGTAAGTGCAATGTTTTTGCAGTGTTTATTTACTTAATAAATAATATAGATAAATTTGTGTTTCAAAAATTGACTTTGCAATTTCAAGTCAAAATAGTTATATAGCTATTTTAAGTCCTCTAAATGGATTTTGGACCGCCCCCCCCCCCTGTTATTTAAAGGTGAAAATCCTCTCGATTATCTTCATCGTTTTATAACAAAAAGAATACCGTAATAACGTGGTTGTCGAAAAATAACGTTTATCCAGAGAGATCTGATAGGAAGATGATAAGAGAGTGAACTAACCCAAGACTATGTAAAAAAGTGTAAATCCATCTAGGTTTACTCGGGATCGCTATACCCTTACTCACTAAACTGAAACCCTGAGGGTAGGTAATTTTTGTAACGTCTGTCTTCTGCTATACAATTCAAACAAGTGGGCCAATTTTATCAAAATTGGTAAGAAATACTTGGGAAAACTTAGTAATAAATAATATTACTTTTTTATGACGTTTGAGTAGTATAAAAATATTTTTTGGGAGTTGACGATGGGTTAGTGAGATGTTTTTTGCATCGTAGAAAACATTTTTGAACAAATTTTAAAAGGAAGACGTAGGCTGTTGATTTATTAGTTATTTTGCTATATTGGACTTATAAATGAAAGATCATGCTGTAAAAACCATTTTACGATGCATAAAAATTATCCAATGATCTTCTAGATCCTCTACATATCACTCCAAAAGAAGTGCCATTGGAGGTGACTGGAGTAGCCTAATGTTTATTGGACATTCAAAGTCTGGAGTTTCGACGTTTCCATATAGAAAGTAGCAATCGTCCCTTTGATATGTTCTCTAATAATTAATAATGATTAAGAAAGAAAGTCAAAATAGATTACAGAAATTGACTAGACTGTAATTTATAGGCAAAAGCATCGCACTTAAAAGGAACAGAGTAACATTCCTTCCAATTAAAGGAAAAATCTGAAATATTTACAACTATGAAAAATAGAAAAATACCTAAGTTTAGATAAAAACTACAAACCATGCGTACAAAATATTTTCATATTATATACATAATCAACATTTATAACTATTACAACCTCTAATTTGAATTTTAAGAGTTGTACATTGTGTATTTCGCAACTTTGAAATATTAGAGAAAAAAACTTGAATACAAGTTCTCACAAGAATTACCTACGTTTACTTAATCAAACAAGTTTCAACGACAAAGTCGCCATCCTCAGTGAGAGCTACAATAACTAAACTATAATTTACTTACAGTTACATTTATAGTTTAGTATTGCAGCTCATGTATCACTGAGGATGGCGACTTTGTCGTTGAAACGCGATTGATTTAGTAAACGTAATTTTGTGGGATCGTGTGTTAGAGTTTTTTCTATCTAATATTATCTCACAAGTCAAGTTCAATATTTATTTATGAAAGATATACAAAGTGATCTAGGAAAACTGTTACAATTTAAATTTAATATTAACCATTTAAGTACATACATTACATAAAACTGCATCAAATTAGGCTACAGAATAACTCTGGGAGATTCAACAGTTGGTATAGATGTCATTGTTGTGGTTGCTATGGTGAAATGTGTTGTTAATTTAGTTATAGAGTTATACTTTAGTTATTGTAGCTAATGTATCACTGAGGATGGCGACTTTGTCGTTGAAACACGTTTGATCAAGTAAATGTAATTATTGTGAGATCTTGTGTTCGAGTTTTATTCTATCTGTGTTATTTTATTTGATTAGTTACCTTTATACTGTCAGTGACCCTGGAGTGTACTTTTAAACAGTGTGTTTTTATTGGCTAATTAAAATTCGTTGCTTGTTACCCAAAGAGCCTTTCGGATTGAAGTTGGTGCTCCAACAATTTTATCGATCACATAGAAACTGGAAACATTCGATTCCTCCTTGGTGAAAGTGAACAAAAGAAAATTTAAATAAAACCGTGTTGATGATATCCGAAAAGGTTTACATTTTCCAAAGACATTTCTCCTGCCGATTAAGTTAGGTTAATAATCTATATGACCTGTCAGACAATTCCCAAGGAAACAAAATTAGGGAAATTCAAAATTCATGGTAAATAACAATTGAATTGGGAGTTGGATAAACAGAAAAGAGTTCGGTACTGCCAAATATTTCCTGGCTCATCGAAAGATGAACCCGGGACATTCTGTGTATATCACATGGCTTACGGATGAAATGTAGTTTCACTTTTTGCATGTGTGAATTCACAAAACTTTAAGTATTTGCGACCGAAAACCCACATGTAATCAATCAACTGCAATCCGATATGTGCTATTTGGTGCGTGATGTCTCCCATAAGGTTTATAGACTGATCTTCATAAAATTTGTGGAACAACTTTACATTGAGCAGACTCAAGATTACTTCCAGCAAGATGGTGCAACTTTTCACACATCCGCTACTTGTAGGCCTACACCCTGCTTCTGATAACCAGTTTGTTTAGAGACCGCAATATTTCCAACATTCTGTACCTATCCAGATAACTCAACCACAGTTCTCTTGAATTTGATCTTTACGTTTTTAAAGGACAGAGTGTATGCAAATCATCAAAGAGCAGATCAATTTTCTAGACAACACGCGAGAAATCATCTGACGTCAATACACTTCTCATAACTTGAGACGACTAATAGTGTTGTGTGTATAAATGCAGAAGAAAAACACTTTGAAATTTAACTTCAAATGAGTTATTTTGATTCAATATAACAAAGCAGCAATGACAACTATTGCCAGATGTTTTTCATATGAAACGTGGAAGATTATAAACGGATCTAAGAAATTTCAAACATTGATGTCTTTGAACCAATCTGAAAATATGGTGACAGTATTAAGAATACCAAATTATGGATTTCAAACGAATTAGTAATCACTTGCTACTAGATAGTTGGGGTGTACAGTTAGAAACACATCAAAGACGCTATTAGAGAGGGCCAAGAATGGAAACCATCAAGCATATAGAAGACGAGGACGATCACAAGTTAGAGACTAAGACAAGAGCGGCTATTATCATGTGGGATGAAGTATTGTAGCAGAACAAAGATGTTTGACGGATTTCCTGAACAACCATCGATTCAGGCAGGATATAGATCAAGTAAATCATCCATTGAGCTCTTGTGAGAAGTGAGAAAAACGTAAAAAATTGTGAAATTTAATTTTTTCAAAACCGTCGTAAAGAAAAGCTGCAAAAACATTGTACAAACTAACTCACTCACCAATTCCAAAAAACTAAATACAAAACTAATACCAGCCAAAAAAAAATATCAAGTTTGTAGTTGTCAGTCAAAACTGAAAATGAACCATGGATGGCGTATTTAAATAAAGCCTAAATGTACTTTTCTTTTGTCATAATCACGTCCTCGAGTAAATCGTATTTAATTATAGCTTTTAATGAAGGCAATCAAGATTCATTTTTCTTGTTTACCAATTATTTCTGATTTATGTAATATTTTCCTTTACCTTGGGATTTAATCTTCACATTTGACTATAAATGTAAACAAAATTGGGTAAGCTAATTTGAAGAAATCCGGTATTTTATAAGAAATCATAGCTGATTCGTTTAGTTTCTTTACCAATTACTGATGAATAGGTAATTTTGGAAAGATGATTAACAAATAAGTTTTGCTTTGATCCTTAGAGGATATACTTGAACAAATTTTCGATAAAACAGATTTTAAGCCAATCGTAATTTTGTGTTTATTTCTTATGACAGCTACTCCTAAATTTTAAATTATCGAACCAAATTAAAAATCATCTCGAGATATACAAAATATATTATCTACACACCAACAAATTTCATTAAAATCGGTCCACACGTTTGGGCTGTAGAACACTACACACACAACATTCCAAATGTCACTACTTTTAGACTCAAAACAGATAAAACTAGAGTGCGATTTTGTTTAATCGTGATGGATTAAACTTTCTCATACTACGTATATAAGAAGGTAACACTTATTTGTCTTCCTCGAGAATACAACATATTAGTCCCTATGCTTTAAACTCCTTAAAATAACTTTCCTTTAATTTATCGCTTAAACTGAGTTTGATATTTAAGTGTCAGGTGTAATAGCTGAGGTTTTCTATATCAAAGTGTTTAAAAGTATTATAGTACTTTTAAAATTTGTTTTATGGAAACTTAGTAATTTTTCGTTTCACACATTTTTAAGCAAATCCGTAAAAAATATAGTTACATTTACATTAGAATGTGTTGCAAATACTCCGTTGCTAAACACTAAGTTTCAGTTACAATTTTTGTTTTTAAAACCACAATCGGTTAATGAAGATCCTACAGACCTAACAGGGCTAAGATTTTGTCAAATACATACTTTATTTGTTTAAGGTGACGTTTCAATGATTAATTCATCATTTTCAGTTGTTACATGTACACAAATCTTCTTGTTGGAAATAATTTGACCACGCCTCCCAATGTCATCACAATATAAACATTGATATTTAGTACGGTTTCTACCTCTGTAGTTGAGATGCGCAGTCGTCTCTGGGCCGGTTCGTGTAGTGGGAGTTTTGTACTGTGCATTCTTAGTTATACGTGCATTTCAAAAACATTGGTTTGTTGTGTTGTGATGAAAACGTCAGGAAGAAAGTTGGTGGTAGTAAAGTCCTTCATAGTCAATGTCGCAAAATCATATCAAATGTGTCGTTTTATGAAACAAGAAGCCGAGAACGGAGGAGATATTAATTTGACGAATAAGAGTTTAAATACCAAATTTAATAAAAATGGAACCTACAACTCAAAGTTTTAAAAAAGTGGAAATTGACGCTATTTTGAAAAGTATATATGGATTTTTCTGGTGAGCAAGTTGCCTAATTGTTTGTAAATCTGAGCCTAAATTTAAACAAAATTTAAAAACTATTAATTTTTTAAATAGGCTACAATTTTGAAATGTATATAACAATTTTTCTGGTTAGAAAGATTCTCCAATTGTTTATAAACAGAACCAAGACGACAAACAGACGTAAAGACGAGACCGCAATTGGAACTGAGTCAATGTCTTTATCAGCAGTAGTAGTTATGACATCACTTCTCCCCCGCCTGTAACTTCCTCTTAACACGCATTATGAAAGTCCAGGCTTACCTTGACTGTACAAGATCAGTAGTATTCGATTTTTTTCTAATACCTTAATTATGGCTCTTGTGTGTTCTAGTAATTTACCAAGAATGAGTTTTTTGCCGATATCTATTGACTAAAAATAAAAACGTAATAACTTATTGTTCAGTATTGAAATTGGCCAAATATTTTGTATCGTGTAAATGTTTAGTAAAATCAAGATATTTTGCATAAAAGATTTTTAATTAACCCCATTTTGAAACGGTTAGGTGAACCGAATATAAAATATTAATGATACACTTTTTAACTAAAGTATAAAAACAATTAACACTTGAATACTGATCTCTCAGAATTTTATCTTTTTAAAAATTCAGAGAAAAAACTACTTATTTTTATAAAGGGAATTTTGTCTTTATTTTGATGTTTTTTAATCCCAAGTCACTACACAGCCTGTGGAGATTTTACTCCAAAACACTAATCAGGGAAGTTTTCAAATTAACCCTGTCAAAAACCCTGTTGTTATTAATTACCTACTTAGGGATTATCAACGGATTCCCTTATCACAGATTCACCTAGTCATTGGCTTTACCTACAGCTGTGAGATTCACAAATAATCCTACACCAGATCCAATCTGTGGCTACAATATTAGCAACCATCTCTTATCTTTGGTTCATTATGAAGTGATGTAAATCTGTATTTATTTTGTTATCGTTCAATATATAGAGGAGAATATTATTATCTTCTTTTGCGTATCAAAATAACTAGGCCGTCATCAAATGACAGACTTCTTTCTTAGTATAGCCTATATTATTGATTCCAATTGAATAATTAATCATCCGGAATTCACAAAAAACCTTAAGAACTAAAATTTTCATCTATATAATTAAATCATAAAATGTAGATTAATAATATTTATAATTACTAGGGACAAAACAATACTCCCGCTGACTGAAACTCCACTATTACAAACAGAACAATACGCACATGGAATGAAATTAAGTTGTTAACTCTACAATAATTCAAATTATACAATTCGAATCACATCATTGTTGAACAGCTGTTACTATTGTATTACCAACTTATGAAATAAAAATTTCCCTGTTTATTGGTGGCTAATTGTAAAAAAATGTGTTTTTTACTTCAATTTTTGAATTATACACTGTTTTTCTCAAAAACTACTTAACTTACAGTTCTGGGCCCTGTTTTATTCAATATGTCAGGTCAAAACCATTAGAAAAATTGAATTTGCCTTTTAACATACCTTCCCAGAATTCCAGGAGGCCCTTATTTTACCCAGGGTACAAAATTCTGGGCGAAATCTTTCGCTAGTCGTAACTCGCTAACGAAGCATTTCCGGACCTATGTTTATATAACCTTTTTTCTTTACTTTTACATGTATAATGAGCTTCCGAAGTTTCTGCATTATCTTCGTGAATCACCCGGTATTGCATACTCATATTATGTTCTCTTCTACCATACAGTGTGATCAACTTGAACGCATGTGTTACATAATTTCCCTTGTTGATAACTAAAAATCCCACCGAGAAATTTATGTAATCCGTTATCACCTACCTGTGTCGCTGGTGATATGGCGCGAAATTCATATGTTACCAGCTGTATATTATAAAAGATATTATTTACGTCTTCAAAACCCATCAGCAACTTTAAGGTACTAACACATCGAGTAGCAAAACAAGATTTCTTTTCCGAATAGTTTAGGTTATTTATAGATGTAATTTTATCTTATATAAGTTGTAGCAGGCAAGTTATCGTCAAAAACAGTTTAAAGTAGTCGCCATTTTGGAATTTATAGACTGATCATCCTCAAAATCTCATCGGATTATTGTTTAAATGTTTGGACCAAATTTGGTGTTAATTGGATCACTGGTTCGTTAGATTTCTTACAGGAAGTTTAGGTTTTTAGGTTAGAGTCTCCGTTTCGTCAATTAGAAATAGTTACATAATCTGTATCACCAATATATTAAACTTTCTATATATAAAAGATTCTCTATTTGTAAATTTAAAACTCGAGAACGTAAGGTTTTCTAAGATATGATTTCTGGTCAGGTTTTAAATCTATGAACCATAGTTTCCAAATTATAACAATATTCGTTTAAACGAAAAATAAATTTTCGATATTTTGCCGATTTTCTTAAAATTTTAAGCAACAAAATGTATTCTCAATTTTGGTAGATATTTTAAATAGTCTACTAATTGAAACTGAAAACTGTTATAATTAAATACAGTAATTTTCAGTAGGAGCAGTTTTAACAATTAAGAGGAAACTCATATTCAGTATATTTTTAATATTTAAAAGACAATAATTTTTTTAATGACAAAGTTAGTATACAATTAAAACAGAATTAAAAGACTTATAAAATTCGCTTGACAAGTTTTCAAATTGTTGGTTTTAGTTGGAACGCCACTGTAGGAAGAAAGAGTACACCATTTGAGATATAGCCTAATTAAATTGGTGAAGAGAAAACATGGTTTGGTTTGTTAACTATGCTTTGACCAACCGTAACACTGTTTTAGAACAATGTATACATACAAGGCAATGAGCAAGCAGATGAGCTAGCCAAGCGATGAACACACATAATACAGAAACCAAGAAGAGTACACACTTTGGAAGCAAGGATTGGCTAACTGAAACGAGCATCTAATCTTGAGTTCACCAATAAGGTCAAAGAGGACATAAGGAACAAGTCCTATGAAGATGTATTCGACTTGTATGAGAAAGTCAAGGACTTGCAGAGGAGGACATCTGTCACAATTTTTCGACTTACAACTGGACACGACTGCCTGAATGAACACCTAAAGAGGATGAAGATTTTGGATTAGCACAACTGCACATTGTGTGAAAGCCCGGACACCGTCATGAACAAGGATCATCTCTTGATCTGCAGAAAGCTGGATAAAGAGAAGCAGAGGGAAAAAGACATAACTTGGTCTCTACTGGGAAGCAAGATCAAAGATGGCGTGAGCCAGAGAAAGCCATTGGACAACAACAACAACACTGTTTTAGAAACAAATTTTAAGAGAAGGAAAAAATGATTTGGAAGTTAGATAGACCTACAAAATTTATCATAAAACAAAAAAGTCACAGGAGAAAATTTAATATACCCTACCAAATAAAAAAGTCAAAAGACAAAATAACAATATATTTTTGATTTACAATATAGTAAATTGTAAACTAAAATAGAACTGCCTACGCCGAGAACCATATTGAATACAAGATAGATTTTCATTCGTGTCAAGTAAATTGATTAAAATAAGGGTTTCTGTGGAACAAAATAGCATAAAAGTGTTTAATTTTGAATATTCTGACTTCCTAGAAGGAAAAGCAGTGAGTTACATGAATGAGCCTTATTTGAATATTAATCTAGCTAAAGAGATTCTATAACACGCTGTCTTGAGGGAAAATAACAATAATACAAATAATCCTATAACCCACTCGAATGGAATCAGAATAAACACAGAGCCCGATTTCCTTGCGGGCAAAGCAAGAATAAAATATTTCAAAGATTTAACGTTTCTTAAAGTTTATCATACATAAAAAAAAAAATTAAAAAAAATAAAATAATAAAAAAAACGTTAAAGTCTCCTCACAAGTCTGTAATAGAAATGTAAACACAAATATTATGGGCATAAAGTTTTAGTGGGCTCTAGGTTATGGCTGTCATATATCTGAGCTGTTATGAGTTCATAAATGTTTGCTTGTAAATAATACCGCTACTAGTTTGTCAAACTGTGCTTCCGCTGTCTAATTTAGGGATTTTGAGGTTATGATCTTACCTGGAGGAGAAATTTACCACTATTTTAACTCACTGATAACGTCCTATAGTTCGCAATTTTATATAGGATTTTGTTAAAATGAGGTATTGTAGGCCAGGTTTTACTAATTATTTTATCATTCAACAATCAGAACAATGTAGAACTTAGTCATTTACATGTCGTCTTGTCTGTTTGTTCGTTTATAATGCGAGAACCGTTGATCCGATTTTTTACATTTTGTATATACCCTACGTTATCTGATCATAAATTTTGTGTAGTGTTTTATTCGGAAAGTCAAGAATAACCTAATAGGGAAGATGAAAGAGAGGGATATAACTCAAGAATACATGGAGAAATGTGTAGATCCAGCTAGGTACATCGGGATTACCAAACCGGTACTTATAAGTGAACACAGAGAGCGATATAAAACAGCAATTTCAATGAAAAATATCAACATCGACATTTTTGACCAATCACAAGAGCAATGTATTTCTGAGAAAGTTAAAAGAATTTCCACCCGCACGCATGCGTACATCAACATAACCTCACTTGTAATTAATACAATTAAAAACAAAATTATACAGTTTCATACGACTACAGCAATAATCGTAAATATAGGAGTGACTATGTGAGAGTTCTCCCAACGCGGCGGACTTACATAAAAACATGCCATTGTTAACTGAAAACTTTCCCTTATCTTATCAGTTGTGATTGTTATCTAAGCAACCTTATCAGTTCAAAAGATCGGAATGTTAGGTCTATTTGTATATCCTGGGCAGTAGTATGAAATTTAACTTAAATAAATTGTCAATACTATTAGCGCGTTGACAATCGGGTATTTATTAACAATAATTGTTTGATTAATATTTATTTTAAAAGGGCGGAGGGTCATCTTTACCATTATCCTGACCTTGTATGTAATTATTAGGTCTTTAACAGAAGTTTGAATAAGTCTAAATACATCTTGAGTTGATCACACATATTTTAAGGTTATGAAAATATTCTGTATTTTATTAGTGTTTTTCAGATCTGCAAAACAAATCTGAGTATTTGTTTGGACGTAGGAACCCAAAACTAAATTAACTATGTATTTAAAATTTTATTCTACCATTGCACCTACAATTTATAGCCAATTACTTTAAAACTGCATACAAATATTTATAGGTATTTTAATACAAAAAAGTAAATTTTGGACATTGATAATGTTGAAATGTTTTGGACAAGGTCTTGTGGAGTTTCAAAAGGGAAACACCTCTCGGTCATCATCAAACAAGCGGAAAAAAGAACTTAAAATAAAGACCCCTAGCCTTGGAATACTCTAATAGAATCAGGGTCAAAAGAGAACAAGAGTTGGTCAAGAAAGATCTGATAGGAAAGAGAAGTATCTAACCTAAGATTATATGAAAGAAGATGGTTATGTCGCTTGGACTCCACGATCCCCAGATCTCACTCCAATAGATTTTATTGTTTGGAGTTATAGGAAACAGTTTTTATAGTATATTCAAGTCCTGTTTTGGACACCTTGTAGCTCGAATTGTGGAAACTAGCTGTGTTATTCAAGAATCTAATGGCTTAGAAAAGATCCGGTGAACATTTTTATGAAGCTTTAGGTTCTGCAACGAAGTTGGAGGGCACCATATCGAACACTTATGAAAATTTTAGATTTTAATGCATTTTGTTAATATTATTTTACTTTCAATGTAGGCCTAAAAGCACTATATACTGTAATATTACAAATAAAAAGTAATTGATAAGAATAGCTGTTTGGTGGAATATTTATTTACATTCTTTACCAAGACTAATTTCACATAATTTAAATTGGATTTTGTTATTGTTATTAAAAATTGTCAGAATTTTAAAATATTTAGATTTTAACCTAATCTTGGGTGTTGTAGACAATTAGGCCTACCAAAAAATTTTTTGTCGATAGCTCGATTATCCTCCGAACATCGATAACACATGTTTGTCATTAAAAAGGGAAACTATTTTGTCTCTTGTACGTTTTTATAAAGTTGACGGTTTGTCAGATATTTGACTTAAAAAAGTCAAACGGCAGCCATTAGGAAAATATACGAAATAAATTCTTGTTGTCGGTATAGGGCCTGCGTGTAAAAAATTTATATACAAAATCCGTTTACAAAATCTAAATTCAAGAGCCTATTTCCGCGGATAGAAAGAGAACTAAGAAATATTAACCAATATGTTATATGGCATTTACAATATATAATTTTCCGAAACAGAATTATTATCCTACATGTGAAAATGGTTAGCAAAGTTTTAATCTTATAGGCTACTAATTTAACTGTCCCCAAAACTTTTTAATTACCTCATAATATGTACTTTAAAATACAGTTAATTAGCAAACCTTATTTAGAAATGAATGTAATCCTTATTTGAGGCTGCATATTATGATCAATAAAACAATAATAAATCTTTAGAAGTTGAATTATTTAATTATTTTTCAAGAGTTTTTTTATATTCTCTTTGAAAAAATTTTAATGTTTGCTTTATATGGTTAGGTTTTCTAACCTTGTTTTAGGTTATTTTGTGTTATAATTGCTAACTTTACCTACATTTGCAGATGTAATCTTCATTTGATACTGTATATTATGAGTAATAAAATAATAACAACAATAATAATAAATCATTAAAATTTGCATTATTTAATTTTTGATAAAAAGTTTCTTCATATTCTTTTTAAACAATTTTTTAATGTTTTATTTATATGCTTATATTTTGTGAGATTGTTTTAGGTTAATTTTAAGTACTTTATGCAGATGTAATTTTATTTATTTATAATATATTATTATTTTCCGTTGTATTCCAGTGTAAAGAAAACTAACTGCTTTAACTAATAGCAAAATGAATTGTACATGAAGTGAAAAAAATCCACATTTAGGCCATTTTCTGTTGGTGTTGACATTACGACTCACTGTGCAAAAACATTGAACAAACTTTCTCACTCATTCATCCCCCAAATCAAATAAAAACCAACAAAAAATTTGATTTTCATATTTGTCAGTTATAAAGTTATAATGAACCATAAACGATAACTATTTTCTGTTGTATTTCAGTGTAAAACGAATAATAATAATAAATTTAAATGTTATCAAAATGTACATTAAAGTACTAAACTAAATAATAATAATTAAAATTAGAGTATTTGTAGTTATTGTTTCTATAATAATTGTTGTAATTAATTAATATTGTGAATATGAGCTCACTGAAGATTGCAACTACGTATTTATCGAGAAATCATTAAGATTTAATAGTTTAATATCCGTTTGAAGTAGCATGTATTTTTAATTTGTTTCGGATATAATGAGTTATTTAAAAATCTGCCCTCAGACGTGAGTACTGTATTTAGTGAGTACAGGCGTGGCAATTCCAAAAAATCCTTGCTGGAGCTACACCTCTTTAATGTAGACTTGGGTTAACGATTTCTTTCATCTTTCTAATCTGATCTTTTTAGACCAAATTTTGTTCTCTTATGACTCTGACGCTTCGAGTAGACTAAAATGAGTTTTTATTTGATGTTATTTTTTATATGACCGAGAGATTTCTCTCCTTTAAATAAAAAGAAAAATATTTCAAATTAGTGCAAGTCGTCTTGTTTAATTACCGAGTAATTAGGGATAGAATGACTTATAGAAAATGATTTTCCCTCCAACTTTTCATAAGCTACTCGTATAATGAAAATGACAATAGATTTTCGACATTTTTTCCCAAAAATATAAAGTTATTGATGATCATATTACCCAGAATTAATTAGTATCGCCATAATTCTAAATAAATAAATAATTGGTTGTTGTATTTGTTACTACATAATGAAAAAAACCCTGCCATGTTCCAGCCTTTTACATAATTCATAAAGGGAAAGAAACGAACTTTTTGGTTTCTAGGGTTTAACCCACATTCAGGGTTTGAAAATTACAAAACTATATTTTTAAACTGCATCAAAGGTCTAAAAACAACCTTCGTGAGAAAATTCAACGTCTTTACTCACTTGGTTTTGGCGATACAGTAATGAGTAGCTTTTATAGAAGAGATAGTTAAAACTCTTATTTCTACAATTACTCCGACCACAAGAGTAGCGAGTGGAAACTCCTTCAACTTCGAAGCCAAGTCCTGATATTGACACGAGCGAAGCGAGTGGAGACCTAAACAAACTCAGCCTATTGTATAAGTCACCTTGACTTACCAATAAAATTTAACATTTCATACAAAGCCCAAATAACTAACGTTTGGAGATGAAATATAGAAAGTCTGCTTGTATGTTAAAGCTGGGTAAGTACCATGTGACCCCCATAACATGTTGATTGTGTAGTATTTGGTTTAGTAAATAATTGTATTGGAAAATTAGTGCAGTTTCTAACGAGAAAAATAAATTGTAGACAATGTTTATTTGCATCTTATTGATGATTTCTGTATTTTAATAATGTTTTACACAAACAATACATAATAATAACTATAATAATGTTTGTTTTTAAAATAAACAAGTAAAATTGTTTACAGAAACTTCCTATCTACCATGAAACCACGTTGACTGACTGTACACAGTAGGCCACAAAACCTCGACCATATGGAACGAAATGGAGACAGTTTTTGTAAAAGAAAGGTTGTGTACGGGTACATTCCTCAATACGGGTACAATAAAGTTTTATTACAGCTGGGTGTGTCCTTGATTGTCTTGTAGCAAACAGCTTTGAGTTGAAGCCGACCACTCATAAATACTTGTCCAGACCCTTATTGAATAAGAACTGGAAGAAAATATATTAAGTAGACTTGATGGTAACAGTAGTAATGCTAACAATTATTATCATGATTTTAAACAGTGATTTAAGAGATTGTTATAGACGAGTTAATTATTATCAATGAGAAATTGTGATTTTGTGATAATAAATACAAATTGCTTTTTCCCAGAAAAACTGTAATTGGTTGTTGAACAGGAAAGCGATAACTGTTAATTGCCAATAATATACAGTGCTTGTTAAAAATATGGAAACAGTTTAATCAATAAGTGATTTAGATAGAAACGTGTTCGACATCTCGTTTTAAAACTATATCTACAGGGTGGTACAAAAGTAATAGGATGTATAGAATATTCCAAAATTAACAAATTGTGATTTTGTTGTGATAAAAATAATAATAATACAAATCGCTTTTCTAGAAAAACTAATTAATTGGTTATTGAACAGGAAAGCGATAACTGTTAATTGCTAGTAATATATATTAGTGTTCTAAATATGGAAACGGCTTAATCAACAACTGTTTTAGATAGAAAAGTGCTCGTCATCTCGTTTTAAAACTGTATCTACAGGGTGGTACAAAAGTTTAGTAGGATGTACAGAATATTCCAAAATTAACAAAATCTGAGTTTTCTCAACTTTTTAAACGTAACGCTGTTATTAATTTACAAATTCTAATAGGTCAATATAAGATACTTAAATTTTTTTTTTTATTATCTTTCATAACAACCGAGTTATGGCGTTTGAAAATTCCCAATTTTGTAAACGCAATATTGAACGTTCACTGCAGGGCTGAATGAATAATGACTTATTATTTGGTTATTTAATGTAAAGAAACTCAAGATGTATTAAAAATTACGCCTGTACAGTGTTCTAAAAAGTAAATGAAAAACAACCAAAATTATTCCTCCCAAAAATTCAGACAAAGAGTGAAACAACCATGGACACCGTCTTTGAAGAAATATTTATAAACTGTTTGTGGCATAAATCTACCCAGCGTAGGCCTAATCGTATTTTAGTTAATTTTCACTTTTATTGGCGGTGATTAAGGTTAATGTTTTGCCAATTATTCCTAAACCGTAATAGTTTTGTTCTTACGATTTTTCCGACGAGGTTGGACCATATCAATAAAATTTGAACGAAATCGGTACAGCCGATTTTGAGAAATAACGTCTTTAATATCACCCATGGTATATTTTTGTTACTTAATTTATGTCCGAGGCAATAAATAAATTCTAATTCTAATATTTAAGAAACTATCAAACAAAGACGCAAATTTAATTTTGTTTTAAAGTTTTAAAAAAATGGATACTGCTCGTGGCTCATGCTGAAACATATATTTTTCGTATACCCTATGATCCCCAGAGAATAAGTTACAACTATAATAACTTCGCTTCCAACCTGCTTCATTATTACTTTAAATTACTACTATGAGACTCTTCAGCCAATTGCAAGTCCTGCATTTGGGCCTGTCCCGCACGTCCCTCCATAGTTTCGTCGTTCCTGTTCTGTGAGAGTTAATAAAAAGAACTTCCATAATCACAATATTTAATTCAAGACACCAAATACCAAACATCGGGTACATCACCGTTTGATATATTGTTAGCTAATGTAGCGGAAACAAACCCAATAATGAATTTCTGTTTAAATGTAACAATGAAATCACTAATCACCATTTAGCCGAATCAATTACAAATAACAGTAACGGTGATCTTACAATCGTTCTGACGCAACGATCGTGTATGTCTCTACCTCAAAGTTGACAGAAACAATTTGGAATTAATTTTGTTAAACGTGAAGGTTGAACCAAATTAAGTATTATTTGCCATCATTTGGTCTAATATAAAAACTAAATACACGACGTTTTGAAAATATAAATCAACTCTCGTTATCAAGTGTAAAAGAGAAAAACACGGACATAGTCTAGGGGTATGTTGGAAACTAAAATCAAATCCATAACTAAAAGAACTCAAGCCTAAAACTTTTTGATTTTATACACAAATGATGGCAAATGTTAGATTAAATTATATTAATAATATAAACAATCCATCATTATAAAATAACTTTAAAACCAAAATTCGTGTACCAAACGACACGTACAAAAATTAAATTTGCGAGAAAATTTGAAAAACATAATGAACCCAACCTACATATTTGGTGGATGACAAGCAGCAACAAATACTCTATGATTCGTACACTCTGAAAATTGTGAAAGCTCATTTTGTGAGAATAAAAATTTTTAAATTATGTCTTATAACGGGTATCGTCAAATAATGTGTTACCAAAAAAATTGGATTTTGGAACTTAAACCGTCTAAATAGTAATAAAACATATATGAAGAAACGAAAAATGAGTAAAACATGTCCAAATATTTTACATCACAGACAATTAACACACTTCACCGTATAAACCATTTTTATAGTCAGGTTTACTCAAAAATCAAAAGTTGTTTTACAATAATAATAGGCCTACTATATTTATATCGGAAATTTGTGTCTTCTCTAACTCTACGAAAAAATATCCTTTTTTTACCAAACTGGATAAAAAAATTTAATCTCATAAAAATCTACAATAATTTCTTAAACACAAAATTTAATTCATAAGCTTCAAAGTGGATGCCGTTCTAAATTTATATCTCAGTTCCTTTTGGTATTTGAATAAAAACCGTTTCATAACCTAAAAAAGTGACAAAAAAAACACATAAAAGGCGCATTTGAAGAAAACATTTCAATAGTTTTTAATAAAATTAAAAAATGTTAAAACACTAGAACTGTCGATACATTTCTTACGCTTACAAACTTGACGCTTTCTTGTCATAGCAAACAAAATATTGGTTCATCGTAAAGGATGCTTGGACGGGGTTTTTTCACTGCACAAATAAAATAAAAGCTAGATACACTACGATTCTCGGTGTCATAACAAACATAAATTGGTTCCTCATGAAGGAGGCTTGGACGGGGTGTTCTGTCACTGTACCTAAACTGTTTAATATCATCATTAAACGTACTACCCCAACAATAATCAGTTCCACCATTTTCGTCAAGGTCCTGTTTTGTGTTTGTTCACCTGAACCATTTTTCCCACCAGTAACACTTTTACAACACCTTTAAATTATGTAAATTTACGGTCTGTTTTCTCTTCTTAATGTTATACAGCCTCCCTCGTGAAAGGTTACGCCTTTTTTGTCGAATCCTTGCCCAGGATAAATATCTCAAAGGATCCCTTCCCTAATCCCTCCTTCTGTCCGTCAGACAATGGTTGAAATCCGCCATAGTTTCCAAACATCGTAACAATGATCTATTTTGACTTGAAGTAAAATCTTCGTGGCTCACTAATTTGTGATTCTTAATTGGAGAATATAATATTGTCATTTCTGTTATTGGTGATTAGTTGGATCAAATGGTAATAAACGGTGATTTCAAAGCTTCATTTCAATTGAGACGTGATTCTCGCCGTTAACTAGTTCCTAATAGACGTGATTCGCCGTTAAATAGTTCCTAATAGACGTGATTCCCCATTAACTAGTTCCTAATACAGTACTTATACTTTTCTATCAGTGATTTTGATGATTCATCGACGTTTATTAATATGGTAGGGATATCATGAATTGAATATTGTGACTCAACTATCTCTCTCTCTCTCTCTCTCTCTCTCTCTCTCTCTCTCTCTCTCTCTCTCTCTCTCTCTCTCTCTCTCTCTCTCTCTCTCTCTCTCTCTCTCTCTCTCTCTCTCTCTCTCTCTCAAACAATCATATACAAATTTGATTTTGTAATTACTAGAGAGCCGACTTACTTGGCAAATAAGTTTGTTTTTGCCTCAGATATAAGTACAAAAAGTACAAGAAAGGGTTCGACAATGCTAATCATTCCCAAGCATAGAACTGTAATGTATAACAAAATTTTACCGTAATGGCATGTCGCCTGTGGAACTCGCTACCAGATTCCCTTAAAGCTATTGATAGCCGTGCTCAATTTGCAAAATCGTTGAAGCTGCATTTCATGAATGGTGGGGACGTGGACTGATATCTTTGCTCGGGGTGTGTAAGAAGTGAAATTTGTTTTATTTACTTTATGATGTATGAAAGTGCGCGTGAATGTATAATATAGTTTATATTTAGAACAGTTTATTGTACTCTGGAAGAAATTGTATTAGTTTATGATTTTTCTTTGTTGTAATTTTTTTCATTATTGTTATTATTATTATCTTTGTGTGTGTGTTCTTTGTACTTAGTTTCTTTTCTCTTAAATAGTTAAATTTAAATTATTTTTATTTTTAGACTTAAGTATGTTAATTGTAATTGATTTTGTAAAGACGATGTGTAAATTAATTGTGTAGGCTATGGGTTAAGTGGAAGAGAGGACCTGATGGTCCTAACTTCGCCCATAATAAAGGCTCAAATCAATTAATCTCTCTCTCTCTCTCTCTCTCTCTCTCTCTCTCTCTCTCTCTCTCTCTCTCTCTCGGCTGATTCTCACGGTGTTGCTATTTTAGGTTACGTTTACAACTAGTAAATAGTAAAATTGTGATCATGTGGCCAACTGGACGTTTCACTCCAGATACAACACATTGACATTTCTACAAACAAAATTTGATTCACCACCCCCGAACATTTTTCGTACACCTCTACCGTAGTAGATAGAACCTTATAGAAGTTCAGAAAAATCGAAATGGTAATGTTAAAATGGCGGATATTTTAAACAGTTTTTGTTCATATCTCGTGTGTTATTCAGCTTATAACTCACTAAATTAGATAAAACACCGTTATCTACTATGACAAATAACAAAGTCAGTGTCCTAATTGTAATTTCGAGCCCCGACTTCCCTAGAAAATGTGATATTCTTATAGTTAGGGTAAAGTCGCCGACACTAGGATAGAGAGTGAAGGATCCTTTCAACTTAGAGACTTTAGAGGCTGTTGGAGCCGAGACTCTTAACAAGAGCGAAGCTAGCGGAACTATTGAATATTAAAACATTTACGAGACCTATTTGATGTCAAGAAATTAGTGATGTACATAATTACGAGGTTCAGAAAACCTGTTTGACAATAATTTTAAACAAACTCACCCTACTGGGTAAGACCCCTTGATCTACCAATACAATTTAGGCTAGCTTTATAAAGTTTTGGGGATTTCGTTTAGAGGATCTGCTGGTATTACGTTGTATGATGGGGCTGGGTAAGTACCAAGATGGCACCCATCAATCCATTAGAAATTGGGAAGTTGAGATTTTGAAAATGGTAATACAGTGTGTTTCAATTCATTGTCTTAAATTTTTTTATTTTAATTGTTTGATAATTATTAGCAATTTATTATTAGGTTATGTACAAAACACCGATTTATTATTTTTTTAAATTATTTTGAATAAATAACTTAAATATGTAAATTGATTTTGATGTCAATAATTTTATGACACAGATTATATATCATAGATATATTATAATCTGTCAGTGATTAAAAATAATTCTGATTCAAATTTTATCATCAATATAAGGTAATTTTTCCAAATTGTAATAATATTATGTAGTTTTCTGAATGAAAGGATATTTAACATTTTATATCCTTGATTTTTATTCATAGGGCCATAAAAAAATATTTTAAAAACCATATTTATGAAAACAGAATAACAATTGAGTTTTTTAAATTTTTACGTAATTATTTTACAAATATGTAGTTTTTTACGCACTACAGATTCAAAATAATTTAAGACACAACTAACTTTTAATTTCGTTCTTAATGGAATTTATTTTCAGTTGTGACATCGGCGGAGAAGCGGCCATTTTGTAAAACGTTGTGTAAATAAAAACTCTAATATGTCGCCATTATTCTCAAGATAAACAGCAAGCGTTTCAATGACAATTCTTATCAGTGAGACAGTCATCTCGACTGATAACACGGTGCGGGAATCTATTCTTACAAGGCAAAACAATCTGAGCAAGTGGTTTAGGAACAATTATTTTTATTAAACTCAAATGAAAATAAATTATAAACATCGCACATACGCGGCAGACTTGTTGAAATATTGGTCTATTGTTTTTTGAATATTGAGTTTCCAATAACGATGAAGGTTGAATTACAAAAAAATAAATCAACGTTGGTAAAATAGACTTTAATAATCGTAGTTAAACGAAAAGTTAAAATGAACTATGGATGCCACCTTTGGGAAAAAATTAAGTAAGAAAATTTGACTTGCTAGACTCGTGCTATCTTAAAAACTACCTCAGCGTAAATGGTATTTGATTAACATCAAGCTATTAATGACGACAATTGAAGTTCATTTCTGTTTTGTGACAATCATTTCTATACTGTAATATCTTTTACTTACTTTTTTTGCAAAGAGTAATTAGGTTATTTTGGTAATCATTTTAAAATTCCATTGCAAATTTAACGGTATAATTTTTACAACAGCCAGAATCTCCAATATTTTTGTTTTTTCGCCTGTAACTCATGAACAGACAAGTTTTGTAGATAGGAACGAATATGTTTGGTTTGGGTTCTTCTTGAGCAAAATTTGATCAAAATGGTCGGATTTATAAAAAAGTTATCATTTTTTGTTTTCTTATAGACGTTACTTTCAAATTTTGAGTTATTAAATAAAAAAAGATCCCAAATACTTAATTTCATTAAAATCGGTCCAGGTGGTAGGGCTGTAGAGACGTCTGCACAGATGACGATATTCTAAAAAACAGATTTTTTTTTTTACTCTAGGAGACCTCAAAACGTGTTTATAGGTCACATAATAAAATATAAATATTCTTATATGTGTTATGGAATAAAAATATTTATAAAACCCAAAATAAAATCTACAATGCTCCAATACTCAATTCATTAATATTGGTCCACACGTTTAGAGGTGTAGAGATGTCTGCACAGACGACCGATATCATTCTAAAAACTTCTTTTTTTTTACTCTAGGAGACCTCAAAACGCAGAAGCTACGCAAATATATATTATCGAATAAACAATAATCCAAAATGCGACTTAAAATGCCCAAATACTTAATTTCATTAAAATCGGTCCACGCGTTTGGGCCGTAGAGACGTCTGCACAGATGACAGAAATAATTTTAAAAACTTCTTTTTTTTTACACCAGGAAACCTCAAAACATATATATAAGCTATGCAAATATATATATATATATATATATTTATATTTCTCTATTAGTCTATTATCGAATAAAAAAAATAATAATAGGCCTGTAGTCTATTATCGAATAAAGGAATAAAAAGTAAACCATAATATGAGCTAAAATACCCAAATACTTAATTTTATTAAAATCGGTTCACACGTTTTGGCTGTAAAGACGTCTACACAGACGACAGAACAAATTCTAAAACCTTTTCTTTATCCTAGGGAACCTCAAAACGTTTATATAGGCTACGCAAAAAGTATATATATTCTTATATATAGTTTATTATCAAATAAAAAAAAATAAAGATATATTTTTTCGAATAAAAAAATAGAAAATAAAATATGAGCTAAAATGTTGAAACATTTAATTTCGTTAAAATCGATTAACACGTTTCGGTTCTAGATACAGACGCCTGCACAGACTACAGATATCTTTATAAACTTCTTTTTTTTTCCTTCTTTTTTTTAGTCTATGAGAAAACATATCTTCGTAAAAAAAATCACTACGTATATTATGTGAAAAAGTGGTAAACAATAGATATAAGTATGGCAATAAAAGTAAGTGTTATGAAAAGACAGTAAAATGACGCAAATAACAAACAAAGAATTTCAAATATAAACAAAACATTTTGATTCCGGAATAGGTATCCAAATTTGGAGTAGATCTTTAAACAGGGGGGGGGGGGGTTACAAAAACTTTCAGGACTTTGGGATGTGATTTCTCATACAAAAAGGAAGGAAAAAAATGATATGAAGGTATGTCCTAAAACGTTTAGTTTTCCGCCTATCTGTCTGTCTGTGTTTTTTACTTAATATGTTATATCTTAGGAACCTCTAAAGATATCAACTTCAAATTTGGTTCATGTATTACATCAAGTAACACCCATTGTTTTATGGGATATCAAGTTTTTACTTTGTACTATTTCAAAATAGCGCCCATTTAAAATTTCTAAATCTCAAAATCCGTAAATTTTACAAAAATATTTACTAAATTTTATCTCCTAAATAACGCTGCATACATTTATTTGATTCCATGATTATTAATTGAGTTTTTGCAATTTTCGAACTGGAAACATGAAATTTTGCCATTAATTACCACAAAATTCGCACGAAGTTATTTCCATAAAATTACTTATAGTAGTTATAGTTTTGGTATTGTATCTCATGTATCATAGAGGATGGCGACTTTGTCGTTGAAACGCGTTTGATTAAATAAACGTAATTATTGTGAGATCTTGTGTTCGAGTTTTTTTCTATTTGATATTATCTCACAAGTCGAGCTCAATATTTTTTTATTAAAAATAAACAAAGTAAATTAAACTATAACAACAAAATAAATAGTTAAAGTAAAGTAATTGGTAATATATTAGGTTAATTACTTTCACAAATAAACATATTATATTAAACATATTATTTAATAAACAATAGGCTATTAAAAATATTGTAAATAAACAATTTGGCATTTGTGCAAACCTACCCAGTAGGCTATACCACAACTGTAGATGAACCATATGAAAATTAAGAAAAATCAAATTGAAATTGTCATTTTAGTTCATATCTCCTATGTTATTCAACTTATAACACACTAAATTAGATCACAATTTACAGATTTCAACTCTAAATTTAATGGTTACAACCCCCACCTCTATCTACTATGATAAAATAACGAAATTATTAAATTCGACAAGTCATTTTTAGAACTTTGCCCTCCTAAAACTCTTATATTCGTATAACTAGATCTGACAGAGTAATTCTATTCTATAACCGGTTATAACCTAGAAGAGGTGAAGAAAGTAGTAATATACTAAATAATTACGAGGTTCAGAAAATTGTTTTAAACAAATTTACCCTACTGGATAAACCCTTAATCTACCAAAGCATTTAATATTTCCTACAAGGCAGCTACAGGACCTGTTCGTATAACAATGTAAGATGGGGCTGGGTAAGTGCCACGTCGACTTTTTGTCCTTTAGGATTGTTTGTTTTTCCTCAAATAAAAATTCAGTTCACTGCCGTCTTTCTATCCGTTTATGAGACAGCCAAGTTGTAAACTAAAGCTACTGCAACGCCATAATACAGTAATTATAACCTACAATTAAAGACATTTATCAGTTATTATGGCAATAATAATAAACTACGATTATATTTGTTTTGTAGTAGGTAGGCTATACTGTGTTTGATCACTTCGTCAAACAAGGTTAATTTATTGTTTAAATATTAATCCGTGTCAAATAAGCTTTTCCGCTATCTAGTATGTAATTTTTTTAAATATATATTTTTAAAATAAGAAAATATTAGACTCAGATTGTTTACAGTTACACTCTAACGTAGGCTACATTTGATTTTTGTAGGTTTTATATTGGATCTACATGTAATTTAAGAATTGCTAATGAGGGTAGTTTTTCAGTAGTAATGAAAATATTGAAAAAGTTTGTGCAAAATATCTGTCCAAGATGTCAATAGGCTCAACATCCCTCTCCTGTGATCCGAAGGTGAGTAGCCTAAACTCGTCGTTCATATTTACCCTTGCTGGGATATAGATCCTGGTTCGAATGCTGGCACTTAGGCTAACCGCTACTAACCTGACTAAAAACATCAGTACTACCGGCGGGTAGATAAACCAGTTCAATATTCCAATTGTATGCTTTTCAACTTATATTTGAGGTCTTTTTTTAAGATATTATAATTACCTTGACATGTTAAAGCTTAGAATCGATCACATTTAAAAAAGGGTGAAGTATTTTTCGTTGAAAGGATGAGTCACATTAGAAAGCAGCGTTGGGAAATGTTTCTTTTCTCCACTTTGACCTTCCCCCGAAACCCCGCCCATCGCGCAAGGGTAAGTTCAAGTGGCAGCATTCGCGCCGGGTCTATACTACTTGGGACAACCTCAGAACAAAACAACTGAAGAGGCGTTTTCGCATGAGCCATTAGGTTATAATCGAGCCTCTTATAGGCCCACAGCCCATGGCAAGTGGTTTGGCCTAATTACTAGTTGTTAATTAGTTAAATTAATCAACAGTTTTCGACTCGTTACAGCTGGCTTAGTGCTTGGACTTGTATGTGTTGCGAGATTTCCATAATCAGCCTCGTCGGGTCGGCTATTTGTGAATCGGGTAGGCACTGAGTGGGGTTAAACCTAATGTTGCGCCTTGTTTCTCAAGTTATTATTACCGATTTATCTACCAGTCAAATTATGACCTTGTTCAGTCTAAACTCTACCGTCGAAACGTACTTAATTTGTTGCAATTTAATCCCCCCTTCCTCCCCCATTTGAAATTTTTTAAATAACATTTTTACTCATCCAATACACAGAAGTAGAGTAAATTTAATAATCGGAAAAAATGCGACCTTCGATTTTTCGACACTCGGGAAACTGAATGATTTTCGACACACCGCCGCATTCTATTCCGAATGTAAGTGTGTAAATGTATCTCTACGATGACAAATAGTTATACAAAAATCTAATTTCGAACTTTGATCTCACAAAAAAATGTGATACTTGCATAGTTACGAGATGTGGTAGGGTCACGTCATCGACGCTGAATATAACCAAGGTCAAAAACGCACAATCCAAGGTTCAGAAAACCTGAGTTACAACAAACCTACGCTTGATAAAACCTCTTTAACTAGAAATTAAATTTAACATATTTTAAAAGACACGAGACTAACTTTTAGGCATTACATTTAGAGGATCTGCTTGTATTACATTTTATAACAGAGCTGGATAAGTACCATGATGGGTCATCTACTTCTGGGGGGGGACTGTGTATAGGGGAATTTGTACTCCACTCAACAACTTCGAACCGAATTCAAGAGCGTAACAAGGCTAGTTTTTTTAGCATAGATGCCTCGCCTTTACTTAGTTCGATTGCGTAATTACAATACAATGAATATTTATTCTATGTTTATGTAAAACTTCCTACAGTATTCTAAGAATTCGTTTACTGGGTAACATAATAATGTATGTAAATTAAAAATCACCTTCTACGTTTGCTTGGATATCATAAATTGAATGTTTTTGAAGCTTTATTACTAATAAATATGAAATACAAATTACATATAATACTGAAAAAGTTTTTTAATTCCCACTAATATTGTTTATATTTCACAATAATATTTACACTGTTACATCAAACTTTGCTAAGGACTCAATTTATTATTTATTTCGAGTTTAAAAACAGTAATTTTAAACACAGGACATCGTACTGTACAATTATACCACTAAAGGCAGAAAATAGTAAAAACAGTTTAAATAAGTAGTGTGGAAACATCTGTACACAAGTAAAATTCAACTCCTTAAATTTTGTAAATTATTTGAAACAATATAATAGCCTAAAAACGTGTCATAAACTAGTCCAAAGCTATAAGATGTTCAAAACTGCTGTCAAGATTCGTTTTCGTGTTTGGTTTATGTCATTAATTTGCACAAACAAAAATTAAATGTAACCTGTATATATTGTAAAATTACTTATTTAATATCAGCCTCGTGGACGATATTTTTTGACTTCCTATAGATAACTCAGGAAATGTCGTGTTTGAAGAGTTGCTACGTATATTTTGTTTAGAGGATACATACTTGAACAGAATTTATTCAAAATAGTAACAGCAGATTTTGTGTTTTTTTTTTTTCTTATGGTAGCTACTTTTGAAAATATAAGTCTCGAAACCTAAAATATGGCATCTACTTTATTAAAATCGGTGCACCCGTTTGGAATTTAGATTACTGTACAGTTAACAGACGTTAGACTTTATTTCCCAAAACACCTTTTTCACTCTTACGATGTCAAATCAGAAATTTCGTCTCCAGTTATTTGACCCATCACATAATTTTCTCTTAGTGAGAAACTAAAACTGGTTCAGATTTTGTTCAGTAGAGACGATGAAATATAAAACACTGACATCTTGCAAAATCTTCTCCCTTTTAACTTACAACCTGTTAGAAATATTACGAAAACACCTAATCTGAACAAGTTCTCCTTCATAAGTTTCAGGTTTGTTTGATTTTAGAGATTTGTGAAACAGATTCCTAGATAGAAATAATACTAATCGAAAAACGACGCGAGTGACCGAATAAACCTGAAGTTACGCAAAATGGATTTGTTTTATAAATGGATTAATAAGTTGCAGCAAGTCATCATAATACAATGCGGAAGTAAGATTATACATGTAGATTAGTACTAGGAAACACAAACACACATATAGGGAACTTGTTAACTATTGTTGACATTGTTGGATTGATAACGGGTATTATTCAAAAATTAATTGTGTCCGCTTCAAAGTCGAGCTAATCATATAAAGGAAATCTATAAGCAGATCTTTTACCAAAGTATTTTCACTTTACTTTTCTAAAACAACGATAAAAGAGCAAAAAAATCTGTAAAGTACTGCATGAACTACAGTGATAAACACGTCCATTAATAAAAGAAATACAAATTTTCTTTTACTTTCTTGAAAGGTGGAATATTGTCTTTCAAAATTGGAAGCCTTATTTCAATCTTACAATTTATAAATTTCGTGCCTTTCCAGTCGTTTCGGCGACATTCAAACTACAACTACTTATAATTTGAAAAAGTTTGAAGTAATTTCAATAATTCTTTCAATATTAAATAACATCTGATTTATTTACCAACTTTAAAATTGATAGCAGCTTTATGTTTCTGAGAGGAAATGGCGGGCGAGGTACTACTGCAAATTATATTCTCACTGCTACAAATATGTTGTCACTGAAGGTTTTAAGAAAATGTACAAAGTATTTTGAGGAATTTTAATTCCTATTTTTCAACAGCAAAAAAAGTTATAACTCGAAATATTGTTGATTTAAAAATTAAAAACAAATCATATAGGCTAACAACTTTGTCATATACAAAATGTTGAACATTGTAGGAGATAGCGTGAAGTATGATGGAAATTTTAGTTTTTGTATTACCCGTAGAGACAAAATATTATTTATAACTAAGGGAAATGAATTTCACATATCTTATTGTTGTTTTAACGGCTACTCTGACATCATCGCCATTGAGTTTTACAAAGGTAGAGATGAAAACTTTGACAGTTCAACTATCATACTAGAAAAATTGCGGTTCAAATTTTGATATTTTAGTGTATATTTTTATTTTTGAAAAATCTCTAAATTTAATCTTTTTCGAATAGTGACGTGCAAGATCAATGTGAACATTATTACCTGAATATTCAATGGGATTTTATGTAAAAGTAAAAGGGGACGAAAATTGTAAATGCAATCTTACCGAAATGTAAAGACAAACTTTACCTAATAGGCTGGAATTTATTTATAAATAACCCTACTAAAATTTGTTGAAACACATCTAATGATGTTTGTCATCAAACAATTGTACATCAGTGAAACAATTTGATTTCATTTGTAACTATTGACAAAACAAATACATGCCGACTTCACCATAATGAAAATGTTAAATAATCATAAAATGTTAAACCCCAGCAAAACATTCAATTTTACAATCTTTTGTGGATCCTAAATAGTTGGTTTTACAAAAATTTTGTCAGTGACGGAACCAATACTTTTAAGCTGAAGTATTTGATAACAGCCAAACGTCAAATTTCTTCTGAATTTTTCTTTGCGTCTAAAGTTAAAAGTATTGTTGTTTGAAGTATCATCGCAGGCGTTACGTTATTCTGGTGTAACGTTTACTACCCGTTTAGTAAGCACAATTAGGTTTTACAACTTAGGTTTTAAATTTCGGTTTAATGTCACTCTGTTAGTAAGTTATGTAAAACGCGCTATAACTATAGCTATTATTATTTTTAAATTAATGGATTTTTGTATGGGAAAACAGTATTAAGAATCTGATTAATATCTTTGAGAATATTGGAGTGGTTATAAAATTTGTCTGCGGTTAAAACAACAATCACTTTTACAATACACAACCAAACCACCGGAGTGTAAACTATACATGTTTTGTTCAATGTTTTGGCGTGTGTAGACTCCCATAGATTTTGTAACTTCTATTCTGACAGCCATTGCTTTTCAAAATTAATGGCCATGACCTCTGTGCAAAATCGCGAGTAAAAAGTGTATTACAGATCAAGAATAATTGTTAAAATCTGGATTTTAATAAGATACAACTAACTCTGATGAAGGTTTATAGCACAAACTAAGTTAAATTAGACCCTATCTAACTATAGGCCTAATAGACTTGCTCGGAATAGACCAATATTTTGTTGTAAATTGATATGAAGAGTTCATTCATTGGTCCAATTGTAAAACTGTATAACCTCGTCTGGCGCGTTTATAAGAATCATTTATAATTCTCATGTAATTAAAGTAATAAACCAGCCTGTAGTTTAAGTTTCTGTTTCCTCTAATTGCAGGGGTTATCTAAAATCCATGACAAAGAGTTCAATAAACTTTAAAAGTTCATTAAAAACATTGAAAAATCTATTAACAAACTTAAAAACCGTTATTTTAAAACGTATAAACAAATTAAAATGACCTAATAAATACATTATTTTGTAAAAATCAAAATAACAAATAACAGTATAACAAATAACCAAACTTTTATTTAGTTTGCTTTAAATCATTGTTTATTATCTTCTTATCTTTAATTCACTATGGCCTATTTCAATGGTTCAGGGTGTCTAATTAAACAATTTTACCTACAGATTTCTCGAAAATTATTAATTTTATAATAAATTTATCATTTAAATAACATGTCCGTTGAGTAAACTAATATGTTTCACAACAAAAATAATTTTTATTATTATAACACCTGTTAACACCTGTTATAAATTCTCAAATACGTTTTATTTTGTTGTTTTACTTGGAATTTATAACAGTTGTTTTAAATTATTTTTAGGTTAACTTAAAGTGTTTACGTAATTTGTGCCGATTAGGTAGTGTTGTGATTGATTGTTTAAATTTTCAGATTTTGTTTGTGAAACTATAAAAATTAGTCTATCAACCGGAATTAAACTAGTTTGGTTTAAAACGTATTCAAACAAATTCGTAATAAAAATCCAGATGTTTATAAATTCCTCAATAAAAATTAACATAGAATTTAATGGTAAAAACTTTCATCCCTAAAATTGCTATTCCTTGTTTCATGTTTTTTAAAATTTGAGAAGCCAGGACACCACAAACGTCAAATTCGGATAAAAACTGTAGGAAGAGTCCCACTTACAAAAAAATCCCCTACCTATAAAATAGAATAAACTCGAACACAAAATCTCACAAAATTACGTTTACTTAATCAAACTCGTTTCAATGATAAAGTCGCCATCCTCAGTGAGTTACATGAGCTACAATAAATAAACTAAAACTCAATAGTAACTAAACAATAATCTACCTATAAGTATAAATCTGCGTATACTTTTCTAAATACAACATCAAACTACTGAACTGATATTTTTTGATGATGAATAGTATTAGTTAGTTCTTAAAGTATGTCTAAATGAGAAAGTTTGTGCATTGTAAGAGATGTAAGTACAAATGGTAAAGAACAAGAACAAGAGATGTATGTAGTGCCTAGACAAGACCTGTTATCAAGGTGCTAATCCGTTGCTTTCTGATAGCGTTGTTTGTTTTAGTTCTCTTCTGTGAAACGTTAAGCATTGGGAAACATCTGTAGGCGTACAACTTGCCTTTCTGAATTCCGAATGTCTACAGGTACGGCAACTTTTCTGTTCAACAGTAGGCCTACCTAGTACGTCGCAATTAAATAACAACGGACTGAAGTGGAGAAAAGGTTGGTATATCGAACCAAAGTGAACACAAAACATTGTTTTAATTGTACACTAAACATAAAAATCATTGAAAATAATCCTCCCCTTAATAAAATATAGATTTAAAATTCAGAAAGCTGGAATAAGTGTTCTTGTCTTCTTTTTGTGAAGGTGTAAAGGTTTGTGTCATCGTTTCTGCCGTCTAAAACAGGAAAAACATAACACTATCCCTGAACAGATATAATAGATATTACGATGATAAGTTAATATTTCGTGCATTTAGTTGATTAACCTAACCTCAAATTGATTTTTGATTCCAATAAATCATCTGTTATTACATTTTGTAATTGGAAAAATAATAAGTGTAAGAAAAGGAGAGAAGAATAGAAGGAGAAAGGTGGCAACAAAGATTTTAGGTGGGCTTCTGATTGACTTTCTAGTTGACTTTGAGAGGTTATAACTAAACAGACTGCTTATAATATTCTACCTAGTTGTAAAATAGCATAGGCCTAATATATACAGAAGAGATTAGGCCTACCTACAAATATTCATTCGTAAAATATTTTGGTTGAGGTTTTTGGGTGCGTCTTGATTTTCTAAATAGCCGCCAATATCACAAAAGAAAACTCCATAAAAACTCTTTAAAACATTTTAAAGTAGTATAATTTATTTGAGAACAAATCTGTGACATTTAATTTATAAACTCAAAAATCTTACATTTAGCTACTCAACTTTTTTGTTCGTTTATTGTACAAATTGTATGTAAATCTGAATTCATTACCATAATTTGTTAGTTTTTAGTTAAATTAATAAATTTTATTTCACTATAGTATTCTTAATTTTCTTACAGGTTTCCTTTAATAAGTAAATTATTCTAATTATAACGGATAATACAATTTTTAAATCACCAATTTCATATTAACCAACTATGTTAATTTATTAATAGTATCAAACTCAAAAATATCTGTAAGTCTACGCTAAAGACCAAATTTGACAGATTGTAAGGCATCCAATATTAAACTAACGCATGTTCATGCTTCGACTAGGCCACATGTGGTAAAACCTCTTACATTTTTGTAATAAGAAAACGCTTGTAAAAGTTATCAGTGCACTTTGTTTGACAAGTGAAAAATCACTGACGCGGAAAATACTATGAAAAATAAACAGGACTGGGTTTTAGGGTCTCCTTGAGAAGTACAGTCTGATTCTAGGTACAGTCTAACTACAAACTTTTTGCAAATATACCTACAACATGTAGTTACGGTTAAACAACAAAATAAGCTTGAATATAACTTTGGTTTTTAAAGTGTATCTGTACATTCTCAGATATTGTAATGTAGAGAGAATTATAAACCAATATTTAAACATAATTTATTGGTAGAGCCTATATTGAGAAAAATCGTCTTTTATAATACCGCATAGCCGATTTAGTTCAGATAACTCCCAAACTGGTATTTTTAACGAGATGGCGACAAAAATGTTTGAGTATTTAAGACTTACATTATTAAAAAAAAAAAAAATAATAATAATAATCAAAATCTTTAGAGCCGATTTTGAGAAAATCGTAATTTTGTGTTTTGTCATATAGAGCATCTACCGCCAAATTTTTAGCTATGGAAAAAAGAAAAAAAGCCCAAAAATGTGTTGGGGCAGAAATACGAATAAAGTACCTAATACAGTAGGGTTGAAAAATGTCTCAACTTATCACAATGGTCAAATGAAGAAACAATATGGTGAGCCATCATAGTACTACCCAACCTCATCATCCATAGTAATAGAAGCCTCTAAAGTAATGCCCAACACAGTATGTTTTTTTTTAATTTTTATTTTTATTTTTTTGTAGTCGCCTTTGAACGAAACGTTAATTACATTGATAGAACAAGGAGTCTTATCCCGTAGAGTAAAATGGTTGTTACACGATTTCTGAACCTCATAATTATGTAGGCCTATGTATTAAAAAGTCCCTACGCGTTACTTCCCTATTTGTCATCTTAGAATCCTTACTATTTTTTAATTATTCTTTATTAAAAAATTTAATTTAATCTAATTTAATTTAAACTAGACAGAAGTTCTGTACATTCGTGCTCAACATAATGTAAACATAACCTTAAAATAATCTAATAAATTAATAACAGCTGATCACCTAAAACATCTGTTAGAATAGTTACTAAACTGAAGAGTTGTTTATGGTTGCTATGGTTATTGACTTTGAGCTTATGGAGATATTATACTCTAAAACTAAATCAACCTACATGCTTCTTCATTAAATGAACTTCTTAGGATAGTGTTTACGAAATTGACATAGGATATTATAGTTTGCAACATTTATTTCTATTCTTCGTGTCGTAGATTTGTCAGTAGACAGTTAACAGTTTCTATACCATGTTAGTAAACGCTCTAAAGGTCGTAATTCATTAGTCCAATTTGTATGTAGGCTCGGTTTTATAAAGAAACAAGTTTAGGTTTATAAAGTTCAATTAATGGTTGATGTTTAAATTTAATAACCCACGTTCTAATAACAAATAAATACGTTTGAAATTTGTATACTTTTTTTTTTCAATAATTCACATTCATTCTTTTAGAAATTGTCTTTTTACAATTTATCTACAAACTTTTCTATTTCTTGGTAGTGTCCATTTACCTACTTTGTTCGCCATCTCACTGCCTGCTTTCCTTGTCTTCTCTAAGACTTCATTCAGAGCATTTACAAGATCTGTTGTGTATCTAAATATATTTTGCATATGGCTGATTTTCACTTTTTATACTCTTTACACCCATCACCCTTCTCATTATCTGTAACTGTGTGGTAATAATCTTCAGTTTATTCGATAATTTATTGAAAAGAGCTCTTGTTTGGCTTCCAAATCAAATGCGAGGGTATACACATTGTACCAAAACTTTTCCTTATAAATTGATTGTGTACTTACTTTTAAGTATGTACTTCAGACTACAGTTTTTCCCTTCTATTGTTTATTCTTTTGTAAACTTTTTCTTCTCTTTTAATTTTTAAATCAAATAATCTTGCCAAGTCTTATGCCGGGACTTGCTCTATCTTTTCTCCACAAATTATACATTCTTTGTTATAAATTGTGTAAATTTAATTTTAAATCCACACTATCACAACTGATGAATAAATTCTTACATCATTTCTTTTACTTGTTGTGTTTCAAACGCATCATTCAATTGTATCTCCTAGTAAATTACCAAGAATTAGCTTTTATTTGTTTATATTTTTCTCCGTTATCAAAGGATTTAGGACAAAAATAAAGATGTCATTCACCTTTAAAAAGGCAAACTAGTTATACGTTTATGTTTTCCACAAAAAATCATCGGGTGCATAACTTTTAATACGCCATTCTGAAACGGTCAAATGAAAAGTTATTATACTTTGTGAAAAATTGTAAACTAATAGTATAAAACGTTGTACAAAGTAGGCCTATGTTATCGATTATCAATCTCTTCTAGAGTTATAAAGGGTGCGGAAGTTTAGGTGGTGTTTCTTGGCATAGAAAGAATAAAATATTCCCATAAATATATGTCAAGAAATAGTACTTTTTTCTTCTTGCTATGTCTTTGATTAAAAACAACATATAACTCTAAAAGGGATTAATATATTGGTACTTAAGAGTTGCAGAATAACTTTGCCGAATATTTTATATCTTTAGGCCTACATAGATTATCTAAAAAGTTAAGTTCAAATTATTTATTGATATACTATAATTTCCGGATTTGCTCATAATAATGGCTGATGGTATAATTTATATTTAGTTACCACTATCAATCCTGTTACTTCAATCTTTTTATTACTTACGACATGTGTTTCAGACTTAACATTCGTCCATCATTGTGTGACAGGTGGTGAACTGTGAGAGCTACTGAAGGTACTTTAAAGTTTTGTGTTTCTAATTGTGTTTTATAGATTCGTATTTGTGTATTACTATATTTATAAAGAGCTGATGATGGATAAATATTAACTCCGAAACACGTGTCGTAAATAATTAAAAAAACGTAAATAACAGTATTACTGGCGGTAAATAAATAAACATTTTATTATCACCTATAAAATTATTTGCCTTTAAACAACAAGAAAATAGGATATAAAAGCTTTGGATTCTTCTCTTTCATGTTTGCTATCAGGTCTCTCTTGACCAACTCTTGTTTTTTTCTTTTCTTCTTTTTTTTCCGGACGTTGACTTTATTAGTGTATTCATGGACTAGGAGTCTAAATTTTATGTTCTATTCTTTTTTTTCTATAAGGCCATGATGAGACAGGTTTTTCACCTTTAAACAAGGAAAAAACAAGAAGGAAAAGTTCCATTACTAACAATAATGATTTCTTGAACAATTATAGAACATTACACAGAGAAACTATAATTTCGTATTTGTTTACAACACACATTTACCAACACGAGCTTACAATTTATCAATAAAATATTTTAGTAGATTAGTATCCGACAAAAAGCCCTGTCTGTCAAAATATATTTGAGTAAGATAGGCTATGTGTGTTTGTACAGACATGTTGACAAGCCTGCGGCGTGTCAAAGAGAGAGGTAGAGAACCACGTGACTTCCCTACTACTTATGTTGCTTTGTTTGGAAATAGAGAAGTTTACCTGCTTGACATCAACAAGTCAACTTTTGAGTGACGACTGACGACTGGACATTTTAGATTGTTTAGATATTTTCTTGAAAACCAGGTGGGGGGGGGGAAGGGTTAGAAAGGCTAGAGTACTGGTTTTTTTTTTGTTTTGGTTGGACTGTGTCCCCGAATTTATACCTAAGTGAAGTGACTAGACTCATGAAAGACTGACTATCCAGTAATCCTGAAACTGTTATTGTTACTGACCAACCACGACTATTTGATTTACATCATTTAAATAATAGACAATTATTGTTACATTCATAAGACTATTGAAACATTTGACAGTAAAGCATAAAACAGTGATTGCTACTGACTAATCACAACTAATTCAAGTGCGATTTAAATGACACTAGTTTCATTCATAAAATAAAGAAAGATTTTACAGTAGAGCTGGAAGCCGTGATTGCTACTGAGCAATCACAATTTATTATTAAAGTGTGATTTACGTCATTTAAGTTTCATCCTTAAGACTCATGAGAGTTTTTATAATGATGCTGAAAAGAGTGATTGCTACTGACCAATCACTGATTTGAAGTGTGATTGACTTCATTTAAGTAATAGATCATCGTTTCATCTATAACACTCATGAGAGATATTATAGTGAAGCTGAAAGTAGTGATTGCTACTGACCAATCACTGATTTGAAGTGTGATTGACTTCATTTAAGTAATAGATCATCGTTTCATCTATAACACTCATGAGAGATAGCCTATTATAGTGAAGCTGAAAGGAGTGATTGCTACTGACCAATCACTGATTTGAAGTGTGATTGACTTCATTTAAGTAATAGATCATCGTTTCATCTATAACACTCATGAGAGATATTATAGTGAAGCTGAAAGTAGTGATTGCTACTGACCAATCACTGATTTGAAGTGTGATTGACTTCATTTAAGTAATAGATCATCGTTTCATCTATAACACTCATGAGAGATATTATAGTGAAGCTGAAAGGAGTGATTGCTACTGACCAATCACTGATTTGAAGTGTGATTGACTTCATTTAAGTAATAGATCATCGTTTCATCTATAACACTCATGAGAGATATTATAGTGAAGCTGAAAGGAGTGATTGCTACTGACCAATCACTGATTTGAAGTGTGATTGACTTCATTTAAGTAATAGATCATCGTTTCATCTATAACACTCATGAGAGATATTATAGTGAAGCTGAAAGGAGTGATTGCTACTGACCAATCACTGATTTGAAGTGTGATTGACTTCATTTAAGTAATAGATCATCGTTTCATCTATAACACTCATGAGAGATATTATAGTGAAGCTGAAAGGAGTGATTGCTACTGACCAATCACTGATTTGAAGTGTGATTGACTTCATTTAAGTAATAGATCATCGTTTCATCTATAACACTCATGAGAGATATTATAGTGAAGCTGAAAGGAGTGATTGCTACTGACCAATCACTGATTTGAAGTGTGATTGACTTCATTTAAGTAATAGATCATCGTTTCATCTATAACACTCATGAGAGATAGCCTATTATAGTGAAGCTGAAAGGAGTGATTGCTACTGACCAATCACTGATTTGAAGTGTGATTGACTTCATTTAAGTAATAGATCATCGTTTCATCTATAACACTCATGAGAGATATTATAGTGAAGCTGAAAGGAGTGATTGCTACTGACCAATCACTGATTTGAAGTGTGATTGACTTCATTTAAGTAATAGATCATCGTTTCATCTATAACACTCATGAGAGATAGCCTATTATAGTGAAGCTGAAAGGAGTGATTGCTACTGACCAATCACTGATTTGAAGTGTGATTGACTTCATTTAAGTAATAGATCATCGTTTCATCTATAACACTCATGAGAGATATTATAGTGAAGCTGAAAGGAGTGATTGCTACTGACCAATCACTGATTTGAAGTGTGATTGACTTCATTTAAGTAATAGATCATCGTTTCATCTATAACACTCATGAGAGATATTATAGTGAAGCTGAAAGGAGTGATTGCTACTGACCAATCACTGATTTGAAGTGTGATTGACTTCATTTAAGTAATAGATCATCGTTTCATCTATAACACTCATGAGAGATAGCCTATTATAGTGAAGCTGAAAGGAGTGATTGCTACTGACCAATCACTGATTTGAAGTGTGATTGACTTCATTTAAGTAATAGATCATCGTTTCATCTATAACACTCATGAGAGATATTATAGTGAAGCTGAAAGGAGTGATTGCTACTGACCAATCACTGATTTGAAGTGTGATTGACTTCATTTAAGTAATAGATCATCGTTTCATCTATAACACTCATGAGAGATATTATAGTGAAGCTGAAAGGAGTGATTGCTACTGACCAATCACTGATTTGAAGTGTGATTGACTTCATTTAAGTAATAGATCATCGTTTCATCTATAACACTCATGAGAGATATTATAGTGAAGCTGAAAGGAGTGATTGCTACTGACCAATCACTGATTTGAAGTGTGATTGACTTCATTTAAGTAATAGATCATCGTTTCATCTATAACACTCATGAGAGATAGCCTATTATAGTGAAGCTGAAAGGAGTGATTGCTACTGACCAATCACTGATTTGAAGTGTGATTGACTTCATTTAAGTAATAGATCATCGTTTCATCTATAACACTCATGAGAGATATTATAGTGAAGCTGAAAGGAGTGATTGCTACTGACCAATCACTGATTTGAAGTGTGATTGACTTCATTTAAGTAATAGATCATCGTTTCATCTATAACACTCATGAGAGATATTATAGTGAAGCTGAAAGGAGTGATTGCTACTGACCAATCACTGATTTGAAGTGTGATTGACTTCATTTAAGTAATAGATCATCGTTTCATCTTTAAAACTCATGAGAGATATTATAGTGAAGCTGAGAGGAAGTGTCCAATCACTGATTTGAAGTGTGATTTACGTTATTGAATACTGTTTTATAAGTAAGACTCGTGAAAGATGTTACAATAATACTGAAAACAGTTACTGGTGTTGACTAATCACAACTATATTAAGTGTGAATTACGTCATTTAAGGTCTATTGACTATTACAAGTATTTATTGAGCTTGAATCGCGAGAAAGTAAACACGATAGAATCAAACTTGTACACAAATAGTACGTTCAGGCGCGTTTCAGCGATAAAGTCGTCATCTTTCGTGATGAACTAGCCACAATAATTAATCTATAGGTTATGGAACATATCAGCTTTGTCTTTGAAATGCGTTTGAATAAATCACCTTACTAATTGTGATAATTTGTGTAATAGACCATGATTTCATTAATAAAAAAATTGTCAACAAATGATTGTGGTTTACTGAGCCCGGATAAAATACTCTTCAAGTTAGATTCTGAACGTTTGTAGGAATAATTTTGTTTGTATAAACTGCAGATGAAAATATATCTTGTCTTTAGTAGTGATAAATATTCCACACCCAGCTGCTTTTGCAATAATGATATCTCTTTTACAATTTACTGGTAATCGAAAAATAATATCTCCAAGAAATACGAGAAAACCTAACGTAACCTAAAACACTGCTAGAGCCAGTAAAGATAATAATAACAATCATATTCTCATTATTGATAGCGTTCAAAAATATCAATTCTTTAGTTATTGTTACCATGGCAATCGTCGTAAAAGGTTGATTTTCCACGATGCAAAAACATTCCACCAAGTTTTTCGCTACCCAAAAACCAAATAAAAACAACCAAAACTATGCGTTATCAAAAATGACGTGTCAGAAGTTGTCAGTGAAAATCTTAAAATGAACCTTGCACATCGTTTTTGAAAACATATAAATTTAAATAGAGAATAAACTTTCTTTACTTTGTACCATGAAAGCTGTCTCAATATAAATCTCATTTAATTATAGGCCTAATCGAGTGACAATTACAGTTAAGTGTTAATTATTCCTGAATAGTATTTTTTTTTTAATTGCAATTTTGCATACCGGTTTTTGTCATTAATATTCATTTTCTAATAAAATTTTATAACAAATCTGAGTCGATTTTGAAAAATTAGGCTACGTCGTTTATAACACCCCTGTGTTTTTTTTTTAATTGATTACACAGAAAACGATTTTTTTTTTTTAGATACAGGGATCATTACTTATGTTTTGTTTATGTCTTTAGAGCCGATTTGGGGAAAATCCTAATTTCGTGTTTTTTTTATGTCAGCTACCCACAAATTTTCAGTCATCGAAATATTTTAAAAAAAGTCACGAGATAAGTGCCAAAATTTGACCACATATTAAATTTGAATAAAATATGTTCAAAAAGTTAGAGCAGTAGATCACGTCACAAGAGACGTTTATAAAAAAAAAAAAAAAAAAAAAAAAAAAAAAAAAAAAAAAAAAAAAAAAAAAAAAAAAAAAAAAAAAAAAAAAAAAAAAAAAAAAAAAAAAAAAAAAAAGCACGATAGCGGCCACAAAAATAAAGATAGGAACATGAGGTCCTACTATTGTGCCCTCATGTAGAACCCAATGGAAATTAAGAAAAATCGAATAAAAAAAAAGTTAAAATGACGGCCATTTTGAATGGCTTTTTGTTCATATCTCGAGTGTTATTCAACTTATTGAAGTAGATAAATATTTTACATATTTTACACATTTCAATTCTACATGTAAGGGTACCAACCCCACCTTTCTACGACGACAAATAGCGAAGTTATTGTCAGAAATGTAATTTCGAACTCTGACCTCCCAAGACCATGTGGTTTTATAGTTACGAATGCCGTGTCACCTACACTTGGAGGCTCATTCAGATATTTACAGCTTCGGAGGTTGAAACACTGAAGTGAGCGAAGCGAGTGGAGACCTTTGAGATAACAGGCATCGATATATAGGTACGCATCTACAAAGGCCTACGCGACGAAATGGAGATACACAAAATTACTACGTTCATAAAACCTGTGTAACAAGTTTACCCTAGCGAATAAGACTCTTTGTTTTACCGATACAAAACAAAAAAAAAATTGTGCATTACATTTGAGAATCTATATCTATAATGGGGCTGGGTAGGTACCATCAACTTGTTTCATTTTGTTAACTCTACGATTTTTATCTTTATAATGTAATGTTGAAAAGATTTAAAGCTAAGAAATACAAAACACAGACTAGGCAACTACTCAAAGTGTAGTAGACCATACTGAAGATCTTTTTGTTATTTCAGAGTCTGTTGGAGAGAAAGGTTTTTCCCAACACCGTCTGCGATTTTCTAACAATGAAGTTGGGACAATAGTATTTAACAAGCGTAAAGATCAGTACAAATAAAACTACAACTATCGAAGAAAAAAATGAATAATCATATTGCAGTAATTCAAAAAGATTCATCACTCCAAACTGGTCTTCAAAAATGAATTAGTCTTTTCATTGATTTTTGTTTTTGTTGTAATGGAAAAAAAGCTTTCAGTCATCATCGCCTTATAAAAAAAAGAAAGAAAAGAACTATAGTCTTTGAATACTCTAACAACATCAGGGTTGGAAGATAAGAGTTGGTCGAGACCTGATTGGAAATATGAAAGAGAGAGATCTAACCCAAGACTACATGAAAAAACGTGTCATTCACAACTGGGGATTGTCGAGCCCCTACTGACCAAAGTGAGGCTCTGAGAGTGAAGCAGATTAGAGAAAGTCAAACAATATAAATAAATTATATTGAGATTTAAGAAAATTGATGGATTAATTTACAAATGTTGTCAAAGAAACTAACCAATCTTGATTCGAATTTCTTCTCGATTAAGTCTTCAATAAATACGGCTCCTTGATAAATACAAATCATTCAAATTAACTATATTTTCACGTAGGATATAGATAAGAAGGTGTTACCAAAACTATTGCCAATTTGAAACTGTACAAACCATTTGTTGGGAGTAACAATCAAATAGTAAAAAGTAGGTTATTTGTGAAATATTATTATAAATCTTCTAAAATTCCCGATAATCTATTGTTGCAAAACTTTCCTCCTCAAATTTTGAGGGAACGTTTTTAACTAATTTGATTTTTTATCGACGAAAATAAATTTGGGCGTTATTAGATTTATATTTTAAAGCTGCACAATACTACAGAAATAGTAGAGGTAAATTAGTCCAAAAAAATTGATGTGATATGATGTAACTGGGAAGTTGATTTTTTTTCTTTTTTATAGATGCAACTGAGTGGGAAACAAAAAAATGAGGACTGGGGCTTCAATTGAAAAGTGTATTTTTGATGCATTTTGAGTGCATTGTTATACACTACTATATAAATATCTCCGGCTCTATGGGTCGTAGAAAAATTTAAAATAAAATAAAATAAAGATACTCGAAAATGAAGGGACATTAAGAGTACTTCCTAACCTCAAACAATTCGAATTTCTTGAAAAATTATAACGCAACAAATGGGATAAAAATCATCGGATCTTCACGAAAATTGGACAAATTTACTCCAGAAATTGTCTTTACTCCAGAAATCGGTGGACAAAAATACAAAACAAAATCATTTTTACGGCCACAGTTGGCCATTTTCGAAAAAATATTTAAAGTATTCTAATTTAATGAAAAGGGGTCGTATAGTAATTTTTTTTTACTTTCAGTTTTTTATCTACTTTTTAGTGAACATATGCAAGAATTTATTTATCAAGGTAAAGGGTTATTTTATTTAACAAACAAAATTTGTCATTCTATTCTTTTTAAAAAAATTTCCAGTAAATCGGGGCCGGATCTAGACAAATTGTCACCATTTATTAAATTTCAACATTTAGTTGAAAATTTGTTTATTTGATTGAGAATGACATTTAAATAAAGTTTTTACAGAAATCCGGCTAGCTTAAAAAATAAACTTTTTTTTTAAATTTAAAAAAGACCACTTTACCTTAATAAACAAATCCTTGCATAACTTATGTCTTCTAGAAAGTAGGTAAGAAACTGACAATTAAAAAAAAGTTTACTGTATGACCAGTGTAGGCTAAATATACATATTTTGTTCAATTTTCGTGAAGATCTGATGTTTTTACCCCATTTGTTGTATTATTAGTGAAAAAAATGTTAAATCCAGAAATTCAAATAGTTGAGGTTAGGAAGTAGGCTACTCAATGTTACTATACCCTACCATTTCGATAGTCCCTTTATTACCGAGTGTATCTTCTTTTATCTACGACCCTTAGAGCCGGAGATATTTAAAATATAGCCTAGTGTATCTATGCACGTTTCTAGTGAAGCTCCAGTACGTTTTGCTAATTTTTTCGGTTTTCTACTCAGAACTTGTAGGCTATAAAAAAGGGAAAAAATCAACTTCCCAATTACATCACTTTTATATTTTAATTTCCCTCTACAAAAATTTATACTTTTACTCTACTCTAACAATACAATTTAACATTTCCTACAAGGGTTGTCCAAGAAACCAACTTTTGGACATTACATCTGACGATCTGCTTGTAGGCTGGGTAAGTACCACGATGGTGCCTATCAATTTGTGTTTTGAAAATCGACTACCAGTTTCAAATTTACCGTTTGGTGTTTCTTGGTTAACTTGTCAATGGTTTGTGAAACCGAGCTTAGATACTAAATTTACTCAAAATGGATATTAGAGGTGTGATCCCTATACGAACATGCTCGCTCTATATACGTGTTATAAACCATAAACATTGTCAAACTACTTGAATGGGTAAAATCTGTGCACATTTCATGGTCTCGTGTGTCTCTAATTTCATGAGATCGATCGCAAATACTTATAATAATTAATATATACATTAATTTCATCTGTGACTCGGCCCGGACAGACATTATACGTCTTCATATTTCAAAATGGCTTCCATTTGGATTCCTCGAATCTATGCTTTAATCCTTTATATTAAAGACAAGTTATAACTTAGTTAAATACCGTTAAAATAAGGGAGAAGTAAACAAAGTTATATAACTATGAAACTTGAGTTGTAGTCGTATATTTGTGGTTACTTAGCAACGAGATTAATGGCGTAGTATGATAATCTTGGGTGTTGTAGACAATTACCAAGAATTAATGGTTTTCAGTTTTTTGCCGATAACTCAGTTATTCCTTAAACTACAGAAAGAATAAAAACCATTATGTTTGTTGTTAATAAATGAAAATATTTTTCTCTTTTAAACATTTTGTAAAATTATAGGCTACATTTTTGAAATATTTGACGTTAAAAAGTTTAAATAGTCGCTATTTTGAAACGAGTAAAGAAAATCGGTTAATTTATTTCTAAAATCGAAACTTTATATCAATACGTAGCATGAAAAATTTCAACTCCACATCATTTATAGTTAAAAAGATATGATTTTTATGTTAAAAAAAAACAAAATGGCTAAACATTTTAGGAAATATGTTTTAAAAAAAACTTTTCCATTGGTTTTTACGTGTGGAATAAGCTCCTGAAGTTTTGTAACGATATTTTGTAACACCCTGTATACAATAAATAAATTTATTATTCAAAAATATATAATAAACATGTCGTCGACGGACAATTTAAAAATAATCAATTTACAATTCGTATAAATCAGAAAATCATTAGAATGATTAGCTGTTTCCAACTAGTTCAGTTTAAAATAGTTTTCCCTCTGTAATGTAGGCTACAAATATCATTAGGTAATATTGACAATTTAAAATTTGTGTTTTTTACAATCAGTTGTTTGAACGTTTATCGACAAATTCCCGCATATTTCATCAGTTAATCTTTACATTTTGTAATGTCAACAATTTAAACTTACATAAATAACCTAAAAATCTAAACTATGTAAATCATAAACAAACATCGACTGACTTCAACATGAACCAGAAACAAAACTTCAATGTGAAAAAATGGCACTCGTAAAGTTCGCCGCTTAGTGTTTTCAAAAGAAAATAATGAGTCAATGCTAATGACTTGTTGCGAGTATTAAGGTAAAGATTATGTGCCTCAAGAACAGAGTCAGTCAAAATTTCTACTATCAGTTTAAGAGACTTTGAAAAGGGTCATTCGTGCTCATAAGGACACGGTTAACTCCTGGATGTTACATAACGCGTGTACCATCAACGCCTATTTGGTCAAAAACCCTGGCACCGTTGCTAAAACAATCCTCTGAATAGGCCTATATCCTTTTACGATAAATTAAAAACCAATTTTAGATCGCCATTTTGAAATTGTTAGTACAATAATTAGGTTTTGTCTAAAACGTTGATACTAATTATAAAAACCTCGTATAATCAGTTCATATGTAGACTCACTTTATTGACACATTATCAACTAAAATAATCAACTTATCAATCTGATTGATTTCATTTTAAATAGATCACAAAAAATTATTGATAACAAATAAAGTATGTCAATTAAGTATAAACACAATGTTGTATACAATACCAAATATCAGAGACAACACTGATTAGCATGGCTATAAGCCAATAAGGCAAGACTATTAATTTTTATAACAACGTAATAAAATAATAAAAAAACATTTAGGAGAGGGGGAGGTGTGCAATAAATCATTACATAATAATATATGACTTACAAGTTGATTAGATTTATTTAGAATAAACTGATTTAATATATGTGAATGGATAACAATATTATCGATGGTGTACCTTATGGATGCGATTTGTGTCCTATACTGTTTCCAATTTTAGCATTCCTTTCCTAATTATCGCTACAAATAGCAATTTTAGTGTTATATTACTTCTTTTTATATTTAAATTTATCAAAACCTCTGCGGCCATCAAATAAAGAATAAATTGTGGTCAATTGCAGCACTAACTTTCTTATACATAGGCTACATAGGCTACAAAATGTTTAAACTAAGAAAACGTATTTGTCTGTATTTCCATGAAAATTCTGACAAACCGAATTCGAACTAACCTACAAATTATTCATACAGCGAATAGTGATGAGTAGTTGAATAGTCCGCAAGGCAATCTCGCTATGTGAAATGTCAAAAATTTTGGAATGGTGTATGTCTGTTTGTGCAGTACTCTACAGCACAGCTTATGGAACGATTTTAATCAAATTTAATAAGCGGTAATATTTTGACTTAAAACTTGAACATTTTAATTTTTTTTTAAGGAATATAAAACTTTAGGTTGTATCTGTTTTAAGTAAATTTACAAAATTCATAGCAAATTTTACTCAAATCTAGTCGTTACAAACCCAAACAAATTAGTCGCCATCTCTCAAAATATTTCGTGAGTTGTTCGTAAACAACTAAAAATATCGCTCGCGGAGCTGTTATAAAAGGCGTAATTTCTCAAAATCAACACATTCGATTTCGTTTAAATTTTAGTTAAATGTAAAGATTAATGACCCTAAACTGTGTGCAAAATTGCAATTAAAAAATTGTTACGGTTAAAGAATTATTTGCAATAAACGAAAACCTGACCGTCTTCAATAAAAGGTTGATTTTAATCAAACACTAAGGACGCGTTTGAAACAAAAGCGAAGCAATTTTAGGCTCTATTTAATTAAATATATTTAAAAGACTGCGTCCGTAGTTCTTTTTTTTCACTTTTTTTAATGACAACTACCGAACTAACATTTGATTGATGAAAGTTCATGTAATATTTTCGCGCCGTTATTTAGTTATAAATCGAGCCGTTTTACATAAATTTGATAACTCAATACTTGGGGAGATTTTGGGAGGGGGGGAGCTTTGTTATAGAAAGGAAGATAATTTCATATGTTAAATAGGTATATTCCAATAATTGTTGTTTTTTACCGTGATTCGTTCAAAACTAGGCCTATATATGAAAAAGTAAAAAAAAAAAAAAAAAAGACATGTACAAGATTAATTTATAATTAGTCAAAAACTTATCAAGGCGGTGGGGGGGGAGATAGACGGACACTGGTAGAACTTAAGCGTTAGGGGGCCTATGGACCTTTTTGTAAATTACGAATATTCAATTATTTTTAATACTTCTTTTTAAAAGGTAATAGTTGTAGTTAGGCCTAGATTATTGTATTGTTTAATGTGAACAAATAACAGTTAAGATAAAACAGCATATTTTCCTTAAACTGTTAAAGATGTTAAAATATGATTTCTTTCATTAGATTTCTCCTTGAAAACAATGATAATTTTTTATAGGTAGTTGTAATAATAGACTATAAATCAGCGTGACAACCCATTTTGTGTTTATACCGGTTTTCATCGGGTGATTTGTTTTCAGCACACCGACTACCCGTCGTCGTAATTCTATATTTAATGGTTAGGATTCGTTACTGACTGTCCACTCTCCTGAGGATGGTGGTTCAACACCGAAACTTTAAGAACCCCTCACTAGGACCGATCTCAAAAAAATTGTAGACGAGACGGGACCTTTAGCTACTACCACCAGAGAGCTTAAGAAATAAAATAATATTTATGAAATTTTTGTGTCTTTAAATATATTTAAAAAAGTTGATGGATGACATCATGGCATAATAATATAATCTAACTTCAGGATACCAATATAATGAGCCTTTAATAGTAGGTCTACATTTAAAATGTAGTTACAATCAATAAAATCTAACTTACTTTAACAATCTAGTTACAAAAGGTAAAATCAAATTTCGAAGCCGCCTTACAATTATTTCATCTAATTCTTATCCCATAATACAAACACCCCTTATTGAGTTGATCAGACAAGAGATTTATCAAACAACATTTTAAAACCAAAATATATTAAATATTTTTAAAACCATTACATACACACACACATTTCTTACACACAAATATTCTAAACCACACTCATGGAGTCAAATATTCTTTAATTTAATAAAATGTTCCAGTTAATAGCGATGCTTTCGATCGATTTAACCAAAAATTTTCACTCTGAACCATTTCAGATCAGCTGATAACTTGTACATTTTTGGAGATGATTTATGGTGATAAGTCTTTGTATTTTATAGTTTATTGTATTAGGCCTACTGCTTCTTGTAAATAGCTTAGGGCGTTTCAGCTTCCATGAAGGCAACAATTTTTTTTTCAGAATTACCAACTCAGTCCATAAATACAAATAGAAGTGTGAAAATTCAGGAGAATTTGTAATAAACCTAACATTCTTGCTGCGCTAGGAATTTACACCAGAATAAAATCCCATATTTCAAAAAGAATAAACGATATTTAAATTTCTAAGCTAGCGGAATTATTTAAAATTCTCATGGAAAAACAAGAATTTAATATTTTTTTAAAAAAAAAGATCAATTCAATATGAAATTCCATTTAAAATATGTGTCAAGAGTTAAACCAAAAATATCTACCGTATGACTGTAACATAAAACAATTATTATACACAAAATCAATATCATTCATTTTGGTTTTATTGGCCTTAAATGCAATGAAATTATCTTCATTCACCAAAAAAAACGAGGACAGAGAGTTCAGTTAAGTGTTTAAAAGGATTATATTTTTACAACTAAAATAGAAGTATCGTCAGCCTATTGAAAAACATTTTAACTAATATATGATAATTCGTTAAATAATCAATATAAATAATTCTGGGCCTAGAATGTATCCTTGAGGGACACCTCAGTGGACAGTTTTCCAGCTTGAAAAATGATTCATACTTTCGCTAGTGATTATAGTATTTTGTTTCCTATCAAACAATGTATAATGTTTTATACAGTCGAAAGCTTTGGATAGATCACAGAAAACACAACATGTATCTAGTGACACATCCAAGGCGCTCAACTAATTTAGTAATAACAGTTTCTGAGCTTTGTCTTTTATAAACCCAAATTCATTTAGCTAAGAAATTATATAATGCAAATTGTTTAAATCAAGCTCAACAATAAACTACTTTAATAACAATTAAGACAACAAATAAATAAATGGTGTAAAAACGTTGCACCAACTTCTCAACCATTCAACACCGAAACCAAATAAAAACCAACCGGAAATATTCCTCACCAAATTCGGTAGTTGTCAATAAAAAATAAAGTGAAAATGAAGCGTGGATACAGTTACTAAACAATATATTTAAATAAGATGGTCAAGATTCATTTGTGTCTTTTACCGATTGTTGCTGAACCGTAATATTTTTATTCTTGCCACTGCGAAAACAGATTGAGGTTATTAATATTCACATATCGCTAAAATGTGATCGAAATCCGTAGAAAAGATTTTGAGAAATTACGTATTTTATAACAGCCCCATGGCTGATTTTTTTTTGGTTTATTACGGTTTACTCGCGAAACAACCAACATTTTTAAAGAGATGGCGACCAATATGTTTTGTAGGCTATAATTTGAGAAAAATCTGATCAAAACCCTTAGAGCCAATTTTGTGAAAATCGTAATCTATCTAATAACAAGTTTACTACGGATGTTGTGACTTTTATCAATGTAAACAAAATAAAATTGTAACTTCTCATTTCTAATTTGTAGGCCTATTATTAAAAAAGTGTAAGTTATAAAAGGATATAGGCCTATCCTTACCAACGTTCGAATTAAAAAAAAAAAAAGTTTTGAATGGTAGAAATTATTTCAAAAGACAATTCGGTTGATATTAGGCTTTAAATAACCCCTGATTATTTATTCCATTTAATCTTAGTTCGAAACAGAAAGTTACCACGCAAAGTTTTTAAATATCTTAAACTTAAAAAGAAGAACAAAAACAACGTTAGTAGACCTATTTTGAAATCCAAACACTATACCTAAGATTTTTGTTTTTCTACAATAGAAAAAATCTTTTCATATATTTTTAGGTTAGTTCATTAATATAAAATGTAAAGTTATCAGCACAATCGTTTTAGCAACAATAGCCTATACAGAAATAAGTTGACGGAGGAGATTTAAAACCCCATATTTTGACACAGTTCAGGGGTCAGTAGATCTGAAAATACTTAAAAACTCAAATTATGGTAAAATTTGATCTATTTTACTTTTTCCTTACAAATTTTAGTCGACTACATTAAATTACAAAGAAAAGGAGATGTGTTCTAAGTTGGTTGGTCTATCTATTGAGTTGCTAAAATTGCCTTAAAAGTTTACATATTTTATACAATTCGTTGTTTAGAAATTATTGATGGTATTTTATGAAACTTTATGCTTTTATTAATAGTCTAACAATCCTTAAGTAAAAATATTTGAAATATATCCTAAAGTAGCCTACTTTTAGAAACCAACAATTTAAAAGAAAATCCAAGTCTGTATAAAACTTTGTTTAAAAAAATTCGATTTCAAATTATATTTCAATGATTTTTACTCAAAATTTAATATTATTATTAATCTTCATTAATAACACTTTTTTTTTAAATCCACCACTAGTTTCACTAGTGTAGCATCCATGGCTAGTATAGCCTAATTGTTTAAAATAGGCATGTGTACAATTTGCGGTTATGTAACAAGTTACAGAATAGATCTATCAATTTCAAACCCAGTCTATTTTCTTTGTAGTTTGATAATGAAGAAATTTGTTTATTACAGTTTTCCAAAGTTTTAGAAACGTAAATATATATTTTTTAAAGTGATAAATTTTTATAAAATTACGCTCACCTCCAAATAAGAACAAATTTTCAGTTAAACAATGAAATTAGAGAGTTTACAGTATAATAAATGGATATGCAAGCAATTCATAAATGTAGGCCATAGCTTATAGCCTACTTGTGTAGGATAACATTCGAATTTTTTTAATTTTTTTTTACTTTTTCACAAAAGCGTAGTAGGCGTATAGAGAAAGTTATAGGCCCGACAATGGATCAAAAATCGTCAATCTAATCTCGGAATTTCAGTTTTGAGATTCACTTAGTCCAAAAAGTGGTGTTGTGGTGTCTGTTTTTCATCTGTACAACTCAAATATGTGGACAGATTTTCTCATATATTGGGAACTTCTTTTTCAAGTTACAAATTTGGGGATACCTGCCATAAGAGAAAAAAACAGAATTCCGATTTTTTCAAAGTCTACTCGAACGATTTTGATCATTTTTTCCCTAAAAATGTTAACCTTTGTAACACAAACAAAACACATTGGCATCTTTTAAAAAAAATACCAATTCATGAATTATCTAACCATAAAATCAGCCAATATAGGCTACAGTTATAAACAATTTAAATTCTCAAAATCGGCGCTACCGATTTCATTGAAATGTAAAGATTATTGTCCCAAATCACTTTTATGAAAAAGTAGGTCTATAATAATCACAATTATAATATCGGTTCAGGATAATTGGCAAAACCAAACAAAAATTAACCTTTAAAAGCTGAATTTCAATAAAATACAATGCGTGTTTGTGACACCACAATGAACATTTAGTCTCTTACTATTTGGATAAAACTAAAACGGCATTCATAGTTTATCATAAAAACTACCGAATTTCCATTGTTTAGTCAGTATTTGTAAGGGATCTATAAGAAAGTTTATTTGAGATATTTTGAACAATATCGCAATCAATTATTATCGGCCAAACTGTTTCAAACTGGCAGACGTTTTTATCGAAGATTCCGTTAGCGGTGGCAAGTACTATCCGATGTCTCGTCTACAGTCGATTTGATCAAGTTTTACTTGGCAAAGTTCGGGAGAGATAGACCAAGTTTTGAATTTGTCAATGTTTTAAGACAAATGTTACCAATTAAAATAGATATATTTGTAGTAAATAACATATTTTTCAGGGGGGGGGGAGGGAATTGGAAATTCAGAACAGGAATTTTTAGCCGATTCAAAAAACAATAGATTTCTCTAAATAAATTAAATTGTAGGCCCTATATTATACCTTGATTTTACGATGGAAAGAACATTAAAATACTTTTACATAATATATTAAAGTAAATTCCTACAATTTGTATTATATTTTAAAAATATAACTAAAGTAATATTTGTATTTTATAGGCTATAGATTACGTCAAAGCTGTACTTTAAAAGAAAATTAGTTTCTTCCCATACAAAATGCAGAGAGCTCAATAGAATTTTTTCACCGTAAATATTTGTTGCATGAACTATTAATTATTCTAACAAATATTAAAATATTTTTGTAAGTACTCGAATTCAAAATCAAATATATAAACTAAATCAACCTAACCTATAAAGTTCATTTAAGTTCAGCCCTCGTTACAAAACAAGAAATAACAGTGCAAAATATGGCACAAACTTTCTCACAAACCCATTCTAAAACACCAAATAAAAACCCACCAAAATTATTCGTCACTAAAAAATGTTATTTTTGTAGATGCCACTAAAACAGTTAAAATGAACCATGAACGTTGTCCTTTAAATCAATATTTAAATAAGGGCCTAAACTTCCAAGTGCTATAACGTGTCTTCAGGGTATAGGCTATTGTTAGGTTAAAATCAAGCTGTTATTGACAAGCTGTTCATTTCATTTTTTCCAGTTGTTCCTAAACCAAAATAAAATTTATTTGAGACTATGGTTTGGTTCATTACTCATCATATTTTATTAAAATGAAATCGGTAGAATATATTTAGAAAAATTATAATGTAGCCTATAACCACGTTTTGATTTAGAAAAGCCCTGTGACTGTTCGATTGGTTTCTAGCTATAACTCATGAAATGACATTTTTGCACAGTTGGCAAACAATACATTACACTTGAACATTGAACTTTGAAGTTTTATCAAAATCATAATTTTGAGTTTTTTTCTTTCTTATAACAGTTATTCCCTAATTCTAAATTATAGGCATTTTATTATTATAAGTCCCGAAATGGTTGCTTATATAGCAAATTTTATTAAAATCGGTTGAAGTGTTTATATTGTAAAACAGTAAACCGATGACAGAAGTCATTTTTAAAACCAGGACTTTTAGGACTCGAAATGGATTTAGGCCTAACCGTTAAAAACTCATCGTCGTTTTAACCCAATACATAACTTTCTCTAAACTTATTTTTATTTTGTTTAAAATCGGATAACCTCTCTGTCATTATCGCCTTATAAAAATAAATAAATAAAATCGTAAAATAAAGACTCCTAGACTCTATAACGTGACAAGAGTTGGTCAAGAGAGACCCGATAGAAACGATGAAAGAAAGGGATCGAACCCAAGATTACATAACAAGTGTAAATCCAGGTGGGACCTAGGGATTGCTGTCCCCCTACTCACCAACCTATAGGCTATGTGAGAAAATAATATAAGAAAATCGTAGATCTACTGGTTCTAAATTTGTACACTTAGGCCTACTTTAAACATATTTTATTTATGGTCCAAACGCATTACATAATTAATTTTATAAATAATGTAGTTGTTTTAGATTCAACGACAACAAAATTGGTTCTTCACAAACAACATAGCTAATACTGCAAGTAAAAATATATTGTCACTGTAGTCAATCTATATTATTTTCTCCTGACCTTATTTAGACTTGGATTGGAGATCTAAATTGATTTAAAAATATAGCCATGTATGCTGAAATTTTTCTGTTATAATTTCTAGGCTTTTGAAGAAATTTAAATACTGCAACAAAAATATAATATGTCATATATTTACGTTAATAATTATTATTATTCTTTTTTTAGTGGACAGTTTTGATAGCCTACTCTATTTACAAATTTCTAATCTTATGTGTGTTATTTGTTTATTATAAACGGTAAAAATTATGGTTACAAAGAGTATGGACCTATTCGTGTTCTATTTTGAGAGCCTATATAAGGTAACTTAAAATTAAATTTGTAGAATGAATAAAGGACAATAGGTAAAAATAAATGAAGGCCTACTCTCGAATGAATAGAAGACCTTGTAAGCCTATTTATTACAACAACATAACTACTATTAGGACAATTATTTATTTTATTTTAACTGTCGAAATGTACAATCCTGCAAATTTTATTTGTGCGTATGCCAAAGTAAATAATAAGCAAAGCTCAAATAGACCTAAGCTACTACAGCTGGTAAACAGAACTAATAGCCTATACAAATTTTATTTTGTCAAACGAAAAATAATAAAAATTTATGTATAACTTTTCTTATGTAGGTATGTTCCTAATTATAAATTAAATACTTCAACAATTAGAAATGTCTTGCTGAAATCCACACTTTAAGAATGGGTTAAATTTTAACTTCATTTTTAACTCGGGGAACGAATAGCCTATAGACTACTCCGGAAAAAAACGCTAAAAACTACTGCTGTTTTGAAATTGTCGTGCCGATCTTTCTAGTTAACAAAATTGCAAGAGGAAAGCTGTAATTTCAACAAAATTGTAGGCCTATATCTCGTTCAAAAGATATGTGGTTGGACAAGTATCCTACATAATTTTTTTTTTAATATTTGGGACTCAAATTTTTAAATACAGTAATTAAAAACAATTGTGAAAGAAAATGCATTTTCTTGGTGTAAGATTTTTTGAGGGTCCTACATAAAACATTTGATATAGGCCCTAGTCTACAATTAAATTTTAATTTTATCAATTGTATTTATATGTAGTGGTATGTTATTTATGATTGTTGTTATTATACATCTTAGAGCTTTATTTTATAACCTACTACTACTATATAAATTATGTTTTGTGGCTTGATAAAATAAATAAAACAAACATAGCCTATATATTCATGAAAATAAACAAACCCTCCAATCTTATTTCGAGCATCAGGATCGTTGCCCATTTCATGACCCCAGCTATAAGTTATATAAATTAGATGTTGCAAAAATAAAAATTACATGATAAGTTTATTCTTTTAAACTAGGCCTATTTTTGTTGTAGGAAAACTAACTATAAGTTATTTTAGGTCTTACAATTCTTTTCAATAGGGCGTTAGTCACCCAAATTTTATCTTTTTCAAATACTAACATGAACTAGCCTTAGAGGTCTTACATGAAGAGAGAGCTGAAGAATTGGAAAATAAATCAGAAATAAGCCTACTGGTATTTAATTTACAAATCTAGATAATTAAAACTAACTTGTATGTTAAGTTGTTGTTTTTTAAGATATTTGTAACAATCTGCGAAATAAGGTTAGATTTAAGTGTTACAAAAAAGGCCTAGATATGTCAGGTAAGTTTGTTTGATTTTCTATTAGACCTAAATAAACAAACAAAACTTTTACAATCTTTAGAACCCAAGTAGACCTACACACGAAAGAAAAATTTAGTTGGGGTTATTTTCAAATGATACTAACAAACTACCGGTTTAAGAAGAATACACATTTTGTTGTTCACCAAAACAGTCTTATAAATGTGTAGGCCTAAACATACCTGGATTCGGTTGACTCTGATAAGATGGTTTCTTCATCCACTCGTATGGACTCCTAGCAGGCGGCGGTCTAGGTTGTTGTGGTGGTGTTGCCAATCCAGGGCTGGATAATTCACTGCTCCCGGACACAGTTATCGGAGGCGACGGCAGTAAGGCTTCTGTTTCTCCAGGCCAATCTCCCGGTTGGAAATGATGATGATGGTGTGACCATTGTTGTTCCCCAGGATCGTGCATACAACTCACGAACTGTTGTTGCGACTGGGTATGTGGATGGTATCCAGGATACCAACTCGGATATTGTGCGCCACTGTTTTGTTGGCCTCGATACATGGTCAGATGATTGTAATACGAGACCATTCTTGTTAAGACACTGTGTAGTCTGTACTCGACACTGTCTCGATGACTACTAAAAGTGGGCGAGGTGAAGTTGTACTTAGTGGGCGGAGTTAACGTCGACCAATAATAAAGAAACGCCTTCGTCTCCCCCCTCTACATGACCAATGACGTTTTATCACTAAACTCCATTACTTTAAAAGATTATCAACTTTAGAAGTGGATAAAACTGAGTTGTAAAACCTTTACATTTAGAAATCATTTTAGATTCTGCAATTATTTTACATAATATAAATTGGTTTCGTGACACGAAGGGATGCAAGGATCGAACCTAACCTTCTTAATAAAATTGTTACATAAAAACATGATTATCAAAATCGCATAAATTATTTATACTAACTTATGTCACACAAGGAAACCATGGTTGTAAACATTAAAAAAAAAAATGAAAATATAGCCTGAATGTTGTTTACGTACGTAAAACACATCAATTTAGTATAATTTACTGACTACAAAAAAAAAAAAAAAAGTAAAACGTAGGCTAAACATACGTAATGAAGAATTAAAAGAAAATTTGTATAAAATATTGTTAGTTTTATAAATGAATATTACGAATCAGTATTTATAATTTTATACATCTAATTTCTTTCTTACAGTGGACCTATAAAAGCATTGCACGACTTTCTCAGCCACCTCTAAAAAAAAATCTGTCGCAATCTCCATATTTTATAATTATATACAAAAAAAGTAAATTGACACTATCATGGTACTTAGGCTACCCACAGCGCATTATATAAGTAATACAAGCAGATCCATAAATGTGTCTATATAGGTGCCTAGCCACCTTATTTACCTTGTAAGGTAAAAATTCGCGTACAAACGTATTTTAATGGTTATAGTTTAGTTATTGTAGCTCATCTATCTGAGGATGGCGACTTTGTCGTTGAAACGCGTTTGATTAAGTAAAAGTAATTTTTATGAGATCTGGTGTTGGATTTGTTTTCTATCTATTTTAACGCGTAATTCACCTCATGAACTTTAAACTAGAAAAGTATTTCTGAGCTCGTAAAACATAAAAATCAGTAAAAATTACCAAACTCACCTTATAGGCCTACTGTAGCCTATAAGCAAAAGTAAAAATTAAATTATGTCTTCTATAGGCTAATATTAATCTGTCTACCTTAAAGAAAGCTAGCCAATTTGATATGCTTAAAATACTTGGTATTAACACATAGGCCTATAGTTTACTCGGACTGTATATTTATAATTGACAACAAAAGAATAAAAAACAACTAGAATATCGTTGAAAAAGCAAATAAATTTATAACCTAGTAGAAAATTAGGTTCGATATTAGGTAGGAAAAATAATTTTGGACAAGCCACATTTGAGTTTACCTTTCAATAAATTAATATTTCAATAAATACTTAACAAGATGCTGAAAACTTTGATGTGTTTTTTTACATTAGTTTTATAACATTAAAAAGAACTTGATGGGTGACATCATGGTACTCACCAAACCCTATCATACAATATAAATATAAGCAGATCCACTAAATAAAGCCTAATACCTAAAAACTTGGTTTGTTGGGCCTTGTACGAAATGATGCATTCATTCTATTAGTAGATTAAGATGTCTTATCCAGTAAAGTTAGTTTAAAACACTTGTTATACATGGGTTTTCTGAACATCGTAATTGTGTACAGACCTATCACTACTTACTTGTCAGTTAGGCCTAACTATAGACTACAAATATCACATTTTGTTGGGAGGTTAGGGTACGAAATTATTTTCTTGACAATTAGGCCTACTTTGCTATTTGTCATCGTAGCGTGATGAGTTGGTTACCGTTAAATGTAGAATTTGAAATCTTTATCGTGAGATATAAGTAACACAAGAGATATGAACAAAAACATTTTTTAATGACTACAGGCGCGTTTACACTAGAAACAAAACAATGTTTTTGGAACTTTGTTTATATTTTGCTACTAGTCACTACGAAATATATTGCACACAATGTTCCTAAACACAGGGACAGCCACACTCTTGAAGATGTCGTCTGACGAGAAGGATGCTCTTCTTCTAGCTGCCGCTACATGTGTTTTGTTGTGTTGTGACAGAAAACCCAGGAGGTTCTGGGTAAGGCCTTCACTTGCGTCACGAGGTGTTTACAGTGTAAGCGACCTATTGAAAGACCTTAGAAAAGATGACGTGGATCTGGGTGGAGAAATAAGATGTGATGGAAGCTTTAAAAATTTGTGTCGAATGAAAAGTGAAGATTTTGAGTTTCTTATATCTAGTATTGGCCACAAAATAGGAAGGAAAGACAGTAATTTTAGGAAACCAATACCCGTGCAAGAAAGACTTGCTATTACCTTGAGGCAATGTTTATAAACACCCTTTGATCTTACCGCTTTCTACGGGAAACAAGGAACATGTGGAGAAACACTGTTTATAAACATGTTTTGTTGCCAGTGTAAACGCGCCTTACCATTTTGGCATTTTCAATTCCATGTTTCTGAATTTCAATAGGCTTCTATAAGAGTACACTTAGACGCCTAGATTATATAAAATTTCATTTTACTATCTTTATTTTTGAAATCATTATCGAGGCTACTTAGGGCCTACTACGTACAGACGACGGACGGACGGTATGTCGAATTTTTTTTTCAGTTTCCTGAGGTTATAACCTAGAAACAGAAAGAGAGAGAGAGAGAGAGAGAGAGAGAGAGAGAGAGAGAGAGAGAGAGAGAGAGAGAGAGAGAGAGAGAGAGAGAGAGAGAGAGAGAGAGAGAGAGAGAGAGAGAGAGAGAGAGAGAGAGAGAGAGAGAGAGAGAGAGAGAGAGAGAGAGAGAGAGAGAGAGAGAGAGAGAGAGATCTAATCCAAGACTATGTGTTAAAAAGTGTAGATTCAGATAGATTCACTCCGGAATGCCAAGCCAACACTCTCTATAACTGAACTTCTGAGGTTAAGATCTATAAGAATTTACTTGTTTATAAAAATGTGGATTTTCTCAAAATGGAGTTTGATTGTTCTTACCGAGCGGTTTATTGCAGTAATACGTAGAGAGTTGAATTAAAACATAGGCCAAGATATAACATCAGATATCTTTTGAGGTAGTAAATAAAAATAGCCTACTAAATAACAGTTTCTAAGGGGCTGAATTTTTTTCAATGTTAAGCCTAGGTATACGTTTTGTTTGTAGCCTTTGTCCCAGACGTAATTGTGTTTTATTGCTTATTTTAATGTTCACAAAAAGTAAATAAAATCTGCAGAAATATTGCACAAACTTTCTCACTCACCCATCCCCAAAACTAAATAAAAACTATTATTCGTCATCAAAAACGACAGTTCAGTAATCATCACAAAAAAAATATTCCATGGACGCTGTCTAAAACAAAAAGCTTATCTAAATTATATATCCTAAATTGCTTTGCTTTTGACATAAACTCGTCCTCAATCAAGGTAAATAGTATTTGATTAAATTTCAGTTTTTATTGACGATAGTCAAAATACATTTATTTGACTTTTTGATAATTATTTTTGAACATTACTTTTTGTTTACTTCCGATTTTCGACACAGGTTAGGGTTGTTAATTTTAAATTTAAAAAAAAAATCGATATAGCTGAATTTGTGAAATCATGCTTTTATAACAGCCCCATGGTCAATTTGTGTTTTTATCTATACGTCACGAACTGCAATTTTCAAGATATAAAGTTCATTCGATGGGGAGGGAAATAGGTGCTCTAGTCAATGAATGGAGTTAATTTTGAGAAAATAGCAATTATTTAGATTTTTACCCCCAAACTTTGAGCTATCGAAAGATGGGAAATAATCTCGGATATATGGCCAAAATATGACCACATAACAAATATTTAAAATCCTTTAACATGTTTGAGATACAGAATACTGCACATTAGATACCACTATTTTAGACTCGAGGACATAAAAATCAATAGCCTATGAATCTTTTGATCCATGGCATAACTCTCTCTCTCTCTCTCTCTTTCATCTTTCCTCTCCGACTCTTGTTATTTTCCAACCCTGATACTATTAGAGTATACGACGGCTAGAGGTCTACTGGCTTGGCAATCTCAAAGACACCTAACTGAATTGTTTTACCAAGTAGTCTTGGATTAGATCACACTCTTTCATCCATTCTCCCTTGACCAACTCTTTTTCTTTTCCCAACCTTCAGTTATTTATTAGAGTAATCGAGGGTTAGGGGTGGTGTGTGTTTTGAATTCATTTCTTCTTTTTCTTTATAAGGCGTAGGTGACCGAAAGGTTAGTCACCTTTAAGTAGAAAAAATAAAACCAAGTAACTTCAGATTTTGAGTTACGGATGTTACTTTATACGTATTCAAGATAACATTGTTAATAGTAACTCAAAGCTGAGTTATAATTCTTTGTTGTTTTGATAACTTTTTTAATTAATTTGGGTTTATTTCACTTACTATATAATCTAGCTATCTTAAAGAAAGATGGACGTAATTTGTAAAGTAAACTTTTTTATTCTCAGGTTATGGGCTTCTTGAATGCGCTAGCCAATGTCGCCTAGTATTTAAAAAATCATATGTTTTAAAATAAATGATAACTGAAATAAGATATGGGATTTAACTAAATAATATCAATATTAAAAATATGAAACTATGAATGTAGTTGACCTTTTAAAATATAGACATATACAGAGTGTTTCAGTCATTACTTCATAGGCCTATGCCTCTTATCAAATAGTTAAGGTTTGGAAATGCTTTGTTTCGGGTTACGGCTTGCGAAATATTCAATCTGATTTGATCTCTAACAATAAAATGAGACAGTACTTAAATTCTTGGGCCATAAAATAAGCGGCAAAATTGGTAGTTTTAAATGTGATTTGAGCTGAAATATTGTCCTCAGAAATGTATTGTCAGTATATTCCAAGAAAACAGGATGATTTTTAATGTATGCCTACTTTTATAAAAATAAATAACCTAATTTATATATAATAATTATTGTATAAAAATTATTTAATGTAGATTAGCATTTAATTCAAAGATAATATTACAATGGCTGATGCTAAACATTCCATTCCTCTTGGTAATAGCCTACACATTTCAACTTAGGCCTACGTACCTATTTTTCTAGTAGGAGCCGTACATTTTAAATCATCATTTGCAGGGAATTTTACAGATTTTTTTGGTTATATTTGGTTTACAACGGATTTAAAAAATTGTTTTAACTTTTTATTGACTTAACTTATTTTCTCAGAATTAAACTCTCTACAAATATCACTTGTTTCCTGGAAATTTAACGAAGAGATCTTGTACGCCAAATCTAAAAATGTGGAGTTTACGACTACATATTTTTATATTTTACGTAAGTTTTTTAGGTTCATTTTTTTCAATATATATAGCCTATATTCAATTAAAATTACATTTAAAACACCAATTTTCCTCATATTTTATTCCCAGTACGGCATCATTTTATCCTTGGACCTCAAATCTCGACGAATTCTTTTGCTAGCCGTAACTTCAAAACAAAAGTTTTCCAGACCTACAGTTATTACTTCAAAATTTTGATGAATTATTAGTATAGTACGTTACAAGTCCGGACAATAGGTGTTTTCCGTACGAGACGAAGCCGAAAGCACAATACTTCTTTCTTCTCTTGGATCCTTCAAGATTTAGGTCCATTCTGGCAATTTTGATGTCAGATGTCTCGGCCTCATCTTTCAAACTAGATATTAATTTTTTGACGCGTGGGTTAGGTTTGACCAAGTGATTCAATCTTGAATTCCACCCTTCAACTGGATTGTTGGTGCGGTGGCGCTTGCCATAGCAATTCCACAGCTCAATTGAAAGTTGAGCATTGTCAAGCCACTGGTCTACGAAATAATGAAAAAAATGATCCAATTCTCAGCTATCGCAGCTTTACTATGGAGTCCATCCATCCCTCTTCTACATCCTCCGGCTTTAAAAAAACGAGTGCCGTACACATCCTAATACACTCTCACATCTTCGTTTTGTTTGTAGGCTATATTTGGGACAAACAAAGTTCTTGCACTTTTATCCAAATGTATTGTGGAAAATGTAACACGCAACCGTGAGCATGCGCACATGGGAACCTAACCTAACCTTACCTAACCTAACCTTACCTAACATAACCTAATTTGACCTAACCTAACCTAACCTAACCTAACCTAACCTAACCTAACCATATAATCAGATTAGGCCGCATCCACCAATATTAGAGATAGACCTCTCGGATATTTTGAGAACTCATTATCTTATTTATTATGGATATATTATGAGACACGGATATTCTGGTACGACACGGTTGTAACTAATGTTTTCCCTTTAATTATTCATAATTGTTACTTTCCTAATGGTTGTAATGTTTATCCAATTTACACCAAACTACGTAAACTCATAACTTTCTCTAGTCTGTACAAAATTTGTTTGTTAAAGGTGGGGGGGGGGGGGGCGAATACTTTCAAAATTACTTAAATTAAAACTCTGGCTATTTCAGTTTTGCTTAAATTTTAACATTTTACAAACCCGCATAAAATATAATTACATACAGAAAAAATAATTATAAAAAATAGCAAATTGTTATTTTTGCCTTTTCTGACTGTTTTTATAGTTACGCTAATTTATGTAGGCGTAAAAATTTATTTTTAACCTTATAAGGAAAAAGATGTTACTAAAATATATACCTACATTCAAATTTTAAATTGCATAAAATTGGTCCACTTTTTTGTACTTTAAGAGCACTGAGCTGACAACAGATAGACATTATTTTAAATCACTTGTTGGAAAGTTGGTGACTTTAAAATGGATATTTTTTCTTTTAAACGTAACATAACATTGTTTTTTTTTTTTTACCAATCACAAAACTTTCTCAATACTACATAGCTAAGTTGTAAGTTTGAATATTCTATCAACCCACAGTAATTTTTCCCTCCGGTAAGAAAACACGTCACAAATTGTTGCCGTACTTGTGCCTACCTGACAGATGACAATACAAATTTTCTAAAAACTTGTCAGCCACCGTGTAGTTTGTAAAATCACACCCGTTTCATTAATCCAAGGTGTGTCAAAGATTGATAAATATACAGTTATTTAGATCATAGATATTCCATGCGCACATATCAAACAAATTACAATTCAAGATACGGTGAGATAAGGTTTTTATCGATTAATATATCTAGAAGTAGGCTATATAAAATGGTTTTCTTTGATTTTATAAGTAGACCTAAATGGCGACAAGACATTGAGCAAATAGACTCAGGCCCTGCAAAATATATAAATAGACAAACTGTCGGCGATGGAAAAGAACAAAAGTTGGTCAAGAATGACCTTATAGGAAAGATTAAAGAGAGGGATCTAACCCAAGACTACATGAAGACAGATGTAGGGTAGATCGAGTTGATTACTTATTGTTTAAGGCGAAACTCTGTCATCATCTAATAAAAAGAAAGAAAAGAACATAAAATAACAATTATCAACAAAATTTGTAGAAATTTTATTTCTCGGAAAATTGATATAAATTCAATCAATAAAAGAGAATACAATTTGTGTAAATCTATTTTTAATGAAAACTAAAAGTTTTGAAAATCAAGCACTACAAATGACAGTTTAAAATACAAAAGCTGAAATGTGTACTGTCAATAGAGGTGAACATTTTGAGTAGCTGTTGTAATATTAACTTTAAATTATTTATTACATTAAATAGATTAAATAGTGCATTAAATAATTTAAAAAAACATATATTATTTAAATAAAAGTTTGGCTTAGTACATTGATGAAAGTAAGCCTATATTTTAAATCATCCAGTTGGGGGGGGGGGGGATACTTGAAATACAATTCTGTAATTTTGTCCCATATTTTATTCCTGAATGATTTCAATATGGCATCATTTTATCGTTTGAGTGAAATTAGGACAAAATGTTTCGCTAGCTGTAACTCGAAAATAAACAGTTTTCAGACCAATATATAATTTTTTCCCCCTTTATTTTGATAAGAACAATACGCTTGTAAGATAGGCACTATGGCAGATATCTTTTTAAACACCCTGTATATATTTTTTTTATATTTTAAAAGGTCAACTACATTCATAGTTTCACATTTTCCATATTAATATTGTTTATTCCAATCCGATATTTTATTTCAATTTTCAATCAAACAATATACTTTTTCGTCATACTGCTTCAAAAACAGTTGTTTTCAATACATGTATTGAGATGCTAAAGTTGTTCTTTTCAGTCCTAGGACTTAAAAACATCAGCTGAGGTTGAGGTCATCAGCTGTTACTTCGTTTATACGAATTAATTGACTATAGTAAAGCATCTATAAAAACAACCGATAACTTACTCTCGATTGAAAATAATCGAAAAAACAGCTGTTACCATCGATTTGAAGGTAAATAAGTTATAACATTTTAGTTTTTGTGAAATTGTTTTCTTATATCATTTGCAGTATAACGAAAAATATAGTTCATCACTTGGACCAAAAGAAGCTTTCCGATCGTCGCTCATTTTCCGGCCTCGGCTCCGCCTTGAGCTTGTATTGAAAAGCTTCACTTTTGGTCCTAGTGTTGAAATATACTATTCTTTGTCTCTTTTATCATTAACAACTGGCGTTCTTCAGAATCTACAAATAGGCTACATAAATCGAGAAAATCGAAAAAGGAAAACAAAACACATACAATCAAGTTTATAATGATTTAGTCGAAAATGGGGGACAAATTTTGAAAATTTAAATGCATCTCAAAATTTAACTTAAAAGTAAGTGGAGTCCAATTAGAAGTAGGCTGTCAGATAAATTGTATAACTTTATGAGATGGGCCCAATCAACGTCAAGTTTTTTGTTGTTATAAGATCTCCTGTGCCCTAAAGATGTCTATATGTCATCTGTTGTATCTACATCGCAAACGTGTGAACTGATTTCAATCAAACTTGGTATGTGAGTGTATTTTGGCCATTTTTACATTTTTTTCCCGATAGATGGAAATTAATTTCAAATTTAGGAATTTGAATAAATTTTTCTCAATTGTAGCATCTAAGGACCCGTACAAAATATATTTGTCGTCATCTCAAAAAATGTCGGTACGTGAGTTATCAGCAAAAAACTAAACAAATGAGGCATTTTTAAAAACCGTAATTTCTCAAAACCACCTCAACTGATTTCGTTCAAATTTTATTGACTCAAAGCCTAAATAGCAAACACAAAGATATTACAGGAAAAATGGACAACAAAAACACAAATGAATTTAGACTACCGTTTAAAAACTTTATTTGAATTCAAAAAGATTTACGCTAAGGACGTGTTGGGACAAACGAAGCAAGTTTAAAACCAATTTAAATATATATTTTTAAGACTTCATCTAGGGTTCATTTAGACTTTTTGGCTGAAAATTCCCTAACTCACATTTTTGATGACGTAGTTATGATTGTTTTGTTTTTTTTCAGAACGGGTAAGTGAGAAAATTTGTATAGGTCCTAATGTTTATGCACTATTATTAAATATTTTTGTTCCTCAAACAAAAATTGTAAAATAGAAGTTATTTGAAACAGTTTTATAGTAGGTCTTTGTAACTACTCCTAAAATTATACGGATGCGAGCTTTCGTGTAATTCTGAATATCTTTGTCTTGTTACTTCTTCACTATACAAAGTTAGGGTAAGTTAGGTAATCATAAAATATTCTACCTTCGTTTTTTTTATGGATCTTCACAATTCATGGCCTCAGGAAACCGTAATAGTGCAGGAAAATTACCTTTTACTATGAGAACGCAACAGTTCGCGTGCGGTGCGCAACCGAGCATGTGAAGTCCTGCAAGCACGGATAAAAACACTTTCCTGGGTACTGTAGTTTCATCATACTACAGTGAAAATAAAATGTTGATTTTAGATAAATAAAATGAATCACTAACAACGCCTTCAAACAAAATCTCTTAAAGCTTGATTCAACTAATACGTAAACTGAAATAAGGAAATGAAATGTGATAGGCCTACGTTTTTAATAAATTGATACTTAGATTGTTTAACTCTTTGTTTAGCAATCCATTTTGGAGAAGGACCTGCTTCACACACTTCTGTATGTTCAATAATTTCTTGGATTCCATCTACTTTAGCGGCTTTTGTTGATCTTTTGCTTGTAAAATTTGAATGATTGAAAAGCTTACTTTAAAGTTCTACATTGTGGCGTAGTTAATCTTCTACATATCAGAACGCCAACCTCCATGCCTTTTTAGGGTTGATAAATCCCACCTCCTTCTACCAACTTTATTGCTGAAGTTTTCATTAATCAATGTATAGTATATTTTTCTGAATTTTTAAGGTTAAGGTATTATGCAATCTCCTTTGGAAACAGTAGGCCTACGATTTGTGTGTGATTTGTGTTGGATTTGCCATTGCGATACCCAATCAAAAACCTTCTGCTTTGCATGTTTTGAGGTCTTAGGACTACATATTTACCATACAAATAACACGGTCGAAAAGAGCATTCTTCTTTGGTTATTTTAAAGAACGATAAATGTGATTTTTCCCAACAAGTAGAAACAATACTAAAAAAATGTTCAAGGTGAAACGAAGGAAGTCGTCCTTTCGAAAATACCAAATATAAAAATTATAGTAACCAAGGAGCTTCATTTATGAATTGCATAACTTGCTCTGACCTTAGACTCTTTTTGGAGTCTATTCAGTAGCCTATTTTGACGCTTTAGAAATCTGTTGATTTAGGAAAATCACTAATCAATAAATATTGAGCTTGGCTTGTGAGATAATATTAGATGATTCTTTTTTCTTTTTTTTTAACTCGAACACAAGATCTTACAAAAATTACGTCTATTTAACCAAACGCGTTTCAACGATAAAGTCGCCATCCTCAGTAATACATGAGCTATAATAACAAAAAGTCTTGGGTAAATTTTTTATTGTTGTAATCAGCTGATACTGTGCACCACACAGGTAATTTTCCGTTCGCCAGGCTACACAGTAAAGAAGAACTAGGCTACCCTAAGACTAAGAAAACAGCTGTTTTCAATGTAGTATAAAACAATAGTTATTTGAGCAACTAGTGAGCAAAGTGGCACTTTTTTAAAACGAGAGAAAAATGTTGACACACGAGGCTTGCCGAGTGCGTCAATTTTATCGAGTTTAAAAAAGACACTTTGCTCACGAATTGCACATTATACTTTGTCTACAGTTGTTATTTTGTGACAAATAACAAACATACTTCAGCAGTAACACAATTTAATAAAACATTAATTTAATACAATAGTGTTCAACCTCACGTCAAAACTGAGGTTATTTATGAATATTACAAATAACTTAGGTGTATTGTTGAGGAAACGGGATTGCCAACTTCAAAACTCGGCAAACGAAAAATACTCTCCGTGTACATACACTGTCAATCATCTTCATGAATAATTACTTCCTTTTTTCAACTTTAAAACGTTGTTTTGTTGTTTATTTATGTTATTTTACATGTAAGAATTAATCTAACATACATACGGGACATTTCCTGTACCAATTCAAATAAACTTAACCTAAATTTCGTTTTGTTCTGTTGCCATTCGGAGTGAGCAAAGTAGTGGGCAAAGTGAAACTGTTGAGAAATCAGCTGTTTTGCAAACTAATTTAAATGAAAAAAATGCCACTTTGTCAACAACTGTAGACAAAAGTTATTTTCGACATGCCGTCCGTCCGTCGTCGTTGTCGTTTGATCATAAGCCGTCACACAACTTCAGATAGGAACATGAAATTTGGTATGTAGGACTATAGTGTGATCGTTTAATCGAACATAAAATCGAATTAAAAATGCCAAACATTTAAAACATTTGTTTTGTTCAAATCTCGTTCACAATATTCATTCAATTCACGATATCATGATAAATAATATTGAGACTTTTCGTGAAATCACCAATAAAGGCAAACATTGATTTAGAATCACAGAACAGTGAATCGACGAGCAATAGCAAAAGTGATGAAATCACTGTCAACCAATCAACAAATGGTAATGGCAATCATGGTACTTACCCATCTCCATCATACAATGACATACAAGTAAATCCTCTAAATACAACGCCCGAAAATAGTTATAAATGCACAGTAGGGTAAGTTTGTTTAAAACAGTTGCTACACACGTTTTCTGAATCTAATTATATCACTCTTACTTGAGGTCGGGTAAACCCTAGCCTTGAAGATGTGTATTAAAGAGTCTCCACTCACTTCGCTCATGTTAGTCTCTCAGCCCAATCTGTACACATATCAGGGAACCTCCATTCCATATAGGATCTAGCAGCTATAGGAACATCAGATTCCCTTGCACGCTATAGGGTTCGAAATTATATTTTTGACAATAACTTTTCTATGTGTCATTGTAGAGGAGTGGGTTGGTATCATTACATGAAGAATTGAAATCTGAAAATGTTCATTTAATTTTTGTGTTCAAAAGTCTAAATTTAAAAACCTGTACAGACAATAAAAGTAGTACAATAAAAACAGAGCAAAACACTAGATATCAGAAAATTAAATTACAAAATTACAGAAAATTAAATTGGTTTAATAAGCTACATTAACATGCAGCAAAATTACTAAAAACCTAACAAAAACCAAATAACAATATAAAGAATAAAAATCTGGTCTGTATTGAGGGGGGCTATGAAACTGCCCCGATATTTTAGGTATGTTTGAAAAGATGAAACTGCCCGTCTCATTAAAGAGGATCAAGAAGGGTCGCCTCGCAAGACCAGAAATTCTGAAATTGCCCCGATCGTAATTTCGGTAGTATGTGTTTAAATTTAACCTCAATCAAGCATATAAGCCTGCAAGGTTGGATTAGGTTAGGTTAGGTCCCGTAGAGTAACATGTAAAATAAAATTTTCAATATTATTTGGGCGCTCGGGGCAATTTCAGCATTTCTAGTCTTGCGAGGCGACCCTCCCTAATCCTCTTTAATGAACGGGGCAGTTTCATCGTTTCAAAAGTACCCAAAATGTCGGGGCAGTTTCACAACGCCCGTATTGAGTGTAATAGGAATTGTTTGACATTACCACTTATGGCTGTGAACTCACTCACAAGGTCGGAAAAAACAAAAATTAGTCAAAAGAGATCTGATAGGGAAGATGAAAGAGAAGACGACATTAAGAAAGGATGCCCTCAGGTTCGTCTCTCATGAGTACTTATTATGAGCAATACCTTGAAGCCTATAGACGTCATCTTACAAGTTTGAATGTCTCAAAAACGACGCAACCTAGAGCGTTAAAATTTTAACGAAATGTGAAGATTTATAATACAAACTATGCTACTAAATCGCTAGTAAAAGAAATTTAAAACATCTAAAATTAGTGTCGTGATAATCTTTTTGAAATAATCGTGATTTCCGTTTATTGGCTATTTATTACATTAATTTGAATTATAAATCTCATTTCACAAAAACAAAAGTATTTTGCATCATTGTTGAGACATTCGACACTATAAGACGACGACCAATGTTTATTACCACTTTCATGGATTCAATTTAGTGAGTAGGACTTGGCAACCCTAGGTGACTCACTTTTGGACAAACAAAAGTCGTCACAGGCTGTTTATAAAATTGTTAATATTTGCTACAACTCTTATAAACTCTGCAAGTTTATTAAATAAAGCGACACAGGCTGTTAGCTTTCCATATACGCCTGATAATGTTACAAATTTGCTCCTCTTGTATTGTTAGACTGCAAACTTCCGTTATAGACTGGTTTACATCTAGTCCAATAATATACTTAAGTGTATAAATTTGGGAATGTTAAAATTTATAAATTCTTGTAAGCTTCTCTGCATGATTTCAATTTTTTTAATTCAAGAATAATACTATAAACTCTTTTGTGCAAACGTAACACTGTTTGCGTCTCACGTTCTAAGAAGTTACTCCTTACAATTACTCCCTATTTCAGTTGTTGATAGATAAGTCCAAAGTAGGACAAGAGGGCGTAATGTCTCAAATTTCTTATTACAAAATCGAGCTATAAATCTTGAATTGAGTCTGTTATAAGGTGAACAACACAAGAGATGTGATCAATAAACTGTTTAATGTGGGCGCCGTTCTGAATTTGATTTAAAAAGGTTTCTATATAAGTCTATACCAAATTTCATGTTTCTATCTTTGATTTTGTGGCCGCTATCGTGCTTACATACTTACGGCTTCGACAGATGAACGGCGTGTTGCAAATCTCTTTTTCTGTTTACTGATGACATGGCACGTAAAGATCGGTGAAAAATTATAATTCGGTATTTTTTGCCATTACCAACTCACCCTATACTTCTTCGTATACTACCCTAAGTGGCTCATTATAGTGAGTATAGGCTTGGCAATCCCGAGGCAACGTAGCTGGATCTACACCTTTTTCCTTATAGCAACTCTTTAATCGTTCCTAACAGGTCTCTTGTTTGACCTTGACGCTAATAGAGTATTCGGTCTTCATTTTACGCTCGTTTCTTCCTTTTTTTAAAGGAGAACATGAACGGAAGGTTCCTTTGCTTTAAGCAAAAATTTTAAAAAAAACTTCGTATACTGGGGTAATTAAAAAGATTAAAATAAAGAAACCTAGCCGTCGAATTCATCTAAGAGTCAGAAGGGAACAAGAGTTAGTCAAGATTTGATGGAAAAGATGAGACATAGGGATCTAATCAAAGACTATAGGGAAAAAAATCTAGATTTAGCTAGCTAATCCCTGGATTGCTAACCCCTTACTTTATATGTTTATAAATTGTACTTATTACATACCAACTGTTCAGTGATAAAATAAAGTCGTAAATAATATTAAACATTCTATAACATGGAAACCAAGCATGTGGACAAAATGTTTGTAAATAAAAATAATCCTCTTAAATCTTTCCTTTGTCGGCAAAATTTGGAAATGTAAGTGACAATAAAGGTATCCCAAAGTCAGGTAAACATTTTACGTCTCAATGTACCTTCCATTGAAATACCTGGAACCCGGGTTAAATCTTTTGTTTTCAATTGTTACAAGTGGTAGTAGACCTATATTGTCTCTTCCCCTTTACAAAGTTTAAAGAAAGAAAAAATTAGTTATCATTTAGACCTTTCTGAATTCCATCCAAAACTTTAAAACAAAAAAAAAACATTTTTTAAGTATATTTTTTACTTCAACTAGTCTAACACTAACCTCAACTCATTCCTAACCTATAAATTACTACTTCCAGTTTTTACTTTCTGACAAAAACGTAGTTTGAAGATAGTTACGTGATGGTTCAAAAAATTAACGTCGACGTTTTAGCGGATATGTAGTTTTTGATATTCCTAAGTCCAAAACAGTGGTTTTACAATTATGTCTCTTTCTCTGATTTGTCAAGTGTTCTACGGCCCAAACTCGTCAACAGATTTTAATGAAATTTGGTATGTGGACATATTTTGGTTCTATTTTGTACTTTATTTTCATTTATTCCATAATTCATTTGGGGATAGCTGCCATAAGAATAAAAATACAAAATTACTGTTGTAGTATAATCACATCTAACGATTTTGATCAAATTTTGATAAAGTGTAACCTCTGAAGACTTAAACAAAAAGTGTTGGTCCCCATTTCTCAAAAAAATCCGGTTTGTGAGTTATTTTTAAAATACCAAAAATAGGCCGTAGGATTTCATTCATATTTTAGTAAATTGTAAAGATTAATGTCCACAATCCGTGTTTAAAATGGTAAGTGTAAAATATTATGGGTCTGAAATAATTGGCAAAAATAAAAATGCACCTTGACCACTGTTATTAAAAGCCAATTTTAATCAAACACGAATTCCGCTAAGACCCGTTTTTGGCGCAACCAAAGCGACCTCAGGCAATAATTAAATATTTAATAAAAAATTCAAAGACGGCGTCCTTGGTCCATTTTTTTTATTAACAACTGTGGAATTGGCATTTTTGTAATAAATAATTACGGTATTAAATAATAAATAATTTTTGTAAAATAATTAATTTGTTTTGAGGATGGGTGAGTGAGACATATCTCAGGTCACCTATATAACGGGATATTTAAATAAAAACTATAATAATTTTGACCCACTACAATAATGTTATCTATACTACTTGTAAGTGATAAAGTAAACATTCAAAAAGTCTAACCCGATTACTGTAACATAAACCATTGCATAGAATGGGGTTTGGAGGGGGGAGGAATTTAACCCTAATAGGGTTGTTCATACATTGTTATACTGACAATTTAGGATTAAACTTTGGAATGTGAAGTCGAAAATTTAAAATTCAACATGAACTTAGTTAGGTGTAATGACACGAACTGCACACATCATTAAAAATATTTTAATTGACAAATCTAGATATGAAACTAATTTAACCGACAGTAATTTTGAAACTGATTTAAAGAATTTGTTTAGGTAAATGAATTTGTTCGATACAATGCGAAAATCGACCTGCGTTTCCTTAACAAAATCAGTTTACAATTTTGACAGAATTAATTTAACTTAAAATCATTTGAACAAACAATTACCAATTTTTAAAGACTAAATTCTTTTTCGACCTTAACCATTGCTACATTTCTTTTCTCTAATCTTTTTGAAAAATAAATGCTAATATTTTAATAATCAAATATTACTTAATATTGTCATTATTTAACATGGTTAATTTAATATTTTAAAATTTAAAAGAAAACTGGGAAGACTAAACACGAGGTTGCTATCAAGGGATGTTTTTAGTGAGAGTAGGAACAAAGGACAAACGACCAAAACATTTGATGAGGGTAATGCAGGTAATTTTCCGTTTGGTGGAGGAAAGCATTCATAAGAGGGACAGCAAGGGGTTCCCAGAATAGTCTCATATTAAGTCTAAGTAGAATTTCTAACTGAGGACAATATACATTACCGTTATATTGTCTGATACATATTATAAAAAAAATTATGTTTATTATAATATAATTATAATTACCTATAATATTTTTATAATATTATAAATTTAATAACCTAACCTATTTGTGGTCATTCTTCCAACATTAACCTCATCCTTTTTTATTGTTATATTGTCCAATTTAGTATTATTATATGTATAACAACTTAAAATAACCGAACTTGTTTATGGTAATTTTTGCAACCACTAATCTAATAGTATTATTGTTATATTGTCAGAATTTATTATTATTAGATTATGTAGGGATAGTAATCAAACCTAACGTAACTTAAGTTTCGTGATTCTCGCAACCACTAAATTGTCTGATTATATATATATATATATATATATATATATATATATATATATATAATAACCTAACCTACCTTTAACTTTTGTAGTGATTCTTGCAAAGAGTTGTATTTATTCTTTATTATTAAGCCTATTATTACTTTTCAAACAATGTTTCTTTCTGGATATTTTATACAAGCTTTTTGATTTTTCTTTTTTAAATATTTTTTATTATTTTTTTTTGAAAAATACCTATTGTTGTTAAAAAAATAATACTTTTAATAATATTCTTTATAACAATATTATTTTTTCGCTCTGTTAATATATGTATAAAACATCCAACTTCCAGATAAAAATAAAATCAACCTTCTGTCTTTTATACAGAGTGTCCCGGAACTCTCTGGAACATTTCATAAAAAAATGTTCCTTAGGTCGAGACAAACATATTTCACAATATAAACATGGGTCTCCGGTGACTAGTTTTCCGTCTGTCGGTCTGTATGTGTTTTTTTACAAAGGATTTTATAACTCAAGATTTATTAAAGATAAAAACTTAAAATTTGGGATAAATATGTACCTTAATAGGTAGAATAAGTCTATAATAATAAATAATAAACATAATAGGAGACCCATGTTTATATTGTGAAATATGTTTGTCTCGACCTAAGGAACATTTTTTTTTTATGAAATGTACCAGAGAGTTCCGGGACACCCTGTATATCCTGATAAAACTGAAAAATATTAAATAAAAGGGTTAATCGTATGGTAAAACCACAACACTTAGGATCCGTAGGCAATAGGTACAATTAGTTTTATAAAGTCGAAACAGTCTAGCAGAACATATTAATTTCTTCGTTAAAGAAATATAGTCTACATATTAGTAATCAGAATAAATTCTAGTTTTATTTAACACCTCACACATAATATTTCCAAAATATATTTACCTCTTAAGTTCATTTTTTGTCTATATTTTTCCATACAAAGAATATAAATGCAATGTTTGAATTATACAGAATTTATCTTCTTGTCTTTGCAGACTACTTTGTAACTTACAGACAAACAGAACAGACTTGCGTGTAAAATTATAAAGTTCCTTGGTTGTACCTACATTTTCTAGACATTTCGAATATAAAATAACATTTTAACACTTTGAGACACACATTTAGTAGTGTTCTGCGAATGTATTGTCTGCTGTTTTGTATCAGTTTAGCCAACTTTATTTAGAAAAAGAAATTATTGAGCAAAACAGGAGAGTGAATACTACATGTTATGTATAAATTTTTACATGAAACTTTGACATTACCGAGCCTTGCAAATATACTAAAATTCGATTGCGCCCATACATAAAACAATTTATGTATGCGATATTCTCTGTGATAATATGAGTAAAAACAATAATTATTATTGTTTCTTTAAGAGGAGAATATCAGTCACATAAAGACACTAAACAAGTGCATAAAGTACTGATTTTTAACTGGAAAGCACATCATGCACACATAGCAAGGAAGCTGAAAGTATAGACAAGACTTCGTGGAACATATGTCACTAAAGAATCGTTTGAAGTCCCCGGCTCGTGTCACATGACCCATTGTTGACACACAAATATTGAAAGGGGCACAGATAAACTTATATATTATTTGATAAAACGCTTGTAAACTCTCTGATATGTTGTCTTTTTTATTCTGATATCAGCGCTTCATTGTTAGATTACATTTTGTTTATAGGTTTGTATATTTGTTTTTGAACTGAACTTGGTTACAAAGTTAGTTTTAATTTTTAAAATGGTTGTTGATATTTGAGGATTTTAATAGCAGGCCTACTCCTGTAGTAGTCTATTGTATGAAAATCTTGGTTGTTTGTGTTAATTTCAACAGTGAAAAGGGTTTTTTAAAGACAATTTTAGCTACTTTGACATCCTTCATAGAATACGGATAGCTGAGTCCATGAAATGTGCACAGATCCTACACATTTAAATAGTTTGTCACTAATTTTGGCCCACACACATGTGAGTGTTTGTTTTAATAGATGCTGTAGTAGTCGCGATTGTAATCTGCAATTATAAAAGTTTGATTCAATTTTACAAATACAGGTTTCTTAACCAGAAAAATTGCTCGCTAAAATAAAAAATAACAGATTTTCAAATTTCCAAAAAACTGTAAAATAATTAACGCCCCCTATTTTTTATTTATCTTCACGTCTCAGGAAGCCGAAAAAGTGAATTTACACGTCGTTAAAAAAAAAAACCAAAATATTTTAGAAAAAAGCAACAATACGCAGAAATGTTAGATGATTTTTAGTCCAGTGAAGTTAGTACTATTAGTTGAATATAATTATTACTCAAAACAAATGGTTGTACAGTTTCAAAATGGCGGTAGTTTCAGTAGTTATTTTCTACGAATTACATGATGCCACATTTTCTATCTCTTACAATTGAATGGTTTTGTATATTTTTATTTTAATATCAAAAATGAAATTAATTTTAACCCCCTCTTAAAATTTGATATGATGTTAAGTTCAACTTTTCATTTAAAACTGATAAAAAGAACAAATTTGCTAAAAGCATAACTTTAACCCTTTTATAGTTTGATAAACATATAGTTTCTATTTTTAAAATACCAGTGTTTAAATAGTACTTTTATGACAAAAAGTCCAGTGTTTATATTACACTTTTATGACAAAAAGATCAGTCTTTAAATAGAACTTCTATTCCAATAAGGCCAGTGTTTAAATAGCACTTTATGCCAAAAAGGCCAGTGTTTATATACCAATTGTATCCCAAAAAGGCCAGTGTTTAAGTAGCACTTGTATGTCAAAAAGGCCAGTGTTTAAATAGCACTTGTATTCCAAAAAAGGCCAGTGTTAAATAGCACTTTATGCCAAAAAAGCCAGTGTTTAATACCAATTGTATCCCAAAAAGGCCAGTGTTTAAGTAGCACTTGTATGCCTAAAAGGCCAGTGTTTAACTAGCACTTGTATTCCAAAAAGACCAGTGTTTAATAACACTTCTTTGCCAAAAAGGCCAGTGTTTAAGTAGCACTTGTATGCCTAAAAGGCCAGTGTTTAAGTAGCAATTAATTGTATGCCAAAAAGGCCAGTGTTTAAGTAGCACTTGTATGCCAAAAAGGCCAGTGTTTAAATAGCACTTTATGCCAAAAAGGCCAATGTTTATATACCACTTGTATGGCAAAAAGACCAGTGTTTAAATAGCTCATCTGTAGCCTATGTCACAAAGGCCAGACCGTAAATAACAGTATTGTCATAATGATATAAAAATATGTATAACTCATCGAAAAATGCTAGTAAAACTATAATTTTTACATTTTTGGCCTTCTAATGATATGAAATATAAAACAAAAAAGATAGAAATCAGTAGCCTAATGAAATCAAAATTTATTGTATTAGTTTTTTTTGTAATTTGGAATAAAATAAGGGCATTTAGAAATATATATAGGATTTAATGGCTATTTAGAATAATTTAGAGTATTTTGTACAATCACTGAACATGGTAAATCAATAATTTTTGTTCTGTTTTGGTGTTTAGACGTAGATTGTCCTATAAGTTACACAATAAAAGATATTTTAAATACCACTTAACTTACCACTATTTTGATTGCAATCAATCAAGAACTTTTTTTTTAAGTAAAAAAATAACTGTTTATTTTACAGTACATACTTGGATATACACAAAAAACACAAAATGTTTTATTGAAAAACTTTAAAAAAACGTATATCACATATTTATAATTCTGTGAAATATAACGTTTTAGTTTTTCCTCATAATGAAAAACAAACACTGAAAAAAAAATGAATAAAAAAGAATATAATAAACAATAAAAGACTATAAATACATCAAACAAAGACACAACTGTGTCAACGAGAGATATTTCACCTTGCGCTGTAGGTACAATTCCAAACCCTCAAAACTAGACCTACTTGTTTTCGAGAAAGAACAATAAATATAACATAGTATTAAAAAATTTTCTCCACATTTTTATTGTTAGTAACACAAACTATGATTTTATTTACAAACAATTTTTATTTAAATTACGTGAATTTTAAAAGTCTCTAATAACCAAAAGAATAACCAAGCTGAAATATCAGCTGAAAACCATTTAAGTCTAAGAAGTCGTTGAGCCAATATATCAGCTCATGAGCGTAAGGGTTTTAAAATTAGAAAAATTCCACAATAATTGTCAAAATTTCGAAAATTAAATTGCCCAGAATTCTTGAAAGAGATTGTAATATCTAGGTTTTAGATATTGGACTTTTTTCAATGAAGAATTCACATAAGTTACACAGCGCAGAAATTCTACCCATTCAAGTAAACATAAACTTCGATTTAATAATAAGTTGAAATCAGTTGTTAGGTTTAAACTAAACCATGTTATAATGATAGCTCTGATAATTCTTTAGATATTAATTAATATCACAATTTTTCCACATACAGTTTTAGTGGGATTTTAAAATGATTTTTAAAAGGGTTCGCTGTAAATTAAAAAATACCAAATTTCTTTGATTATTTTTACAACATATTAGTGCGTATGTGTGAATGAGAGAAAGTTAGTGCGACATAACAATTGACGAGATTGTTTGCTTACACAACACATAAAATCGAATTATCTTGATTTGTTGGAAGTCTGCAGTTCTTGTTGTTTTTTTATTATTGCTACAACACTGTTTCGCTGCTAACTGCAGCTTCCTCAGGCGTCAAACACTCAAACTTAAATTGTCATATAATAAATTAACATATTTACACAAACCCAGAACTTTGAAGTATACACAAACACTTCAAAATACACATAACACATAAAAACAATCCAAGTAGAACTCATCATAAAAATGTAGTTATTGTTTTTGTTGTGGTCACATTAACAACCTCGTGTATGACAAATAATTCTGTCATAAAATCTGTCATTTCAGTGGCCTGTTTCATAAAACTACTAACAATATAATGTAGTTCGCGAACCATTAAACCGTGCGCATGTTAAAAAATCAACGTATACGTGTATTTATTTATTTGTGTGTATAGTGTTAATGTTTTCGTTGTGTTTAATGTTTTAACGACCTCTACGGGGTGAAATAACTGAAGATGGAGCTACGACTCCGAAACGCGTCTTTGTAATTAAGACAAACGCAAAGTCACATGACGGAACTATAAAGGTAATATAAATAATTTATTACTCATTATATATAACAATATAAGCTTTAGTATAAACTGATAAAATATTACTTTATTAGAGCAGAACATTTTGTTTCATAAACTACTTGTAAAATAGTACCACTCGAATTGTAAGTTATAAGTCAACTGGAGCCTGTCTCATAAACTACTACTATAACATTATAAACTACTAGTAGACTACCCGTCCTTCGTACGGGGTTGACGAATAATTTGTATTGTGCTTTGTATTGAAATTGATAATTGAGTGTTAGAGTTTTCAAGGCCAGTGGGGCGGTGCCCTGATGGAATTTCTAAATAAAAATAGGCCTATGTGTTAACCAGAAACCCTAAGAATGTCCATGTACAATTTCAGCTCAATAGGTCCAGTAGTTTTTACGTGATTGAGTAACACACACACACAGACAGACACAATTAGATTTTTATATAATAGATAACCTGATAAAATATTATTTTATAAGTTCAAACGTTCTCTTTCATAAAGGAAAACTGTTTTACTTATAAAATAGAACCACTAATATAACAAGTTATAAGTCAGCTGATATTTGTTTACAGCTGTGATTTACAAAATTTAATTTTTAGGTTATTTATGCAAATGTATAGGCCTACAAAGTAGAAATAGTTTCCTTAAAATGTTTGTAAGTTAATTTTGTTGTTTATAATGACAAAGCCCAAACAAAAGCACATTAGGAATATATCGTTTAAGAGAAGTATTTAAAAAAGAAAACTAAATTGTTTGACGTATTTTCCATACAATAACCAAGGAAATAACCAGAAAATAATGTATGTATTACTAGACAACGTAGTATCCAATGGACTGATCACCAATGATAACGATATTTTATTTTTCGTTTTACTCAATCAAAAGTTCAATACAATAATTTCAGTTTTTAATGTGTGCTCTTAGAAATCGCAAGTAACCAAATTTACTGCGTTTTTTTATATTTTTTATATCGACGGCATTCGCTAGGCCTAAAAAAGTATATGGCCTCCAATGTAGGCCCTACATAGTATAATTTAAAAAAATATTAATAAAAAAATGTGAAAGAAAATGGATGTTGACTTATGACGGAAATATTAGTGTTGAGGTCCTTTTGTAAATATATATAAATTTAGTCTCTCTGCTATCCGTGCAGTAGGCGTTCAAATGATGGAATGATTTCAATAAATGTGTGAGTATATTTTGGGTATATTTTATCTTTTTTAGGGATAATGCCCACATGATAGATGTTCAAACACAAAATTTAAGTTTCATAAAATTTAGCTCTAACATTTTAAATCAAATTGGCTATTAACGAGTAAAATAAAACGTATTGGTTGCTAAATCCCCCCCCCCCCAATCTGTTTAGTTTTATCAGTTGAAAACTGAAACATAATCGTGCATGCCAATGGCAAGAAGATCTACACATTACGGCGTTTTTGATCAAATTCATTGGGTTTACGTTTGGTTATACAATTTTCTCGCTGCTGTAATTTTCTTTTAGATGGTTTTCCACATTGGTTTTGAGGAATAGATTTCAAATTTAACTAATATTTGATACATTATCGCTTAGAACTTTTTTTGTGTGAGAAATTTACTACGATGTTGTTCATTGTTTATTTTAAAATAGTTCTGGGATTTTCGTTTAAAAAATATAAGCTTATACTATAAGTTCCAATAATTTATAAAACGAAAGTTCTCTTTAAAATAAATATAATCTTTTAAAATATTGTATAAGGGTTGGACTGATAAAAACAAGAGGAATTACAAGAAAATCCAGTACACACGATGAGTTTTAAGCATGGGAAAGGCGTTATACTGCATAACTGAGAGGTACTTGAAGGCAGAAATAAATACAATCTACGTAGCTTAAAAAAATATACTTTTTGTAGGTCTGAAATTTTTGTCCGCCATTTTGAATGCGCCATGTAGAGTAAACCCTTTATTAAATAGGAAGGTGGACATGTGATGCATGTTTTCATGTAAAATTTAACAAGAAAAACTATGGTGAAAGTCGTTTATCGATAAATGCCTTTGTTTTTGAGTTATATGCATTCAAAGTTCCAATGACGAAAAAATCGCAGCAATAAAAATGGGTAAAATACCAATAGAATTTAATATTTTTTACAAGGTCCAAGGAATCAACTTTTGACCATTATAATTATATCTGCTTATATTACATTGTATGACTGGGCTGGGTATGTATCATGATGGAACCTATAACCTTGTATTTTATGAAGCAGGCCCAGTGTTTAAATAAGTTATCCTATCTCAAATTTGTGTTTTTGTTATTAAGATAGTCAGCTGTTAGTTTTCTTATAATACTTATCACTGTGGTAACGCATTCCCCCCCCCCGTATATTTTAAATGGGATTTTTGATCTTTAATAGCCTCAATTGAAGGTTGTAGGCTAATTTGTAAAGTAAATTTTGTATTGTAAATATTTGTTTAAATCATGGGTTTTATTTTTACATTCTTCTATTCTGTTGTTAAAATGCATTTTGTTTTAATAAATGAAATTGTAACAAAATTTGGGATTGGTGTGAACAATATTAATTCAAGTGAAAAACCAAAATCATAAATAAACTATGAATGAAGTTGACTTTTAAAAATACAATATTATACACTGAGTTTTATCAAATGTTGGTATATTTTGGTCTTACAGGTAGTTTAAATTGTTGTTCTTTTTCAGCTCAAAAAGTGGGTGTAATAAACCTAAGTATTAAAATAACAAAATAATTTAAATTTACTAAAACTCGGAAATAGCTATGTTGATTCAAATTTTGCTAAAATGTAGCTTGATATCAAAATATTTTGAAATTTGAAAGTTTGGATGAATTATAATTTAATAATGGATCAGTTATATTTTACAAGTGAAGAAGAGTTTATGAATTATGTTAAAACGTTGATTAAGGTTTCTTGTTTGTTAATTATTACTTCCAAGTAATTCAAACTTTGGGCGTAGAGGCCATATAAAACACAATATTATTTTTTTCTCAAAATTGGCACAAACAATTTTTGATCAAATTTTGCTCAATTGTAGCTTCTAAAGACCCAAACAAAACGTATTGGTCGCTATCTCTCCAAAAAATGCCAGTTATTGAGTGATCGGTAAAAACATTGTAACTTCCTCAAATAAACTCTATTTATTTTGTTTAAATTTGAGTGTAATGTTAAGATTATTGTCCCAAACCACTTGTGAAACATTACAAGTAAAAAAAGTAGGGTTTAGGAATAATTTCATAAAACAAAAATGAAATTTGACCGTCTGATTATAAACTCAATTTTCATCAAATACGAAGACGCTGATGACGCGTTCATAGAACCAGCGAAGGCACTATTTACATATAAAAAATAATTTTTCAATAATGGAAGCATGGTGCATTTTCAAGGTTTGAATAACAGCTATTGAAGTGATATTTTTGGTGACGAATATTTTGGACGTAGTGAAACTGCCCCAACATTTTGGGTACTTTTGAAAGGTGTCGTGCCATCTCGTCCAGGTGCTATCTCATCCAAGTGCCATCTCATCCAAAATTCCACGGACGTAGGGCAGGGGGTTAATTCTTTACCCGCCAACTAGTGCCATCTCGTCCAAAAACCTAACTATTGTTTACTTGACAGGTCTACAAAAACTATTGGAACGTTTGTAGTAGCCTACCTTTATAATTTTATAAAATTCTTATTATTTATAAAATTTCGGGTCTTCCATATTTTCTAGCTTCATACTATTTAAACCCCCCTAAATGCTCTTTGCGTTTTATATCAAAATGCTATAAATCATGTACAATCATGTTAAAACTCGCCTTGTATGTAATACAGGGAGAAAACTAATCTTCTTGCGGGTGCTCCTTACCTAGGCTCCAGGTTGCGCAGTTCAACAACAGTCTGTTCTAATATTCCACCTCAAGGTTTGTAGAATATGAAGCCGCTTGTAGGCCTATATTAACAGAATTATTTGACATAAATTACAAATAAAATCTGAAAATATTCAAAGCGGCCGTTAGGTTAGGTTAGGTTAATCAACTGTAAAACTGCACTGGACGAGATGGCACTTTTTTCTAGGAAATTGGATGTTGGATGAGATGGAACTACATCCTTTTGAAACGATGAAACTGTCCCGTTCATTAAAGAGGATTAGGAAGGGTCGCCTCGCAAGACTAGAAATGCTGAAATTACTCCGAGCGCCCAAATAATATTGAAAATTTTATTTTACATGTTACGCTACGGGACCTAACCTAACCTTACCTAACCTAACCTAACCTAACCTTACAGGCTTATATGCTTGATTGAGGTTAAATTTAAACACATACTACCGAAATTGCGCTCGGGGTAATTTCAGCATTTCTGGTCTTGCGAGGCAACCCTTCTTGATCCTCTTTAATGAGCGGGACAGTTTCATAATTTCAAACGTACCTAAAATATCGGGGCAGTTTCATAGTCCCCAATATTTTTGTTTGGTTTTTATTTGGTTTTAGAGATGTGTAAATGAGAAAGTATATGCAATATTTATTAATAAGAGTTGTCGTATTAACACAATATTATATTACAACATCATAGAATCCGACATTTTAGTTTTCTAAATAGTTCGATCTTAGAAGGCGGGCAGATATTTCAAATCTTCTCTATTACAGCATTTATGCATCTATACACATCTATCACATTGTCATGTAGTTTTATAAAATTATACCGTTCCAGACTTCTCAGACACGCTGTATACGCAAGGGTTTCGAAATATACCGTCAAATCTATCGACGCCTATAAATTTACAGCCTACATTCCTAGGCAACTCAATTCCTAGCCTGTCGGTTTTTTTATTTTAGACTCTTACTACAAAACAAAGCAATAAACAAGTTTTTTAAAACTCTGACATAAACAACTCGAGAATGAAGTTCCCATCAGCCAATCACAGATCAGAGTTTAGGCAGGTGTTAAAGAGACACAGTTTTATTGGTGAAAGAAAAACAGGTGTCTTGTCTCTGTCAGAAGTTTGGGTCAAGGTTGTTATTTTGGTCCACTGTTGGGGATGTGGAAAAAATGAAGTCTTAATCTCCCAGACTGCATTATGGTGGAGTAAAGAGGGAGGTAATGTGTCAATATATAGAAATGCAGGTTCCTTTCAGTAAAATTAATGTAACAAGCTCTAGAAGAAAACAAATATTGAGTCTAGATTTATTTATACATTTTTTGTAGCCTATTATCAGTACCAAAAATCAAGACTTTATTTTGTATGTTTTCAAAATGGCTACCGTTTAAATTTTGTAATTTTGATATCTTGAAAACTAATTTTTCCAAAAAATTATTATCGACTAAATATTAAACTATTTTAACGACAAAACTATAAGTCAAAATTTAACCGACTCCACTATAAATAAAATAGGACATAATATCTTCGTATTTGACTACAATACCAAGAAATTTAAATAACCAGTGATTCCTCAGTGGTAGTTTCTCACATAAATGTAATAGAATAATAGATACTTCCTTAGTTAGCTAAAGATTTCTCCCGTATTTCTGATCCACCGGGATCTGCGGCCATATTGAATTTCACGGGGCATAAACTACGACGCAAATTTGATGGTGTTATGATTGGCTCTCTAAGCTATGCCTGGGTTCTTATTTTCAATTAATTATCATCAAATCAGTGGTTCAGTATACTAATTAATTTTTATTAACAATGACTATCTCCTATCTTATTATAATAATACAATATCTTTATTATTACTATTAATCCAGAATGACTCTAATTATTGTGACTCACAGATCTGATTCTACGTTATATATTTTATTATTACTTGTGTCTGAAATAATTGCAAGGTTTAGACACGAAGTTTGCTCACCCTGCTTGCCATTCATGGATGCTCATCTGAAGTCTCAAAACTCCTAGGTAGCTCGTATACGCCAAGTCCGTCTGGCTATCTTCCAGAATTATGCTCCCAGGATTCTCTTGCTCGCCAAGTCCGTCTGGCTATCTTCAAAAATTCCTGCAGCACTTCCCTCGATTAATCTTGGCCCACTGACCAAGTTTTCTCCCACCCAAGGGTTTATATGTCTTTGTAGCATCAATGACGTCTGCCTTGCTTGCAAGGTAAGCAATTTCATCATTTTTCCAGGTCTGTCACAATAATTGTTGTCGTACTGTGTTCCTAAAAAGAACATAGAATATATTTCTAACTAAAACTATCCTAATTCCTAACAATGGTCTTATACGTTTGTGAACTACAAAATTGTAAAAAATATGTCCTAGAACCCTCATCTCTTGTATTTTATAAGAAAATTATTTCAAAACCCCAAAAATGTAGTCGAAAAACGCAATTTAATTCTGAGTTGATTGGTGTGAATAAAGCAGTAAAAAACCAATACGATGCAAATAGGAAGTTTTTTTAAAATAGTTTGATTCTTAAGGCTTAAAATAAATAACAATTGGAGATAATCATATCTGAATTGAAAAATGGTTTTACTTTATTCTTGAGTGTAGTTGGCAATTACGAAGAAATTCAATTATTATGTTTTTGTCGATAACTCGGTTATCTTTGGAGCTACAGAAAAAATTAAAAAAGGGATTTCGTTTTTCGTTAAAAGAGAAAAACCGTTGCTATTTGAAATGTTTGACTTTAAACGTCCGCCATTTTGAAAATGCAGAAAATAAAGTCTGGTTTACTGGTAAAAGGTTACGTAAATAATGCGAATACCAAATCTTCACTCAATATCTTATCAATGTCAGAAGATACAGTGTTGATTTTTAAAAACACAAAATGGCTGACAGTTGGGATACGAATCTTTACCAGACCTATGTTTATATGCACTTTTTATCTTATTTCTAGCTAAAGAACCATTTACTGGTTATGAATCACCATGTATAAATATTTTGTAACATGTAATACATGCGATGATAATAAGAACTAAGTGGTACCATTAACGGCTAAGTGTTTTAGTAACTACTAAATAATTATGTTTTTATTGATATCTTTGTTATACTTTGTAACAAAATGAAAATACCTCGTTATTTGTTGCTAAAGGGGAAAAATATTTCGTCTCTTCAAATTCTGTGTAAAATGACTCTTTTGGAAAATTCGACTTTAAAAATATCAAACTATCGCCATGGTGATAATGAACAAAATAAAATCTTGATTTTTTTTGTATATTAGTAAAAGGTTAGGTTAAAAAATGTGTATACAAAATCTGGATTCAATATATTGACTATTTCCATTCATATATATTTTTAAAATTAAAAACACAAAAAGACAAACAGAAAACATTTTTGGACAAATATTTGGAGTAAGGAATAAGTATCTAAAGTATATCCTAGTTTTCAGATATATTCTGTATACTATGAGTTGCAAATGAAATGAAATATTTGTGTATAAAACCTAGAATTTTGCTTTAAAATATTCATAAAGCCTGCACGTGTTTCTAACATAGGACGTACAACGTGCCCAGTAGTCTAGAACAGAAATTTACGATCAGTTATAATTTAAAACTGTTTGACTTATTCTATTCTGGGGATCTGAATCATTGCACTTTTCAGTGCTTTGGTTCTATATTTCACATGTCAGAGATCTATGAAAGGTTTATGGTTGTAACGAATCCTGATTTACATCTTCATGTAGTCTTGAGTTCCTTCATCTTTCCTATTGGTCTCTCTTGTTCTCTTCCGATCCTGACACTATTTGAGGCCTAGAAATCTTAGTCTTATAATTTTTTCCTTTTTTTGTTTAAGGCGATGATGACCTTAAATATCAAGAGAAAAAATATATAAAGTGAACTTAGTTGTAACAAAATTCCTGTTAAAAAAACAAATTTATTCATCTTGTTACAACCTAACCTAACCTAACCTAACCTAACTCATGAATGGTTTGGTGTATGTAACAAAATATGTAAAATACGTAAGATGTAATTATTCATAATTTTGCTCAATTGTAAGCCCTGAGGACCTAAACAAAACGCTTTGTTCCCCGTCTCTCCAAAAAATGGTTGTTCACTAATTATATCGATAAAACACCAAAATATAGCATGGGGCTGTTGGAAAATATTTAATGACTACAAAATAAAATAGGCTCTAACAAATGTGTTCAAAGTTTAGTGAAATATTAATATTAATGACCCAAACATGTGGGAAAAATAGCATAAAAATATTACGTTGCAAGAGGAATTGACGAAAACATAAATGAAAATCAATCTACGTCATTAACAGCTCGATTTTAAACAAAGCGAAGCGAGTTTATGTTGTTATTTAAATATGTATATATTAAACCGCATCCCTGGTACATTTTCACTTTTTGATTGAGATATACCGAAATTACATTTTTGGTGACGATTAATTTTGAAGATGATTGAGTGAGAAAGTTTGTGCAATATTTTTTCGCCGTTTATAATATCAGGTTCTTCTAAGGGTATAAGTACTATCGTTAGAGCTTATAATACCTACACGTGGTAAGATAAGCCTATCTCCGAACCGAGATATTTGTTTACTTGCAATTTTACACACTGAATTGAGGAATTAATCTTCACATTTTACTAAAATTTGAACGAAATCGGCTAGGCTCATTTTTAAAAATTATGTTTTTTTTATAATAGACCCGTGGCCAATTTTGTATTTTTCATCCATAACTTACAAACCGGTAGTTTTTTGTACAGAAAAAGATCAATACTTAAGAAGAAACATTTTATCAAAATCCATAGTGCTGATTTCTAGAACATTGTAAATTTGTATTTCTTTCTTGTGGCAGCTTCCAAAAATTTGTATTTTGAGTTATGAAAAAAATTATAAGTGTCGAGATATGCCAAAAATATGCCCAAATAACAAATTTGCTTAAAATCTACCCCCTCGTTTTACCCTAGGCTGTAGAGTACTGTACGGACGACAGATACAAAACACATTTCCAAAACTTTTTTTTTCTCAGGGGACTTTAAAATGAATATATTTGCCAAAAACTCGGCATCAGTTTTTTAACTTTCTTTATACTACCTTAATAATACATAATATAATTTTTATCTTTATTGAACATACAAGACAGTATGTAGGCTACATAAAAAAATGATTAGCGTTTTCAGTTATACAATACTTATGGTTATAGAGTTTCTACAAATGTAAGTTATGAAAATGTAAAAATTGTGAAACCATACCTCCCTGTTTCATTTTTAGATACTTATAGAGCATATATTGAGTGAACATAAAGTCTTTTACCTTTTTCCCCACAGTTATTGTCATATCGATTTCGGACTAAAAGAAGTCACCATTACTAACGTTTTGTTATGTCTTAAAATTTTGGAATATTGGATTTGAGTAATTTTTTTTAAATAGCAACATAGTGTTTTGATACATGATTTAACATCGTTTTTCAACCTTGAGTTCTGTGGTATAAATATTTTGATATATCTTAACTATCTCCAGTTATTCATAAAAAACCATAGGAAATGTATGAAATTTTACTTTTTTGGAATATTGTAAATTTAAACGCATTCTTTTTTCAAGCAATTGTTTTATTACATTTTGACATGGACTGTTGATATACATTGATAACTAAGTCATCAATAATACGAATTATTTCTCAGTTTAGACAAACCAACAAATTAATGTTTGATTTTCACCTCAATAGAACATTGTAAAACTCATATTACATCATAAAACAACTTCAAAATTGTTGTAAACTGCTTTTTAAATAGGAAACCAAGACACTCATCGCTAATGATAAATGAAGTCTTACAATTATACTGACCTAATTCTGTAGATGTCCATTGAGGTGAAAATCAAAGTCTAGTGCAGTAACATGGGTCCCACACAGTTAAAACATTAGCCTATATTTGAAATTTTGTTTATACAGTTTTTAATAAATAACAGGAGATGTATGAGAGATAGCAGAAAATTAATTATACCGCTGAACTCAGGGTTGAACAACGATGTTAAGTCATGTATTAAAACACCATTTTGTAATTTTAAATATTGACTAAAATCCAATATGGCGGCTTAAAATATTAACACATCACAAAACGAAATACACAAAGTTCATTTAGTCTGAAATGACAAAAATTGTAGAGGGAGGGGTTAAGAAACTTTATGTTAATTCTCTATAAAAAAAGTTGATGAGCTCCCAGAAGTATCATGGTACTAACCCAGCCCCATAATACAATGTAATACAAGCAGATCCATGAAATTTAATGACCGAAAGTTAGTTTTTTGAGCGTTGTACGAAACGTTAAAGAAAGTGATCAATTTAAATTGGTAGATCAGTAAAACAGTTACACAATTTACTGAACTTTGTAATTGTATATCACTACTTTCTTGACTTCGGCTAGGCCCTAAAAGTAGATGTATATATATATATATATATATATATATATATATATATATATATATATAAAATAGGCTACTCTCGCTTTACTAGTACTTTACTTACGCTTTACACCCCCGGAGCCCCTTTTTGGGTGTACTGCAGTTCCCCCGGCGGTCATTTCTGTATTAACGTTATTTGCTAACGCAATAAATAAAATAAATTATGTAATGCAATAAAAAATAACTTGTACAAGAAAAAACGGCAACAATTACCTCCCCTACCGAAGAATATATCGGAAGTTCATGACGCTCTAAACAGTATTCGTATAGTTAGTAATGAAGATGAAGAATTACTTCAGGTTAGGTTAGGTTGTGAGTGACCGCCGGGGGAACTGCATGTCAGCCAGTGTCTCGCCTCAGGGGGGTCTTGAAGCTGTGCTATGCCGGGTCTCCTAACTATAAGGATATCATATTTTCTTGGGATGTCAGGACTCGAAATTACATTTTTGTTTCGACAAGACTTCGCTATTTGTCATCGTAGATAGGCGATGGTGTAGATTAGTACATTTGCAAGTTTTTGTAAAATTTTACGAATTAATAATCGATAATAACACAATAGATATGGACGAAAAACTGTTTAATGTGACCGCCAATTTGACATTTATGTTCGATTTAAAAAAAATTTAAATAGGGTTTTATATAAACACACTTCTATACTACAGTATCTTTATTTTTGTAGCCGTTATCGTGCTTTCGTACAGAATACAACGACAACGACGACGGACAGACGGCGTGTCGTTTACCCGAGTCCATGAAACGTGATCAATAAAGAGGGTCGAAATTTTCAACGATTACAAAACTCACCCTATACTGGGTAAATAAATATGTGGTTCATAGGCGTCAAATCACTTAGCTCCGGTTTTATTGAGTTCCTGGTTGGCCCTGAAGGTTGTTGTTTGGAGCCGGAAGGAGAGACGTATAGTGCAGGGCGGACTGACCCGGGTGGTGGGAAGGTTTCTGCCAGGGAATGGTGAGAGAATTTTGGCACCCTTGGAGGCCCTGAAAAGAGCCCTTTCGCTTGACTTCTCATTCCCTATCTATAATCACTAATTCAGTTACTTAAACAAATTGTTAGTAACAAAGCTGCCATCTTGTCAATTCAATCCAGACTCCATTTCGATATATTTACCACGTGATTTAGGCTTTCCTATTTCGGTACGTGCTTTTATCTAGTCAACGGATTAAACATTTGCTAATCCATTATCTTGTATCCAACCTCCATCATTTTAGAGTAGTTCAAATCTCATATTTATGGGGGGCTCATAAATTTGACAGCCGATACATTTTACTGCTCCCAACTTAACTGGAAAGCCTTTTTAAACATTGTAAAATTATCTAGATCCGGTTTAATCGATTCGTCTAAAACAAGATTTGGTTTTATTTATAAGTTTTAGAAATTTAAATGGAGTATATTTTGTTAGAACGAAACAGAAATATGCAAGTGAAAAGAAATGGATTGAATTAGGTGATTATGATTTACTCGACAATTAATTGAAAAATGCACACTGGCAATATTAGTTAAATAGTTTGACCTTCATAATAATCAATAAAGGTGTTCATGTGTAGTTTGAAACATTTAATTGATTTTGTTCTTATAACAATTAAAACAGCTGATTTTATTTAGTACTTAACCAATATACAAAGTTAAGTATAAGTTAAACTCAAGTTAAAGTTAAGTTAGGTTAGGTTAGGTTTGGTCATCGAAAACAAATATGACCTCCTTTTTTTGACTAATATCTTTTTTATCAGAAATCCGAAAATATGATTTTCAACGTGCATGTACGTTGTTTTTGTCGTTGTCAGTACGTAAGCAAAATAGTGGCCGCAAAAAAAAAAAAAAAAAAAAAAAAAAAAAAATACAGGAACGTAAAATTTGGCGAAGGAGACTATAGTTGTACAGCCTATAGATTTATAATTAAATCGAAGTTATAAATCTCCCTAAATTTAGATAAAAACTTGCAAATTTTAATGGTAACAATCTTCGATGACAAAAATTGAAGTTATTTTCAAAACAAAAATGTAATTTTGAACTCTACTTCCCAAGAAAATGTCATATTCGTATAGTTAGGAGGTCTCCCCAGGACCATGACAATGTCAAAAGCGAAGCGAGTTTAATATATACACATTTACTAAGTACACATTTTTTATAATGAGGTACAGAAAACCTGTGTAATAACTGTTTACTCTACTGTGTTAGATCCCAATACGATTTATTATTTCCTACAATCTCCAAGAAACCTAGTTTTGAGTATTACATTTAGTGCATCCGCTTGTACTGTATTGTATGATAGGGCTGGGTTGATAAAAAAAAACTTATTTTCAACAATCTCAAAATGCAGACTGCCAATATTAGACCTTTCTTTTAATCTAATAAAGGGTTTAGTAATAATAATGAGAAATAACAGCTGGTTTTCTTTATTTATTTCGTAATTATAGTTGTCTAAATTCTAGTAATTTAATCCAAGTTTTGTGATGGTTTTAAAATAACTGGAAATTTAATCTTTCAGCAACGAAACTTGACGCTGAAGTAATTCTGGAGTTTGAGGATGTTGAAATTGTTTGTAAGTGAGACCATTAACAAAATTCATGACGATTCTGTATAAAACTGAAATAAATGTGATTAAAACCGATAAAAATGGGTCTTCTTAACTTTTGTGGATTTAAAAAAAAGCGTATAATTCCAATGGATAGAGAAACACTTTTCAATATACAGTACTGGACAAATTTGTGTCGATAGCATGTCGCTGCCCTTCATAGAGGAAACCAAGTCTCAGTTAAATTCATGGAGAAAATATTCAATTGTTTCGAAATTAAAACTGGAGTCAGGTAAGAACACTGACTACCGCCAATTCTTTTTAACTGCGCGTTAGATAAATTATTAAGATAATGGAGAAGAATTATGAAGCAAAAAGTTGAAACAAATAACATCAAAGTGGAGGGTAAAATGAAGAATCGAATAGATTTCGGTTGCTTAGCTTACGGTGATTATCTCGCCCTCTTCCCAAAAAACAAACAGTCATGAATCACACAAATAGAAAGACTAAAAGAAGTAGCAAGAAAAACTGGACTACAGATATCTTTCGAAAGAAACAGAATTCATGAGCTTCTCTGTCTACCAGACTATGAATTGTCCACCGATCCTACCATTAGGAGTTACCATTATTTACTCTCTAAAGACCCACATTTAAGTTTGATAATAATTGACAGCTAAACCCGGTTTGTGGCAATTTTTTGTAATGAGTGGTTGCTTCTCCAAACCCACTCATAATGAGTGTGGGTGTTGCGTATTATAGGACCCCAGCTGGATCTAAACTTTTCTTAAGTAGTCTTGGATTAGATACCTCTCTTTCATATTTCCTACCAGGTCTCTCTTAACTAACTCTTATTTCTTCCGCATCTAATGCTATTAGAGTATTCAAAGGCTAATGGTCTTTATTTTTATGTTTTTTTTTTTTAAAGTCAATGACGACCGAAAAGTTTTTGAATTGAAAACTTTCTATTGGTCGTTGGGTACTTTTCTAGCTGGATGTTTTAATGAAATCTCTTGTCACGCACATCTTACGTCATCGTACATCACTCGAATCAAGTTTATATATAGACGATAACAGACAGCATGGAGAGGTAATGAGCGATGATTCAGTATATACACAGAAGTATATACAATATAGGTATATGTATAAGCGCGCGCAGCCGGGTTATATATATGCTCTCGCATAAATATTGCACAAACTTTCTTATATACCCATACATATTAAAACTTCAAATCTATGAAAAATATTGCTCTAACTTTCTTAGATTCCCATACATAGTCAAACTAATAATAATGCAAAAACAACAAGAAAAAATCTACAAACCCACGTTTTGCAATTTTTGGAAAAATTATAATAATATAATTGGTCAAGAATAACATAATTTTAATGAGACATGAAAAATGACGTAAAGATAATTTTTATAGATTAATTAAAATGTCCCTCGTTAACATGATTGTATTAGAATTGCTGAAAGGAATATTTCATCTCCCCACCTTAGGATTATTCTTATTTTAGAATCTTCACAATACCTCAAGGTGGGAGTCAATACCTCATTTTCAAGGTCTTGGTTAGACGAAGCAAATTTAATCTAAATTAAATTCCACCATCCAAAATAAAATAACGCCCTAAACGTGATTGTATTAAGATGGTTAAACATCATTTCTTCTTAAATTTCCAAGTAAATATATTATATTTATAATTTTTTTAATAATTGCTATTATTTCACTTCAAGCCATGTGTCTCTATGTAATTGTACATTCGCTGCTCAAATCAGTCCCTATAGTTTGTGTATATTTGTAGTGTTTTTTCTTCAGCATTATTTTTCAATTCTGTTTTCTAAATCTTCTGATGTTGGTGTTGTAATGTAGACAGTTATTTTAAATAACCACATAAGACGACTCTATTGGACTGAGATCAAGAGACCAAGCAGACCATTCAGTTTCAGGCCGTCATTTTGGATTGGATGGTATAAGAATATATATTTCTTTAACCTCATTTCTTTTGTTTCGCCAAAACCTTTAACTTGAAATATTACATGATCATGCATTCTATTTAAAACTATTGGATCATCCCAATATTTCAGTTTTTGTTCGATATAGAAGAGATAACTAGTGAAATTAATTTTAGTTAAAAAAAGAGGAAAGAAGTACAAACGAAAAAGTTTCATTAATCAAAAGTGGGGATAGGGTTGTAACTAATCCATAGCATACTTATGTAGCTTTGTGTTGAAGTTTCGTTACAGACGAAAACTTGTAAATTTTTTTTATACATGTTAATTTGGGAAAGGTACAAAAGAAAAATCTTCCAATAATGAATAGTAGACATAAAATATTTAAGTAATTTTCCGTTTTAATTTCGACAGAAAGACGAAAATATGAATTTTTTTTTTTTTTTTTTTTTTAATGTTAACTTGGGAAAAGGGGAAAGGGCAATAAACTGAAAAGTTACTTTAGTGAAAATAGGGTTGTAACTTTTCCATAACATACTAGATTAGTTTCTATTTTTGATATAAAAACAAAACCTTCTAAAATCGTAGAGAGTAGAAATAGTAGGGAGTGCAAATTCTACGGAGGTTAAAATTCCTGCTACACCAAGGTACAAAAATATTTTTCAGAGTTTTTCTCAACCTTGTCGTCTACAAATTCGAAGCTCTCCATCTGATGCCACTAAAATAAACTTTTACACAATTTGTAAATTCAGTAAACCTGTATAAGTGTAAGTAATATGATTGTTTTAAAACCACGTTCTATTAGTGATTGTTCTGAGACACTTCTAAATTAACAAATGAATTTATTGATTCGCGTACAAGCTTCATTTTTCAAAAATCATGGAACCGCCTACGAATATTTCTTCAAAATGATTTGTCCAGATTTTTGTGAGAAATTCTCAAACGTAATTTTTGAGCGACATTATCCAGGAAACTATCCGGACAAATTCCCCTATTAGTAGCATAATATATCTTGTATCAAATAGAGCAAGTTATTATATATCTATAAAGCTTGGCTGATTTAATATCTCTTGTTAATATTAAGTTATAAAAACATTATTAGTGGCACAGACTCTTCTGGGGGTAGAGTGAGGCGAGAAACAGGCAACTCCAGATGAAGGGGACTACCCCCAACAAAATGGCGGCCGCGGCGGCACATAAAAGCATTTAACAGATGGGCATCCCCTAAAAGAAGCGAGACTAATTTTAACCTAACCTAACATGATCAAATGAAGCCCTCGTATTGGTCACTTTTCAAGTTACCAGTATAATCACACTGAACTTGTCTCTTACTATTGAACTATGATGAACCACTTTACATGTGGTCCAACCATCGCAGAATCTGTCAGATCCTTTAAACAGTAAATCTACAACAAATCAAATTTATTTTCAAAACTTATTAAAGAGTTCTGGAGTTAGTTTAATATTCTTTATTACAAGGAGACTAAAATATATACAGCTCGCTTACATCCCCCGCCACGACCTAAACTGTCCGTGGGGAGACCGATCTTTCATAAAACCGTGTCACTTATAAACTGGATCAGTGGTGTGTCAAGTAGTGACATCTCGTATTCACTCTTTACATTAGTTTCAATGTAAGTAATTTATCAAAGAAAGTATTAAATGTGAAATTGTGAAGTTATTTACAATGTGATTGAGATTATGAAAGATTAGGAGGTTGTAGACTATGTTAGACTTGTAGAACGTATACTGGAAAAAGTTGCCTTGGGAGTTTCTATGAATATTTAAAAAAATAAAATAAATAAACATTTTAACGGTCAGTCCGAGAAAGCGAAAGATAAATAAATCACCTAAATCACAAAATAAACATGCAAAAACTGACAGAATTATTTTAAGAGCGTCTATAAGGAAAATCTCTATTTTATTTGGTTAAAAAATATATCCAATTATCCAAAACATAAAAATACTATGTACTAATTATAATGTATAATGTTTTATTATAATTGCTTAGAGATATGTATTAGTATTAATTTAATATCACTTTTAAACTTTTATGAATATCATTATCTGTATTTGTAAAAGAATTACACAAAGAAAGGAATTTTTCGACTCTTGAATATGACTTTTCTAATGCTGATGATGCTTATAAATACACAACCCAGTGTATTTGATTAATAATTTATATCTGGGTTAACATTCAAATATTAATTAGTATTAAGTTAAGAAAAGGGCTTTAAATTATTGTAACTTAGAGATATGGATTTAATGTAAATATGAATAAGATTTAGAAAAAAAAAAATTTAAATTCAGCTAAAACAAAAATGTGATGTTTCTCATATTTTCGGCTATACCTGTGTGTCTTTTGAATTATTTTATATTTTTTTAAATTCGTAATTATTCTTTTTTGAAATCACTGTTTACATTTAGAGAAATGTATTATCTCTTAGATTAAACCGTAGATGATAACAATGTATTTTTCGTCATACTGCTTTAAAAACAGCTGTTTTCAATATATATTCATTGAGATGCTAAAGTTGTTCCTTTTTAGTCCTAGGTACTAAAAAAAATCAGCTGAGATCGAGCTGTTACTTTAACTTTATATTTTTTATCCGTTAAAAAAAATTAAAATTCTATATGAGAACACTATATAAAGTATTTCCAGTTCCTGTCGTAATTATGTGGCAGTTATAGTGCTTACGTACAGACGACAACGAGGCAGAATTGTGTAAAACGTTTTTTGTTACCTGAGGCCATGAAAAGTGAAAATCGGTAAAAAAAATAATAGAGGTCGAAATATTTTGCGAGTACTAAATTACGCTATATACTTCGTACAAATAAAATTTAAAAAATATATAGGTTATATCAAATTACGAATGTTAATGCCCAAAGAACATCTTATCTACATTTTTAGATTTTAATATCAAGTTGTATAAATTTAAGGAAACATTTAAATCAAAGTAAAACGTTCAAATCACAAACATACATTTAAAGTAAATGAACGTTAGAGGAAATATAAATATTAGACCAATGTGAGAGTTTGAAAAAGAAAACTACAATTAAGGATTAACCGGTTCAAGCGAAAAGAGAAATTAATCTTAACTGATGTCATTAAAAACTAGATTTAAAACTTATAAGTGCTTAAACATAGAGAGATATTGTAAGCAAAACAAGCGTAGGCTATATTTAAATACACAAATTAGTTTCAAACATTGTTTATATTTATATTTTATAAATGTTGATAAGAGGCTTAAATCATTTTTTTAATACCATCCAAAAATTCACAAAAAGTTAGTAGGAGAACCATTCTATATCTATCTTTCTTCCATATAAAATATATGGGGGAGGGGATTGAAATAAAAAAGTGACATTTTTTTTATTGTTACCAATTGCTTAATTCGTTACTACTAATACTCAAACAAATATTTGAGACTAGCAGCCTCATCGGTTATTTTATTGTTTTATTAACTACTCACAGAGGCTCACATATATGACAACTCCTAGGTATCATAGGACGATGATGACCGAACGATTTTTAGTTTTAAAACAACAATGTAACTTCCAGTTCAACAATGACACAATTTTAATTGTTTCTATGTTGCCTAGAAACAGTTTAATAGATATATAAATATTGATAAAGTTTATTCGGACATTATTCATATAAAAGTTAGAGAGAGTATGACACAACCCAGGCTATCAAGTAATAAACTTTGAATATGACAAATATTAATTTATTGATTTTAACGATTTAACATTATTTTACCCAGCTAGTATTATTGATTAAATAATTATTTCAAGTGAAAAATATACTGTCATAACTCAAAAATTGCAGTAAAAACGTACACCGTATTTCAAGTGAGAAGCGTACACCCTATGCTGGGAAGCGATCAAGGATAGCTCAGTTGGTAGAGCGTTGGCGTGTAAAGTCAAAGGTCCTGAGTTCAATTCTCAGTCAAGGTCGTATATTGTTCACTTGAAATAATTATTTAACGAAAAATATGATAAAAATTAACACATGTAAGTAGAAGTTGTGTTGGAAACTAAAGTAATGATCAAAGATACAAACCCAGAGGTAGAAATTAACCTCAGCCATCAAAATAACTAAGACTATATAACACAAGGGATGAAAAACGCAAATTAAACAGATAATAAACACTGGTCAACTAAATAAACAGGGTTACACGTCAACGGAGTTGTTATCTTATTAAGATGAACAATTTTTTTCTCCTCTCAAAAGTTTAACGCTTGCCCTTGCGATCACTTCTTGTGAAGATTTAACCGAAAAACTTCATCCTTATTTTAAAGTAAAAGGGTATTTATTTTCAATAAGAGTATAGTTTAGTATTGTCTTGTTAGTTTAGATTCAGCTTTAGTAGGTAAACAGAAATAAAAGTAAAAACAATTAAATTCCATTATATAAAACCCATAAGAACTTTTTTTTACACCACGTTAAAGCTAGTTGGAGATAATCTAGAATAGAATTTAGATTTTCCGCACTACCTCCCAATATATTGGCATTGTACGGTATTTCAGAACTTGGCACCTAAATTAAAGTATTTTGACGAATTTGCTAGCGATGGGTAAAAAAAACGATATCGACATTTTTGGAGATAATATACTTGTCGAGGTCCCGTTAGTCAAAAAAAGTGGTTTTTGGAATTTTGTCTAACGAATGTACATTGCGCTACAATACAAGCGTATCGACCGATTTAATAAAATTTGTCATATGGGTATGTTTTGGTTAGATCGCTGGAACTTCCAAAGACTAATGGTAAGAATCTGTTTAAGTAATAATATGTACTAATGTTTATTATACCCTTAAATGTTTTTTCAACAAGGCGGATCAAACATTTAAGAAATTGAATTCCTTTAAACTGATGATCGACGGTACTTGATAGAATTCCATGTTATATAATTAAAACACCCACAAATTCTTTTGTTAAATCTAGCCGATCATGGTTTCGCCAGTTACGGCATTGACGAGGCTCATTATTCAAAGTTATAGAAAATTTTATTTGCATCTACATTCTTAGAAACATTTTTCCATACATAATCCGGTCATTAGATAATAATAAAGGAACAGCAACTTTGCAGAATTTTATTTTCAGTCCTGCCATGGACGGATTATAAATGTTAATACATGTTCAAAAATAAATAAATAGATAATTCGACTACCTTACATACTAAAGAGTAGTGTTTGTAAGACCTAAATGTTTTCTTAAGTCAAGAAATTCTGGATAAAATGTTTCAAATAGACGTCATTTTTAAAGGAGTTTGTATAAAAAAATAGAACGTTTTCTCAGCACTTTAATAAACAAGTTGATGGGGGCAATTATGGTACTTACTCAGCCCCAACATAAATGTAATAGAAACAGACCCTTAAATGCAATCCTCAAAAGTTGGTTTCTTGTTCCATGTAGGAAATAGTGTATTTGGTAGAGTAAAGATGTAAGTTAGCGGATATGGAAGAAGTCTTCACTCGCTACGCTCGTGTCGGTGACTCTACCCTGCCGGTTCTCGTAACTATGCAAATATCACATTTACTTTTTAAGTAAGGGTTCGAAATTGTATTTTTCACAATGACTTCGCCATTTGTTATCGTAGAAAAGTATGTTTGGTACCAATAAGTGCAGAATTAAAACTTTGTACATTTAGTGTGTTATAACACACGAGATATGAACAAAAAACTTTTTAAATGACCTCCATTTTGATATTTTCATTTCGATTTTTCTGGATTACAATAGTGTTTTATGTGAGAACGCTAAAGTCCCCTACACCAAATATCACACTCCTATCTTAATTTCTGTAACTCTTATTGTACAGATGACAACAATGATGGACGGACGTCATAGCGAAAATAACTTTTTCAGTTTCCTGAGGCCATGAAACGTAAAAATTAGTGAAAAACGCAGGTCATTTTTCAATTAACAAACCTACCCTATACTTTGTATACTGGGAAAGTAAAAAATATATAGGCCGAAGTCAGTAAAAAATCTGAGTTTATTCGACGATTACGAAACTTACCCTCTACATCGTAATTAATGTTATATAAACGTGTACAAAATTTGAAATCGATATTTAAATCTGTTACAGAATTATAATTGACAAGCTCTACCAATCAAAACTTCAGGAATAATTGGCTAAATAAAAAATGAACCTTGACAACAGAACTGTCATTAAAAGTTTGAGTCTCAATAAATACGATTTTTAATGGCTCAAAGCAAGTTCAGCCCCATATATAAATATTTTTTCAAAGTTACGTCCATGGTACATTTTCACTAACAGAACTGACATTTTTGGTGACAATTAGTTTTGTTTCTTTTTTATTTTGTTTTAGGGACGGGTGGGCGAGAAAATTTGTGTAATGTCTTGCAACGTATATATATATATATATATATATATATATATATATATATATAATATAAAAAGTACGTCATGTGTCCATTTTAAGTATTTAGTACTTAAAAGGTTGCAAAGATAGCCCCCCCACACACACACAAACTAAAACACGGCATGTAAATGATGGAAAATGTCCGAATAAATTATACCAATAATACCCAAAAAAAAGTTGTTTTTATGTTTCTGTACATACTTATGACTCTGAAAGATTGTACTTCATTTATATCTCTCCGCAGCGTGTCACACTCAACACTTCAGTGGCATAATGACAAGACATAACTCAAAACAAAGTCTCGGCGACAGACAGACACAAAGCGATGTAATGTCTCCCTAGACAGTGCTTTGTGAGTTTTTGTTTAACAATTCAAAACACGATTTAGTCGTTCTCTACATCGAATTACTTTGCCTACATCCCTTCTACCATTATGTTGTTTCGTATACAATATCCACAAATATGTCGATTTGTTTGCGAAAAATCCTTTGAATTACAATGCCTCAATGCCTACATCCTGTCTATCACTGTGGTCTTTCGTAAACAATATCCACGAATATGTCGATTTGTTTGCGAAAATCCTTTGAATTACAATGCGTCAATGCCTACATCCTGTCTATCACTATGGTCTTACGTAAACAATATCCACAAATATATCGATTTGTTTGCGAAATTCCTTTGAATTACAATGCCTCAATGCCTACATCCTGTCTATCACTATGGTCTTACGTAAACAATATCCACAAATATGTCGATTTGTTTGCGAAAATCCTTTGAATTACAATGCCTCAATGCCTACATCCTGTCAATCACTATGGTCTTACGTAAACAATATCCACAAATATGTCGATTTGTTTGCGAAAATCCTTTGAATTACAATGCCTCAATGCCTACATCCTGTCTATCACTATGGTCTTACGTAAACAATATCCACAAATATGTCGATTTGTTTGCGAAAATCCTTTGAATTACAATGCCTCAATGCCTACATCCTGTCTATCACTATGGTCTTACGTAAACAATATCCACAAATATGTCGATTTGTTTGCGAAAATCCTTTGAATTACAATGCCTCAATGCCTACATCCTGTCTATCACTATGGTCTTACGTAAGCAATATCCACAAATATGTCGATTTGTTTGCGAAAATCCTTTGAATTACAATGCCTCAATGCCTACATCCTGTCAATCACTATGGTCTTACGTAAACAATATCCACAAATATGTCGATTTGTTTGCGAAAATCCTTTGAATTACAATGCCTCAATGCCTACATCCTGTCTATCACTATGGTCTTACGTAAACAATATCCACAAATATGTCGATTTGTTTGCGAAAATCCTTTGAATTACAATGCCTCAATGCCTACATCCTGTCTATCACTATGGTCTTACGTAAACAATATCCACAAATATGTCGATTTGTTTGCGAAAATCCTTTGAATTACAATGCCTCAATGCCTACATCCTGTCTATCACTATGGTCTTACGTAAACAATATCCACAAATATGTCGATTTGTTTGCGAAAATCCTTTGAATTACAATGCCTCAATGCCTACATCCTGTCAATCACTATGGTCTTACGTAAACAATATCCACAAATATGTCGATTTGTTTGCGAAAATCCTTTGAATTACAATGCCTCAATGCCTACATCCTGTCTATCACTATGGTCTTACGTAAACAATATCCACAAATATGTCGATTTGTTTGCGAAAAATCCTTTGAATTACAATGCCTCAATGCCTACATCCTGTCTATCACTATGGTCTTACGTAAACAATATCCACAAATATGTCGATTTGTTTGCGAAAATCCTTTGAATTACAATGCCTCAATGCCTACATCCTGTCAATCACTATGGTCTTACGTAAACAATATCCACAAATATGTCGATTTGTTTGCGAAAATCCTTTGAATTACAATGCCTCAATGCCTACATCCTGTCTATCACTATGGTCTTACGTAAACAATATCCACAAATATGTCGATTTGTTTGCGAAAATCCTTTGAATTACAATGCCTCAATGCCTACATCCTGTCTATCACTATGGTCTTACGTAAACAATATCCACAAATATGTCGATTTGTTTGCGAAAATCCTTTGAATTACAATGCCTCAATGCCTACATCCTGTCAATCACTATGGTCTTATGTAAACAATATCCACAAATATGTCGATTTGTTTGCGAAAAATCCTTTGAATTATAATGCCTCAATGCCTACATCCTGTCTATCACTATGGTCTTACGTAAACAATATCCACAAATATGTCGATTTGTTTGCGAAAATCCTTTGAATTACAATGCCTCAATGCCTACATCCTGTCAATCACTATGGTCTTACGTAAACAATATCCACAAATATGTCGATTTGTTTGCGAAAATCCTTTGAATTACAATGCCTCAATGCCTACATCCTGTCAATCACTATGGTCTTACGTAAACAATATCCACAAATATGTCGATTTGTTTGCGAAAATCCTTTGAATTACAATGCCTCAATGCCTACATCCTGTCAATCACTATGGTCTTGCGTAAACAATATCCACAAATACGTTGATTTTTTTTGTGACATTTCTTTAATTCACATTACATCGCTCTTACAATTTGTTGTTTCGTATAAAAAACCACAAATATTTTGAATTGTTTACAAAATTGCATTTATTTAATTTCTACCACTATGGATGATATTTCTTATACAATATCCACAGACGTGTCAGTTTGTGTGCAATATTCCTTTGAATTACTTTCCCTACAACAGGTCTACTATGGTAATTCGTATAGAATATCCACAAATATGTCGATTTGTTGGCGAAATTACTTTGACATATCCATCTACGCAACGGTCTTTTGAATACAATATCCAAAAATAAATAGATTTGTTTGTTTACATCGCTCCTACGATTTATGGTTTCGTATGAAATATCCACAAATATTTGTTTTGTTTACAAAATTTCATTGAATTACTTTGCCTAAATCCTTTTCCTACTATGGTCTTCCGTATATAATATCCACAAATATTTGTTTTGTTTACAAAATTTCATTTAATTACTTTGCCACATCCATCTACCACAATGGTCTTCCGGATGTAATATCCAATAGATTTGTTTGCTTACATCCTTTCTACGATTTATTGTTTCGTATAACATATCCACAAATATTTGTTTTGTTTACAAAATTTCATTGAATTACTTTGCCTAAATCCTTTTCCTACTATGGTCTTCCGTATATAATATCCACAAATATTTTGATTTGTTTATATAATTTTATTTAATTACTTTGCCACATCCATCTACCACAATGGTCTTCCGGATGTAATATCCAATAGATTTGTTTGCTTACATCCCTTCTACGATTTATTGTTTCGTATAACATATCCACAAATATTTGTTTTGTTTACAAAATTTCATTGAATTACTTTGCCTAAATCCTTTCTACTACTATGATCTTCTGTATATAATATCCCCAATTATGTCGATTTGTTTGCAAAATGCCTTTAAATTACTTTACCACATCCGTCAACCACTCTTTCGGATACTTAATCTCCGAGATTAAGATTAAATGAAGCAAAATCAAGCCATGTAATTTTACCAACAGAAAGATAAACCCAACACAGGTTATAATAAATGGACACTCAATAGCCCCTGGAAATACAGCCAAGTACCTAGGAATGACACTTGATGCAAAGATTCATTGGAAGGAGCATGTTAAGAAGAAAATTACAGAGCTGAATATTAAATTCAGGAAAATGAATTGGTTGCTTGGTAGGAGATCAACATTAGATCTAAACAATAAACTTCTAGTATATAGGCAAATATTAAAACCAATTTGGACTTATGGGATACAGCTATGGGGCTGTACCAAGAAAACAAATGTTAAAGGTATTCAAACATTCCAAAATAAGGCTCTGAGGAGTATGGTTAACGCGCCATGGTTCGTGCGAAATGATGATCTCCATCGTGATCTCGGGATGAGTACTGTCTTAGAAGAAATTAAGAGATATGCAATCATGCATAAGAATAGACTGCAAAAACACGAGAACCCTGAAATGCTCCGTGTAATTAACAACACAGAAGATGTGAGGCGCCTGAAACGAACTAAACCTCTGGATTTGGTGAACGAGATTGTGTAAATAAGTAACCGCATGAACTTTGTGTGTAAAATATAGGACTCCATCAGTGGATGGTGTTCCAAACACTGCTTTCTTTAATATGAAATGTTAATTACTTGATAAGGCAAACTTAGTTGTAGTTATTAATAAATAAATTTTTAAAAAATTTTACCTCGCATAGTAAAATCGTTCTCCGCTTTTGGCGTGTAAAGCATTGTTCATACGACAGACAGGCATCTCAGAAACCTCAAATCTAATAAAACATCAAAATCGTCTATTTTTGTCCATCGCATAAATTTCTCTATACTAAGTAGAAAGTAAAATAAACATATAATGAAGTTTATGATACATATGATACGAGTTTAGAAAGTGTAAGATTAACGCGGTTAAATATGTTTTGTGTTTATGTACGAACCTATTCTTAGTAATTATGACAAGTAACCTTGACTACTAACTGTTATCCAATCATTTAATTTCTTCACTATCTTGTAATTCGCACTTTATAATATCCTCTAGCTTTCTGGTGTTCGTCTCTTGTTTCTCCTAGGGATTAACATAGTCTGGGATTAACGCGGATAATCTTCTCTTTATCTTAAACAGATTATGTTGATCCCACTTAACTTGGATAAAACCGAGCTGTGCAATCCATCGTCTTAAGTGTTTAGGACGGACGTAAGCAGCTTGAAAACACCGTTACATGGAATTTGTTTAGCTCGAGTGAATGCAATATTTATGTTAAACAAATGTGAAAACAGATCGTACTTAAACTTAGATAAACAAAATATTTGTGGGAACCATCATGGTACTTATTCAGCCCAATTATACAATGTAATATGAGCAGATCCTCTAAATGTAATGATGTCTTTTAGGCCTTGTAGGAAATATGAAATTGAATTGGTATATCAAGAGGTTTTATCAATTAAGGTGAGTTTGTTTATAGTAGTTGTTAAACAGTTTCTGAGCCTCATAAAATGAACTACTTTCTTGATTTCTGTTGCGCTCCGCTCGCTTCTCGCGTTAGTAATTCGCCCTTGGAGGGCCCGAGGTTGTGGATATTCGTTGACGACTCTGTGGGGTTTAAAATTACATTTCTAACCATATCTTTAACGTTTATTATCTTAGAGAGGTGTAGTTGGTATCATTACATGCAGAATTGAAACCTGCAAATTTTTATCTAATTTAGTTATAAGTTGACTAATACTCGAGATAAGAACAAAAAACTGTTTAAAATTGCTCCCATTTTAACATTTTCAATTAGAATTTTTAACATGAGTCATTATAGTCCCCCTATACCAAATGACATGTTCCAGTTCAATGTTTGTGGCCGATATCTACAGACCCCGACAACGGACAAAACGCCATGTCCAAAATATCTTTTCAGCGTCTCAAGGTAGTTTCACTTAAAGATCGGTCAAAAAACGGAGGTCATATTTTTTTACGATTGCGAAATTTATTATCTACTAGTCCTATTTATCTTGCACCGGTTAAATAATTCAGTCTTGTATTAACATTAAAATAAATTATGCTAAAAATTTGCACAAATGTTTTTGTCAACAGTTGTTGACAAAGTGGCATTTTGTTCATTTAAATTAGTTTGCAAAACAGCTGATTTCTCAACAGTTTTACTTTGCCCACTACTTTGCACATTACTTTGCTCACTCCGAATGGCAACCGAACAAAACGAAATTTAGGTTAACTTTATTTGAATTGATTTATAATATACAGGAAATGTCCCGTATGTATGTTAGATTAATTCTTACATGTAAAATAACATAAATAAACAACAAAACAAAGTTTTAAAGTTGAAAAAGGAAGTAATTATTCATAAAGATGATTGACAGTGTATGTACACGGAGAGTATTTTTCGTTTGCCGAGTTTTGAAGTTGGCAATCCCGTTTCCTCAAAAATACACCTAAGTTATTTGTAATATTCATAAATAACCTCAGTTTTGACGTGAGGTTGAACACTATTGTATTAAATTAATGTTTTATTAAATTGTGTTACTGCTGAAGTATGTTTGTTATTTGTCACAAAATAACAACTGTAGACAAAGTATAATGTGCAATTCGTGAGCAAAGTGTCTTTTTTTAACTCGATAAAATTGACGCACTCGGCAAGCCTCGTGTGTCAACATTTTTCTCTCGTTTAAAAAAGTGCCACTTTGCTCACTAGTTGCACAAATAACTATTGCTCACCCATCCCCAAAGCCAATGAATTGGCTATAGTTAAGTAGTGGTCAGTCAAAAAAAAAAAAAAGAACCATGGATGCAGTTTTAAAAGATATCTATGTTTTTTAATAAGGCCTAGTCTAAACTTGCTTTGCTTGTCCCATAAACGCGTCCTATTTGTTTCAGTTTCAATAACCCAAGGCAATGTAGCCTATTTTTTACAATTAATCCTGAATAGTAATATTGCTTTCACACGGGTTGGGTGAATAAATTTCACTTTTCACTCAAATTTACATGAAATCGATAAAGCCTATTTTGAGAAATTACTTATTTTGTAACGCCTCCATAAACGTCGACTTTTTGTTTTGTTTTTTTTCTTTCACGAACCGACATTTTGGGGAGAGATTCTAATAATACCTTTTGATTTACGTCTTAGTAGAGACTGCATTGAAATAACTCAACTAAAATCGTTCGACGTATTGGTGTCTGAAACCTATTTAAAAAAAAGTTAGTATTTCCTTCTCTTTTTTTAATTCTCCGTTTTCAAGATATCCTGTTTTTTAATCTTCTTATGATGACAGAGACACTTCTCGAAGATACTATATTTGTTTTGTTGTTATCCTTGATCTAATTTTTATATTTAATTACATTCTTACGTTTTAAACATTCCCCGTGACTATAAAAGATTAAATGAATGGACGGACAATTTGAATGATAGTGAATTTGAAATACCTATATTGATTTTTGGTTATTAATTTATTATTTACAATTTCCTCTTTTCTTTTTATAGATACAGATGATGTTATTGTTATTGGGAGGCTGGGTGGTGTTAGGAATTAGGGTTTTATTTAGAATTTAGTTAAATAAAAACAATAAAATGTTGCATTAATGTCAAAATGGAGACCAACTGTTGCGAAAGACACAAGTGTAACAATAATTATAATGAAATACTTACCTTGCAAAGGTGTCAACGTTATAAACAAGAGGAAGCTATACATAAGCTCTTGGACAAAAGGAGACTATGTCATTGAATCACAGGAGGAATCGCTGTTCGAGAGGAGTGTTTGGAAAATAGTCATACTTGGCGAATTAGAGAGAAGAGAGAGAGAGAGAGAGAGAGAGAGAGAGAGAGAGAGAGAGAGAGAGAGAGAGAGAGAGAGAGAGAGAGAGAGAGAGAGAGAGAGAGAGAGAGAGAGAGAGAGAGAGAGAGAGAGCAACGTTAAAAGAACTTTGCAAGAAAGGTGAGCAAATCATTGTGTGTATTGGAAGACTTGTAATTGTTTAATACGAAAAGTAGAGTCATAACAGTTGGAATCATTCTGGATTTATAATTCATATTGTAGTTGACTGTACACAATTTAAAGATTAGGACAAATAAGATCATATTGTGACGATATATGTATATATTGTGATTGTTTGAAAAATTAAATAGAAAGATAATTAACTTCATCACTGAACCACTGTTTAGCTAAAGAACCCAGGTCTAGAAAGGGCTATCCCTAACAATGGTGACTGATCTTATTTCTGAAATCAAATTATGTAAATATATTTTGTAACGTTATATATATATATAACTAATAATCCATGTCTATATTTAAATTTACAATAAAGTGAAATTTAAATTTCTCCAATTCAAAAAAATATTATTTCCCGAGGAAATCGAATATGAAGCATGACAGTCATGGAACGTAATTAATATTTAATTACGTGGTATTATCATAAGTTATGGCGATAGGAACGTATGGCAAGTAAAGACTGAATTAAATATAAGGAACTAAGACTTGAGAGTAGTTTATAAAGATAGATACTTACAGTAATTTGAAACTTGAAATATTATCTGCCACCGGAGACATCTCAGGAGTAGTGTATTCATCTTCAATTCAAGACCTCAGACAACGTATTGAGAGTATTCGGAAAGAGGGTGGAAATCTATGAGGAGGTTCATGTGTGCTAAACAGGGACTGTAACTTTAAACAATTCCTTTAGTTTGTTTATAAATTTAATAACACTGCTATAGTTTGTGTATTAATAGACAACTAACAAAAATTATGTTTTTAGCTTTTTAGGCGATAACTCGGTTATGCTTTGAGTTACGAAAAAAAAAATTAATAAACTGTTTTTTGAATTTTTAAATTGAATTTATAAATTTAAACCGTTTAATTTTATACGGGTTTGAAATTTATAATTTGAGCCCTGATGTGACATTTTTATGTTTATTTACAAACAGTGAATTTCATTATCGTTAAAATTGAATCAGCTGATATTGTGATTTGTAGGGAGATGATAGAGAGATTAATTTTAGCTGTTTTTAGTTAAGTTCGAATAAAGAATTAAACGAGCAATAATTTACTTTATTCTAATTAAAGGTGTAACAATAACAATTTGGCGACAAAGAAAACAAGTAATACTGCCTATTACTGGTGCCACAAATATGTTAGCAACAAACGGTTCTGCAGAAAGAACAATTCAGACAACTAAACAAAATTTAAATGTATGTCATCAGAGCAGGGCGTGCTCAACGATAAACTGTCCTTCTTACACCTTCAGAAAGGCAGTTGGGACGAAAACTGCGAGCAAAGTTGAACCTTATCAACATCCAATGAGAACAACTACAAGCAAAACAACATTTACAAAATACTACGGAATAAGTGATAGAGTTCAGTCCCATAATTTATGGCTCTCAACTTTGGAAAATCAGAACTATAGCTAAGAGACTGGAAATCGTATATTATAAAGTGGAACTGGATCATGGATTTGCTACAGTAGATTTGAAAAAAAAGACTAGAAAACAAAATGTCTGTTAATCTGTGAATATGTATCATTTTTTACAAAATATCCATCAGGAGTGTTTCCCTTATTGCGTTCAAAACTAACTCATAGTGTCCTCCGAATATTTTGATGAAATTTTGAGGAAATGTAAAAACAGTTTACCGATTACTACCACATTTTAATAAAATATGAAGGTTATTTAATATTATCATCTTAAAGAAATATAGATGTAAATTAATGTTAACTTTTTTTTATTATTCGAGATCTATTTTTCTTCTCCCGTCTTGTGTTTAAATTTTCAAAAAAACAACTTATTTGAATAAATGAAAACTGAAAAGTAACAAAACCTGAACGAACTATGAATGAGGTTATCACATTAAAATATAGAAATATTTACATATATATATATATATATATATATATACATAATTATATATATACATAATTATATATATACATAATTATATATATATATATATATATATATATATTTTAAAAGTTTAAATGAATTTAATTGAATTATGGATTACTTATATATTACCAGAATAAACTGGTTTGTGATTCTGTTAAAATGTAGATTGTTGCTTTTCTTTTATTAATTATTACGTTCATGAAACAGAATTCAGTTGAATTATTTCAGGTTGATGGAGTGAAATGTGCACAATGGTAGCTTTAGAGTTTGTGTCGTGAAGAAATATAGAAATTTAAGTTGACTAACCAAAAGTGATTTATCACATTGATAAATTCCTTATTGATTTGTTGGTCGTCAATCTTGTAATGTATGAATGGTCGCCATTTTGAAAATAGTTGGGTTACAATAACAAAACTTAACATACTATCTGAAACTAACAATGTAGAACCGTTTTTCAAAAAGAATTTTTTTGTGTAAAAAACACCTACGGACAACGAAACGAGATAGATCCCTAATTAAGTGTTTTCTTTTTACCCCGAAATTAGTAAGTAAAGTTTGAAAACACCCTATATATAGTATATTATATCTAAAGCCTTGCTATCTCGTATAAGCATTTAAATCGCTTACATTGCCAGACCAGACATGATATTAACTTTATCAGTGTTTAACAACAATAAAATTGAGCACAAATTTTCTTATTCGTACATATTCTCAGAAACGTACAACATTTATAATCGGTAAAGCAGAACGCTCCAGCGTTTCTAATTGTAACCTCAGTCCTTGAAGGCTTTGTAGTTATAAAAATTAAAATTTGTTCATTACGCGGTTCCTAAATCGAGCCCAGTAAAACACAAAAATATGTACAAGCCAGCAATTAAACATACGATAACAAAACAGAAAAAAAAACTGCTTAAGGGAACAATAATTTAAGCAGATTATGAATCCTTTAATTGAAAACAATAAACAACTTTTGTAATAAATCAAGTAAGAAAGAGTTACGAAAGAAAAAAAATGAAATAATTTATGTATTACTTTTCTAAGTAAACAATAAAACAAACAGATTATTTTAATAACTCTAAAATATCTACGAAAGCAGGCAATTAGATGGACAAGAAAGTATTTAAGCAATTACTATTAAAAACATTAATTGCATAGAAAACCATCATAAAAGCAAAAAAAGTACAGAAGAAAATAACTAAGGAAGAAGTTATGTAAGAATTAAAATGACTATAATAATTAAGTTGTCAGAAACTATTTAAATACAATATCCTGTTATTAATTAAATTTGAATGTAATTATTACATTAATTAGATAAAAAATGTTAACTAAGATAGCAATTAGTTACATATTTAGACAAGAGTATAGGTTAACATAAGCAATTAAGTGTGCAGGAAACTGAGCAAAAAATTAAATAAGAAAATAATTTAACATATTAACTCTTAGCCTAAAGGTTAGGAAGCTAATTTAGAAAGGTAATTCTAAGTAGTACATGAAAGAGGAAGAGAGAAAGTTGGTTACATAAACGAAATTTATATTTTGCCATGTTATCACCAAAGGTTGTAATACTAAAACATAATCATAAAGAATAATAATTCAAGACGAATCAGAGAAAAATTAGTTAACAACAATACAGAAACAAACATGAATGATGAGGTTCTTAAATTTTAAGTCTATTTTAAGAACTTTTAGAAGAAAAATATTATTCTTTTCTGAACATTAAACACACAACATCATTATGCATGCAATACTGCAGATTTCGGGCAGCAAAGCACAATCTCGTAGTTACAGGTGAACATGGAAGCAATGGGTTCCAACAATATGGAGCCACAACCTCACGGCAAAGGATTCAACAAAATGACTCCTTAACGTTTCTCTCGTTCCACGATGTCACTAAACCCCCACGTTCACCTTATCTGTCTCTCTGCGATTCATTTCTTTGGAGTAATCTGAAATCGAAATTTTATCTTAGAAACTTCTGACAGTAGAGGAGCTGAAAGTTACCGTTCGTGAAGAAAGCAACTTTGCCAGAAGAAATGTTAAGTGCGATGTAGAATTTTAAGAAGAAGGTGCCTATATTAACTGCATTTTTTACAGATTGTTGTGGTGTTAATAACAATTTTGTTTTATTGGAAATCAAGGAAGTTACACTTATTTGAAAAACATGCCATGTTTTTGCGCCAATTGGTATATTACGGTTAGGTAAGAAGCACTAAATAAATGTTATTTTACTACATAATACAACACAGAACAAGTATTAAGGATACTCCTGAAGACAGCCATAGAGCGTGCCACGGTGTAATATTTATTTTAGATCTTATAATTCTGTCTGTGGTAATAATTACGTACAGCCTTTCCTTACATTCACACAGTAAAGTTAAGCAATTCATAGTAGCCTACGGGTGCGTAAGGGTAGCCTACAGTTTAATTTTTTTTATTGTTGTTCCAGTTTTAATATAAAGTGCCTCTGCAATATTTAATATTTGTTGATAGAAATCAATTTGGTTATTTAATCCTCTAAATAATTTTTCCCAGACGGGTTTACTACCTAAATCTCTCTCTCTCTCTCTCTCTCTCTCTCTCTCTCTCTCTCTCTCTCTCTCTCTCTCTCTCTCTCTCTCTCTCTCTCTCTCTCTCTCTCTCTCTCTCTCTCTCTCTCTCTCTCTCTCTCTCTCTCTCTCTCTCTCTCTCTCTCTCTCTCTCTCTCTCTCTCTCTCTCATTATGGTAGATTCACTCCATTTCGACATAATCTTTATAAGTTTGTAAAACTAACGAAAACGGCTGGCGGACACACACACACACACTTCCACAGAGCTTTTACTCACACAAACACAGACGATTATTATACCTGCCCCTTGGCGGTCGCTGTGATAGAAGAATTGAAGAGGCATAATAATAATAATAATTCAATACGATTTTATCAATCATATGACAAATATATTTCAACATTCTTTCTTTATTTTTCTATTTTTCTTTTATTCACGTTATTTCTACCTTTATCAATGGCTTGTTTGGATTAGTTTTAATCAAATTTTATGAAAATTCACATTCATTAGGTAGCTTTAAGATAGTTGTCTGTATCAATAACTGTGCGTGGGTGAGTCACTAATTAGGCAGGACGCCTGTGAGTGTGCGTGCGTATGAGAGGATTTTGACAGGTAGCCAGTCGTCTTCGTTCGTCTTACAAACTACAGTCCTGTTTTCAAGATAAATATTACTAATATAAAACAACTGTTTGAATGTATTTGATTTATCAGAGCTTCTGATTAAATATGTTTAACGCGTGGAATATACTTGCGTTAAAAACTTGGCGTAATCAAATTAGCATTAACTTAACAAAAACTACAAATAAGTACCTAGAAGTGATACTTAATAATAAGTTCAGTTTCTGAAAGCACTTCCGGGTACTGTGTCGAAGAGTCTCCACGGTGACTATAACAGACAGATGGCGTGCGAAAATCATTTTTTCAGTTTCCTAAGTGCCATGAAACATGAAGATCAGTCAAAACCAGAGGTCGAAATTTTTTATGATCACTAAACTTAGGCTATACTTCATATACAGGTTAACTAAAAGTAAACTACTCTAGCCTTTGTAGACCTGTTATATTGAAATCATTGTTTAAAAAGTCAATATTTGAAAGAGTGTAAAAACATAATCTATCCAGTTTTTTTTTTTTTTTTGAGAAAATTATATAAATAACGAATATATTTAGTTATAGATTGTAGCCCATGTAACACTGAAGATGGCGACAATATCGTCGAAACAAGTTTGAATTATTAACGTATTATTAGAGAAAAATTGTGTTCAAAAGCTCTATTATTAATTTTAAAACGCTGTTGTCCAATACATTTTCTGTTATATTACTCGCCCTACTTCCCAATCTTCATTAAAGAAAAACACAATATTTCTATTTTTGCTTTCTTCTAAATACATTTTCCAATCATAACCAAATTGTGAAGAAAATCAATCTTATAGAAAACTATAGATTCCGTTTAGTTTATGGAATGTTCACACTATTAATTTGAATCTGTTTACTGTTTCAAAATGGGGGCAATTTAAATATCTGTGAAACCAAACAGTTTTATACATTAGTAAAATTATTTCTTCATAAATATTTTTAAAAAAATCATTTCGAGATGTTTCACATTCGCTGTGTCGACATAAATTTATTCTGTAAATAAAATCCTCATTGACATTTGTGATAAAATGATTTCAGCACAAATCTTCTTTGTAGTATTAAAAATGAAAGCATTTATTATTTTATGAAAGTCATGTATAATAAATAAAACGAAATACAGAACAGCATTGTGAGCCGCCATTTTGTATATTATAGTAATTAAGGAACCGGAAACAATGGTCCAATAAAGGGACCTGTTTTTATTAGGCACTCTATAGTTCATCCTAATTACTGAACACGTGAAATAACGGGACAATAAAACAACAAGTCACGTGATATCGGTACCATCGTGACGTCACGAAATTATTAATACTTTCTTTGTAGATTGTGTAAGGAAATTTTCAATATATAAATTCGAGCTTTTTTGATTACTCTCTTGGTAATACTACCGATCATAATACTTGGTGTCGGAAAATTTCGCATCATAACAGAAATAAGAGAAAATATTAAAAAATATGTAAATATATAATACACCAGAAGTTATAATTATTTTGTTTTTAATTTTAAATAAACAAGAAATCACATAATTTGTTCGATATATCAATTTAAGAAAATGTCGGAATACTTCATTTTATGGAACATGTTAGCCTCCACATTACTCATCTATAATGGGCCTCCTTCAATTCGTGATCGTAGACGAATCTACTTCCAATACGCTTGTGACTTGAGATGTCCTGGATGGCGACTTGGGAACATTCAATATGTCCTCTAGGGCCGATCCATCTACCAAGGAAGTTCTCGTCAAGCCAGCGTCGCACATAATGTGGTGGAGCACCATCTTGCACGAACCAGCATGACTGTTTTGGCTGATGAGATCCAATTTTGGTATAAGCTGATCGTCCAACATACGATTCACCTCTGACTGAACCGTTAAAAAAGAATAAAGAAGAACCGTAAGTGTTCATTCTGCACTATACCTAACCTAACTATACCATTTCAAACCTAACCTATCCTAACAGATACCATAATTCGTTGCATTCCTTGTTCCTTGTCATATTGGTTCTGGGGTGAACAGTATCGGAGATTCTACTTGTTAACATAAAAATTAACCGGTAATATTACAGAAATTCTTTGAATTGTGTTAAATGAACTCTTGCCCTCGTCTATAAACAAGATTTCAACCCTGGTGTTTTCAAGGTCGTCTTTCAAAGTCAATTACCACCTCACTAACTCCAATTACTTTGAGATCATTTATCTGTGCACATATTCCATCTGGAAAATTCTAGTGTACTCTATCAATGGAAGGATCATTTCATCTCCGTACTTGCTTTCTTTACCTCGAATCTATAGCAAACTCTACGGTTTTTAAGTTTTCAGATGTTTTTCCATAAGATATTACGTTACAACTTCACATTCAATTCAGGGTTTCAGACTAAACTTATTAAATGTATTACAGACAAATGAATTGTACTATAACTTACTGCCTTAGATGGCAAAGGGATAAAGAAGAGCTGGCTTCTGAATTGGGAGAATCGACGGTTACCTACTCCTTAATATCAACGATACTGAGGAATGAAAAGTGTTAGGAGACGAGAGTCAAATATCTAAAGGAGAGGACAAAATAATGCTAAATAGGCCTATCTATCTAAAATGTCTGAAGGTATGTTTTAAAATTGGGAAGATCCAATATTGAGAGAAGAGAAACAGTCATGTGCGCTCCTCGATGCAATGCGGTCACAAGGAATCATCAGGAAGAATCACGCAGGTCACTTTATGTAAGCTTGTCCCACAAACGACAATAAATTTTTTGTTAAGGGCAAATGAATTGAGAAAAATAGTTGACTTTAAATTCTACCCCACTCAGTAAACATGGATAGTAAAGATAAACATTTCTTTTCAACATTGCGGTACCAAAAGTGTATTTTTTGCGCTTAATTATTAATCTAAACATGGTTCGAGACAAACCTTGTGGTAAAGGTATTGTAAAAACAAAGTAGTTTTTAATTTAACTATTTTGGATATCTATAACATTACAAAATGGACTTAATGGGTTAAAAAACCTCTGAAGATATTAACGCTTAAGGGATATTTTTCTTTGCAATATATTGCACTCGTACTTGTTGATATAACTAAAGTATATGATGATATTAAAGGGCTTGTATTGTGGATTTTTTATCTCAAAGGATCTCAAAACAGAAATATTCCTCAAAATTTCGACACGGATCAAAATACCTTCTCTTATTAAGAATATGATGGTAATAAAGCAAATAACATTTTCTATTTTCAAACAAACTATGGATGTGAATTTAAAACAATAACTTTATGAAGGACGTAAAAGAATATAACATTCTCCAACCTACTGAGACGCTGTCGTAAAATGACGTACATTTTTATTGTATATTATTCTTTGCCTAGAGCCAACATAATTATTAACATCTTCATCAAACAAATATTCATATTCGAAATCAGAATAACATCTACTGTAGTTTCATTTGATACCCCAAACATAATATTTAATTTGTACTAAATAATATTTTTATACATAAATTATTATTATTTTAATTATAGCTTTGTTAATTTTCATTATGGAGCTATTAACAATTGCTCAAAATAAAGGTAATAATAAATTATGATAAGGTAATAATGATGATAATGATCTAATAATTATCTTTTAGAATTATCGATAAGATGTGTAGTTTTCGAGTTGTTAACAATTAAAACATGAAAACATAATTATCTTTTAGAATTATCGATAAGATGTGTAGTTAACGAGTTATTAACAATTAAAACACGTAAACATTCTGTGTGTCACAAAGGTGTAACTTTTTTAAAAGGTCAGTTTTTTAATCTCATCGAAACGAGTAAAAAAATAAATCGTAATAAATTTTGTAATCTTTAACTTTACATATTTTCGTAAAAAAACCTCCTCCCTTTAAAAATCAACTCTTCGGAAAATTTCTTAAATGGAAATATTTTAATGCAATATTTTAATGTTTCTTTTTAGAAACAATTTAAGCTATTTTTACTCTATCACTTCTAAAACTATTGTACGTAAACAATTCAGAGGACATTTTACCGAAATCTTTATTTGAAAGTTAATCGTTTTATATTATAATTGTTTTATATTGTTCCACGAAATAAAAGAATCATAAAAAAAATACAGTTACTATCCTTTGTACTATACTTTTACCTAAAAATAATCACACCGTACCATCGCCGCAGGGATATTTCGATTGCGTGTTGTGGCAGCCCTGTACAGGGCACGCAATTAACAACAAGAAAACTCAAAACCATAAAATGCTAATAGATCTCTTTGCCTAGGCTTGTAAATCAGGCGTCGCATTTAATGAGCGGCCAACTGTCATGGCGGCATTCAATGCAATATGGCCGCCGACGTCTAAGTTTTTTCTCTCATGGTTGTTTCCCAACGACCGCCACACAAAGGGTAATAAGGAAATATGTTTTTGGAAAGTATAATTATGAAATTGAAGTTTAGGTTGGATTATTTTAAACTGAGCTTTGGCGGGTTTGTAAGTTTGAAGGAAATCAACACGTGTGTCTGACCATCGTAAAATAATTTTGTAATTTAAATAATTACAAAAAAACAATAATGGACAAAGTGAATAAAAATAAGTAAATGCTTGGAGCAGTTACTCAGTGGTTGAAGCGTTTTGAGTTACAAAGCGAATAAATAAATCCTCAAACCATCGAGTAAGTGCTCACAACAATTGAGTAGCCTAGAATCCGAAAAAACTTGTGTAGGCCTGTTTGTTCAAGAAAATAGTTATTTACTTTGAAACCGATGAGCAAAGTCTAATTTTTCTGCTTCTTATTATTACAGTATATTATTTTTAGTTTAATATATAGTATCTGATTTATTCACTACGATTAGCCTATACTTTTAAATTTTCTTTCTAGCTTTTGTTCCGCTCGTATGTTTGTTGCTGTATAGGCTAAGCATGATGATTTAACCTAACCTAGAGTCTACGATTATTCGCACATCTGTCCATGTATCATAGGGTACCCAGCTTTGAAGATATAAATCTAATTAATAGTCAATTACCGTAATCTAAGTTAATACTAAATATTTCACTCACTCAACACTTCCACTAGTTAACGCAATGATTGAAGTTGGTCATTCTCAACTTGCCTCGTTTAAATAATCGATTAAAATAGTCTGATAGGAGAATTGGATCTCCGGTAAAACGCCGAATGTCATCGCCCCAATTAATTAGCCAGCCACGGTGTAATTTTGAAAAGAGTTTTATAATACAAATTAAGGATTACTCTTCTTGACCCGCCTCCCGAAGTCTACTGTTCGCGAGAGTAAAGAAGTCCCCTGAGCTCTGGCCTATCCGAAAATTGCAGGCGCTTACTTGAGTCGGCGCCACGCTCCGTCGCTCACGTCGTACACGACATTCTACGCTCACATTAACTGTCGCAAAACATGTAAAATGGCGAAGTGAGATTTTCCTTCATTGTATCTATTTAATTGTGTTAGATCACTGCAATGATAAATGCTGATGCCGATCTTCCAAACGTAAGTACTCGTACAACGAGAAAACTTATGAACGATCTAGGCTTTAAGTTTGTGAAAAGGCAACGCAGGTCGATCCTTATTGAAAGGGAAGACATAGTGCAATGAAGAAGACAATATCTACTCAAAAAAAGGAGTATAGAGAGCAACAAAAAAATATTTTCTACTCGGATGAAACTTGGTGTGCTGCCGCCACACTGTAAAAAAGGCTTGGACACCAACTAACATAAAGTTGGCAAAACAAGCGTTTATGGTTGGAGAGACTACATTTATTAATCCCACATAAATTATTAATAATTTTTCAGTTTTGTCAATAACAATACTTGTTGTATATGCTTGTATAAGCAAAAATAAACCGATTTATTTGAGATTTTATATCAAAATTCACAGCATTTTATGACAAAAGTCGTAGTGATATATTTGTTTTTGTCAATTATTAAAAATTGTCTAAGATAAATATTTGTACTGGACAAATATATTATGAGTCAGTAAGTCATAATACCCGCAGGTCAGTAAGGATGCCCCAACAATGGTACCAGGGCCCGGGCAAGCTAAGCCGATTAGTGCCAGTTGGCCGAATCTCCGCCTCACTCAGACCGTTCCACAACTATAATTGCATCTGCGATGGGCCACTCAACAGCCGTTGTACAGGAATGCCATATTAGCAGAAATAAAACTCCCTGCGACACGAATAGTTTGGACAGCGCGGAGCCCAGCCCTCAAGCCGAGCGCCTGCAAATAACGTGCGGTTACATCAACACACTGGTGCATACCGTCCTGGCTGAAGGGACTTCTTTACTCTCGCGGACAGTAGTTAACTAGTGCACAAACCAAGTTCCCGTCAGCTGTAAGGCAAATCGCACCATACTCAAGGTAGGTCCAGTTCAACTTTTGGCCTCGACCAAAGTGACACCCAACACAGATTGACTTCGCTATCATTATTATCTTCGAAATATTCAAATCCAAATCCATTTATACGTTTCACTACATTGTATAGTACACCACAAGAAACAATTAGTTTATGAACTCTCTCCATGGACTCTCTTCTACAATTTTCTAGAATTGGAGTTAGTTTTTTCCACTTTCTAAAAACTCTTTCTATCAACACTCTTAAACACTAGTAAACTACTCTTCCTTAAAGAAGAATATTTTTATTATTCAGAATATTTTATAAAGGAATATCATACATAGTTGTAACTTTAAAATATGAATAAAAACACATAGAAATGAAATCGTTTATTTTGAGGTTTACAGTTTTTAGTTATTAATTAAATCGATAAGCCCAATACACATACTTTGTAACGGCGGCATCTTTTGGGAAGAAAAGGGGTTAATATGAATGAATATTTATACAAAATATAGTTTTATTAATTATTATGAAATTAATGATGTTTAAGGTTAAATTTAATAAATTGTAAAATTTTACCAAATTTTTTTCGTATATCAGCAGTTAATCAACATAAAATAAATATAAAAAGAAAGAAGTTTAGTTTTTAAAATTTATAAATAAAAAATAATTGTGAAATGAAGAATACGTTTTAAAATGTAACCTTTCTTTTAAGGTCTGTGATGAATACAAACTTTTTAAATACACACAAATATACAATATATTGCATGTACATTTATTTTAGAAGCTTAATATCAAAGTCTTTTATTTTTAAATTTTTGATGAATTATATCATATAATTATGTATCACATATATTTTAAAATAATAAACTAGAGTTTCTAGTTATGTTAATAGGTCGATTATTAGTTTTGTATGATTACTTATTACTTCTATGAAACAGCTCTTTAAATTCTATCATGATACCTAATGAATTTGTGTAAAAACGTAATATATTTAAAAAACAGATGCCTCATAAAAACAGATTTATTTATTACACTGACAATTTGTTTAATTTATTTGTGGGTCTTTAACCTTGTCCTTTTGTCTGAAGTCGTTTTCTGTCTTTCTTTTTTAAAATTTGCTATACACTAGGCTCATCACTCACATGGTGTCTGAAGCCTATACATTTTAAATTTGTTAGTCCTTCCTTCTTTATTAATTTTTTTTCTTCCAGGATTTCCTCTTTTGTTTTTTCTATACTTTTCCCTTTTGTTTTTTAATGGTGAAAAACCTCTCAGTCAAAATAGTCTTACATAAAGAAAAAGAATAAAAATTAACCCCCTCCCCAACACTCTAATAGCACTAAGGTCGGAAAAGAAAATAATAGGAGTTTCCCAAGAAAGATTTTATAGGAAATATGGAAATGAAGGAGGGAACTAACACGAAACTATATATGAAAAAATGTGTAAATCCGGCTAGGCTTCTTCGGGTTTGCTATAGTCTACCCGTACTCACTATAAAAAATATTATATTACTTGTGATCTCACTTTTTATATTTAATTAAATTGATACATTTAAAAGATGATAAATACTATAATAAATGAAACTAATGAATGAAATGGACATTTTGGATGATGGAATATATTTGATATGGTAAATCTATGAATTTTTATTTATTAATTATTTATAATTTCTTAATAATACAAATAAATAAGTCATGTTACTAAATAGATGTGGTAAATAATGATAGCTGTGAAGAATTTCTATTAAAATTACTTTATAGTAAAAATGTTTAAAATTAGAATCAGTAGCACAACTCAATAATTGGGTGGGGGGGGGAGTAAACACAGGTAAATTGACTAATCTTTTAATCTGTGATCGTTTTCTAAAACTCGTGTATATGCTAAGAGTAGCATATAACAATAAACATAAAACAATAAAATACACATTATAAAACAATAAATGATAACTTCATTGGAAAATAAACTGTTATCAAAACTAATTTATTTATTAAAGATATACAGTACTCCAAAACATCAAACATACGTAAGCCTGTAGCTTGGCTTCTTAAATAAATTTGTATGAATGACAGAATATTCTGGTAGTTTCATATAAACGTTATTTTATTATTTTATTGGTAATTTGCTAATTTACGATGTAAAATAAATTTTGATTGATTCTCGCAGAATAATTAATTTATTATGTCGCAAATTAATTAATTGAATGGTTGGGCTGTTTATATTTATTGACGAATTAAATCAAAAGGCTTATAAAATTATAAATGGTTGTTAATCAAAAAAGACTATTTGTTAGGAAACCATTACGTTATCTCGATTTTTAATTAGTTTTGGTTTAACGGCGAAAACCTTTTGGTTATCAACGCGTTTTAAGAAAAATATGGAAAGGGCATAAAATAGGGACTCCTAGTCGTAAATACTCTAATAGCGTCTCAGTCGGAGGAGAACAAGAGTTGGTTAAGGAGACCTAACTTAACCTAACCCAAGAGTACGTAAAGAAAGGTGTAGATCCAGCTAGATTACCTTGGGACTGCTACATCCGTACCCATTTTAAGTCACCCCCTGAAGGGATGTTGATTTATAATCATTGTAGTTTAATTTTTACATCTACTTCATCTCCAACAGCCAAGATAGCCGTATCATCAGCAAAAGTGGCAATCATGACGTCACTATCTTGAGGCAAATCATAAGTATAAATCAAATACAAAATAGGTCCCAGTACACTACCCTGGGGCACTGCAGCTTTGATATTCCTAAGCTCTGAATATACTGATTCCATCCGAACTCTGGAAAGTCTATCAGTTAAATATGATTTTATTAGTTTACTAAATTCTAGTGGAAGTAGAGCTTTTAATTTATCATTAAGACCAACATGCCATACTTTGTCGAAAGCCTGTGCTACATCCAGAAATAAAGCCGAACATACTTTCTTTTCCTCTAAGGCCTTTTCAACAATGTTAGTTAATCTGTGCACCTGATCTATAGTCGAATGCTTATGACGAAATCCAAACTGATGAGAGTGTATAATTAATTTTTCTTGGATGACTGGATGAGTTTTGTCAGAATAAATATTAACATCAGTTAAGTCTGGAATCTTCCTACTATCTGTCGGCCAGTATGTAGGTTTGCCTGTTGACTAAAATTCACACCGATTACTTATAGCAGCCTCGTATAGTTCTTTTCCTTTGGGTGAGATTACCCTAAAGCGCCCATATGTATCCTTAGCGTTGAAATCACCACCCATAATAAAGCTTATTGCTTGAAAGAAGGCCTAGAATTGGGTATGTTTTATTTTATGTCTAGGTGGACAATATATCGCTACTACTGACACATCTGTACATTTAGTTTTAATTTTAACTTTGGTGGCTTGAATTTCGTTTGTCTCATATTTAATATGTTCATAGTGACTAATGTTTTCCCTGATAATAATAGCTGTCCCACCTCACGATTTATTGTTAGGATGAATAATATTATATACCTGGTAGCCCTCCAATGATGAAAGTTTCCTTTGTAAATTGAATCTCTGAAATAAGCTATATATCTATATTAAGATTATCAATGAATAATTCCAATTCATGTTTGTGTTTTAGAGTCCGTTTGAGTTCCAGGCCGCTATTCTCAATGTCTGTATTCTCATAATCTTTGTTTTCCTATGAAAGGCTTGTTATTAATTGATTTTCAAAAACCACTTTCTAGTTTAATGAGCCTATCAGTACCATTTCATCGAACTTTTCCATTGTTTTAAAATAATTTTTGGAGCAACTGATTAGTTGATGTCTCATCAAGATATCCGCCTTTTTATTAATAGTAATAATTCCTACTCTAGTAACATAAGAGTCTTTTTATTTTGTTTGCCTCGGTACATTTTCAATAGTTTTTTTACTGCAGCAATTTCTTCCTGGGGTTGGCTTGGTTGAGTAGGCGCTATTGACTTAGGATTTCTTTTACCGATTGTCTTTTCCCTCATTTTCTGTATTTCCTTTGCTACTTCACTTCGGTAGCTTGCTGGGTGAGCCTTATCGTGGCAGAGTGTCCTTACTTTTCAGATAATCTTTAGTAAGGTGTGACCCAGCAGACTTTACACATTTTGCATCTCTTCCACAGAACCTTTGAGTATGGCCATATCTCTGACATCCTTTGCACTGGGGAAATTTTTTTGGTTTCTTCAAGGCTTCAATCTTGACTTTCATACTCAATATGTTAGTAATCGTATAAATTTTGCAAAATTTCATGCTTATTGAAACATAACATAAACAGAGGCAAAGGCACTTTTGTTTTCCATTTTATTATCGGTACAACTTTTGCTATTTTAAATCCCTTATCTGTTAACTCTTCCATAATATTCTCTGGCTTACATGTAGGATGCAGATGCAGAGCCATAACTTATATTTCTCTGTTGTTTTTATCTTCATACGTGAACCACTTAAAGTTATTCTCATTTAGTATTTTCACCAAGTTCCTATTGTAATTCTCTCCAACAACGTAATTTTTAGTTCATTGCTGCTGAGATAGATGACCCTGAAACCCTTCCGACAGTTGCTTGACAACAGACTGTAAATTATTCCATAGTCCACATCTCCTTCTATAGTTATTGGTGGAGGAGGTTGTTTCCCTTTCTCTTTCACATTTACTGACTGCTCCATCTTCTCATCACTACCTTCTGCTTTACTTATACTAAGGAGGAAAAGGAATCAATGAGGTTTCAAGTGAAGCGTTAGCTTTCCTTTTCTTATTTCTTTTCCTTTGCTTAACTATCCATTCCGTTTCTTTTGTGAGCTCTTCCTCATCAGTTTCATAAACCATGTGCTCACTTTGCCCTTCTTTCCTACACTCTAGAAATTGCATTATCTGCATTAACTGGGCTAGTTCTTGTTTTAGTTTAGCATTTTCCTGTTTTAGTGCTTGAACACCTTGAAAACGGTTCCACAGAGCGAGTTATTTCTGAGTTTCCAGCTCGTTATCAGTAATGGGTAGCTCTGTCCATTCTGTTAATTCTCTTCCAGAGAATTATTTAAGTCTCTTTTGAAGTTTCTCATGCTCTCTGAAGTCCTCATTAAAAGTAATATCTACAGAGTTGTTTTTTGTCACCCGAATTTAAACTTTTATTCTCTGGTGGCGATCGCATTATTATTCACATTCTTTCAAAAGGATCAACTTCCTGGATCGCGCCTGTTGCAGTTTAGTCCTTGCAGTAGCTTGCTAACGACCCGGGTAAAGCCTGCTTTCTCACTCCCCGTGCCGGTACCTTGGATCCTACCCCCGCACTGAGTGTTTACCTGTTTTCCCGTGTTCATTATTGTTTATTAATATTTCCATTTGGGACGCTACACCCATGCGCCTTTCACCCATAGGCACGGAACGACAACTGCCATCACATCTTAGGTTTGGGTTGCCTCCGCTGATTCGTCGTACCGAAGCACATTTTCTCCGCCGATATTCACCGTTAAGGACTTCACCGTAACCCTGGCAAGGGGCCCTTACATGGTACTACCATCCGGAGCCAGATGGACCAAGGTTTTTTTAAGAGGTGTTACTCCTCTATCCCTCCTCCTTCCCATAAAAGATGGGCTCCGGGCTTGGGACCGGTATAGCGGAGTTAAGATTGGAAATGTAACATCCGACTAAAAGGTAATATTTATTAAATATTTTTATATTCAAATAAAGGCCTAAGCTATCCTCAGTATTAGGTCTAAGTCGTATTTCATTAAATTGGAGCTTTTAATGATAGCAGTCAAAGTTTAATTATGGTGTTCTCATTATTTATGAACCGTTGATAAATAATATTTTATTTTTTACTTTCAATTTTTGTACATGAATTTGGACGATTAATCTTCACATTTTGTTAAAATATGAACTAAATGGATGTAATCCATTTAAGAAATTACGTGTTTATAATGTAGGCAATTTTTTAATTTTTTTACCAATGACTAATAAACCTACATTTTTGAAGAGATGACAACAAATATTTTCTTTTTAGGCACTTAGACGCTACATTTGATCAAACTCGTGAGGATTTTGATGAAATCGTATTTTTTTCGTATGGCAACAACCCCCAATTTTAAAACTTATAAACAATTTTTTTTTTAATTCTAAGATATAGGAAAAAATATGCTCACTTTACAAATATTACTAAAATCAGTTTACTTGTTTGGGCTGTAGAACACTGCAGATACGACAGTCAGGGAGATATTATTAATATAGACTTTTTTGGACTCATTAAGAAACCCCAAAACCGATATCTCCGCAAAAAACTCAACAGCAATGTTTTTACCCATGAAATTACTTTCTCTGTATGACGTAGGCCTATATGTGAGAATATATGTGTATCTTCGAAATTGAGGATATGGAAATACAAAATTCTGATTTTCACAAAATCGGCAGTATTTAGTTATTTATGAACTGCAACGAACTTATTGGTCACTGTTTACAACAATATCTCCGGTTTATAACCAAATTCTTGGCTTACTAAAAAATACCCGGCTTACAACAATAATCCCCGCTTACAAAAAAATTCCCGATCGACAGCTAAATTCTATTTTTCTCAAATCCGCAGTATTTAGTTACTTATGAACTGCACAGAATTTATTGATCACTGTTTACAACAAAATTCCTAGGCTTACAACAAAGTTCCCCGCATACATCAACATTCTAATTTTCTCAAATCCGCAGTATTTAGTTAATTATGAACTGCACAGAATTTATTGATCACTGTTTACAACGAAATTCCTGGTTTAAAACGAAATTTAAAACTATATTCTCGGCTTACAATAAAATTCCTATCTTACAACGAAATTCCCAGGCTTACAACAAAATTCTCGGTTTACTACTTAATTCTAATTTTATCAAATCGGGTGTATTTAGTTATTTATGAACTGCACAGACTTATTGGTCACTGTTTTCTCCCGAATTAAAACCAAATTCCAGGCTTACAACAAAGTTCCCCGCATACATCAACATTCTAATTTTCTCAAATCCGCAGTATTTAGTTACTTATGAACTGCACAGACTTATTGGTCACGGTTTTCTCCCGAATTAAAACCAAATTCCAGGTTTACAACACAATTTATTGCGACACCCATATATAAAAATGCAAAAAATAAAATAAAATTTCAAAAAATATGTAGGCCTAACTGTCGTACTTTAATTTTAATAGTTTTCAATTTACTCATGAAATAGACTGATTATTTACTTGTAGCTGGTTAAGAAAAACCTTTACGTTTCACTAAATTTTATTCATTTGAGAGATTTAAAAAATATTCAAGTGTTTCAGAACTCCTTTCACTGTTCATATTTACTTATTTTATTTAAGTCAAATAGGGATAGTGACGAATATGTTTTTTGCTTGGATTTTACTTTTATGCATGACGGCGTGAGAAAGTTTGTGCAATGTTTTTTCACAATTTATTGTATACAACGTTATTTTACAATAACGTGAAATCTAAGCTGTTCCTATCGATTTTATAAACACTTTTGATTATTAAAAACTTTTCCTTTTACTTAACTCTTATAGGTTATGTTTGGTAATCGTAACCACTTCCAACATTCTTCACTTTTGATATTCTAAAGAAACTGAAAAAGTTATTTTCGACTTACCTTGCGTCCTTCGTTGTTGACGTCAGTACGTAAACACGATAGTGGGTACAAACAATAAGAGAGGAACATCAGATTTAGCAAAGAAGACTAATGTGTTAATATAGACGTCAATATAACGGCCCGTTTTTTGTTCATATCTCGTTTGTTAGTCAATTTATAACAAATTAAATTGCATATAAATTTGTAGAAATCAATATAATGGTATCAACCCTGTCTCTCTACGGTGACAAAGAGCGAAATTATTGTAAAAAATGTAATTTCCAACTCTGGTCTCCTAAGAAAAGTGATATTCGCATGGTTACAAGATCAGGCAGAGCGAATGGACATTCTTTCACAATGCAACCTACTAAGCCCGAGTAACTTGAACGAGCGAAGAGAGTGGAAACTTCCTAACTTATAACCTACGTTAATAAAGCAGTGAAATACACAATTTCGAGGTAGGCCTACAGAAAACTTGTGTAACAACTGTTTTAAACAAACTTACCCAGGATTAGTCCATTTGATATACCAATACAATTTAACATTTCCTACAAGGTCCAAGCGACCAACTTTTGGGCATTACATTTTACGACAGGACTGGGCACGTACCAAGATGGCCTTCAATTTATTTTTATCGGTGAAAAGTTCGCACTTTTCAATTCTGCATGTAATGGTACTACTAACCCCACCGGACTAATAGCGAAGTTATTGTTTAAAATGTAATTTCAAAGCACAACCTCCCATAAAATATGTGGTATTCGTATTAAATATTTAGTTACAAGATCTGGCATCGAGTCATCGACACTAGCGAAGCGTGTGGAGGCTATTTCAATTAGTTGTGTAAGCTACGAGGGGCGATACACTGCCACGAGCGTAGCGAGTTGAGACGGTTCAATAGATCTAGACCTATGATCTACCAATACAATATAATATTTCCTATAAAGACCCAAGAAACAAATTTTTGGACATTACATTTAGAGGATCTGATTTTATTAAATTATATGATGGGGCTGGGTAAGTACCATGATGTCTCCTATCAACATGTTCACGGTTGTAGTTTATAGAAATAATGATAAAAACACAATGGTTATTCATACCATAATAAAAATCATCTATAGGACTGTCATGAAATACATAATTTCTCAAATCGCCTCTACAGATTTCGTTCTAATGCGAAGATTACGACCCAACCGTGTGCAAAAAAGAGAGTAAAATAGTTATTTGTGCAACTAGTGAGCAAAGTGGCACTTTTTTAAACGAGAGAAAAATGTCAATTTTATCGAGTTTAAAAAAGATAGCCTAGTTGTTATTTTGTGACAAATAAAAAATATACTTCAGCAGTAACACTATTTTTTAATAAAACATTAATTTAATACAATAGTGTTCACGTCAAATTTAATACAACCACCTCACGTCAAAACTGAGGTTATTTATGAATATTACAAATAACTTAGGTGTATTGTTGAAGAAACGGGATTGCCAACTTCAAAACTCGGCAAACGAAAAATACTCTCCGCGTACATACACTGTCAATCATCTTCATGAATAATTACTTCCTTTTTCAACTTTAAAACGTTGTTTTGTTGTTTATTTATGTTATTTTACATGTAAGAATTAATCTAACCTACATACGGGACATTTCCTGTATATTATAAATCAATTCAAATAAACTTAACCTAAATTTCGTTTTGTTCGGTTGCCATTCGGAGTGAGCAAAGTAGTGGGCAAAGTGAAACTGTTGAGAAATCAGCTGTTTTGCAAACTAATTTAAATGACAAAATGCCACTTTGTCAACAACTGTAGACAAAAGATATTACATTTCAGAAATAATTGGTAGAAAATAAAAATAATCCTTTACTGCCATTATGAACCTTTAAAAACTCGATTTTAAATCAAATATGATTTATGGCACAAGCTACGCAAGTTTAGCCCGTTATATTTTCATTTTTTGATCAATAAATACCGAATTAACAATTTTAGTGACAATTAGTTTCGTTTAGTTTTTATATATTTTTTTGGAATGGTCGATTAAGAAATTTTGTGCAAAGTTTTTACGCCATTTGTTTTAAATATTGCATTTCCAAAAGAAACAGGATTTCCTCAAGCCTGCATTGCAAACATACACAATAACAAAGATGAGGAGATATTGTTATGATCGCATAACAGTAAATAACTGTTTGAAAAAATTTAAATTTAAAATGAAAACACGATTACGACTTGATGGCAATTAAACAATAAAACTGTCAAGTACGACACTCTAGCCATTTTATTGCTTTTAAATAACACAACTATATTTCTTCATTATTCTCAAGAGAGGAAAAGTCATTTAAAATCGAAACTTTACAATTTGCTCACTGACACGAGCAAAGCGAGTGGAGACTTTTTTAATATACACATCTACGAGGCCCGACAGGGCCGAGCTGACGTCAAGATTGTAGTGATATACACAATTACGAGGTTCATAAAATCTGTGTAACAACTCTTTTATACAAATTTACCCTACTGGATAAGACTCCTTGATCTACCAATACACTTTAATATTTTCTAAAAGGCCAAAGAACCATCTCATGGGCATTACGTTTACAGGATCTGCTAGCCTTATATTATAGGCTGGGTAAGTACTATTATAGATCGACTTGATTTATAAGGCTTATGATGACAGCGAAGTTTTTCCTCTTTAAACAAGAAAAAAAAATTAACAAAAAACTACATATTATGTCGTGCTTTTTAAGCTTTTTTAAAATAATGAATTTCTAAACTGTAGAAAGTAACTGAGTTTACATTTTCCAAGATTTTGAATAGTCGCCATTTTAAAAATTATGTTGGTATTCGTCTACTAAAAATATTTTCTTGATTTAAAAGTATTCAAAAGCTGAGAACTTATTTGCAATTGTACTGTAAAATAAAGTCATATCAGTAATTGTTGAATTAACCTATTTTTGTTATTAAATTGGCAACACTGCTTTAATTTGTATGGAAAGTAAACCTTTTGGATTAAGTTGAGATTAACGAATTATGGCCAGATTAAGATGGCATGAAGTCTTAACTTCGGATAATATCTTCTTAGTGTTGATGCCTTCTTTCTGAAAGGTAAATTTTTAAGTCTTATTCTTTGTTTATAAATACGTGTGCAATTTGATATCCTTCCACCGAATCTACTCATAAAGAAAGTGCCAAGGATAAGTGGATATCGCCTACAGTGTGAAGTACTATAACAGGACACTCCACAATAATATCTACTGTCACAAGAAATTGACGTTGGAAACGATCCTTGACCATATGAAGATACAGTATTCCTCCTCAAAATATTTGCAAGACATTGTTACGGGGAATGGCTTAGTATGAGCTGGAGTGGTTCACAGAAAGCTCTAAAATAAAGCGCGGAAGAGGTAGTGGAATCCGAGTAGGCAGAACATATCCAGTAGAGTATGTACTTGTCAACACAAACCACATTGCACTTCAATTGTGCAGAAATGCTGATGAAGGAGTTGATAGTTGACAAAGACGTAACACAGACTATAATCTGTATAGTCTGTTATGATTAAAACTATGCCCTACAAACTATCATATTCATAATTAACCAGTATCTTTACCCCCAATCTCTGTTAGTCTGTTAGGCTACTGCGCATTCGTCTTCCAAGTGCAATGTGGATTGTGTAGAGCTGTACCTTAATGAAATGGGTCCGAGACAACTTGAAATCTGAGGAATGATATAAAATAAAATTATAAAGATTTGTTAGAACCGATGCCAGTCATCTCGAGCTGCCAAACACCATTACTGTCCACTCGCACACATCATAGACTTTCCGTTGTAGCAGGAGCCATCTGAATACCGTGATGTTGGTAATCCGGTTGGTGATCGCAGTTAGCCGAGGAACCACTATTGCACTACCTTAGATTCAACTATACGCAACCAGGATCTCAACCTCGATAAGCCTGGATGATTGTTCCTTGGAACGCGCACAAACTTGGATACAAGGATAATGATCTATGTAGACAACCAGCGGCTTTTAAAACCCTAGATTGTAATTAATTCATATCAAAGTTAGTCTGAGATTAATTCGGAATCGTAACAAAGCTGGAGCTGGGGTAGAGGACTCAACAATGTTTGCTGGATTCCTGAATATTGGAAATGAATGTTCTAGACGTGCTGTCCAACACAGTGTCAGCTGCGAAATGGATAGAACCAAAGCCGTTCTATGGGATATCCAAGAGGCTGTCATCATCTCTAGTACAGGGCGTTGCCACCTGCGGAATGTTCGTATTCATAGGGGAGCCTATGTGGTGGAATGTGGCATTATAATGTGAATGCTTCGTACTGGAAAAGTCAGAAATTGTTCGTTTTTTAAATAAAAGAGATAATCACTCCGGACAACATTTTCAGGAAAATTCAGGAGTTCCTGAAGTAAACAATTTTTCCTGGCGATGTCGAGTGGCATAAAAACATCTATTTATTTTTTGGGGCTCCTTCTTCTTCTTATTTAAATCCAAAAAAGCCTTCGAATACTCTAATAGTGTTAGGTTAGGGAAAGAATAAAAGAAACTAACAAACGCGTGGCAAGACTATAATAGTTATTTGTGCAACTAGTGAGCAAAGTTGCACTTTTTTAAACGAGAGAAAAATGTTGACGCACGAGGCTTGCCGAGTGCGTCAATTTTACCGAGTTTAAAAAAGACACTTTGCTCACGAATTGCACATTATACTTTGTCTACAGTTGTTATTTTGTGACAAATAAAAAACACTGAGTAGAAGTTCTCACGTCAAAACTGAGGTTATTTATGAATATTACAAATAACTTAGGTGTATTGTTGAGGAAACGGGATTGCCAACTTCAAAACTCGGCAAACGAAAAATACTCTCCGTGTACATACACTGTCAATCATCTTCATGAATAATTACTTCCCTTTTCAACTTTAAAACGTTGTTTTGTTGTTTATTTATGTTATTTTACATGTAAGAATTAATCTAATATACATACGGGACATTTCCTGTATATTATAAATCAATTCAAATAAACTTAACCTAAATTTCGTTTTGTTCGGTTGCCATCCGGAGTGAGCAAAGTAGTGGGCAAAGTGAAACTGTTGAGAATTCAGCTGTTTTGCAAAGTAATTTAATTGAACAAAATGCCACTTTGTCAACAACTGTAGACAAAAGTTATTTAATCTCGTAGGGCGTAATAAAATAGAACTACAGAATAGTCGTTTCAAACGGCCGTTATTTTGAAAATTTTCAAACATATATTTTGAGTAAGAATTATATTCAAAGAATATTTTACGCCCTAAATTAAAATTGTTGATTATAATCTGCGAATAGGTTATTGATAAATATATATATTAAACAAGCAAATTGTGGTCATAGTAAGCCAGAAGATTTCACCTGTCTGTGCGCGAAACTTGTCGCTAAAATTAATGATTTTTTTTTATTTAATATTACTTTACACACAAAATACATAACACTCAGAAAATAATCAAAATAAAACTATACACACAAACATAAATAAACAATACCATTTTTTAATTCATGATTAAATCTAAATAAAATCTAAAACCAAGTAACATCCTCAGATAAACAATACACCTGAAAGACCTCCGTATCATGTCGAACTCTCCGTTTTGACTGAACTTCAAGTTTAAGGTTCTCTGGAAACTGAAAATGTGATTTTCTATATGTGGTCTGTATGTAAGAGGGCACAAAAATTAATTTATAAACATGAATTTTTGGATTGGCGACTATCACATTTTCAAACCGTTTTTTCTTCACGTCTAGTGTGTTAATCAACCTATAACATGCTAAATTAGATACACATTTATAGATTTAAATTCTGAATTTAATTTTCAACTCTGACGTCCCCAAAAAAGTGATATTCATACAGTTACGAGATCCAGCAGGTTCAAGTCACCGACACGAGCATATTGAGTGGAGGCTCCTCCATATTTTTATAGTTTCGAGTTGTTTAATTTAAAAACAATTTCTCATGTCGTCGACTATAATGATTTTAATCAGCAACTCGGCAACGCTCCACCTTCTTTTACAATTTATATGTATGTACTTCTCCACCAATTATTGAGAATAGGGTTCAAATATTTGACATAGTTGAGTTTTAAAATCAAGTTAGTCCTTTTCAATTCCACAATGCCTTCAATATATTGTATATGCAACCCACAATACAGTTTTGTACTTGGGTATTTTATTTTTTGAAGGGGCAACTGACTTAACTGAATACTTAACTGACATTCATCAGATGTTGATGTTTTAATGGGAATTTCTTTACCCGTTTTTGTGTGTACGTATTTGGTAAGATCAAGATTAATATGGGTAGATTGATCTACAAAATGATCTGTTCTCATGTAGGTAAGAAGGTTTGAAAACATTTTATATACAGCCGACATGTTGAAGTTTTGGACCATTGTTTCAAATTATCTTCTTCTTATATATTAAAATACATCGGTTTTTCTTTTCTGAGTCCGTTCGGCACTTCTACCCGACCGATTTTCATAATTGAGGTCTTAAATTAAAGGTATGCACGTCCAGATTTACCATCAAACACCCGAATTCATTTATTTACCGCATAATTCGACTTATACTCAAACAAAAATTCCTCCCCATGCATTTCTTATGGGAGTTTCGAATTTGCAGCATTGTCTTATGATTGTTTTTTTATATATATCCGGATTTAATACAGGTACATAGTTACTTTTGGTCTTGAAATACTCATTGAATTACGAGCTTTCATATAAGATAGAGATCATTTAAATCTTTTGAGTTTAAGGCGAGTTATGGACCTCCAAACAACATAAATTTGATTTTTTCCTAAATTCGACTTTATTTAAAGATCCATATCTCCAGTTTAAATTATGTTACCCGCAATGTCTTTGTCTAAGAACCTTCAGTGGAGTACTAGCTTTCATTTAAGTCATTAATTATAGAGATTGGATGAATTTCAAGCCAACGCAAGGTGGACAACCAACTTAAATTTTAATTTTACCAAGATTTGTCCTTAATTAACGATTGATAGATCCAGTATTATATATGTTTTGGTATGAGAACAATAATTAGTGAATTATACAGACTTAAATTTGAGCCATATTTTATGTAGTTATGATGAATATGAAGCGAACAGTAGACCTCCAACAAAACACAATTTTTCTTTTTAGGAGTTGCCATCAATAACTCCAGTTTTATTGAAGTTATTTGATATGTTTTGGTCTTAAAACACTCACTAAATTACAGGCTTTCATTTGAGCTATTGATAATTTAAATCGAACAGGTTTTAGGCGATTTATGATCTGCAAACTAACATAAATTTTCATTTATCCAAATTAAATATCCATACCGAAAATTCTTATTAAATTATGCTGTATATTTTAGTCTAAGAACCTTCAGTGAAATACCGGCTTTAATTTAAGTAATTGATTATTGAAATTGGACGAGTTTTAAGCGAACGCACTGTGGACAACCATCAAAGTTTAATTTTTCCAAGGGTTTTCTTTAAATAAAGATCAATGGCTCCAGCATAATTTATGTTACTACATATGTTTTAGTATGAGAACAATCAGTGAATAACAGGTTTTCAGTTGAGCTATTGTTTATTTTGGTAGGATGAACTTTATGCGAACTGCTTGATTCCAAATAACACAGATTTTCATTTTTTAAAAGATTCCTCTTCAATAAACGATCCATAACCCCAGTTTTATTGAAGTTATTTGACATATTTTGGTCTTAAAATATTCACAAAAATAAACTCTTTTATTTGAAATGTTGATTATTGAAATGGGACAAGTTTAAGGCGAGGAATAAACCTTACAGGACAAATTTGACTTTTTCTAATTTGACTTCTATTAATTATTATAGTTCTATATTTCCATTTAAAATTATGTGAATTTTTATTCAGTGAATCTTTAACTTTTTATTGAGGTACTAGCTGGTTACCCGTCCTTCGTATGGACGTAAACTGCCTACTCCAGTTAATAAAATATATAAATCAACGTTCTACCGTGGTTGTGTTTGTGAAGAACAGCAACAAAGGCCAAAGATGATTGTTTAGTTTTATTTTTATTTATTTAATTTTTAAATACATTTTAATATATTTTTTGTATTACTATTTTTATTTTTGTATTACTGTAATAAAAATGTATATATCTGGCAGACGTACTAATTTGATTAGAATATTATCACCATTATAAAGTTAAGTAATTTTTATATATTTTTTTACTATTAATTTCAATGCTGTAGAGCAGCACAGGTTCTCTAGTATTCAATGAATAAAACCTAGTTTACACGTTAAATTTGTCTAAAATTTCGATTACTAGATAATTTATTACTATTTCTAATTTTGAGGTTATGTTTTAAAATATTTATTTTGGTAATAACTTTCTTTTTTTTAATCGTATAAAAATTGTTAGGACATAATTCTGTACAGATTTTAAAGCTGCATAAAATGAGCTATTGTAGGATTGGACTTCCAATTACAAAGATTAGGTCCAAAAACAATTTTTTTGAAAATCAACCACTATTTGGAAGTTCACTTAAAATATTTCTCTTTAACCATACAGACCCAATGGGCATCATTGAGTGTATTTTTAAACTGCAAAATAAATTATTGTTTTGGGATGTTATAGAACATTGGGAATAAAAAGTTACCTTCAAAAAACAATTTATTTTTAAATTGAAAATTGACTACCATTTTCAAATTTATTTACCGATTTTCTGGATAACATACACATAATTTGATGTCGACTTTATACTGAAAAATTATTTATTATATGATGTTATAGGACTTGCACGTTAAAAGTTATATTCGAAAAAAAAATTTTTTTAATATATCTGGTTTAAATTAAAGAATGAACTAACATTATGCTCTATTATTATATAAAAATCGTAAATTTATTTCAGATTCAGGATATATGCATGAAAGAGATAGATTGTGCACCATTTATTTTCTACAAATTTATAATTATACACTTACAGTAATACTCATAAACAATATTATTTTTAACAATAAAAATATAAAAGTATTTATTTAAAAAATGAGAACAAACTTTGGCGTTTCGTACATTTTAAAGATAAAAGTAAATAACATAGTGGCATAATACAATTATTTATATAATTTGTAATATCAAATCTTATTTACAAAAATAAAATGGTATTTCTGTTATTTAAAGAAAGTTCTATTGTGATGTACAGTATTTTACAGTTAAATGAAAGAATTCTGAAATATTTTACAAGATTAATTCCGGTATCAGCAGAGCTGGTTGACTACAAAACATATGGCCAACTGCTATACAGCTATATAAGTACACAGTATCCATAGGCAAATATTCAAATAGAATCAACATTTATCAAATTAAACTCTATAATCAAGAAGACGCAACTGAAAACTATTAATGCTTCCTTTGGTCTGTTTTCAAGATTACATGAAGGTCAACTTAATTGTTTGAAGTATAAACTTATTTATTGTTTAAACATTTTAATTCTAAACTAAAAAAAAAGAAACTTTTATCTGAAATACTCTTTACTCTGACCTTAATTTAAAAAAAAATAAAAATTTAACGATCTTCTGACCTTCCAGATTTGTTTCTTTAAAAAAACATCAATTTTAGAAAAAAATTTTAAAAGACAAAAATAATTTATTTTAACGTGAGAATATTTTAAAATATTTCTTAATTTGATATTTTATTTTCTCTAACTTTTACATGGTTTAAATTAAACCTTTCCTTTCTCTTATAACTTTGTTCTAAAACCAATGTTTGTCCAAAAACCAATATTTGAAGATAAGGAGATCTTTAATTATTTTGTTAAATTTAATATCTTGAAAATTTAAAAAATATATTCTTATTTTTAGTTTAGAATTAAATATGTAAAAAATAAACAAAACAAAAAAATAGGTTTCTATTTTAACAATTGAGTTTACATTTAAAACACATATTTTTCTTAAGAGTTTGCTATTTTTGAGTTATTCATTTTGTTTAAATTTAAATGACACACTCCATAATATACTTATATATTTCAAAATAGATAAATTTTGGATTATACACAAGATCTTGCAAACTTCAAAGTAATAAGTAATAACCAATTTAATTAAATTACATCATATGTGACAAAACGGCCAATGAGAACTGATTTGTGAATTTCTACACTAGTTTTACCAAAGGAATTGAAAATGTTTAGTATATTAAATGCATCAGCTTACTAGATTCCATCTAAACATGTTAATAAAACAGTTATTCTTAACTAAAACAAAACTTTAGTTATAAAAATTATAACAAGGTTCATTACTGCTGAGTATAAATTGAACCAAATTTTAACAAATACCACCCAACTTTCAATAAACAAAGATTTAAAATATCTTTTGCAAAAATAGTTTAATTTAGTAAATATTCGTTCTAATTGAAAATTTACCTCAATTATCATTTTACTAGCAATCTATTACAGTCATATAATTTTTTTAAACATCTGTTTTCAATCTTAACATTGAGGTTATGTTTACACTAACATTTAAAGTGAAAACTATATAATTGTAGCCCTGTAATGAAAACTAAAATTACTAGTATATTATAATAATCGTGGAATGTGTAATTTATAAAAAATAAAAGTTTAGAAAACAATATACCGGTAGTAAAGTTTGAAAAAAGAAATATTCAACAGCATTTCCTTTTGCAAAAAAGTAACAATTTTTTGTTTACTATCTAATTACCTATATAAACATTCCAACAGCAATGATAAAATGCTGGTTTACATAAATATTTGCATCAAAATTACAGTTTGAAATTTTTTTATTTGTACATCAAATACCACCCATACATTAACAACATAATAGTTTTGTAGTAAAATTAAATCTCAGGAAATAATTATTTACATATTTTACTTTAATCTTTCCGGATTTATTAAAAGTACGAGCACTATATACAAAATTTCTACCCAGAAACTATTTGACTTCTTCTTACATACAATATACATGAAATCTAAAATTTTACTTCTAATAATAGGCAGAGACAGATATTTTAAGTTGAAGTGAAGCCTGCCAATGTACACTTATTAGTAAAGGCACTACAATATTTTAACTCTGATTTTAGAAATTCACTCGGTGGGATGAGAAAATCAAGGTAAAAAGTTTCCCAAAATTAGTGACATTTCACATAGTAGTAATAAGTAAAACTACAGGTTGAGATCAAAGTCTCCATACAAATGGTGATACAAGAGTTTATTTTTTTGCACAGATGTTTTTTAATATCTCAAACAGCTGATTATGCTATTTTAAAAGCTGATTACCTTTGACCTTAAATAAATCATCCCATAGAGTAAATTTTTTAAATGATGTATGTTACAACCTTTGTCTGAGCCTGTTTTAGTTATAGGCTATACAAGAGAAGCAGCATAGCTCAGTTTGCAAAGTAAGTACTAATCTTGCTGTAATTCAAACTAGTGAACTAACAAGGGTTTTTGCAAGTTCAAACACAGTGGTGTTACGGTTGTTTATGTGTTATCTACGCCCCTGTCTATATTAATCTAAAGGACATAAAGACAATAAAGGAAAAAAGTTGAATATATTTCATTCGAATCGTAATTGCAGAAAAACTTCATCAGTGACAAAATTACATTTGCTTTAATAATATGAACGGTTTAATACATGGAAATTTTGTTAAACATTTTAAAGGTCAGGCTAATTGTTTTACTACTCAAAAATTGTGTTTACACACAAATTTTTTCTATAAATTGAGAATGTATGTACTGAAACATTAACACCATCTAAATAAATCTTATATAATTTAAATATATAGGCTACTTATAATTAAATAAAGTACATAAAATATATAAATGCATTATCTTAAAAATACAAAACATTTATGTTTTAATGTTATAATATACAGAATATACTGTAATATGTAACATCTTCGATCTTATATACATCATATGATATTGTAAAAGAAAGTATATTAGTTCTAAAAATAATAATAACTAAACAATAATAATAAGCAGGTCCCATGTTTTCATGCATACTGAAGAAATATTTTTTGTTCCTCAAGGAAAAGTTTTGACTAAAATCGTGATCATTTTCTCACATGTACAATATGAGATTATTGTAGATATGTCTATTTAATTTTATGGATACATACATTTTTGTTTAGCTCAAAATTTGAGGTTAACTTTAAAAACATAACTTACTAGTTGTTATTTCCTCACACCAAATTGAAAACGTTAGGAAGTTTATGATTTGATCTTCAAGAAGTTACTCTATTCCTTTTACATAAATATTATCTTTTCCCGTAATTCACGAATGGTTGAAGATGGGTTCTCTTGAAATATGGCTTATCCTAAATGTAGGCATCAGATGAGTATAAAGTTAGATGTTCCAAAAAATATGGATTGATCCATAAATTTATATAAAACAAGTTCCTCTCCTGCTGCAACTATTTCATTTGGTGTGGGAGATTTCTTATACATTAGAATCTTTTCAAATCACTCAAAATTAGAAAAATACATTCTCCATAGATCGTTGTATCTTTATACACCACAGTACATAATTTTTACTTTCTTGTTTACCAAACTTACTTCAGAAATATTTATTTACTTATTATAAAAGAGGTATTATGGTAGTGCTGCTGGAGGAGAAGAGAAGACAAACAACTGGGTTGGCTTTGTTCGCCTTTCAACCAAAACCAGCAACTCCAGATATGTACCGAGGAGTATGTCAAGCTGTAGTGACAGTGACAAGGGGTAACATCATGACGAGACAATACCTTCACTCTCAGAAGAGACAGAACACATCTTACTCCAGTCTACCTAAGCATACAAGAGAGGCATTGAAAGAATGGTCCATAGAAGTTGCCTCTCTTGAACGGAAATCTCTGGTCGTCGCTTGCATTGATAGTTTTAATGGTCATTGATGGTACTTAGTGCTGGATGCCTATAGGTAGAAGTAACCTAAATAATTCATTTAGTTCTTTGTATCATATTTCTATGTACAGTAATGGCAAATAGTTAATACTGACATATGAATATTGGTAAAGCTCAACATACGAATGTATTATGTTTGTAGGTTGAGGTCTTACTGTAGTGAGAATTGAAAACAGAGAGAAAGAGAGAGCTATAATTATACACTAGATATTTATATAAGTACTGAAAAATAATACAATAATATTTATACTTAAAGAGTAAAAAGAACATAATATCTTAACATTAACATTTGAAGTCACAAAAGATCCATTTGGGTCGCAGTGACAAGAGGCTGTATAGCCTCGGACCCCAAATTCACTAACTAACATTAACATTTTGATAATATGTTTTCAACTATAAATATTTTTCATGATATTTAAGCTCTATAGATTTTTACTTTCTCATATACAGGTATATGTAATATAGAGAAAATTATTTGTATTTTTCACGGATATATCCATATATAGGTCCCCTTGGATATCTTGTTCATGGATACCATTCTGTTCATTTTAACACATCCTTAGATAATGCTCTGGTAGTTTATGGTGACAAATTATAACACCTACTTTTTGAAATAAATTGCCTTGCTCGAGGATTTAAATATAACTAAACGCCTGTATCTCAATTACTCTCTGAACGATCATTACAATTTTTTACGAATAATTAAAACTCGTCAATATGCTGGGTGTGATAAGACGAAAAAAATTGTGACTGTCAAAATGAAATATGCACTCTTTGTCTTAAAAGTTTAAACCATTTCAACATCTGTTACAATAACAACTAAAGTACAAATTTAATAACCGCTGATTTATAAAAATAATCATAAAATCAATTTGAGGTAGGTTAATTTACTAGATATAAGGAAGATTATTATCATAATATAAATTATTTCTGTTCTGTCACATAAAGGCATATATCTGTATTTTTCTCTTTTAGATATTAAAACTCTCTTAAAAGAAGATAAGAGTTCCATAGTATAATACTTTTCTAGAGTATTATATTTTTTTTTTAATTTATTATAAATAAAAAATTTATTTATATCATTAAATTTTAAACAGAACAATAAAAGAAATATTAAATAAAAAATAAATGTTTTTTTATATTCTTAAATTTATTTTTTTATATTCTTATCTCGGGGTATACTTGGGCTTCACAATTACACAAAAATACTTTTAAACAATAATCAGTTCATCTCACCATTATTCACAATGCTCCCCTTATATCTTCTTCTTGGTGATTGTTCAATACAACAAATATTCAATATTTTAATAGTTCACTTTTATTAGAGTGTTTTATTTTCAATTGCATCATATATTTTTTTTTATCTTAACTTCACTTCCGATCCTCTTACTCACACTAGAATAATTTGAAAAATTTTCTTCTTCCTTTAAATTGTTATTCTAAATCATATGATCCACTGTTGTTTTTCTCACATGGTCCCCCTGCACCTGCCTATCAAATTTTGCATTTCTGTATATAATACTTGAACAACCTCCCACAACTTTATATTTACAATTTCCATTTTACTTTTTATATCCAAACCTGAAGAAATTTAAAATATATATCTCGAATTGTTATACAATTTATATAAATGTTATAATAGATTACCACAGCTGTCTAAATATTAATCTACATTTCATTATTTAATTCTGCAAATGGAAATTTTAGTTCTTAAGAATTTTATATGTTTGGTATACAATTAATTGTTCATTTGCAATCAATATATAGTAACTAGAGATTTGCTCCCCTTTTGCCTGTTATTTTATTATGACAAAATACCCAGTATTATGTTAAATATACTACGATTATTAAGACAAAATAGGAAGCATTATAAAGATCCAAAGGATAAAACATTCTAATAATTTGATATGAGGAGGTACACAAGTACGAAACTAACACTAAATAGTTATTATATTTTATATAGAGGTGACCATCACATTGTGATCTTTATAGATCTATTATACCCCCCCTTCACTATTCCCATGATATGTTCAGTTAAATCATCTTTTATAATCCCATAGCCACCATAAACTGCATGATCTGAAGGGGTTTTAGAGAGGGTAGATCTTTCACTTCTAGTTGGTATATTTTTAAGGTTCTTGCTCTTTTAATAGCTACAACCTCATATTCTATTATTAGGTGATGAGGGGTTTCCTTACCCTCCTTATAGTACCTACAGGTCTTGTAATCCCTTAGGCCAAGTTTCCAGAAATGTCCTCCGAGTATGCCGAAGCCTGTTAGTAGTCTTAACCTACTCTTACATAGACTAATGACTTAAGCTCATAATTGCTGAGCAGCTTTTATTTCTCTCTAGAGTTTCGACCTACTACCTTCTTCACCTTTTTTTTATCTCATTTGAAGTAGTGTTCTCCAAGACCACAGAATGGTTTTCAATTTAAATAGCAATTTAATATTTTGAAACTTTAAGCTTTTGCTTTATTTTATCCTTGAATGGTTTTCATCCTACATCACTCAATGATTAACACCAGCAAGTTTATGTATTGAGAAGCAGTTACAAAGCGTGTCAAACCAAACTCCTGGAAGTAAGTATGTTGAACTGACTGAACAGAAAAATGGATGACCCTACTACTTCAGTTCTGATTTGCTCTGTGATAAGATGACTTACTCATCTTCGCACCTTCCTCTCTGCCCTAGTGTTTGAGTACAAAAAAGCTCATTGTTGCTGAGAGGCAACCATAAAACTGAACCGCTTTCCTTAAAAGAAAAAAATGCTCAGGGTTATGATATTATGTTCTTTTCGAGACATTTTAATACTTAATTATATTTTTATATACACTATTATCTAATAATATTTTGTTCTTAATAGTAAATATTAACACAGGTTTCATTGTCCATAGAAAGGCACTTTGTTGACTAGCAGTTCACACTGTCACATTAACTCAACATCTCCATCACACATTATCACACAGCTTTGTTCAGAGTATGACTAGACACAACATATGGCCAAACTCTTCTTGTCAACTTTGTTCAATGAAATAATGAACTCTGTTACTTGAACTCATCTGAAAAATAGAAAATAAAATATTAACATTACTGTTGTTAAAATTTTTTATCAATGTTTAATGCTTCCAGCCCTGGCCTTTCCTCCTATGCATATGCTTGGCCTAGAAACCTGGGCTTTTTTTATGGTTTAAAGAAAAATATTATTTTAACATAAACTAATAAAAGAGTTATGTCATGTTAAAGATCTAATTGTGTACATTCTAAATAACAATAAAGAGTAGATTTTTGTTGTTTACCAATTGAGTAACAGCACTTAGAAAATGCTTTGAATAGAGTTGAAAAAATTATAACAGTAGGAGTAACATGACAGAATTTATTTATTTGTTATAACACTATTGCACTGTTTTATAAGTTTAAATTGTATTTAAAAATATTACAAATACATATATGTAACAAAACACACTTCTTATAAATTGGTGTAATAGGTTGTTTACATAATATATTTACACAGGCTGTGGCTCAACTAAAGACAAAAGGATATCATTATTCTTAAATACATTCCTAACAAAATACTGTAACTCATAAAATATACGCTAAAAGGTGCTGGAAATGCATACAAGTTGTTCACAGAAATGTACACAGAAGATGTAATAACCTAATAATAATTATATGCCCGGATAAATTTTCTATATAACTAAATAGCACAGCCTGAATCATCCGTGGGATTCAGACGCTTAAGTCAAATAGAAACGCCCTATACTCAGGTTTAGGCTTGTAAGTGGCATTGGAAATCATTATCAGTTACCACAAGATGTGGCACTATTGTGTTCTGACTTGAATAGTGTTAAGAAAGCTGAAGTGTGTGCTTATTGTGAAACAACTGAAAACAAGTTAATAATGAATTTGTAAACTACAATGGTAATTAAAAAAGTAAAGAGACAAACGGCTGATGGTTTAGTATATTTAATAAATATAAACAACTAACCTATTTTTCCATATAACCCCTATTAGAGCTACACACTTGTAACATCTCTATACTAGTTTTTTATGCCAGTAGTAAGCCTTCACATATTTGTATTTCTTTCTTACTATGAAACTTGATTCCAAGCAAAGAATAACAAGAAGAAATCTGACAGAGATTTGGTCAATTTTCTCAATGTTCATGTATTATAAGCATATGCTTTAAAATAAAGAAAAATTATGTCTTTTCTCTGTAAGCCAGAATTTCAATTACATCACTATTGATCCTGGAAATAATCAGAGTATTTTTGGATCTTTGGTATTCTGAAAGAAAGTTACCAAATTTGTGATGTGTTGAGAATTTGAATTCAATACAATTTGTTTCATGTAAATTGTCTTAAACACTATAAAATACAAAATAAGAAATATTTCACACATCCAGATAGGAATATTAAATCTATATACACATACACATGATCTGTTGAATACAGCTCTTAAGGAAATTATTAATTGGTGCAGAGACGAGGATCTTACTATTACTGGGCTAAGACTATTATTGTGCCCCTCACAAGGAATACAAAACAAAACACTGTTAGCATAAGTTTAGGAAAGTCACACATAGAACTCTCAGAAGATTTCAAATATGTAGGCGTAATTTCAAATACAAAGCTTACATAGAGTCAACATGTGAGAAAAAAGTATACAAAATTGTTAATGGATGTCTTTTGGGTAAAAACTGAGACAATATGTCCGTCTGCCCATATGTCTGTTGTTATAATGAGGCAATTGTTAAACCACAGCTACAATACATACCACAGGTATGGTGGACTAAAGTCTTTAAGTATGAAGTAAAAAGAGGCTATCTAATCTTCTGAGACTGGCCACTCTATGTATTTCAAGAACCTTTAGAAGACCCCTATTACAACACTTGAGGTCTTGTTAGGTCTAACTTCACTTGACCTAGCATTATAGCATAGGGTAAGTCTGACTGGATACAGAACACAACGCTTAGGGTTGTGGAGAAATTATCAATGGTCTAAAAGACATTGTACTATCATCATCATTCATGGATTTCATGATTCTGTACTGACCATAAGACATGACTGCAAGTAATTATCCCAATGAGGAAGATATAATAGAAAGAAATAGGAGCTGTATAGAGTACAATGATGGGTCACAAACCACTGAATCTGGAGCTGAAGTCTACGGTGAATCAACATATTTGGAATGCAGGCTTTGTGGCAAATACACAGAAACATCAAAACACTTACTCTTAAAGTGTAAACTAAAAGAGCAAAAGAGAGTACTAATTTTGGCCTGTGAGACTCCAGGAAATGCAAATGATTTAGCGAATCAAGTTACATAGAGCTAAGCTGGCTAAATTAGAACATGCGACTTCACAAAAAATTATTTGAAGCTAAAGTGTCTAAGAGTACAACCAGCTTCATAAATAATAATAATAACAACAACAACATACACATACACATATAAGCATGTGACATTCAAATCCGTTAAACTAAAACCTTAAAAGGATACTAGGATAGAAACAACTTCTCAGTCATCACTGTCTTTAAAGAAAGACCCATAATCCTTAAAGTACTTGAATAGCATCAGGGTCAGAAGACAGAAGAATAAACCTGATAGGAAAGATGAAAAGACCAATCAAACCCAACACTACATGAAGGAAGATGTGAATCCAGCTAGGATAGCTTGGGGTTGCCACACCCATAGTCACTAAAAATCAGCCTCTGAGGAATCCAACACAAATGAATCGTCTCCTACTTTCAAAGGTAGACTGACATGCTTGGAACTCCAAGTGATGACATATGGTGCCAAGTCTTTTCTTGGATGGAACACTGAGCTACTCCACTCCATGCTTTATCATATGGATTTCAGTTCTTAATGATGGATCCAGGTCTCGCCACAAATCAATGATTCTCCCACAATTTAATATTTTCCAAGCAAATAAATGTTGTTTACAAAATTGTTATATGAGGTGCGGAAAACTAAAACGGACCATTTGTCACAAGGCAACATTTTTTCAGGAGAGGCAAAAATGTGATCAGGGCCGGTTTTGTCCATTTTTATTTCTTGCCGTATTTCCATTAATAAATTCCTCCTCTACTATACTTGTATGTTAAAAAGGCTATAAATAAGAATTAAAAGTATATAAACTTGGTTTTTGTGAAGGTCCTTCATTGTTAGAGAAAGGGACCAAATGTCTTTTATGGAGTTATAACATTTTCATAAAAAACTTTTTCCTATGAAAAAAATAGCTTCAGAAATTGGCCTCTCCTGAACTCTAATGTACTCTTTTTAAAGAACTACGATTATATTAAGGAAAAAGTAGAATGCCTGCTGTAAATAAACCATTCTCAGACATTTGGTACCTATTCTTTCATAGAAAAAACCAATTGTGAATTTCACCGATACAAGATTTCTTTTCATTGATAACATTAATCAGTTTTTAAATTGAATAAACATTACTCAAAAAAATATTAATAATTAATTATTCTATTTTGATTTGACGTGTCCTCCCCCAAGTACCTGTCCTGAAGAACCAATTGACAACAATTATAATGATAACATAATTCAGATTATTAATAAACTATCAGCTCAGTGTACCACCTCATCAACCACAAGACCCTGACCCCCACCAAAATAGTAATGAACACCAAACTTCCCATCACATAGCCCATTTTAATTCATGACCCATTTCATTCATCAAATCTAACTATATATAACCACCAGAATTGTAACCCAATTTAAAAATATCCAGTGTATATATGAGTTATTAAAGTGCAGAGCAAATATATATATATAATATATATAAAGGGACTGAAGAAAAAGAAATAAGAAAAGAGGTTTCTACAGGCAAAAGAAGAAAAAGAATGTAAGGAGGATTATTGGTATTATTGTTGGAGAGGACATCAAACTATACACATCTTTATCAAGGGCTCTGGAAATAATTAATAATGTATGAAAAAAATCAAAAGAAGACATAAGTTTATCAGATAAAAGACACTTAAAGTACATTTATAATAATCACAGTTAAATTTCTACAAAAACATTTGGTAACTATAAATATCAGCAATCTGGTAAGTGGCCAGCATCAGTTAAACATTCATAAAAATAGCTATTTTAAACAAGCCATCTTGTGTTCATAAACTATTAACCATAAAAAAATAAAGTACATGGTGATCAACTTACTTTGAATCGATAATTGATTCCTTATATTATTCATAATATTGTAAAATCCATCATTCCATACATTCGTCCAAAGCCTATCCCCCATATAGACATAAGTATCACCAAATAATTTTGCTACTATTAAATTTTTCTTTAAAAGTTTTATTTGAAACCATTGATTATTTTCTTGTTATCACTGGAACATTTTAGCCATATACATAAAAAGTGGCTAGCCGAGGCAATTTAAAAAACAATACCCAAGTTAAACTAAATATGTTTATATGAATTAAAACTGTAAAATAATTATCTTGTAAAATCATAATTGTCTTAATAAACAACAGTCATTTATATTATCCATCTCCATCTAGCGTTTATTTATACAATCTTAAAGATCCTGAGCCTATGATATGTGATGCTGGACTGTCCCGCACAGTCAAGCACAAGCGCTCAATTTGAAAAATTTAATTACTTAAATATGTTAAATAAATATATAATAAAACTTGAACACAAGTTATCACAAAAAATTACGTTTACTTAATCAAACATGTTTCAATGACAACGTCGCCATCCTCAGTGATACATGAGCTATAATAACTAAACTATAACTATAATAGCTCATAACAAATAAAACACAATCTATAAATTATAGAATTTTACAAAAGAAAAATTGTGTTTTATTTGTTAAAATGGAATTCTATCAAGTACCTTCGGTCATCAGTGTTAACAATATTATAGCTCATGTATTATTGATTAGTCGTTGAAACACGTTTGATTAAGTAAACGTAATTTTTTGTGATAACTTGTGTTCGAGTTTTATTCTATCTAATATTATCTCACAAGTTCATCATTTAATTATATATTAAATAAAGGTTTTTTTAAACTAACTTTAACCTCAAAACTCCTCTTTTCCATAGTTACAATCAAACAATTAATTATTATAATCAAACTTAGCCAAATTTTAATCTATTCAAGGATTTTGTTCTTAAAATGTTCACGATTTTATTTTTAATAAAACTATATTAAAAACTCAATTTTTTTTAATATCAGCAAATGGTCCGTATTACTTTCACATCACATATGCATTTCTTATATACGCTATTATAATTTTATTATATTTGTCAGTAAACTATCTTGGAGTTCATCTTATAACCTTTTAAATAATTTAGTTTGTTAAGAATCTAACTATACTAACATTAATATTTTTAGTAAGATTTTCTTACTTGCAAGATCTCATTGAGTAATTTCATGAATATGATATTCCACTGTTGGAGTTGAAACTTCAATTATAATGTTATTTGTTATACATCAGTAACAATTGTTCAGTCACATTTGAACTGATTAATGGACTCTTAATTGCACAAACTTTCTTACTCACCCATCCCCAAAACCAAATGAAACTGTACATCACTGAAAATTCAGTTTGGAAGTTGTCAGTCAAAAAGTGAAAATGAATCATGGTCACTGTCATTGAAAAAAAATGTATGTATTTAAACAGGGCCTAAACTTGCTTCACATTATGCTGTAAAACACATCTTCAGCGTAAAATCATATTTCATAAAAATGAGAGTGAAGGTTCATTTTTGTATTTACCAATAATTATACCTAAACACTAATATATTTTTTATTTGTGATTTTGTACATGGGATATGGTAATCAATCCTCAAGTTTCACTATAATTTGAAGCAAATTAGTAGAACCAATTTTGAGAAATTTCATCTTGCTGATTTTGTTATTTTTACTGATAACTCACGAACCCACATTTTTGGAGAGATGTCTACCAATATATTTTCCCTGGGTTGTTAGAGAATAACCAAACTTGAACAAAATTTATACAAATCGTTACAATCAATTTTGACAAAATTGTAATTGTTTTTTCCTTTATGGCAGCTACAATGTAAAATATTATAAAAGCTTTATTGTAAATTTACAATTTGGTAGCTTTATGTTGTTATAAAAAAAATGGAAAAAAACTTCCCGAATATGGTCAAAATATGCCCACATACTAAATTAAAATCAGTCCAAGTATTTATAGGCGGTAGAATACTGTATAGAATGTTCAGTACGTCAGATATACAGACGGATAAACATCATTCCAAAAACCACTTATTTGGACTCATAATGTACATATTCGGAAAAATATTGATTTTTGATCCATCAGATACTTTCTCTATACTATAAATTATGAGAAAGTAATAGTATACAAGATTCATAAAACTTATAGCATATTTCTGAAGCGTCTGGGAGTAAATTTCAGATGGTTTTTAAATACTATGAAATCATAAACCTTATCAGTTTATTTTTCAAAAGGACTTGTCATTGTTGAAATGGTGACAGATAATATACAAATAATATTGTTAATCAGCTGATTTATATTAATGACAAGTATGGAAACATGTAAGAATATCATGGTTTTTATTTATATTTTTATCTTTACTACTGAATTACACTCATATATCCCTGAATATTATCTTATTTAACTAATTCCACAAAGATACCAAATTGAAACAAAATGTTGAAATAATAGAGATTTTCCTTTAAACATTCACTTACCTATCAGCAGTTGATGTAGGTACATTCATGTAAGGATTTAACTTTGGCCTCCCCAAGTTGTGGTAGCTTGGATTAGCAAAACCTATTGCTTGGTGAACATTTACATAGTTGTTACCTGGACAAAACAGATTCAAATTAATTTGTAATTTGTTAAGATTATTTGTGTTAGTATGCTTGAAAATCACTGAATTGTAAAATATATTTACTACATTGTATGCGGAAATATTGTAGAATTGATAACATATTTAGTTTAAAGCTACAAAAAGTTTCTAAAATATAAGGTTTCCTATTTTTCGCTAACGTTGAAATTGGACTTTTTGCCCATATTCCTAGTTTGTCTTCTGCTCTACCCAGGTGGAATACACAAGTTGCATTATATTTCATCTTTATCTTCATGCTGCGAGCATCCAGCCTCAGGTAATGCTGACCGCACGGTGTCTCTCATACACATAGCTAGCCAGTCTCCAGTAGGTGGGATCAGTCAGAATTCGTCCAAGAGTGCAATTAGGTTGGAGTCTTCTTCTCAGCTCATCTCTGACCTCCGATCTGATGATACAATCAAGGAGGATGTGTTGTAGGGTTTCTTCTTCTATCTGACATACAAGACACAGGGGCGACTCAGCAAGTTGGAAACAAAAAAGATAGGACTGTGTTACAATATGTCCTGTTCTAGCTCTTGAGGTGAATGTTGACACGGACCTGGGCAAGTTCTCGTAGATGACAGTGTTGTTTGGTTCTTTGAGGAGTCTGTAAAGATGGCGACCTGTCAGTTCATCCTTCCACTGCTCCACCCACCTGTGTCTCAGGATTCTGTGAGATGCAGTCATGCAGCCTGCAAGAGGTATAGGATGGTATAGGATGCATATTGGTGGCTGCCTTCGCTATTTCATCATCTTTCTCATTTCCCTGAAGTCCGCAATGACTCGGTATCCATTGTAAGAAAATCTCCTTGTCCGTGGACAGATTCAGGAGTTCTAAAATCTCTTGGACTCTGTGGTAAGGGCCTATACTGTTGGAGGAGTTGTAATGCACTTTTGGAGTCGCTGAGTATGTATATCTTTTTACTTTTTACAGTTATGCAATGGGCAACCGCCACGTTGATAGCCAGTAGTTCAGTGTCGGTACTGGAGCTTGAATTCGCTGGTACAAAGAAGGACTCGCCTGAATGTTCCGTAAAGTAATCGGCTCCAGATTTTGATTCTGTGGAGTTCCAATGACCCATCAGTGTAAATCCTATAGTGACTTTCATATCTTGAGAGTATAACTTCAAGGGCGGTAGCTCTTTGCATTTCTATAGGGTCGTTTTTAGATGTCAGTCCAGGGAAGTCTAATTCGATCTTTGGTGGTTGAAAGTTCCATGGTGGGATGCAGTTGACAGTAGGGTAGGGCACTGGGGTCATGTCCGATGCATTTATCATCACAATTGTTGTCCGGTACTTAAAGGAAGACTTGTGATGAGCCTAATGTGGGTCTGGTCTGAGGGCTGGAAATGATGTAGGGTCCACAGATATGTGAAGAAATTTGTGCCAGATTACTTTCTGAATGTACACTTCCAGAGGCTCCACATTGAGCTCAATTTCCATGGCTCGTATTTTGAGCATGGAATGTTCAAAATTTGGAGCCATTTGGAGTTGTTTTTGAGCATCCTAGGCATATTCCAAGGGCTGAGTTTTGGATTGTATTTAATTTGTTTAGATGTGTTTTTGCAGCAGAGCTCCAAATCGTACATCATTTTTGATCGGATCAAAGATACAAAGAACTGTCTCAGCATGAAAGTATCTGCTCCTCATGCTCTGCTAGCAACAGCCTTGGGTAGATTTAATCTTTTTGTGCATTGTATTGAGATCTGTTGGATATGGTTCTTCCACAAAAGTTTGGGGTCCAGAGTGATTCCAAGTAGCACAGGGTTTGGGTATTGGTTTTCTTCTGCATTACAGTTCTGGTACAAAATGCTTGAATGAGTATTTTCTTGTGAAAAAAGTGCATTCTGTCTTTGTTGAGGAGATTGACATGTTCCACTTCTCTGTCTATACATTGAGAGCATTCAAGGCAACTTGCACCTGCCATGTGGCTTGTATTGTGTCCTTGTTAGAGCTCCATATATTGTTATATCGTCGGAGTAGACACAGCTGTCTGTTGTATTAGGTAGAGTCACCAGCCTATCACAGAGTGCAATGTTGAACAGGGCCGCACTCAGAACTGATCCTTGGGGAACTCCACTATTGATTGCAAGTTCATCTGAGAGTATGTTATTAAGTTTTGTGTTGATTTTACGGAGTTTTAGAAAGTTCTGAAGATACTTTAGCATCCTGCCTCTAATTCCAAGAAGACAATGCAGTAGTACTGTGGAATGGGGTACTTTGTCAAAGGCCGCTTCCAGATCCACCATTACAGCTACTGTTGTGCTGTTGTCCGAGAAACTTCTATAGATTGACTCTGTAAAATGTAGAAGAGCATCTGTTGTTCCTCTTCTTGGTCTGAACCCGAACTACCTTGAGTGCAGCTTATTTCTGCTTACCAATCTCCACACCAGCCTTTTGCTGACCAACCTCTTCATCAATTTTCCCAGACAAGATGTTAAAGAGATTGGTCTGTATGATTCAGGTATGTCTGGATCTTTTGTTGGTTTCAGAATATGTAGGGGAAAGTTGCCTTGATCGTACCACTTTTTACATTTAAATTTTTTAAGCCCTTACACAGTTATATCTCTTATTAAAAACTATTGTAAAGCTTAAATCACTTACTAATCTAACCTAATTAATTTTTTTAGTTCGATTTAAACTTAATTTCTGTTGGAAAATTCCAAATTTCTGAGACTCTGCAAGTGGTACGATCAAGGAAACTAGTTGCCTTCATCGTACCGGGGGTTTCCTTGATCGTACCCTATACAGTTCTGGTGGAACTTTTCTAAACAGGATTGCAAAATAATAACAAAAACAACAAAGTCAATTATGAAACAACTTTTTAATATTAAAAGACAATTGTTTACATTAACATGTGTATACAGTACTAAAAGGTTGTTTAAAATATCTTAATGATTCCCTACAATGAAAATTAGATGATTACTAGACAAATTTGGCATTTCACTTATTTACAATTTACACATAGAAAGTTTTGGGGTTCATTTTTAATGCCTGCACAGGTTTCGTGTACCCATAACTTACAGTTTTGACACTGAATCATATCTTCCACTGTGTTAACTTCACACAAAAAGCAATACCATTCTTGTGATTGCACTTCTATCACAACGTCAGACACTTTTGAAGAGGATGCTTTGTTTAGTAAGGCGTGGGAAGGAGCGTTGGATTGGGTTTCTTGTAAACCAACAGTTTTCTTAACGTTTTTTTTCTTTTTATTTGGAGATTTTCTTTCTTTCTTGGTCGACACTTTTGGCTTCGATTTTCCCATTTTCTGTTTTAATTCCTTAAGCTTCTCTCGAGTTAACTGCAGCTCTTTTGACAGCTCTAGTTGGTTTTTGTATGGACTACTAGTCAAAATGGCCGCTTTTTGTATTCCTCCGGCCTTCTTGGATTTTGATTTAGGTCTTGGAATTGGAGAAAGTTCTTCAACTGAAACAAATAACTTCTTTTTCGCAGTTTTCTTTGATGACTGATCATCGTTTGGAATGTCTGGCCAACTGATTTCCAGCTGATCCTCAACAACATCTTCGCTGTCATTGATAGGCTCAGTGGAGACTTCTTGGTTTAGATTTTCAGCTGCCACAAATTCAGAATCTTGAAATACTCTACGGTCAACTGGCCAAATACCACTAACTCGAAAGCCATTGATAGCATTCTCTATAGTTGCTGTTTTTCCATAAGCTTCTGCACTTAACCCAGCAATTTGGTACTGCGAAACACACAGCCCAGGGTTTGATCTTAACCATTTTTCTAAAGCCTGATTGAAATTACCTTTCAGGGGTTTGAAGAATGTTCTATCCAGTGGTTGAACTCGGTGAGTGGTGTGCCCAGGAAGCTGCACCATTATTACACCATGATTCCTGGCTAAATCAATCGCCGCAAGATTTTTAGAATGTGTAGTGTGTCCATCGAGAACCAAGATAACCTTCTTATCAGTCGTTGGCTTTACTACATCAATGAAATGCTGAAGCCATTTAAAAAACAGATCACTAGTAATGTAACCTGATTCAGAAATTTCTACTAAGCTTCCAGGTGGGGCACCTACTTTCAAATCATCGTTCATTCTCATTCTTTTGAAGATGAGCATTGGTGATATGTAACTTCCCGAAGCACTCGTGCAAGCCACAAAAGTTGTGTTCACACCACGCTCGCCACTTGAAACAGAGCCTATTTGTTTCTTACCCTTTCTACCAAGTACTTTTTGGCTTTTATTCTGCACAGTACTGAGTCCTGTTTCGTCGACGTTATATATTCGCGTGGCGTCAATTTTATTCTCATCTACTATTTTCTCCAGTATATCAAAAAAGCCATACACATTTTCTCTGTTAAACCCCTTTACTCGCTGTATAGATGTGGGCTGGGGCTCTCTTAAACTAATTTCCTGGTGACGAACCTTAAATGCGTAAAACCATTTCTTTCCAGCTAACTGGGTTTCTTTGTTGAAGTTGTGGGGAATTTGGTTTTTTTCAGCAATATCAAACGCTAACTTCCTTACATCCGTTATCGTTAGGCCAAACATCAAGCTTTCAAATAACAGTATACGGTTGACTAATGCTTCTTCCACGTCTGGTGGTAACGTGCATTTTTTCCCGATGATCTTAGTCTCTTCGTTTGCTGAAACATTAAGCCCCTTTAAATGGCGATTAAAGGTTGGTTTTGGGATATTGTACTGGCGACAACATTCGTTGAACCCCATGTCGCCGTTTCGGAATGCACTAAGAGCCCGATGCATATCATCTTCGCTCCATGCACCATATTTCCTTTTTGCCATCTAAAACACACAAAACCAGTGGGCATTAGAGTTGGGTTTGGCAAACAGTTTTCGCAACATGCCTAATACAGCATTGAGCGGTACGATCAAGGCAACCTTAAAATGCCGGTACGATCAAGGAAACTCAAAGTGGTACGACTAAGGCAACTCGACGTTCTCGACAATATTTCCCGATTCCTAACCCATAAACATCGCTTTAGTTGGAACCGGTAGGTTTTTCACTGCTAAACTAAGTGTATTAACTGTTAAAATACAGTAAATGATGATACACGTACCTTGAAAGAGTCCTTGAGCTTAAAGGAGATGGTCAAATTTTACATGAAAATACTCAACAACAAAAATACAACAATAAAACACTGACAGCGTTCACCACACACGTACACTTTCCGAAGCTCAGTCTAGACGATGGGAAGTACCAACTGTCGCCACTTGGAGCGCTCTGGTAACACTGCAAATAGGAAATTCAGTGGTGGTACGATCAAGGAGGCGGTACGATCAAGGCAACTTTCCCCTATGATCATGGCTTGCTTCCATCTTTGTGGAATGTTACCTGTATTCCAGATGTTGTTGAACATGATGAGTATTTCTTCGAGAGATTGTTGGGACAGGTTCTTCAACATGGCATTGTGAATGTTGTCTTCGCCCGGTGCGCTATTTTTTATGTCTGCTATGCATTCTCGGAGTTTGTTCATTGTAAAAGGGGCATCAGCCATGTCATCATGGAATGTGAGGAGGTCCAGATTACATGATAGGTATTGTTCTTCAGGGGTTAATGTTTTTGGGAAGGAGATTTCCTTTGCAGATTTATTGGCATAGTATTTTTGCATTATATTTAATGTGTGAAGCTCTGAATACCGTATTATAGAATTGATATTTCATTTTAACTTTTGTGGCTAGATTGATACAGGATATTTTAGTGAATTAAATCTGCTAAATTTTTTAAAATGCAGATTACAAACTTGTTGTTACCCATTACAGGTAGGACAGAGAAGAAAATATGAGAAGACATAATAAAAGTATTTTTATTTGAGGGCATCTTTGTAAATAATAATTTGTTTAGATTTACCATTAGATATTGTTCCCAGAACTATAACAAATTTTTTGAAGCAATATATTTTAAAGTTTTTCTTTCTCAGTTTCTTTAAGTATAAATTAATTTTAAAGAGTTTTGTGTTAAGAATTTAAATGTATAAATTATGTTTCTTTAATCTGTTGTAGAAATTAATTTAAAAGAGTTTTGTGTCAAGAATTTAAATGTATAAATTATGTTTCTTTAGTCTGCTGTAGAAATTAATTTTAAAGAGTTTTGTGTTAAGAATTTAAATGTATAAATTATGTTTCTTTAATCTGTTGTAGAAAATAATTTAAAAGAGTTTTGTGTCAAGAATTTAAATCTATAAGTTATGTTTCTTTAGTCTGTTGTAGAAATTAATTTAAGAGTTTTATTTTTTAAATAAAGTTTTATTTTGTTACTTAATTATTAATTGACCTTACTATAATTTTTTTTAATGTACTGAATAGAATTTGAATAAAAAAAAATTGCATATAACCATATGGAAATCAAGGGCTCTGCATACCAACACCAACTACTCGTTGATTTGACACAAGTCATATCACTCAAATTAAAAAATACGGTAGCTATTAAAACCATCATCACTTAGAAACCTCAAATTATTTTTAGTTTCAACTATCATTTAAATCACATACCAATTTTGGCACAGACAATACAAATATTATAGCTGAAAATTTTGATTAATGCGTAAATTGTGACAGAAAATCTGGACTTTCTACTTTTCAGCAGCAAATATCTGAAACTACTACACTGATTTCAAAAACGTTTTAAGTTTCAATTAGTATTCAAATCATATACCATATTTGTAACTGAAAAAAATATTATATTATGTAATCATTGAAAAAATTTTGAAAATGCATAAGGTATGACACACATTTTGACTTTTGTTTGAACTTTGGAGACAAATATTCTTATAACTTGGTAACCACATAAGGCTTAAACAAATAATGTAAGCTACCTATGTAGAAAAGAAAAATGCAATGAAACAGTGGTTCTTGAGTTAAAAGGTTACAGACAGAGAGAAGTTATGATTTATTAAGCAAGTGTTTGAAGGATTTAAAATTTAAATGGCATATTTCCTTAATTTATTATACTAAAGCTGGAGTGATTTGGTCATAGTATGCTCATATGCTAGCTGTATTTCTATTCAATCTGCCCTGAAATCTAGGATAAACAAACTACAAGGAGTATAAACAAGTACAATACTTCCATGTGTAACATTTTGTGAGACAAGATGGTAGTGTAAGAATGACAAACTAATACATCAGAAAGGAAGGTTTTTTTTACTGTACTGATTGTTTCCAAATATGTATGGCTAACGATATCACAAAAACTCAAACCATTAAGATTTTTTTTCCATAAACCACAAAATGAGGAGTTCAGAATTTTTATCCCTACATTTATAATGTACACACCTCTGTCTGAGAGCCTATAAATTGAGACTTGTTGATTCGATTTTCAAGTAGTTTATTTCATATTTAGGTATGTTATCTCATCAAGTATATGTTTGATTAAAATTGGTTTCGTATTTCCCAAATTATAACAATATTTGTCTCCACATATGAAAAACTCATTTTCAATATATTTTAAAGTTTTCCTTAAAATTTTCAGTAACAACATATTATATTTTGTCAGTGGCAAAATTAGTATTTGATTTTAATGTTAATTTTAACTGAAATTTTTGTAAATCGTTACAGAAGTTCCTAAGTTTTTACTAGTGAGGAAATTCAAATTTTACAATATATTTTTAATATATCAGTAGTTTATTTATAACAAAGTTGGTACGTAATTAAAATATTATTTAGAATTATTAAAATCACTTCAAAGTTTTCTAAGTTGTAGAACTTCTTCGCAAGACTCATATTCTGTACTTTATCGGTCTAGGTACAAAATTTAAAATCAAACATCGATTTTATGATACAGTATCTGGAGATAAATTCTTAATTGGTATCATCTTTTTTTCAAACTGAACTGGTCTTCTTGGTCGTAGAGTAAAAATTAGTGATAAAATGATACAATTTTTAAATTAAACAATTTTATTTGTTTGTATTTAAACAATGTAAATACAAAAGATACTATTTTTGATCTTTGTTTAAAAACTAAACACAGAAAATCAAAATAATGTTGTTTTACTTGATATGAGGGTATGAAATTAAATAAATTGTATGGACGTGGAGAAAAAACTAAATATATTATAACAGCATAAAAATAAAAGTAACATAATTTGTATCGTTGGTCTGGGAGACCACTCCATAGTTTTACAATATAATAAAATAGAAGTATAAAACAAAAAATGAGCTTAACAGAATATAGTTCACATTTCCACTGAAACATACTAGAATGTGAAAAGTTAAGGTAGAGAGAGTTGGAAGCGGTATAAATATTACGAGCAGCCTCGTAGAGCAAAGATACCATATAAGGGTTAAATAACTAAATAATGTAAATCACATAGTACACACAGGAAAACTGAAGAATTATACACAAGCTTGACTTTCATGAGGGTGCAGTCATGAGCAAAACAAGTTGCAGCGAGCAGCATAGGTTTGGGGGGCTTACTAACGACACGTGAAGTATTTTAAGGTTGATTGGGTGTGTGAGGGTAGGTCGTGGATCTTTTTGAAAAAGGGATTGGAAACAGTGAGTAACAGCCTGGACTGGGAACTACACAATTCCACAGACTCAGTCAGCCAGCATTGATGTGCGTTTATATACTAAACTATTATTATTATTCTAAACTATAATAAACTAAATATTATTATTTATAATAAATAATGCTAGGGGGAGGGTTGACTCTAATAATTCAGTAGTCCTTACGTAACTAACTGTGCCAACTACCCACGTATCACATCGTGTTCAGAATATCACAATTTTTAGCCTACCGTAAGACCCCTGGGTCAAAGACCCATCCCAATCTGGCTTAGTGTGCCATTATTTGGGTGGAGTACATTAGAGCAAATTACTTACACATACCTTAATCTATATTACACTGCACTATAATTGACTTCTTTGTTGAACTTCTTCAGAACATGCCAACTAGCGAGGTGGGGGAAAAGGCTAAACAGACTAGAGTTATAGATACAGTAATCTGTAACCTGGTATGAGGCAACCTGCAATGCCACGGAACCCCAAGATCTACTGCACCCAGGATTGAAGGGGCAAACGGTGGTGTAGAAAACACCACAAAGTCTTGAATAAGTGTATCACAATTTCACCAATATCAGTAGCTACATAAGAGATATTGCTGAATAGGCTTGGTTCTAGGATGAATATTAAATGGCTCAAGGATAAACCACAAAATTAACTTATAATATAGATTATAGTATTCTTTGTATTATTCATCATAACTAACTTTGTGTATAGTGGTATTAGCCTGGATATTTCCTTAGTCCAGAGCAGAAATTTACCATTAAAGATCATGCATGTAGAAGACTGGCGTATGATGTAAGGAAACATCACACTTATTAAATACAAGTAACTGTGATCAATACTTTCCCGCCATCTATATCGGCTGAAAGGATATGTTTAAAAAAAATATTTTGTGCGGAATGGTGAATTTTATTACCTGTAGATGGTATTAGATTATAAGCTTGATCCATTTGTTATATTAACCATAACTACATGTACGGAAGGTATACATTCTTCACTAGTGAATATGTTGTCTTTATAACTTTCTAAATGTGGCAACTACTACTTTCACTAAAAATACAGTGACATACATTTTTATATTCACTATAACAATTACATTATAAACAGTTATAATTCTCCAAGTTAAGGCGAACATTATAAAAATTTGATGTAATTCCTCTTTTCAAATCATTACCTTTGTAATTAATAGGTTTATATTAAATAATTTGTAACAAATAAGAAAGTCCCTTTTTATGTAAAACCCGTTTTGTTACAAATTACTTTATTAACAATCGAAATTTCAACTAGCAATTCGATTTCCATTTCTTTATTATTTTATAAAGATCTAAGCACTTGTTGAGACTTGGCAAAAGTTTGTTGATCCTTTCATCATAGAAAGTCTATTTAAAACATGTATGGCTTTTCTTGAGTATCTCTGTAAATATTCTTGGAACCCACCTAGAATAATCTTCTTGTATTGGAGTTAAGAAACACAATGTCATAACTTATAGATGTTGAAACTTGATGGAAAGCTTCATGCAGTTCATTATTAGTGAAGTGCCTGTTTTCACGAATATGCTTATGAACTTTGTCTGTCAAGTTATCAGTGATAATAGTTGACTGTCCGGATCGTGAGTCAACATGATCATCCTCCTTCATTAAACAACAAACACTATGTACCTCATTTATAACTCCTTCTCCCTACATTGTTACTAGTTGTCAATTGTAATACCTATAAAATGGTTAATTTAATTTTAATATGAAAGTAACCGGGAATCGTTTAGAATTAAATTGGGAGGGGGAAATAATAAGTCGAAAGCATGACTCATCGTACACTTTAAAATAAGGGAATATTAAATTAAGATATAGGTTTCCAAATTTAAATAAAATAATGTATAGAATGTTAGATATAATTAATAACAATAAATTAGGTAGTGTTTTGTTTTCGTTAAAAATATAGACAAGAGATTTGTCAAACAAAACTATTTGAACAGTGTCTAAGTCATGTGAGACGAATATCGCAGATGTTGCAAGATTGAATGAAGAGTCCGTGGGGTAAGAAATGTGAGCCCTGTATCGCAGGAAGTGGAAAATCCACGAGGTAAGGAGATTCAGTTAGAATGGGAGATCCGACGTAGTAAGATGTGTTTTAAATCAGTCTTAGAGTTTGGAAAAATTTAGTCAAGTGTTTAAAAAACAGTATTAGTTTTGAATAGAGGAGGGAGTCTTAGAACAGTTCAGTGACAATAAAGTGTTATGAAAATAGAGATAAAAGACAATCATATTTTCATACAAAAGACAACTATGCGTTTTGTGCCTAGACACGCTAAAATAGCGAAAGCGGGATAAGTCTTGTAAGCGTGAACAATCGTGAAGTGTTTTATGGACTAACAATTAATATATAACCTAAACACGAACATTAGTCGAGTGCAATGAAAGGCTCGAAAAATGCAATTGATACAACGTCGACGGACACATCATCACGTGTACATCATGGAAGAATATCTTTCAACAAACGACGGGTAACCAGTGTTAATGAACACTGAAATTCAAATATTATGTATCTATGTAAAATTTATTATATTTAATATCTTAAATAATTATTTTGTTTTTGGAGAATCATAGAAGTCTACTGACATACAAATTTTATATAAAGTAAATTCAACATAATACAAACAGATAGCTTTAATCTGTTCATTTTAATAAATAATTTTCCAAGTTGCAACATAATAAGTAAATTCAAGATTCAAAATTTTGACCTTCTTAAAAGGTAAAACATATTAATTAATGTGAGGATGTATAATTTAGAAAATTTATGAGATTTGTTTTAATAATAATTGTCATAGTACTAATTCTTTGTTTCAATAAATTCATGTTAAGTTTCAGCATAACCAAGAGTTATTCATTTTTACCAGAAGATTCACTGTGGAGTACACTTTTAAAAAAACTTACATCCTGAGATATTTATAATAATTAACTTCATTTTACTAAATTGATGAGAGATCATCTGGCGCCCTAATTAGCTGAGCATTTTTTAACTTAATTAACCTTAGAACACTACTCATTCGTAAAAATTACGATCCACCCTTTGTAAAATTCGGAGAACTCGTAGACAAAAGACGGACACGCTCTGTCTTTTTGTTTACCTTCCTGCCATTGTGAATAGAGGCCACTGTCTCTTCGGCTAAGCTCAAAGTTGAACCGTTATTACCGTACTCAAGCTAGCGTTGTATATTTTACGAAAGAATATTGTTTGCGAAAGTTTTAACTATTAAGTGTTTGAATATTTTTTTTGTAAATTATTGTTTTTATACTGTTAGTTTTTTAGTGTTGGATATAGTTTATTGTGTAAATAGTGATTTTAGAGTTCAAAGTGTTTGATTTAGCTACTAAGTGTATATTAATCACTGCAAGGAATGTGATTCTCAGTGAAGACAGGACTCTAATTTTGGCATTTTTGGCATTCTACCTAATGAACTTATTGTAAATCAATTTTCTCTTTTTATATTAATTAAACACTTATAAATGATGTATTTTATGAATATCCGATTAATTTTTCCAATAAAATAATATTTATATTTTTTTTCCAGATTTTTTTTTTTTTTAAACGTACTTGTAGTGGTGGTACCGGTAAGAGACATTTTTTTACAGTTAAAATATGTAGGAGTTCATTGTTAAATATTTTTAAAAACACTTAAAAACAATAGAGGATTTAATATAAAAAATAGTAAACACTATAGTAAAGTTTAAAAAATAATAATAATAATAAAAACAGAAAGTAGTAAAATTTACGAATGAATAGTGATCACGTAACAATGAACTAAGAGTAGTAATCTAGGGTTAAATAAATAACTTCATTTTCTTCTTATATAAATAAAAAAATTCAAACCCCAGTTACTTTTAATAATTACACAATGAATGTAACAGGATGGATATTTTTTGGATTTCAAAAGCTAATCACAGAACACACTTTATAATCGTCAGGATGAGCGATCAATAGTGTTTTACAAACAACTAACACATGTATAGACTTTGTACACACTGGCATGTTGTGAGGGTTAGGTTAGGTTAGGGTTCGTTTATTAAGTTCTTACCTATAAAATGACCTCTTACATATGGTGTCCTTCACGTTAAACCTCTTAAACAAAAATTTTCAACCATATATTTTAGTTCCCTATTCAAAACTTAATCTTATTTATAATTAACTTAAAACAAAAATTTATAAATTATTAATTAACTGTTATAAAGCAAGCCTTGTAATAGCATCCATTATATTTTTAATTAATATTAATTGTCATTTCACCTAAAATAAATCAAATTAAGTTCCATCACCACATTTTGAAAAAATCCTAGTTAAAAGGCCAAATTAAGACTTTTTAATACCTCCACCTAGCTTGAAATTTCTATTTCCATCACCAATCATTCATTACAAAAGCTACTAGCTCCGCCTTCCTGAGGAAATGTGTACGAAATCCATTCTCCAAACCAAATAAACTGCTCTATTCTATCAACTGTAAGAAAATTTTAATATTCTAAATTCTATATAACTGTGTTAGCCTAATACATTTAGATAATAATATAATTAAAATTATTTTGCAATAGGTAAGATTTAAGCCTGAAACCATATGAGCATTTGTTGCACATTTTTCAGTTTACCTTTCGCCGCCTGATTTTTATCAGGATGTCATGTTTGTTGGGGTTTATGTTCAGCAGAAATATTTGGTACATCAGGAACTGAAAGAAATGATCATAAGCATGACAGTGACAAAAGCAGGCAAGAAAACAGAGGTAAGGAAAATGAATGAAATATAAAATGTAGAACTAAAAATTTACATACTTTAGTTTAAATCAAAACTTTTATGAATATGGATGAAGTTAAAGGTATTTGACTTGTAGGAAAAGGCTGATTTTGTCACAGTCAATCAAATATTCAAACAATTTAATGGTTTGTCTCATTTTAGTTACAATACTATGTGAGTGGTATTAAAATACAGGCCAAAACTCTATAAACTTAATGATGTACAGAAAACACATACAAATATTTTAAATACCAGTTTCAAGCAAATACTACATACAGATAGTTAGAATTAGGGAAAGCAGTAGTGTTAGTCTCCTACTGACTCTGGCTGCCAAGCAACCATACTGAACCAAGAAGCTAGGCAAGAAAGATGTGAGTATTAACTGATAAGGAGCACATATGTGTCTCATATGACTTTATATAAAGCCCTTACCTTACACAATTAAAAAATTACACCTATACAAAAATTAAAACCTAGTGACACTACTATGTGGGTAAGTTTTTTTAAACTTTGTTGACAATGAAGGAGGAGACATTTTAAATACAGATGAGGTGTATTTCATTTGTTGAGATATATCAACAATAATTAATGTTCAGGTGTGTACACAACTCCAATGAGGTCCACAAGTCGCCACTTTATAATGGAAAGATTGGTGTTTGTAAAGACTGTTAACTCCCAATGATACTATGACAATATTGTGTATATATTTGCACAATTGACAAATGGAATTACCAAGGGCCTACTATTCAGCAGGATAATGGTACAGGTTATATCTCTATGGCACTATGACTAAGATGATGTGTTTTCCAGGAAGTATCAATTCTAAAACCACTTTACATCCAAGAAGTCCTGATCTTTCTCTGAAGTACAATAAAAAATTCAGTATATTTGAACAATCACCTCAAAATTGATTATTGGAAAATGGTGATCACAAAATACATTCAAAAAACTGACCTGTACCATACTGAAAACAGTTCTTTGAGAATAAAATTTGGCAAGTCTAGAGACTGGTGAGAAACACTTTCAACATTAATTTGTGACTACCATGATCCATAGCATGTGATTTAAACTATTTTTGTGCGTTTTCTGTCATCCGGTACAGTGGGGATTTTTGCTGTATCACTTAATAGCTCAGCCAATTTGATATAACTTTTACCAAACCTTGCTGTAAAATCAAACTAAATCCACCATGAAAATCAATTCATATTTTACAAAATATCAACAAAAAAAAATCTCAAATTTACAAAAAGAAATTTCTAATTTCTGGAAATATAGTGGCACCAAACAAAGGTTTTTAGTAGGGATATTAAAACAAATAGTGATCCCAAAGCCCTCTAGTCTACCAATTTCCAAAATGTCATTCCTTCTACCTTATATAATTAAAAAAGCACTCAACTAGGACAAGAAATCACTTTTTCTATAAAATAACATGTTTATTTGAACAATTTCTAATCCCAAATATATAGAGAACCAGATAAGATATATATATCTTGATTGTAAATGGTTTTATTTTCTCAAAATGGCCAGTTTTAAACTATATTATCAAAAGGATAACTCCCCCTCCCATGATAAAGTACCTTGAATAATTCAATTTATCTGAATATTGAAATTATAATTTTAAAGTAAATAATAAATAATTTTTACAAGATTCATTAAAAAAGTATCCAATCTTAAATATTTTCATGGAAACAAATGAAACAAGGAAGATCTATTATAAGGAGGAAATTACTTTATGCATACATGTGAATTTCCTTTCACCAGTATAGAGCATTAGTTACTGTCAGTCATCTGTGAGAGAGAGGGTAATTAAATACTCGTTGAACTTTCATTTTCCACAAAATGATGGAACAACTTGAACAGCAATATTATCTTAAATTTAACTATATCGAAGTAGATACAGTAAGTTTTTGACAATGAAGCCACAGGCATCATTTAAATTAAGGATTAGTACAACTGTTTCAAAAATAGCTGCATGTGTGGAGAGAAACTCACGTTATGGTAAGCAACAAGTTTTAATGACAGGTCATTGACTAAGTGTAAAATTTGGTTATGCAAAACTGTTGTATTATTTTTTGGTGTTTGAGATATGCACTGATTTGGTAAATTCCATTTTGACCAAGGATTTGGTTTTGCAGAGAGTATTCGTTACACTCCGTTGTGGAATTCTTGGGTAATATGCTGAACTCTGGTAATGGTCCCTTGACTTCTTGAACACCATGATAACTAATTAGTAATAAGTGAGTTTACAGATACAACCTGAAATCAAGGCACAGTCATTTCAGTAGACATTCAACATCTTATAGGCCAAAAAAAATATGGAAGGTGCACAGCAATACTGAAGTGAATTTGACAGTTTTCTTCAAATCCCATGGTGTAGTCCATCATGAGTATACTACAAGGCCAAAACGTTATCAAAGGGTTATAACTGGTGGTCCTCCACCTGCCATATGGCTCAAGAGACCAGATGTTTTGGCAGTGGGAACTTGACACCTGAATCATAACAACACACCATCTTATTCTTTACATCGGATTCAAAGTTTTATTGTCAAATATGGCACATTGAAATATCAGACTTCCTTCTCTCTCATCGTGACTTTTTGTTAATTTTGGCTGTCTCCAATAGAAAATGTTGCTGAATATAAACCGATTTTACAGGAAATACAAATTTGAAAGGTGCTGACTACACTCCCTCACTCATAGTCACTGCCAATGACTGATGCTCTCTGTGAATGGAAAAACTTAACACATGCATTAACATCACTCTTCAGTTTCCAAATGGAGATCATCTTGTGCTTCATTTCTGTAAAGTGGGAAAAATTAAAGTTGGACGCTTCTTAAATAGACCCTGTACAACATTTTGTATTTGTTTATATTTTCTGATATTTCCTTACCTTAAAGTTCTTAAAAGTTATATAAACATTTAATACTAAGCAGAATATTTTTTTAATGAATTAGTTCTGTATTTGAGAAGCACAGTGCTAAATGTATAAGCTTTACCTTTTGGTTCATTTTCATCAGAAGATAAAGTTTGTTGACAACTTTGTTGATCTGTTTGTTCTGATGTTTTTGCTGTGACTGAAAGAGAGGCAATAATAAACTGACAGACAAGAAGCAAAGCATGATACAACAATAAAAGTCTGTACTAATGTTAACAGTATAATTTTATAAAATTCATACATAACTAGTAGCTTAAAAAACAATACACTAACATTAGAAAAAAAAAATTGATATATAATTTTTGCTTATAACTGAAAAATATCAGGCCAGGAATATTAATAAGGAATTTTTACAGTGATTTATAGTGGCAGCGTTTTAGAGAATGGAACCTCTTGCATGTTAACCTTAGGTAGCCTATATTGCTCTCCACCCCTAGTATGGCAAAATAAAACATGAACTCCTTCTCCTAAAATTTGATGTCCCATGTTAAAAAAAAAAAAAAAGTTTTACAGACTCATAATAATTGGCCTGCTGACAACTGACAGGTTATGTCTCTTGGTAAAGGCCCATAGTCAGGAAGGAGTTATCTGAAATGATCATGTCAAATTATGAAGGCAATAAATAACCTTATAAAACAAGGGAAACTGAAAAGGGCGATTGTAAGCAACATATCAGAATTGATGAACCAAAATTCAGAAACTAGGTTAAAGCTCTCTTCAAAAGCAACATCAATCTTTTGAAAAGAGCATGTGATGAAACCATGCCTGTAAAAGAGGCCCCAAGGAAACAACCTGCCTACTGATGGATGAACGAAATCTCTGATTTAAGAAAGGAATGTCTAAAACTCAGGAGAAAGGGTCAAAGGAATAGCAAGGAGAGCACTGAAGAATGCAATAACAGCAAGATCCAGGAAAGCCTACACAAAGCAGTTAACTTGGATTCTTGGGGCTTGGGATTTAAATTGTGACCCATAGACTGGGAACTCGAGGACCCATGAGTATTCTTGGCAAGAATAAGATGAGGACAATCGTTGAAGGACTTTTCCCACCCAATAAGATAAGAAGACAACAAGCAGAGACATAAATTGAACAAATTGAGCTGTTTTATAGAAGTCAAGCTGAAAATCTCGGCATCCTTTTTGAGGAATAGGAAAGGTCCAGGACCGGATGGTATCCCAGCCAAAGCAATTTAGATGGTAAATACATTGCCAAAAACACTGCTGGACTTGTTTAATGCCTACCAGAGTAGATTTATGAACAACTTTGGAGGACCAAGTCAGAGCTGTTGGAAACTGTTGATTGAGATGGTCCAATCTACTTTGCTGTACGGAGTAGAGATATAGGCAGAAGCTGTTCGAAAAAGAAAGTATAGGCACAAGCTAGCCTCAAATTATCGTAGGTGAACAATACACATTGTATTCATACTGGATAGTTTGTGAGGCAGCAGTCTTGGTTATTGCAGTAGTACTATCTATTGATTTGCTGCCCCTTGAGAGGAAAAAGATGTCTTACAGAAGTGCTTCGGAAGAGAGAATAACAATATCATCTGATGAAAGAGATCCAATCATGGTAATCTGGCAGAATAGATGGGAAGAAGTATTTAAGGAGCTTCCTAAAGGGTCGAAAAGCACAACACCAGGCTGTAAAATCTGTGGAGATGAGAAAATGCTATAGATAGGATTCAGAACACCATGGATTAATGGCCGTCACTGGAGGTGTTACATGCAATAACATATTTAAACAAGATACTGGAGGATGAAGTCAATTAGTACACAAACACTCAACTCATCAGACTTGTCCTAACAAAGAAAGAGTAGAAAGCCCTAAAGGACTGAACAGAAATAAAATGAAAAGAACTCAAATAAAAGAGAAATACATAAGATCCACAGGCAGAAAGAGTCACTGAGCAGGAAAAAAAGAGTCTTGATCATTAATGCATGGGCAGTCCCAGATCAGGATCTTAGGTCGAGAGGAGGATATGGGTGAGACAATGTCCATGATGGATTTCCCCCTTTTATCTCTAAAAAAAAAAAAATTAACTTTTAGGTGGTTCTGATCAAGCAACCAAGGTAAGTGCTGATTAAATGTTTATTGATTCCTTTATACATCTAAAAAATACATCCATATATGGCCATACCAAAAGTAATCTCCCCAACAACATCCATCCATGAATTATTGGTCAAAAAATTAAAATGAACCGTACACATTTTTATAGAAGGTTAAATAAATCAAAATATACTAAATAATTTTAATTTATATGTATTTTACAACTCAAATTAATGTGCAAATTATGGTTTAAAAGTAAAACTTTTTTTTATTCTATAAGTGATTAGGTACATGGGTTTGCGTCATAAAACTTTACCTTACACCAAAATTAGTTTGAAGTTAGACCTCCTAAGATGGTGTCTATGTTCAACTTTAAAATATAACCCAAATGAAATCATTTTTATAGTTAACAAAATTAATAAAAAATTGTCCCCATAAATATGCCACCCCGGGTTGTGACATTTGTCATAATCCACCCCTGAAGGAGAGGAGAAGAGGTCTGGACTTTTCAATATGATTTAGTCAAATAAGTTTTACAACAAGCAGAATACCAATATCTTTAAAAAAATAATGTAACCATTTTATAACCAGTATTTAAATTTTCTTATTTACTGTAAAATGTATGATATTTATAAAATTATACATGCAACATTTAAATGTACTGGCTTTTAATTTAAATCGTCTATAAACTTAATACTTAATTATAATCTTAGTTTATATACAATAATTTTGTCGTTCAGTGGGGTCATCTCTGGAAATCTGAAAAGTAAATCCCTAGTACTATACACAGGTCATTAGTTTTGTGAAAGATGAGACAGACAAAAGCTGGTAGATAGCTCAAACAAGACAATTCACTCCATGCGTAACAAACAAGTTAGCATAATAAATATTTACAAAATGGTGGCACTATATTACCTCTAGAAGTATTCTGTAAAGTTATTGGAGAGTTAGGAGCAGTCTCTGTGTCAGAATTTACTTCTCCAGTTGCTGGAAAATAAATTTAGATGAAGAACACAGAAGAACAGTCAAATTATTTAAAATAGAAACAAATAAAATTACCGTGGATAAATGTGTGTTTTTAAGATCAAAATTAATTAAAGTATTAACGCTAGTGATAAAGTTGAATAGACAGAATAAATTAGAAAATATATTTCAGAAATCAAACAGCTGATGTGACCATTACAAGAATTTCTAATTATGTACATAAGAGTAATATTAAATTTGGACGCAATACCTTAAAAAAAAAAAATTTTAGATTTCATAAAAAAATTGTCTATTAACACATTCATAGTGTTCAGTGGACTAATGTTGAACCTGTTGTGAGGTTTGTGCATATACTTACACTTACTAGAAGACTAAACTTAAATATACTCTAATGTACATTCATTAAATGAACAAATACTGAAACATCAAGTGTGCAGCATAAAATGTGGTATTATGTTTTTGATACACATAATTAAAAATTTTGAACATTTGATAGTTTATAAAAAAAATAATAATTTTCAACTTTTTTATTTCATTAAAACCTAAATGTTTTAAAACAATAAATATATCATTTTCATTTTAATGTGCATATTAAATTATATTTATTTTATATTTTATATATTTTATAAATTTTATAATATATTTTATTATATTTATTTTTAATATATTTTTATTATATTTAATTTATAATATTTATTCATCGTAAATTTTGTGTAATGATAGTTTCCTTCTTTTTTATAAGTATACACTAAACATAAGAATGGGGCAAACATACAAAAAAGAAAGCAACACACATCAGCGTGATAGACATAAAATGAAAAATTTAATTAATTTATTTTTTGATAACTCAGTTACCCTTCGACTTAGAGAAATTGATTATATTTTATTATTTGTTATCATTAAAAGAGGAAAATATTTGATCTCTTGTCAAAGTTTTGTGAAGTTAATGGTTTTTGAGATATTTAAAGTTAAATATCTTAAACTTCCGCCATTTTGAAAATATACAAAATAAAGTCTTAGTTTCTGATGCACTTGTATCTTATTTATTTCAAAGTTATGTTTTTTAAAAAAATGGCTGATAGATGGGAAACTAAGCATTTTCACACCTATATTTATATGAATATTATTTGTCTTCAATTTTACCAGTAGAACATGTTCTGAAAGTTTCTCTCTTTTTTTATGAATCACCCTGTATAACAAAACTATAAATCCCGTATAATTCTATTGCCAGGAAACCCAAATATTCTTCAATAACTTTTACATTTGTTTATGGTTCCATATGAAAATTGTCATGTACTTACGTTTATGTTATACAACAAAGATCATATGTTGAAAATAGCCTCCAGTATCTAATCACCTTAGAAGACATGTCAATGTGGCAACAGTAACGTCAGCAATAACCAACTGTATCGTGTCTTTGAGAGTTCAATTGTTTATTGCTTGTTGCTGTTTACAGCTCTTCAGTAAACCCCATAAGAAGAAATCAGATGATGTTAGGTCTGGTGATCTGTTTGAAAGTAATCAGTCAGTGAAATAACTTTAAATTTCGCTCGTACTTTCATTAGATGTGTGGCATGTTGCATCATCTTGTTAAATATAACTCATAGTTAAATCCTCATCTGTTAAACTGATTCACAAATTAACCGAATACATTCAAGTACACCACCCACCATGGTAATAGTTTAATCGAAGCACAAAGCACTGATAATTCCTTTACAGAACAACACACACAACAACCCTTTCTCTACAGAACAACACACACAACAATCCATTGAATTTAAGGTTTTTATGAATCTCATGTGGTTTTCTTCTGCAAGATTGTTTTAATAGTTTATGGCGTTACTTAGGAGAAATCACCTTCATTTGTAAACCATGTAATGTCAAAAATTTCCAAATGTTTCTAAAATAAATGTTACAATCATAAACACTATTGTTCACATTTATCCAAATCTATTCGAAGCAATTCTTTAACAATGGACACACAATATGGGTACAATTTCACTTTTTCACAGCTCTTCGAGATGTAAGATAAGGAATGTCTGTTTCTTTTTTCGAAAGGCTTCTCAAGGATTTTCTTGAAAAACTTAGAAATTGATCCTTCATATCCTGCACTGTATGATCAGACAACTTCTGACCTCTTGGATTTTGAATCTAAATACTTCCAGTTGTCTCTAATTTCCTCACCAATTCATGTCAATTTTTTCCGTATATTTCCTTTACCATACATATTTCAAAATGCCATTTGAGCTTACCTATTTATCAGTATTCAAGCAATCACTCTACAACGTGTGAAATGTCTGTTTGGTGGTCACATTTCAACATCATATATACAGCCCACTTCATTGAGAGGTGATGCTCTGCTTCAAGACTTATGTGTGCTTTGTTTATATCAATTTTCATAAGGAACCATACAAAAATTTTAAATCATTAGGGAATATTTGGGTTTCCTAGGGTGAGAATCACACTATAAGAGGGGGGGAGGGGTCAAAGGGCCTATATAAGCCCTTCTTCACCACAACCCTTTTGGATCTATTTATACTATACAATTTACAGTTTTGCAATTTGTTAACTCCCTATCTATACAGTGTGTGTGTATGTATGTCCATTATATATTTTGTTTTTTATAAAAAGTGAGTTTGTGTATTGTATTTTATAACCATTAAGAGAACTTGAAAATAGTCAAAACCACAATCATCGAAGACAGAAGAAGTTAATAAAAGAAACGAAGGTAGCATTTAAGCTTCTGTGTAACCTAAATATCCAAAATGATTCCAACATTTAGAACAATTTTTACTGACAGATATTTATGAAATTTATAATTTTTGTTTTAAGTCATTGAATTTGAATTGTACTATCAGTTTTTTACATGAATAATTGAAAACTCATGTGCTGGCCATATTTGCGGTTACATCTATTATTCAATTAACATATTACCTGTTGTTGGTTTTTACAGAACTACCGCATGGTGCCACCAAATTTATCACTAGCTTTTAACAAATTTTTGAAGTTGATTACAAATAAATAAATAAAATGAAATAACAGTTATATTAAGTTCACCTTTGTTTTTACTTATTTATTTATTTATTTTTTAATATAATGACTACACAATTCAATAGTTAGCTGAAAATTGAAAGAAAATGAATTATGAAAAAGGGAAAGAAACAATATATGAGAAGATGTGCGTGAAAAGAAGCAGATGATTAGTATAATAAGTATGATTAGTCTTTATCTTTGTAATCTGAAAGTTCTTGATATTCCATAGAGAAGCAAAAATTCATTAGAAATATTTTAGCTTATTATGTTTTTCAAAAAAATTAGTTTTTCTTCCTTAGTCATTTTAAAGGAATATTTTTCAAAAATGTTATACAGTATTAAACTCTGTTTGTGTCAATGTTTCTGATTGGCTAATCCTGAAACCAAGCCACCTTTAAGTCCTACAAACAAAATATGTTCAGCCATAAAATATTCTTAGCCAGCCAATTTCTTAATATACATCCTCATAGGAATGTCTAAAACAAAGACATATTCCAAGCGTCACTAGCACTGAACACAAGAAAATTGTGTATCTCTGACAAAGATCGTGTTAAATCATAGCAGAGGAAAGGTCTAAAAGCAGTATCAAATAATTAAAACATATTAATAAAGAAGAATTAATGTAGACTATCCTACTTGTCCAATTATCAGACATTTGTATATCAGCTGAAATTCTATATATGTGTAAAGTTTATTTAAATAGTATTAAAATTATCCTGTCAAATATTCGTAATAATATGAATTAATTCTTAAAGATTACTGAAATAATAATTTTAATACTTAGCTGTTTACCAAAGTTCTTTAAATTAAAAATCTATAATTAAAGCTTAATTAATTACATGCTTAACCCTTAGCACATAAAATGCTGCTGTTACACCATAACTAACACAATCATGTAAAATTTCCATTTTAGGGGAAAATATTAATTTATTTAAGAAGTTTCTTTTTTAAGTTATTTAGCTGTTGGCTATATTTATATTAATTTTTTTTAAATAGTACCTATTTGATACAGTTTTGGTAGTTTCTTCTTAACTATGATACCTCTTTTTCTTAATGCCTCTAATACCTCACTTTGTGGAAATGGTGATCTGTCGAAGTCAATGTCAGTAAACAAATGGTACACATAAAACAGCACAAGTAATTTTTGTACTCTCATTTCAGTGTATCAGCAGCATATATAATATTTGCATAACATGTACATTAGATGAAGAATTAGAAAGTTTAAAAAAATAGGAATGCTATTAGTTACACTGCAGAGTAAAGACACAAACAATAAAAAGCAAACATTGAAAAGAAATATGATAAGTAGTAAAGAGAATGAGAATGAGAGTCAGTTCAAAGTAGTGTTTAAAACAATAGGTTAAATCATATAACTATCAATATTAATTATACTGTGCAATAAAAACAGCTAGTGCATTATAAGTAACTCTATAGTTATTAGATATAAAGTGAACTCCTTCTATATGGCTCAGTGTAAAAGACCAGAAAACAGACATAAACACATGTATCCTCAATTATATGGTGGATGTACAAGAGCATAAAATAATGTATTGAATACTCTCATGTGAGAGGGATAACTATATTTAGTTTAAAATGTGTGGAACAAACTCACTGGGTTAATTTTGTTAACAATATTATATTGTTTACACTGATGACCGACGGTACTTGATAGAATTCCATTTAAAAAATCATGCACTGACAGATTTTTATTCTAAAATGCTGCTTATGTTGGCCAAACAGGCCGTAGTTTTAAGTGTAGGTTAGGGGAGCATGAAAGGAGTTGGCGGATAGGTTATAATGATTCTAGTTTTTCTAACCATTTTAAAAATCATGCACCGACAGATTTTTATTCTAATGTTAATTTTGAAATTCTACATGTGAACGTAAAAAGTAGAAAATTAAATGTTTTGGAAATTAAGAGACTTTTGTGTAATGATGCTAATCTAGTTTTAAATGACCAAACAGAATTTTTGTCATTTTCTCTTTACTTCAACCTCTATTCAAGGTTGGTTAATACCTGTGTGAATGACCTGTGGGGTTTTACCTCCGGGTCTTTGTGCTATGTTTGTTAACGGGAATTTTCTGCCTTTCTCAACCTTTTATAATAGTTATGATGTATATTGTATTTAGTCTTGTAAGAGCCTCGTCAATGCCGTAACTGGCGAAACCAAATAAATTATAGAATTTTACAAAAGAAAAATTATGATTTATTCGTTAACAATATTACACAATTAATAGAAATTAGGCCTATTATAGTCCATAGACGAATTTGAAATTGTATACTAACAACTCCTGAACTAACATTTCTGGAGATATGGTGATCAATATGTTTTATAGGGTCTATAAAGAAAGACATTTCTCTTTCTCAAAATCAATTCTTGACAATTTTGATCAAATTTTGCTCAAAAGTAACCTTTTAGGCCCTTAATGAAACAGGTTATTCACTAACTCACAAAAAATGCAGGTTTGGAACTCCAAGTTTTTACCATTCAGTAAAAAAAAACCTAAACACTGATGATACAGTTATAAAATGCCTAATTTCTCAAAATCAGTTCTATTGAATTTAATCTAATTTTGGGAAAACTTAAAGATTAATAATCCAAATCAGTGTACCAAATAAAACAAAAATGTAATTACATTTCATAAGAAATTACCTTAACCTCCATAATTACTCAATTATCATAATACAAACTCAATTTCAATCAATTACAAGGTAAGCCTAGACCTTGTTTCCAACATAATCAAAGCATGTGAAGGCTCTATTTAGATTGGACATCTATAATTGTACAAAGTATCTAAGTGTTAAAACAATTATTATGGTTTCTGTATACATGTCCGAGTGAGAAAGTTTCTATAGCATCTATTTATAGCTGATTTAAGACTATAAATTTATATGAATTGAAACAAAAGTTAAAATATATGCCTACATAATATTTAGTAATTAAAAAAATTAACTCTTATTATACATTAATTAATTAAATTTTTTAATTTAAAAACATTACTAACCCTGATAACGTATACAAAATTATCATCTTATTTTGACCATATTATAAAAAAACAAAAATGCAAATTACCTTGATCTAGCATAGGTGAAAGTTCCATGGCTTCCTTTGCGTCCGTTAGGCTAGGCTTCATCGACGTGTAACCTTCATCATTTGATGGTTGCCAATTTGAGTATGTCGGAGGCCTTAACATACTTAGATAATCTTCTTGTGCTAAGAACTCTGCATTTAGTTTCAAGAATGGATCATTCATGTCCACATAGTGCTAATAACACACATAAAAAAAATCATTGAAAAAAATAAATAAAGTTTTTTTTTTCTAATTTACATATACGTTAATACAGACAGAGTTTATATTGCATTGATATGTTTAACATCTGTTTTGGCACATCAGTTACCGAATTGGCCTTGATTCACTATCAGTGTTTAGTGCATAATTCAGTTTAGAGACAGGGTCTAGATTGAGACAATATTTTTAACATCCATTCTCACTTATTAGTTAGTGAATTGACCTCTTTACAATATCACTATTTAGTGGGCAATTCTGTACAAACAGGGTCCAAAGTCAGCTGAAATTTGTAACATCTGTTCTCGCATTTTTGCTATACCAAATTTGTCTCTTATCGCTACTATTATATAGTAGATAGAATAAAACTCAAACACAAGATCTCACAAAAATTATATTTACTTAATCAAACGTGTTTCAACAACAAAGTCGCCATCCTGAGTGATACATGAGCTATAGTGATACAGTTAGTTATAGTTTAGTTTAGTTTATAGTTTAGTCGTAGCTCATGTATCACTGAGGATGGTGACTTTGTCATTGAAACCCGTTTCATTAAGTAAACGTAATTTTTGTGAGATCTTGTGTTTGAGTTTTATTCTATCTAGTATTATCTCACAAGTCAAGCTCAATATTTATTTATGCTATTGTATAGTGACCAAATTCTGTATAGAGAGGGTTCCAAAATGATTGACAATTTAAATATCCGTTTTCACAAGTCAGTTACTGAATTTACCTTTTATCTGCTACCACTATATAAAGACCAATTCAGTATAGAGAAGTTGCAGATTAGGCTGACATTTTTTAACATTCATTCCCGCATATCCGCTACCAATTTGGCCTGCTTTCACTAATCACTCTTTATTAGCTAATTCAGTAACATGGCCTATCAAAAGGTCTCCGCAGATAATATAGTTTTTTTATATTGAATGAAAAAAAGAGTGTAAATCAAACAAAATACCATAAATACATGTTTTTAAAAATCACACATAAACACAAAAATCAGAAAATTCACAATAAATTTTAAGACACAACTAAATAATAATTTATAGAGCTTTAATAATTAGAATTCTTCTTTAAGACTTAGTTTTGCGAAGACCGAACAGACAAGAAAATCTTTCCGACTTACAGGCAACAATATAAGTTTTGGCAAAACTGAAATTTTTGCCAAAAATGGTGATAAATGCACAATTACATGTCCTATAACTCTAGATGAATGAAAAGCCTATACTTTTATTTCAGTAAAACCTCTCGAGTTTTTAAAAAATTGTCTTTGAAATTGACCAAAAATGTTATAAATGTCAAAGGAAAAGGGTGAAATCATTCTTCGTAACATTTCCTAACATAATCCAACCTAGGTCCCTTTTTACTCAACACATAAACCTCGTTTTAGAGAAAATTCATTTGAAAAATATTAAAGTTTCTCCTACAAAATGAAAATTGGAAGTGCTTAAAATAACCTTGATGGTATATATAAAATGGTATATGGTTAGTTAGGAGCAGTGGCGGCTTACTCATAAGGACTCTCGGACGCTGCCCCCCCAATGATAATATTATTTTAATAATGTAAATACCTATATGTATTTAATTCTTTGGAGATAAATGAATTATGAATTGCCGCTATGGATTTCACCATCACTTGTAGCGGAAGTTTTATAATATAAAATATTTGACGAATGTATTCTGGAGTTCGGACGGTGGCCAGAGCGTCCCAGTTTCATTGCATTTAGTCATATGGGGCAAGCAGCAGACAGAGCTGAGGGTGCCGTGACGTCATTTACACAGCGTGTAATGGGCTTCTAGGGCAGAGTCCGAAGCTGCGCGCGCAGACATCAGTCAGTGCAGCCACCACAAAATTAGATGTTCCGCATTACTAAAAACCTTGTTTTCGATGGGCAAAATAAGTTGGCGCAACTGTTCTATAAATAGTGTCTCGCCAATCACACGAGTCTTGTTTGTTTATAAGTTTAACCCTTTGTGATTGTGAATGTTAAGTGAATGATAACATGTATAAAATAAAACAGAGCCTTACGTGTATAAAATAAAACAGAGCCCTCCCATTGCCCTTAACCATCGTCCGCTACTGGTTAGGAGTGTAAGTTGGTTAGAAGATGTTAGTTAGTTTAATAGTTGTAGGTGGAAAGTTGTTAGAAATAAACTTAGCGGTTTATTAGAGTCTGTAGAAAGTATTAAACATCTGTAGATAACAGCCAATCTGGCTTTTTGTATCTGGAAACATTTTGGAGAAGGCAGTCATGAGGAACAACCTTCAAAAAAAAAGAAAAAGAAAAAAAATTAAGATAAAGTTGTGAGATGATTTTAATATCCAAAATGAATAGTAATGTTGATTAAAACAAAACTTATTAGAACTTAGTAAAATTCCGTAAAAACAGCGCATCATGGTAAATGATGAAATATTGCAAATTTAAAATTACATTTTTTGAAGACTGTGAGGGTTGTAAATCTTCATTGATATTTGATAACGGTGCAGGAATCTTAGCAACATTTTATATTAATTATAAAGCGGAAAAGTTGTAGTCAACATGGAGCCTGGTATTAGAGAACAAAATCAGGTTGGTTCGACCAGAAACTTTTTAAAGAAGGATTCATCTCCTCATGTTGCCTATTCTGAAGAACATGATGGCAAAACAGTAATCACTGGAGACAATTTCAGTTTGCATGTAAGTTCGGAAGTATTGCGCCTCTGTGAAAGAGAATAACATCAAATTCATACCTTTGTGTTGGCAACACACCTACCCTGACCTCTTCACATTACATTTTTGTGTCTTGAAAAGTTACAATAATTACATCACTGGAGAGACATATTGGTTGAATGGAAGAAGACTTCTTCTGGAACTAAATGTTCAAATATCCCTGGACTTCTGAAAGAGCTTATAGCTGCCCTGCAACCACCCATAAAAGACAGGCACAGTGCTCCTTAAGAAACAACAGTTACTGTGAAGACTTCCAACTGCCACTCTTGAGAACAGTTTGATCATCTTAACTAACTGTGTTGGTAACATGTTCCTACAGGAATTAAAAAAAGAGAAGAGAAGATGTGACCAAACTGAGTGAAAAGAAGAGGCATAAAAAGTTAAATATACCAGTAGAAAAGAGTTAAATATACCAGAGATTAGATTAGAGAATGACAAAGAAACAAAGAGAAGCCAAAAGAAATAGAAAAAAACAGAGAAGAAGGATGAGGTCAAAATGAACAGAAGGTAACAAAATAAGTGATGATGATTATTCTCTTGAATATTCTGTTGAAAGCTTATTGTGAGTTGAAAATATACAATATTCTGAAAAAGAAGAAGATTTGGCCCATTCATCTTAAACAAGAAAACATACAAAAAAGAAGAAATCCTTTATGCCATAAATTGTTTCATACCTGTTGGAAAGCATGGATTTTTTGAGTCCCAGGTATGGACTAAAGTTTTAATTCATTTCATGGACTTTTTCTTTTTTTTCATTTATAACATGAGTAAAAGTAAGTGTGTTAAAAATGTTTAGATATGTTCCAATTAAAAAGTTATTGTTGAGGGTTTCTTTGTAACAATTTTATTTTCCTATCCTTTTAGTATGAGAAAAACAAAAGTCACCCCTCATTGCAGGATGAGTTTGTGACAAAAGTTTATTTTTTTCCTCAGAAGTAGTTGAAGATAAGGTTTTGAAATATACATCAATATGTCACTGAAGATTGCAGAAACAGATTACTTAAGTTTTTAGGTCAGAATATAGGATGAAAGAAGCCAAAATGTTAAAAATCTGTAACATAGTCACTCCTAAATACAGTATGTGATGTATTTAACTACTTTAAAAGACTATTTTAAATTTAAGTTATACATTACTTAAACATATTTTTCTATTCTAAGGTTTGTTGTTATTTATTTTCTAAATTATGCTTGTGATTATTGTTTTATGTTTTTGGCAATACACATAATTTTTATATTATTTAATTATAAAGTAGTTATTTTAACCCTAGATTACTACTCTTAGTTCATTGTTACGTGATCACTATTCATTCGTAAATTTTACTACTTTCTATTTTTATTTTTATTATTATTTTTTAAACTTTACTTTAGTGTTGACTATTTTTTATATTAAATCCTTTATTGTTTTTAAAAATATTTAACAATAAACTCCTACATATATTTTAACTGTAAAAAAAATGTCTTTTACCACCACTACAAGTACGTTTTAAAAAAATAATTAATCTGGGAAAAAATCGAAAAAAATATAAATATTATTTTATTGGAAAAATTAATCGGATATTCATAAAATACATCATTTATAAGTGTTTAATTTATATAAAAAGAGAAAAATGATTTACAATAAGTTCATTAGGTAGAATGCCAAAAATGCCAAAATTAGAGTCCTGTCTTCACTGAGAATCACATTCCTTGCAGTGATTAATATACGCTTAGTAGCTAAATCAAACACTTTAAACTCTAAAATCACTATTTACACAATAAACTATTTACAACACTAAAAACTAACAATATAAAAACAATAATTTATAAAAAAAATATTCAAACACTTAATAGTTAAAACTTTTGCAAACACTATTCTTTCGTAAAATATACGACGCGAGCTTGAGTACGGTAATAACGGTTCAACTTTGAGCTTAGCCGAAGAGACAGTGGCCTCTATTCACAATGGCAGGAAGGTAAACAAAAAGACAGAGCATGTCCGTCTTTTGTCTACGAGTTCTCCGAATTTTACAAAGGGCGGGTCGTAATTTTTACGAATGAGTAGTGTTCTAGGGTTAATAATGTTGTATGATGACATGTCTTATAGGAATGAGTTATATTCGTCATCAAAGGACCAATAAAAATTTACCTTAACAATTTATTACAAATTATAACTAAATGAAATGGATATACTTTTTTTAATGGTAGTATAACCACTGTTGGAAAGTTTCAATAATACTTTGAATTAAAGAAAAATATTGAGTAATTAAATTTTTTGTGTACGGGTTGTTTAATGTGGGAAAAATATATGTAATTCTTTAATAAATACAATATATTATTATGACCAACTTAATAACTCCCATAAACTTATAAATTGAAAATAGTTAATTTATTATTCAATAAAACCAAAGCAACTTAACCTGTCATACATGTCAAATATTTGTTGTATAAATGATAAACTTCAAATTTGGTACGGTATTCTAAAGTTTTGACATCATCAACACATTTTTCAGTAGTCTAATTTTGTGCACCCATAATTAATCCAAAATAGTGGTCTCAGATCATGTATATATTAGACTATTAAATACTTTATCTTCGGAATGGTAAACATTATCATTTCCTAAGTTATGCAAGATTATGATAGGCAAAACTCTGTAATAGACAGGCATAAATAGTTCCCAATAAAAAGCTTATTCAATTAAACATTTAATTATGACCAACAGAAAATATCTGTTGCACAATTATTGAAAATCCAATCTAAAGTTTAAAAAACATACAAATTAAAAAGTTGAGGAGACTTGAATATTTCAGTGATACGTTTATTTCTATTAACTACAGTTAAAGTTAAATCTTGTCTGCTTTATCAACATAAAATATTGCTCAATTGCTTATATACTTACAGATCTAACAGTGTTTTCTAACATATCCCCAAGCCTTTCTGCCAGTTCAGTAAATGAAGGACGTAAGTTAGGTTTCTCAATCCAACACTCTTCCATTACTTTATATCTGAAATTATTTTTAAATGAAATGAGTTATTGTTACAAAGACTATTAATGACAAAACATTAACACAATGACAATAAAAAATATAATCACAAGTTAAACACTTAGCATGCAACTGATTTTGAGGTAAAAATCTAGTGTAACAATCATGAGATTAAATACAAAATTTTCAATATTCATTTAGAACAAAGTTTGTTTTAAAGGAAAAATAGTAGGCCTATTTTAGAGTGGAATTCATTTTTCACCACAAAAATTAAAAATGAAAAGTACCAAATTCACGTATACATACGTTATATATATATATATATATCGAAATGGGAATTCCGAAGTTCCATATTTACTTCTAAAATGGTTACTTTTAAAGCCTATTTTGAAAGAAGTTAATTTTTAACCATGAAATTTCGACATAGAAATCATGAAAAAATATAATTATTAACCTTTACATTCAATTATCAAATTACAAGATGGTGTTAATCATTGCAACACTGATTACATTTTAACCATCAAGGTAAACAAAATCTAATATCAAGTTTCACATGAGCATTAAACATTATATAAGTAATTACAGTTTCTATTAAAATGATGATTTTGATAGTTATAATATTGTATATAAACAGTATTTCATATAAATAATAGTTGAATTTATAATATAATATATTTAACCTTACGTAACTTGTCTTTGATGAAAGGGAAAAGTTAGGTAAGGTTAAATTCTTTTATATTTATTTCCTGAGAAACAATCATCCCTTACCAATTACAGTCATCATAACATTCCTATTTTATGACAAAGTCAAATTACTGTCAATTGTTACACTAGGCATGAAGAGTTATTCTGATCGATAATCAATACTAGTCCATACGATTTTATTGTGCAATTTCTAGTAGCGTGTCATCTATAATAACTTCAATGAAAACAATGCCATAGATTTTACATGAACCTATTTGTACATGATTTTGGTATTTTTCATTTTCAACTTTTACTATGAAAAGTTTGTACTAAATTAGTTTCAAAAATTTTCATTAAAAAAAAATACAATCTCATGATCAGTATGATGGAGTTTACCAATTTTATAGCTAATATAATAGGATATAAATTTGTTACGTTATTTGTTTTTATTATGAAAATCTGAGGGCTTAACTGTGTCGAAATCAAACATTATATGAGAAGGAAAGATCAAACATTGTTATAGTCCTTCATGACTCCAATTGATCCAATCACGAATTTCTGTCTCAACTGGTTTCAACCTATACAGGTGATTTTCAATGGCAAATTCCTTTGTCGCTCGTAATTGCATTAGTTGAGGTCAAAACTGGTAGTGATAATAAACTTATTTGACGACTACAACAGTGTTTGGTTTTTCCTTCCAAAATTTTGTGTTTATGTTAGTTAAGCAATATCAACCATGGAATACTCATTAGTAGATCCCAAGAAATAAAATAAATGGTACATAAACATCAGACAAACTTTCTTGCTGACCCCTTATTCTTAAAATCAACCAAAACTATTCTTCAACAAAAATGTTATTTCAGTAGTTGTTAGTCAAAAAGTGGAAATGAATCACGGATGCCATTTAAAAAATATTTATACATTTAAAGTCCAATCAAAGTAACTCTTATTCCATGAAATAAAACTTTTAATGAGAGTTAAAAGGTTTATTCTTGTTTTTTTACCAAATTTTTCCGAACCATTATATTAGTTTACATATGATTCTGCAAACAAAAAATGAGTCATTAAAGCTTAAGATTTTACCAAAAAATGAAATGGAAAAAAAAGACAATTTTGGGAAATTAGGTCTTAATAACAGCCAGGACAGTAATTATTTTTGCAGATAACTTACGAGCTAACAATTTTGGAACAATAGCAACTAATATATTTTGTTTGTTTCCTTAGAGGCTATACTTAAGAAAAACTAGATCACAATTGTTAAAGCCAACTTTGAGAAAATCGTAATTTTATATTCTTTACTTATGGCGGCTACCTCCTTCAATTTAAGTTACATTAAAAAAAATGAAGAAAAAAATTCCCGAGGTATGACCAAAATATGTACACATACCCAATTAGATTAAAACTGGTACATACATTTGGGGTGTAGAACACTACACAGATGGCATGCAGACACTATTCCTAAAACTTTTTTGTACTAAGTAGATCTCAAAATCGATATTTCTGTGAAAAACTTGACATCAAGTTTTTGATCCATCAAATAACTTTATACAATGTGAGAATGTAAAAATGAGCTATTATAGGCTCATTTAAGACCTAGATAAGGAGGAACAGGTAAGAACAGATATAAAAGGATTTAAGGTAAGGTTGGTTGATTAATTTTTTTCCTCCCAGTTTATTCAAAATCATAAAGATAGACTAAAAACTCGAACACAACATCTCACAAAAATTATGTTTACTTAATCAAACGTGTTTCAACGACAAAGTCACCATCCTCAGTGATACATAAGCTTCAATAACTAAACTATAACTTAAGAACAAAATGTATTTCAAAGACAAGAATATTATTTAACCACTCAGCAGTTACACCACAAAAGAACCATGACAACACAGCACATCACATTGAAAAAAAAGTAACTTAAACAACACTTCATTAATGTCTTTACAATTAAGGCAGAATGACTGCTCTGTAAAGTGCTCAACAGTAAAAAAGAAATTTTACTATTATTGTTTAGTGGAAGTAGTCCATTAATACTGTATGCAAGATTGTATGGTTTTAACGTACTTTTCACCATACGCCTGTATTTCATGCACAAATACTTGGTGAAGTTTACACACAGTTGTTTTTTAAAAGCTAGTGAGTTTATATAGTTTTGTTTTATTTAATAATTATTACCTGTTACACAAATTTTAAATAAATTTTATTCCCACATGATCATGCTATTAATATAATATAAAAAATCTATGTTATAATACAGACTAAATTTACATGTTGCACCTAAATACTTACACATCATTACTGGCATATCGAGGTTTTTCCATTCTGTAACCATCTGTAAGCTTTTTGAAAAACTTTTCATCAGCTTCCATACCTAAAATTATTTCAAAACACATTAGCTAAACTATAATTTAAATAAAAATTATCACGCCTTCAAACTACTTATAAAATATATTACATACCTATATAATGTGGAACATTAAGAACCTACATTACATACATCAAGAAAAAACACTATGGATTGCATGCCTGTAACCGGCGTATGTTAAAGGTTTTGTAAGAGTTTTGTTTTCTTAAAAAAATTAATAAAAAATATTATTTTTATACAAAACCTAACTTATAAGACATCATTTTTCTCAGAAAGATGCATAGAATTCATCTATGCAATATATATATATATATATATATTTTTTTTTTAAACGGTTTTGAAGTAAGTATGTTAGATGTCAAAAAATGATGTTAACATTTTTCAGAATAACCTGTATCATCCAAAATCAATAGCTTACCACCTTTTTTCAAGATATACAAAAGTTTTGTATAATATTTTTGAATATATTTAGAAGAAAAAAATTTGTTACATTTTCAAAATAAATAAAAAAATTTACGAAAAAAGGGAATTTGTGATGCTTATATTCAAAAATTCAACAAATATAGTTATATTTATGGAAAGCACAACTTCTATATATAATTATATTCAAAAAGGTGCATAGAATTTAGCTGTGTAGTGAAAAAAAAAGGTAGATGTAAAAAATTTAGAGTTACTATGTAAAATAGCAAAAAATCGGAAAGTAACACAGGCAAAAATGTCACAGAAAAAGCTATATATATATATATATATATATATATATATATATATACACCATAAAAAAATATTTTCTTTAATTTTTTCAAATATTACTAGAGATTTGTAATATATTTGAGAATATATTTAGAAGAAAAAAAAATCTGTTACATTTTCAAAATAAAAAAAATATTATTTTACGAAAAAAAGGGAATTTGTTGAATTTATTTTCAAAAATTCACCAAAAGTTGTAATATTTATGGAAAACCAACTTCTATATATCATTATATTCACGAAGGTTCATAGAATTTAGTAGTGTAATGAAAAGAAAGTTTAAAAAATAATTTTGGAGTCAGTATGGCAAAGAACAAAAAAAAAACACAAAATCGAAGGCTAAATTTCACTTCAAAGTCCAATTGAGCATAGAAAATTTTGTTTTACATTTTTTTCAAGTATTATTACAAACGTTTTCTAGTATAAATGTGAATAACAATTAGTAAAAAAAAAATCAAATTCTAAAATTTTCAAAATAAAAATGTTTTCCCGTAAAAGTGGAAATCGACATAAGTTAGGTTAGGTTTATAACCTCGAGAACTTAGGCCTAACTAGTAACTATCTAAAGCTAGGCCTAAGACAAAATCACTAGATTTCACTAAAACAATAAACTTTACAAAGAATAGCACACATATACACTTTTATAATCAAATAAAACACTCCATATAAGAAAATTTGCTTTTAGGCCTAGCCTTGTAACTTTTCTAGGTTACCCCAAATATAAACCATTCAAAAACTAGAACTTCACTCAAAAAAATAAACTTTAGAAATAAAAACACATATATTGTAACTTGTATACACAAACCTTCAGAATAACAGAAATATATAATCCCAAAACAAAACACCACACCTTTCCATCTTAATTTATGTCACAAATTTGGCTATATTCCGAGTTGAAAATAATAAACAGAAAGTAACCGTACCCTATATCAAGTAATACCAACTTGTAGAATGAAATACTTCTCTACAACTTACTGTAAAGATCGGTTACAAAATATCGATTGAATAATCGATTATCTTATTTAGTAAAATGCACTGAATGCCAAGTGAAATTTGATCCATTAGGTTACAACTTTGGTCAAGTAGAAATATCTCGCGATCTGTCACACATAGAACAATTTGTAAACCACAGATGGAAACAGAAAGATGTGATCTACAGAACAGTGTTTTGGTCGACCTGTTTCACAGCAAAATAGATTTGTGATCATATGAGAAAAAATGGCGCCGCTTTTACTAAAAACCGCACAGTTCAAATCTTTGACGTTACATATCAAAAATATGCGAACTTCAGCAATTTTTGGAATATTATTTATAACGTTTTGTAGTATTTTTTGTGCATGATTATGCATCTACGGAACATTAGCTTTCCAACGGGATTTTATTTATTGCGATAGGACGATTTTAAGTGGGCGAAATGTTGAATTGCAAAATACATGTTTTCCAGTCGTTAGACTAAAACCATGCGTCAACACTCGACTCAAAATTGGGTCGAGTAGCAACTATAGGGTTAACTTTGATAAACATAACTACAACATGTTTACAAATTAGGGATATAATATTTTACACAGAATAACCAATAGAATATCACAAATTTTGAACCATGGTAAACTTAACCAAGATAAATATTCTGAAAGTGGTATATATGAACTCAAATTCAATGATTGTGAGAAGCATTATGTCGGCCAGACTGGCAGGAGTTTGAAATTTACCAAGTAGCAAGAACATAAATATAACCAACTCCACATACGCTGAACATTTAATAAACAAACAACAATAGTTATACCAATATATAGGACAACATGGCCATATTATATACAAGGAATAAAGGAACAAAATAACTACCATGGAAGAATTTAAGTTTTGTAAACACTACAAAAGCAAACCCACCAACATATTAAATGTTAAATTGAATTTGACCTCTAACTATATATATGATTTTATAATCCATGATTTTATATGATTTCATATATATAACCATGAGATTTTGTATGGATAGGAAACATAAGCTTACCTTGGAAAGTGGTGCTTGGTATTACCTAATAGATTATATAATCGACTGATTGAGAAACTGAACAGTGTTTACGAAATATTTCAGAACTTCTGTTTCTGTGTGTTTTTCCTCACTTGTGTACTATTGGTTTATACCCAGGACCACATTCCAAGGTAAGCCTATGTCTCCTATCAATACAAAATGTAATCTAATTGGCTATGCGCCCTATTAACCTCTAACCTATATATACACACCATTTAATATTTGAATACCACAAGAACAACAAAATATGTAGTCAAATAATTAGATTGATAGGAAGATCTCTACAACCATTTATACAGGTTGTAATATAATTTTAATTTGTCTCCTCAACTTCAATTATATCTACCCAGACATACATATCAAACAACTATCCTATGACAAATAGCCTCAAATATGAAAACTTGACTAAAAATCATATACATAACAGAATAGAGCCAGATACGGCATGATTTTCTAGAAGTTCTATGCTTCACAAAAGAGTATCAGTTGTTTTAACTAACTAGACGTATTCTAAGCTTAACCTACATCCTTTGAGTTAAACATACTGTGCATTAATTAATTTATGTTTCGTATACATTTTATGTCTAATAACGCCGTTCTCAGTGACTAAGACAACGTGACTTTAATATATATTTGTAAGAGGAAAAAAAAGAAGTTTCTTTCTGTGCCAACAATTGTAAAAAAATCAATTCTTTAGATTTGTTTATGAAATTTTGAACATTAACTCATTTATGATAAAACCTTATTGAACACTGTTGAAATTCACAAACACATAGCTGTTTGTGGTTAGGGGCAAATTCGAATCATTATTATTAACTCATTTTATTTTTATTTTTCCCCTTCCTATTTGTGATAAAAATTAACAAAACAAGGGTGTAATCTAAGAATTATTAGTATGCCCAATTTAAAATTTGTGTTTTTATAAGTACCATAACTAATGATAAATTCGTGTTCAGCTAACCATGAAAATAAACATTAAAACCGTGTTTAATCTAATAATTGGTACATAATCATAAAGTTCAACATGACAGTTGCATGGAAACTGGTTCACCCGACATCATTCTCTATCAACTGCAAAAGTCAGATGCGATTCTCCAAAGGCGAAACAACATCTCCCGTGAAATTCCTCCAAGACAAGAAACAAAAAACTCTGCTATACCAGCACACATAGAGTAGTAAACATAAAGTTTACATATCTCACAATTCTTGGCAACTTTCTACTGCATGCTTGATACCCAATCTCCTCTACATACAAAAATTTGCCTCTGTCATAACTGACACATTGTTGGGTTTGAATTATGTCCAAAAAATCAATTTGGTCAAATAGTTTTGGAGATAAAGTGTTTATTACATTTAGATGTCAACCTCTACCGAAGGATCTCTATTCATTCATTTCATTTGTTCTGCTTCTACCAAACTATTAATAAACAAAATACAATAATTTCTTACCAGGATAAGGTGTCCTAGCAAGAGAGAAGAATTCCCATAAAACAATTCCAAACGCCCAGATATCAGATTGAGTTGAGAATACTCTGTCTCTAATGGCTTCTATGGACATCCATTTTACTGGTAGAGGTCCCTGTAAAACAATTACGTAAGTATCAGAATATGACAAAGTTTCTGAAAATAGGCACACAAAAGTTTTCCATAATAATTTTAAAGACCATTAATTTTGTATTTGTTATCATACAAGTACAGGCAACGGCAATAACAACAAATAGACGACAAAAAACCATTCAGGGTTTCTTATGCTATGAAACATGAAAATCAGTTAACAATCTCACTCCATTAACATAGTAAAGCGTAGGATGGTGAGAGTAATCACTGGCCTGTAGCGTACTAAAGCGTAATTTGTTTAATGATGGAGGATAAAGGTGAATGAGATAACAGTTGGTAGATAGTGGGTGTAAGGCTAACTTTGTATCACTGACTCATTCTGTCATTTTGAATGAACATATAAACTATGCTATGTATAATTTATTTGAATTAGATTACAGTATAAAGCATGATTACCCGTTGTAATTCAGTGTAATGGTGACTGTTAAGCAAAAGGCACAATCCATATTGTGGTATGCCGAGTTCAAGTAAAGTATTACTGTTCAAAGAGATTTTCAAGGCCATCACCATGACAAAGCACAATCACATAACTCAATTAAACTGTGGGTTTAAAAAACACACAGTGTTTTAAAGCAAAAGTCTCCTTACTACGGAGGAAAATGTTGAGAGAATCAGGCAGTCTAATTGTGAAAACTGAAGAAATTGTAGCTCGACACAGTTTCAAACTAAAAATTATGAAAACAATTGTACAAAATGTAATGTTTGACCAGCTCATGTGAATCACCACAATTGTCGTGTTTGAGGGTCTGAATGGAGATTTTGGAGTATGTACATGAGATTCCAGAATTAAATCTTTGCTATGGTGTGTGCTTGATCGTGTTGTAGAACCATCTTTTTTGTAGAGAAAACTACAAATGTTGTAATTTACTGTGACCTGCTGGAACTTTTTTGTGATTTCTCAAATAGCAAACATTGAAGCTGAAATAGAACCAATGTTTTTCCAAGAAGGTGGCGTACCGCCCCTACAGCTTGGCATTCGTAGTATTTTAAATACAACATTTCCAGGACAATGGTTTGAAAGAGAAGAGCATATAGCTTGGTCCCTTAGTAGCCCAAATCTGACTCCACCTGACTTACATAAACTTTTTGAGTTTTCCTATCAATACAAATTGTAAGTTACACTAAATTTTAATGTTTTGTTGTTATAAATTATCAGTCAGTTCTCTTTCAATAACATACAAGTACAAAAAATAACTTACATCTCCTTTCTTATGATAGCTTTCATCTTTGTACATGCTCTTGGAAAAACCAAAATCACAGATCTTAACAACATTGTCATCTGCCAGTAGGATGTTTCTAGCAGCTAAATCACCGTGCAACACCTATGAACAAAATCATTTTATAAGTTTGGTTCTGATTAAATTATTTTGATATCTAAATATAAATATATATTATTTATTTGAATTATAAATTGTACACTAACTTTCTCACATACAAATTCAACAAAAGATAAAATTGTCAAAAAGAGAAAACGTATCTTACACATTATTCTCAAAGATTGAGTAGTTCAAAATCGAATTAAATAATAATGTCAATCAAATTTTGGTGAATTATGGAGACTATTTTTAAAATAATTTCTATGAAATTTTAAAAACATCTTGAAAAATTGCCATGTGGTTGCTTAGTTCTATTTCTCTATATCCAACTTGTGTGTATTAAGTTATGTTCTTTGTGGGTCATAACAAATTTAATTGAGGTGCTAGTTTCTGTTCTACTATAACAAGTTCGGTGGGATTGCCTGAAAGTAGTTATATTTGTGTATTTAACTTTCTAAGTGTTACTTTTGTTTAAAAATTTTGAAACAATGGTTGAACCTGGACTTTAGACTAGTCAATTACATATCCTTTACATCTGTGGAAGAAAAAATAGACATTTTTTAATAAGTTTAATAAATAGCTCAAAAATCTAATTTAAAATACATGGCGCGAAATAGAAACCACGTGAATCGCATTTTTTCTGATCAGCTGTTACCTTATCTTTAGGTTATGTCAGATCTCCAATTTCCTGATATCTTATCTTAAGTTATAATGATTCTACACCTAAGAATTATAATGTTCTTATGTTTGCAGATGTCACGGTTTATTAATAATTACTGGAATAAAAGTAAAGACAGGGACAGTAAAACTAGTTCACTCAAACTTTTAAAACCATTATAAATATCTGGAAAATAAAGAAGTTAAAGATTTTTAAATTAATTAAGAAATTAAAATAACTGCCACTCGTATCTATTCTGTATGATCGAGCACTGTGCATACACTGCTACTGTGGTAATTTGTTTTCTAATCAGAGACTGAAAATAAACTGACTGAAATTCAATCAGTTGATTTTATGAATTACATATTGCAGTTGATTTTATGAATTACATATTGAAAGTTGGTAGATTACCAACTTTCTTAATATTTTTAAAATTAATCCCACCCCCTCCTCCTTTTTCATTTTTTTGTTACTAAACAGGTTGTTCTTAAATTATTGCTCAAAAGGAATGCACAGAAGTTCTGGTGCAGAGCAAGCTAGTAATATAGTAATATAATATATATATATATATATATATATATATATATATATATATATATATATATATATATATATATTGTTTATTGTCACATAACATTTTACTTTACAAAAAAACAAAAGTTATAAAACAGGTGACAGTGTCAAAAATAATAAATAATTGTACATATAATAAATTTAAAAAATATATACAATACATACGAGAGCTATCCAGAAAGTAGATTACGTTTTCGTCTGTGCCCACAAGGGGGGCTAGCACGGCCATATTGGTGCCAGAGCGTTACGCTGCTCAGTCGGCATCTAGTCATGCTTGTGAGAGGTTCGTGCTGTACTCCGTCGAGTTACTGTGACAGTTGAAATGTCTGCCTTAATTGAAAATGCCGCGAAGTGTGAGGTGCGTGCAGTAATATGGTTTCTGACTGCAAAAAACTGTAAACCGATAGAAATCTATTGGCAGCTTTTTGAAGTGTATGGAGACAACATTATCACTGAAGGTGGAGTGTGTCAGTGGGTCATAAAATTTTAAAATGGCCGAACTAATGTTCACAACGAAGAGCGAAGTGGAAGACCCAGCATAGTGACTGCTAAACTTGTCGAAAAAGTCGATGCCGAAACTGAAGATTCACAATAACGGAACTCTCTATGAATTTTCTATAAATTTCGTGAAGTTTGTTGCATGAAATCATCACCGAAAAGCTTGGTTACCACAAGTTTTGTGCAAGATGGTTACCAAAAATCTTGACTGAGATCCACAAAAAACAGCGAATGGCTGCAGCGTTAACGTTTTTGGGCGCTTACGATAAAGATGGCGACTCATTACTCGATTGCATTGTTACTGGTGATGAAACATGGGTTAAACATGTGAACTGCGAGACGAAATTGCAATCAATGCAGTGGGGGCACACAAATTCCCCCCAAAAACCCAAGAAATGCATGCAATCAATCAGAAAGGAAGGTGATGGCGACTGTTTTTTGGCAAAGGAAAGGTGTGATTTTTGTGAACTTACTGAAAAGAGGCCCTACAATAAACTCTCAAAGGTATTGCCAAACTCTGGAAAACCTCAGAAGAGCAATACAAAACAAGTGCAGGGGAAAGTTGAGCTCAAAGATCTTGCTGATTCACGACAACGCCCGGCCTCACACGGCAAATGTCACTCGTGAAGTTCTTGAATCTTTTAAGTAGGAGTTGTTTCCTCATCTGCAGTACAGTCCCGACCTGACACTGAACGACTTCCACTTATTCCCAGCAATGAAGAAGTGGCTGGCTATGCAGCGTTTTGATGACGACGCACAGCTGCAATAAGAGGTAACCAAGTGGTTGAAGGCGCAGGCGGCCGATATCTACGACGAAGAAATTTCCAAGCTCGTCCATTGCTACAATAAGTGCCTTAATTTGAATGGTGACTATGTAGAAAAGTAGTATTTAAGTATGGCTTTCATCTGTATATAATAAAAAAATTTCCAATACGTTGTTTATTTTTAATTCCAAAACGTAATCTACTTTCTGGATAGCCGTCGTATAATAACATTAGACAAACAAATTCAAAACACTATAATAACGTTTTAATTTGACTTACAACCAATTTACAATAAACAAGCTACATATCTCTATCTTATAAATATTCGCTATTATTATATGCTTTTGAAACCAAAAATGTTTTCAGTGATTTTTTAAAAACTGCAATACATTTGATTTTGTTAATGTACAAAGACATTTGTTTCACACAATTAAGAGTTTTAGAAGCTATGTTGAGGCAAGTAATTTGGTAATTTTTTTTGGGGGGGGGGGGGTAAATAAGTATAATGTTTTTCTATAAATAAAATATGGAATGATAGAAGTATTAATATTTTTAATTTTTTAAACAGAAGATCGCTAGAAATAAATTTACTTCAACACATTAAATTAGATATATTGTTTTGATTTTTAAAAATTAAATCAACCCTTGTTGCAGAATACTACAATAAAATTCCATATTGCATAAATAAACCAAATCATCTATGATAAATAATTAATTTAGTTTTAAGATCTATCATACTCCATAATATATACATTTGAAAACAGTCAGTATGAAATTTCTCATGGAGTATATTAAAGAAATGTTTTACAGTTTAAGTTCAGGTCTATAAGAAACCCTCATAACTGTGTTATTTCTAGAGAAATATGTTTTCTATAATAGAAATAAAATTTTAATTCTGATGGTTTCCTACTCTAGCAGGTTTGAAGAAGTATAATTAATAACACTGTACAATGATTGTAAAACACACTGATTGGGAGTAAAATTCATTGTAAATCAAATTAAGATTGAACAAGATAAAATATATTGTAATTAAAATCATTATTACTATTTTATAGATATGTTGAAAATTACTCACTTTTCTACTAGCAAGGTATTCCATGCCTCGTGCAACTTGAAAACCCCAACAGAATAAGTCCTGCGTGCAAATTGGACGTACGCTTGTGCCTTTGTAGTCACCTCGGTAGTTACTTCTCCATTCAGGTTCTTTCATTACCAAGTAACCATCTTCACCTGTAGCATATAATTGTTTTATGGTTTTAAGTAAAACTGTTGCAAGGATAACAATACAAATTTATTACCACATTAAGGATCGTGGATTAGTTGGTGTGGCCTGAAAGCAGAGTGACTTGCTGAGGATGTTTTAAAGGGTGTGTCTATTAAATAATGAGGCTAATAAAAAATTCACCTTTATATGAATCAAAATTCTATTGTTGCCTTCAACATAGACCCTATTCCCACATACACACTGAATATTCATCTTTATATGAATCACAATTCTTCTGACACCTTCAATATAGACCCTATTCCCACGAATAAACTGAATATTCATCTTTATATCAATCCCAATTCTATTGTTACCTTCAATACACACTGAATATTCATCTTTATATGAATCACAATTCTATTGTCACCTTCAATATAGACCCTATTTCCACATACACACTGATGAAGTCTTGTTTGCCACGGGTCAATGGTGTAGACCAAATCATTTTTGTCAGCTATTTTATTACATCTGTTGTTTTCTTCTTTACTGCATAAACTGTCTCAAAACGTATTTCGTTAAGCACAGTTTTGACTTTATGAAAAAGAAAAGAGTCACATGCTGCTTTATCTGGCAAATATGAGGGATGTTGCAGTGTAGTAGTAGGGTGTTTATCAGCCAAAAACAGATCAACAGAAGGTGCTGTGTGAGCAGGTGCACACATTATTGATGAAAAATGAAACCAATTTTCCTTAATTCTGGTCAAATTTGTCTAACTTTTTTTTTTTCAACTTCAAAACTTTCTTATAATAATCCTGATTCACTGTTGTGCCTCCTGGAACCCATTCTTCTAAAAATATGTCTTTGACAAGACAAAATATAATGAGCAAGGTTTTTAATTTGAACCTGCTTTGAAGAGGTTTTTCAACCTTGGTGATGATGGTGTTTTCCAGTGCTTATCAACTGTCATTAGGTATCACAATCATACTGGAAATTTCAGGTTTCCACACAACAGCTAAATTACAGAAAAAGGTAGTGGTCAGTATTAAATTCCTCTAACATGTAGAGTTCTGGTGTAGATTTCAACCCCATAGACCATCTTGGCAAAACCTTTTTTTTATGTTGATATCCTCATGCAAAATTTTCTATGCACTGTCTTTGTCAATGTTCTCAACTCAGCTAATATTAGAACCCTGAGTCAGCAGTCTTCTTTAACAATCTGGCTTATTTTGTTTACATTTTCTTTGGTTCTTGAAGGGAATGATCATCCAGGGCGTTCATCATATTTACCATGTTCTGACATCCTTCACTGAATCGTTTGTGCATGACAAATACATGTAAATAAGATGAACTTTTCCTGTAAGCCTCAGTAACCATTTGAAAATACACTATTGCTGTTTTGTTCAATTTTTGTATAAACTCAAATTGACACTTTCTCTAACTTTTAAACTTAGCATTATTCTGACACACAATAAACAACGTAACTCCACTAAATGATAATTCACAATCAACTAAAACAAGAGTGTTGATGTTTGTCATGCAGGTTCAGACATATTCAAAGAGCTAACATTCAGTACTTACTGTTTTATCTAAGAAGAAGAAACAAAGGCTCAATATTTAATAGATACACTTTGAATATCATTTTAATGGTAATAATGAGTAGAGAAAATTGTGCACAAATAAGAGGACGCTATTTTGTGCCTACCTAAAATAACAGCAAATAGAACTATGTAATATAAATAGAACTATGTACCTTTATTAAGAAATAAAGGGTACCTTTATTACTAAAGCTTGAAAGAGTTTGATTATAATGGATACAGTTATTTTAAAGAACAATTATGAACAATATAGTTTTTGCCGGTTAAATCCGGTTTTGGCCTACAGTTTTGATTTTTGACGTGTAGTTTTACATATAATTTTAGGAAATTATGTTGTAAAACATCTGATTAAAAAAGTAATGCTTTAAAGTACTGTAAACTTCATTTCATTTCATTGAAACTATTCAAAATTGCAGTATATCAATGCTTCAAGCTCATCATTTACTAATCCAATTATGTGGTTTATTTTGAGAGAGAGAAAGAGAGTTGGAGGGGAAAGGAGGGGTTAAACTGCCTTTAAAGAAGAAAAGATTACATTGTCAATGATTGGTCCCTAATTTAAATATCTTTTTTATAATTACACTCGTTTTAAGATTAATTGAAATGCTGGTGCCCCTAAAACACTTCCAGAAATAAACGATAAAAAAAGTTCCACAAACCTTTTTATTCACCTATCAAACCAAATACAAATAAAACCAAAACCAAATAAAAAGCAACCTAATTTATTCATCACCAAAACTTTTAGTTCGATAGTTATCAGTGAAAATAAACCATGGACGCCACCTTAAAAAAATGTATATATATATATATATATTTCAATAGGGCCTTAATGCTTTACTTGTGCCATAATGCCATTATCAGCTTTTAATGACGGTGATAAAATTTTATTTTTGTTTCTTACCAATTATTCTTGAATCATAATATTTTTAACTTGCAGTTTTGCACGCAATTAGGTCTAAAGTCTCCACATTTCAATAAAATTTGTAGAGCCGATTTTATGAAATTATGTTTTTTGCAAAATCCACGGTCAATTTATTTGTTTTTTAATTGATAACTTATGAACCGGAATTTTCAGAGGTGGCGACCAATATGTTTTGTTTGGTACTTAGGGGACTGTCTTTTAGCAAAATTTTAACAAAATAAATAAAGCCAATTTTGAGAAAATCAGAATTTTGTGTTTTTGTTGTATTCCAGGTTCTACCAAATTTTGAATTATCGAAAAGCAACAAACGGAAAGAATTCTTGAGTTATGGTCAAAATATGCCTCATACCAAATTTGAATAAAATCAGTCCACTAATTTAGGCTATAATAGAGCATTGTACAAAATGACAAGGCCACTTTTTTTTATTCGACGGATTCAAAAGGGATACATCCTATAAACTCAACAATGGTTTTTTGATCCTCATCATATAACTTTCTCTATACTATGTATATATGAAAAAGTAAAAAAGCTAGTCTTTAGTCCAATAGCAAATTATGGTGTTTAGGTATTTACAAATTCAAAATTTTGAGGATGATTGTTACAAAACTATTGAAATACTGTACATGATAAGTAAAAAACACAATTCTAGTCTTCATGTTTTAACTATCATTGCAAGAAAACTAAGGTTGTAATCATATGCTACCAGGAACGTTTCTGGTTGATCATTTTTAAGTGACACTTTTGCCTTCATAGGTACTGAAATTCCTTACCTATTGGTGTTGATATAGTAGATCCATCAGACGTAACTGCACCTAATTGAGATTCCACATGTTGTCCATTAGTTGGTAATTCATTTGAAAAGGACAAATCTGCATACTTTAATCTAAAAGTAAAAACTTTGTTAAAATAAATACTGTAAAAAATATTACCTAAAAGTGCTTATTTATGCAAATATTAGTTACATTTGCCTAATTTTCACCAAATTTGTTACAAAAGTTATGTTTGTAACTCATTTTTACTTTTTCAAATATATATAGAGAAAGTTATATATTGGATCTGTTTTTTTACCTACTTTCTAGTGAACACATGCACATATTTATTAATCAAGGTAAAGTGCCCTTTTTTCAATAAACAAAATTTGACATTTTACTCTTTTGTCATTTTGTTTCCAGTAAATCGGGCCCGGATCTAGACAATGATGTCGCCCATTTATGAAATTTTAACATTTAGTTGAAAATTTGTTTATTTGATTGAGAATGACATTTAAATATTTTTTTTTACATAATCTGGTTAGGTTAAAATATTAGAAAATTATTTATTTTTTTAAATTAAAAACGGGCACTTTATCTTGATAAACAAATTCTTGAATAATATGTTCACTATTAGGCTAAGTAGGTAAAAAACTGACAATTTAAAAAAAATAAAAGTTAACGACTACTTCTCATTAAATGAAAATGCTTTCAATTTTTTAAATAGCCAAATGTGACCATAATAATGAAATTTTGTTGTTGCAAATTTGACCACTGATTTCTAGCGTAATTTTGTTCATTTTTCATTAAGATCTGATGATTTGAACCCCATTTGTTACATTATGAGTAAAAAAAAATATCTTAAATCTAGAAATTTGAATTTTTGAGATTAGGAAGTACTCTTAATGTTACTATAACCTACTGTTTCGATAGTCCCTTTATTGCCGAGTACTTTAATTTTTTTAATTTTTCTATGAGCCCATAAAGCCAGAGATATTTTAAAAATAAAGTAGTGATGCATTCAAAATGTATCAAAAATGTACTTTTCTGACAAAGTTCCAGTCCGATTTTGCTAATTTTTCTTTTTCCCACTCAGTTGCATGTATAAAAAGAAAAAAAGAAAACAAAAATTCAACATCCCAGTTGCATCTTTTATACTTTAACTTCCTTCTACTATTAAAGAATGAAGAAAATTATTAAACAGTTACAAAAAGGAGATCTATGTACTCTATGTGTGTTTGCATATACAGTGATTCAGAGCACCCACGTATCATAGAAAAATGGTTGGAGATATAAAGCTGGTTAAAAATGATGCTTTATTAATTACCACATTTTAAGAAGAATTTTAAGAAAATATATTATATTCAGGATTCTTTAACAGGACACTTTTTTTTATGGAGGTGTTTATTTCTCAAAATTTTCATATAAAATCATAAACCAAGAAATACCTTATTTAAAAAATAAATAAATTAATGTATTATTTAATAATGTTTATATATAATAAAATTTAGAAACAGACCTCTCCTCTTTTAAAAAAAGAACTTATGAAACATCAAATTTTGAAGAAAAAAAATGTATTGCCAAATTTCTTCATGTGCAAATTAGTAAGTAATCATTTTGAACTAGCTTAATAACATCAGCTCTTTTTTTCCATAATACATTTGAAACAAGTGTTCGTAATTAATATGTAGAGTGTTTATATAGTGTTTATAAATAAGTTTTTGTCCATAATTAGATTAGCAAGTGCCTTTACCAATTGAGCCAGTATAAGAAAATAATGTTTATATTAAACTAAATATTACCTAGGAGAAGTTACAGTAGGACTGTGTATAACTGTGGGTTCGAACTCTCCTGTCCTGGTGTTCACTTGATTGATAAAAGCATCTCTGTGTTTCAGAAGATAGTTATGTAGGTTACCATAGCGACAATACTCCACAAGAACCAATAACTCTTCTACAACAGAAATTTTGAAAGTTATAATACAGTTAAAAAGAATAATATACAGCATAAATCCCATTAAAAATATACAAATAATTCTTGTAACCAATATATGATTAAAATTACTTGCTTAAAAATACAATCTCAAATTTTAAAACAATTTCAAAAAAACAAATATTGTATATTTCATAATAAATGGTACAAAAACATTGCAAAACTTCCTCACTCATCCACCTCTGAAATTATATAAAACCAACCAAAAATATTTAATACGTAAAATTTAAGTACAGTAATTGTCGGTAAAAAAATTAACGTGAACCATAGATGCCATATCTTTGAACGAATATTTATATATTTAAATAAGGCCTAAGCTTGATTTGTTTGTGCCATAAAGACATCCTCAATGTAAATGAATTGAATTAAAAATCAAACTTTTATTGATTGTGATTGTGGTTACTTTTGTTTATTGCCCTTTATTTCCAAACCATAATATATTTTATTTGCAATTTTGCACAAATTTGGGTAATTAATATTTTCTTTTCAATAAAATTTTAACAAAATCATCGGAAGAATCGATTTTGAGAAATTACAAATTTTATAATAGCAATTCTTTTTTACCAATAACTCACAAAACAGAATATTTTGGGAGACAGCAGGTACCATGTTTTGTTTGGGTCCTTAGAGACTACACTTAAGCAAAATTTGATCAAAATCGCAAGAGCGCATTACAAGAAAATCATAATTTTGTACATCTTTAATAAAGTAGTTCCCCTTAAATTTTAGTTTAAAAAAATGTTTTTAAGCCAAAAGATGTGGCCAAAATATGCCCTCATACCAAATTTGCTTAAAATCAGTTCACTTGTTTGACTGTAGGCGACTGCATATATGACAGTCAACAGATGACAGACATTAACAAAAAAAAAAAAAAAAAAACTATTTGGGACTATCATAACTTGGTCTAATGCTATGTAGGAAAATAAAACATACAAAAAATCGTAGTAACCAAATTACTTGCTTAAAAATACAATCCTAAATTTAAAATCACTTGTTAAAACATAAATATTATAAGTTCACAAAATCAGTTGTCAGAAGTTTCAAAAGGTTTGATTTATTTTGGGAATATTTACAAGAGCCATGTATCTACAAATTGAAGTTAAATATAAACTCAGTGCCCTAAAAAATACAAATACAAGACTTGTTTAAGAAGTAAGTAGAATTAGGTTATTAAAAAGTATTCTATTTTTAAAGAATATTATTATTAAAAGAAAGACCAAACCTTAATCTACTAATCCACCAATATTAAGGCATTTGTTGTAGTGTGGAACCAGTATCTGAATATTCTCTTTATAGAATAACGTCACCTACGAAGACAGCCAATGTTACACAACTCTTTTGACATTGTCACTGACTCATAAGGGATCTCTTCAAATGCAGGAACAAGATAAAGTCACATAGTACTAAGTTTGGAGTGTAGAGGGGGGGGTGATCTATTTGTTCCCAGCCAAATGGTGTGATGAGCTCTTGAATTTGAATGGAAGTAAGTTGCTAAGCATTATTGCGTCTTACCTTTTGTAATAATGTAAAAAAATTGAAGTCATTGTATGTTTAAAAGACGTGGGTGAGTAATAGCAGATAGGCTGTTTAAATTACATTCTGTATTTGGTAAATTCATTTATAAGAGAAAAATAGATTTTCAAAACAACAGCATAAGTAATGATGTTAAATTTTAATATAATTTGTTTAAATAATGTGTTTGTTAAATTTGTGCTGTGTAATTCGAAATAGAAATACCAAGGGGAGTATGTGAACTATAAAAAACTGTTTTAGCAGGTATGAACAGGCTCGCAAGAGCGGGAGAAACGTGGTAAGATCAGTCTGAGTTTGGGGTCCGAAGAGGGCAGACCTATGAAAGTTCATATAAAAGACGTTTGTTAAAAATGTGATTTTTTTATTTTTGAGTATAAAAAAACTCATGAGAGTATCCATGATAGACGATTAATAGTGATCAGTAGTTTTCCATAAATAAACTTTTATCAAAAAAACAGGAAAACGCGTTAATTTGAGTAAAGTTATGCAAGATCATGCACGTGATTTTCGAAATTTAGACAATGAACGATTATATTCATAGGTAGTAAAAATGAACTTTTGAGATTACGAGCACGACATCTTTAAAGAATATAGACATACTTTAACAGTGTTCATCTACTACAATTGCGAGATCAGCTATGATGTTACTCCATGGACAATGAACTTCGACAGTCTTACGAACGAACGTGTATCACAGGTTTTATTGTTTCATATAAACTCTTTATGATATGTGATATGTATTTTCTTTGAATTGTTTATGTAAAAGATATGAATTTCAATTATTTCATAAAAAAAATTGTGTGAGTCCAATATATCATTTAAATGAAGGACGAAATTAATTTTTATTTTATACATTTCTTGTGGCAATTTAAAAAGAATAAGTAAAGTACTTATATTTAAACTCTTAAATTCAATTAATGGACTAAATACTTGCAAGTTTGATTTCTTAATAAAATAATTTCAAATTAAAATTAAATTTTTTAAAGCTAAAGAGATGATCGATCTTTTTCAGAATTAATAAAACTTATAAAGTAACAAGACTTTAATAAGCATTTATATTTAATAATTTGTTTTTAATTTATGTTAAAACTAATTGCCAAAATGTTTAATAAATCTTTATGCTAATATTTCAGCTACAAGTGTTTTCATTGCTAAAATCCAAAGTCACTGTGGAGTACACTTTTAAAAGAGCTTACGACCCCTGAGATAATAAATTTATTATATTCATTTTCTATGTTAAATGGCTAAATGTCTGGCGCCCATAAATTATAAAATAACAACAGATAAATTCACTTTTCTTTAAGTAAAAATAAAAAGTAAGAACTCTTAAAGTTCAATATAATTTTTTTCCCCTTTCTTTTTCTTGTTGACATTTTTAAATTATTACACCTTTATTTTAGATTATATTACACCATTTAAAATCTTATAAAATTTAGCTTTTATTATTGTACCCTATGATGAGAACTCAATAAACAACACTCTCCTACTGTCCCATAAAAAGTGCATATGATCTTAAAAGTAGAAATTATTTGTTTTAATTTCTGCTCTTTTGTATATCTAGTGCCTCTTCTTCATATTGTTTTGATTCTGCCATAATAAAAAAAACCCACATCTCATCACCAGCACTATGTAACCTAAAAATGTTATCATATTCATTTCTATATAGTATGAAAAAAGTTAGAGAACTGCAATGTTGCTTGTTTTTTACTCTGTTGTAAGCATTTATGACATCCAGCGTTTGACTTCCCATATTTTAAATAGTATATTATAAAATTATGAAAAAACAGAACCTGAAATATGTTTAAATTAACAAGTGAGATAATTATAAATTGTCTGTTCTCACAAAGTTTTTTATTTACGAGAATCTCCATGAATTAATCAATCACATTTTTGTGCCCTTCATTAAAATGTCTAACCCATTTTCTCACCATTCCATCAGTAATTGTACTAATCTGGTGATAAGTTTCTGCTGATTTCGTTTTTCTTGCATTCAAACACTGAAACAGTTCATATTCACAGTCACCATGTCTTCCAACTGTCTTAATAATTTTAAATACTATAACACAAAGCATACCTATAAATAAAGGAAATCAACATGCAATATATGAGGTGACACATAGAAGCATTCCAATGGTCACATTTTGAAAGGGTATTTAATTTTCACACACACCATGGTATTATAAGCAGAAATTGAACATAATCAAGCCCAATCCAAATATTTGAAGCATTATATAACCACTGATGCAATATGATTTCATTACGAACTATTTCAGAAATGAAAATATGAGTAGAAATACTAGATTTTTTCAAAGAAGGCAAAATTGGTTCCATTGACCTGAAAAATCATTCTGAGATTTGCAAGGGATAATTTCCTTTTACTAACTGGAAAAGTGATCACAGGACAGTATTATGCTTCTTCATTGCATCAATTTTACACTTGGTGGAGAAAAAAATTGTCTTTCGCCAAAACAATCACCAGCTCACATGTAATTGTGTCACTATTCATGGTAATTGTTCCTTCATCTACACTATTTTCCAGATTTGGCATTTGTAACTTCTTTTTCTTTGTAAACATGAAGAAAAGGCTTTGTATAAAAAGATTTGGATTGTACAAGAAGGTTCGCTAAAACAAATGTCTATTTTGCAGAATTCGAGAAATCGTCCTTTTTGAAAGGTTTAAAAAAACTAGAAAACGGTTGGGGAAATGTATCAAATTAAAAGGAGCCTATATCAAAAAATAATTCAAATCTTGATAATAAAAACAAATTCTTATACGTTAAAGTCACTAACTTATGAAAAAGACTCCGAGAGAGTAAACAACAAAGTTTAGTTAGGTAACTTCATTAATCACATAATGGCAAAAAAAATCTAAACTCGTACATCTCTAGGAAAGTTGAAGATGATGATTTGTGGATATGGAAAGTTGATGATAATGATTTGTGGATATGGAAGGTTCAATTTTTATTCACTTCACACCTAAAGGTGAATAGTGAAAACTACTGTAAGCCATTGCGATCAATGAGGACAAAAATTAAGTCCATAAAACATAGTAAACCTTAAAAAGGTATAATTTTGATTCAGCATAATGCTCAACCTCATACGGCTACAACCTTATAAAACAATTCGTTGGCTACATACCGCCCACCAAACATTCTTTATGTGGTTTTAAAGAAGTTTCATCTTTTTAGCTCATAAAAAGGAAAGCTGTGAAAATTTTCATCATTTGTGTCTGATGAAGATGTTAAGGAAGGGCTCCAAAATTGGCTAAGCATTAGATCCAAAAACTTGTGTAATTAAGGAGTTGAAAAGCTTCTTAAATAATGGACTAAGCACATGGAAGTAGGAACGGATTATATTGAAAAACAAGTATACAATAATTCATAAAACTGCAAATAAAATAATTGTTTTAAATTTTAAAATACTTTTGACATATCTTACTACAGTGGTGGAACCTCACTAATTCAAGTCTCAGGGGTAACGATACAAATTCAAATTATTGAGTATTTCAAAATACCGAGATTCGGCTTATCAAGGGAATCTTGAACAGCCTTCAATTTATAGAGGTTCACGTTAATCTAAGATTATATACTGTTCTTACCTTTGTTTTTCAAAATAGTTAACAGAGTGTTCGGCTGGTATAACAAACTGCTTCGCATCACACATTTATTTTTATCATCAGTGTTAGCAGCTTGTATAACTTTCAGTTTGTCTTCGTATGATAGTGTTTTGTGCATCCGTTTTTTAATTGTACAAAGCTTTATTCAATAAAGAAACATTGACTAAAACACTAATGACAGCCACTAAAAAGTACAGTAAATAAACATCCACTTTTAAACCTCCAAACTCGGATTGGATGACTGAACTAGACAATATTGAGGACGCATAGTGAGGTTTACACATTCAAATAACTGAGCTGTCTGATTTCCTATTCAATTTATCAATATAACTTTGATTTGTAGAAGTTTTCTCATCCAAAACTTTGATCTATAGAGGTCCAGCCATAACAGACGGAAAAAATCGAATTATCAAGGTATTTTTCATCAACTCCTCAATTTATAGAGCAAAGATAAAATGGGAGAAAATAGGCAAGTTCAACGGAAATGGAAAAAATTTGATTCCTCAAGGAATTCAACTAAATGAGGTTCAAATTACTAAGGTTCCACTGTATAAACATGATTGTAAAATAATATAACATACTGTTGTTTAGATTCCCAGTGCAGGCACCAAGTAGATTGACTACATTCAGATGTTTACCAAGATGGGACATGATCTTCAGTTCAGAAGCAAGAGCTTTAATATAAGAAAGGTCACAATTTCTCTTCACCATCTTCACAGCAACTGTTGTATTTACATCAGGCTCCAGAAGGCCTAAAGCTTCTGCTTTCATTACTACACCAAAAGCTCCTGAACCCAACTGTTTACCTTTAAATAACACAAATAAATAATGGTTAAATTTCATTTCATACTATATAATTAAACATTTATTTAGAGCTTAAACTGATATGGATTTATTTTGTTTAAATATTAAAAACCGGCACATTCATCACAAAAATAGAGTATAAAATGTTCCTTTTCATAAAATAAACAAATTGAATCACACAACAATAACATAAATTCTATCCTCACTGACAAGTACTGATCCAACCTCCTGCATTTTTAATCAAAGTAACCTTTTTATTATAAGATAAGATAAGAAACTCTAGCTTTGAAAAATAATAATAAAATTCTGAGCAAAGAAAAAGTATTGTTTATTTAATCACCAGAAAATTTCAAGACTGTTGACATGGAAGTTCATATATCCAAATAAACAGTACAATAACATTGCACAAACTTTCTGACACACCGATTCACTAAACAAACAAAACTATTAGTCACCAAAAATGTCAGTTCAATAGTTTTCAGTCAATAAGTCTAAATTAACCAAGACTGTTGTTTTGCTTGCTTTGCATGTGACATAAACTCATCCTAAGCAAGCTTAGGAAATTATATTTCTATAATCAAGTTTAAATGACAAAATCCAAGCTTCCCTTTTAATATTTTAAAAGAAGTAATTAATTTGGTAACTCAAAAATTGCAGCAATAAAGCAAAGTCAAGTGAGAAGTCTACGCCCTGTATTGGGAGCGACCAGGATAGCTCAGTTGGTAGAGCATTGGTGCGTAAAGCCAAATGTCCTGGGTTCAATTCCCAGTCTAGGTCACGTATATTTTTCACTTGAAATATTATTAAATTTTAATATTTGTCTGAACTGTACTTTCTTTTACTTTCGATTTGTTATACTAGTTGTCTTTTTTTTTTCACATTAATTTTAAAAAAATCAATAGACACCTATATTGAGCAATTAACTCTATTATTGCTCTATAAGCAATGTTTTATTTTTTAACTATGATTCCTTAATGGGCATTATTGACAAGATGGCAACCAATATGTTTTATTTTGGCCCTTAGAGGCTATATTTGAGCTAAACTTGATCAAAATCATTAGAGCCAATTTTGAGAAAATAAAAAATTTTAATTTTGGCCTTATTATGTAATACTACCCTTAAATTTAAAGTTATTGCAGAAATAAAGAAATCAAGTGAGTTATCAAAATCTTTTAAAACCACATTTTCTTTTTTAAAGAAGACATGAAACCCAAATGGATATCTCCATAAAATTATCTACTTTGAATTTTGAACTCATAATATAACTTTCTCTATACTTCATATTTGTAAGACAACATTTATCTATCCTTTACATTCACGTAACATCCATTATATAGATGGGAGAATTGTCATTTTGTATAAAGAATACATTAAATGGATTATATTATATACAGAGTGGCACAAGAAAAATCGGCCCAAATACAATACAGATTGGTCCAAATCTGTGTAACCAGATTTGGTTTCTGTCTCACATTAGTTGCCCCCTATGTATTGTAGTGACTGTGTAGCACACTCTCAGATGGTCAGTATGCCTCTGGTAATGACCAACAGGTGTTTATTGTTGAAGAATATGTTCAATCACAATCTATTAAAATGGTTTGTGACAGTTTTTATGAAGAGTTTCCTGAAATTGATGTTCCGAAAAAATCAACGATCCAGTATATATGTAAAAAGTGGTGTTTAACTAGGTCTGTTGTTGATGCAAAGAAAAATAGGAAGCCAACTGTATGAATACTTGAAGTTGTGGCAGACAGCTACACAAATTGAAAGAAACTTCAACAAATCACTTTTTTCACGAAGATTTGAAAACTTATTATATTAATGTTAGATGAGATTGTTCATCCCTCAGCGTATGTTGAAAAAAGTTTTCAATAACATGTTTCAACATGCATTACTACGCTTGGATGTGGGTAAAGAGCATTTCGAACACAGACTTTAAATTTATATCTGATAGTTCATTTAGTGTAAAGTAATGTAATCTATAGTTTGTAAGGATTGTAAACAGTAAATGTTATCAACTATACAAACATTATTTATTGATATTGATTACAAAAATATGACATTACATTAACGGTAAAAATAGTTAAACCTTTTAAAGGGGCAATTTTTCATGAGCAATTGATAACATCAAAATTACAGATAAAGCTAAAACAACAAACACATAACATGTAAAATTTAATTCCTTAAAAACTCTCATAATGCAATAAAACAATTTTAAAACCTACAAGTTATTATTTTGTACAGCATTATTAGAGAAAGCACCCAGAGCGTTTATTTCTTTACAAAAGTCTGAGTCCGCTAAATATTCACTGATAATGTAGTATTTTTTAAATTTAAAAAAAATTATTAATAACAGTATTGGAAGGTTAATGAATAATTTCATCCCGTAGTAATCTAGGATTTGCTCAAATAGCTTAAGTCGGTGCACTGGATATTGGATCAGCTCCTGCTGCCTAGTATGAACTGTGGGTCCAATTGCATATTTGGTTTTTTTTTGTTTTTTTTTTTTTAAACAGCATCTCATAAATGTATAAGAAAGATGATGTCATAAGATTAAGGACCAAAAGTTTTTTACATTTTGATTATATTTGCATACAAAGTTAGAATTATTACTATTGGATTAAGTTCTTTTTGTATAGTTTTAGATCTCCAAAAGGTGTATCTTTCATTGTTTCTTGGGCACTCTGTTGGACATAATTGAACAAACTTAATTTAGGTAAATTAATAAAAATTTCTTAGATTTACCCAATTTGCAAGATTCGGGGTAAGTAATGAAATTACTCAAGGGTATTCAGACATATCAATATTCTGAAAAAGACATGAATAATATTTTAAAAGATGGCACATAATTTCAGTATCATGTAGTATTTAATCTGATATATAAGATACCCCCTAGTCAACATCAAACAAATTTTGAGGACATGTGAATAAAAAAACCTACTAATCTCTTAAATTTGAAATATATAATTGTCCTTGTACGTATACAAGGTTAATACTAATTTTTGTAACCAAAAACTTTTCATTTAGAATATTCAGAAAATTTGCGACATATAATTTCGAAAACTGAAAAGCATATTTATAAAAATATTAGAACAACGTACCTAGTTTCAGGTGCTCCCTAGGGAATTCCCATTTCTTATTATAAGGTAAGAGATCTGCTTGATCTTGTAGATCCAGATCAGGATTTAAGCTTTCAATACAGCCTTCGTTAAAATGAAGAAGACCAGCTTTAGATAGTTCATTTTTGAATTTCTGTAAAAAAAAAAAGTAGTTTATAATTTTACTTGTAAACAGTATTTATTTAAACTATATTTTTTATAAAATATGTTTACTTACTCTTTGTTTCAAATTTGATCGGAGTAACCATGCAATCGCAACAAGACATACGAGAAGAATCAAACTCAATAAAATACTCCAGAAAAGAGTGTTTCCTTTAGGCTTGTCTGCATGAAAGAAAAACATATAATATTACAAAAGTAACAATCATTATTTCATTAATTATTACATCCTCATGAATAAAAAATATATAAATTAAATAAACATTACAGAAACCTTCTCTCTCCCCAAAACCGAGGGAAAATGTCAGTTCGTTGGTTGTGAAAATACCATACAGCTTGCCTTTAACATGAACTGTATTTGATTAAAATCAAAACTTTTTAATCGACAACAGTTAAGATTAATGTTTCTCTTTGCTATTATTCCTGAACCGTATTATTTTTTACTTGCGATTTTTCACAAAAGTTTGATCATTAATCTTCACATAAATATGTTTAAAATTTGAACAAATTTGGTAGAGCCTATTTTTAAAAATTTTACCAATAACTCAGGAACTGACATATTGGAGAAATGGTGACTAATGAGTTTGTTACGATCCCTTTAGGAGCTACACTTGAGCAAAAATGTTTTAATCGTCAGAGCCAATTTTGATAACAGTAATTTTGTGTTTTCCTTAAAGGATCAAAATTTTGAGTTAAAAAAACTGAAAGTCTTGAAATATGGCCAAAATATGCCCATGTAACAAATTTGATTAAAATTGGCTCAAAAACTACATTTTTTTGGGTTGAAAGGATCTCAAAATGGATATATTCAACAATCTTTTACTCATTAGATAACTTACTTTAATACTAAAGTATATATGAGAAAATAACAGTTAAGGAAAAATCATTACCGGTAATGTGTTTGATTGGTCACAAAAACGAAAAATTGCAATTCAAGTGTAATTGTAAAGCAATGCACTATAATAACTGTCATTAAAAAACTCAATTTAAATTAATTAGAAGGAATCCCTAGACCTACTTTTAGACTTAAGAGAAGAATGGAGAAACTATTTAAATAGAAAGAGTTTTACTAGGGTAAAGCTACTAACATGAGTGAAATTACTGAAAGTTATTAGCAGCTTTTCACTCCACAATGTACTAAACAAATTTTGATTTTAAACATAAACAACTACAAAGCCTGAATAGGCAAGAAGCTGGCACTAGAAGCAAATGGAGGATTATTATACAATGTGAACAACTTCCCACCAGCCTTCAGATTGACATTTACAATTGTATAGTGTCATGAGACTATAACGCTACTATCAGTTTATTGTTGTTACTATTCCTTTTTATAGCTGTCCCTTGAGCATTGTTAATGAAAAGAAATACCACTGAAGACCTTTACATCATTGGTTTATAAATCCCATGTACAGTGAACATGAATTCAAAAGCAGCAACCTCTACACCATAATTTAACGTCAATTACGAATGATCTTGTAGATAATGATTTAAATATGTGCATCTACTGTTTTATATAGGGATTAGTGTTGATATAAATAATTATTTAAATAACATTAGTCAAGGGTTGTTCTGATACTATTATTCATAATTGTTGTGATTTGATATATTTTTAATTTGTTACTTTTGGTTCATTGCTTTTCATTAACCAATGACCTAGACATGGTAAAATTATTAAAGAATTAATTTTTAAATATTTAAATATATTGCTTCTGTTTAAACTAATCATGTCTATTTTAATTGATTCCTTTTAGAATTTAGATTTAGCATATTATAACAAAATGTTCTTAATTATATTTATTGACTATGTCCATTGCCTGTAACATAGTCTTAAGACTATTTAAAACATTTATACTACATCGTTCTAAAATTTCTTCTAACAGAAAATACGTCTTACTACATTGAATGTTCCCTTTAGACTGATTAAAACATTTACACTACATTGTTCTAAAATTTCTTTAAACAAAAAGTACATCTAACTAGGTCAGAGACTTCCTTTCAACTGTTTCAAGACACCCTACCATCTTAAACGTTTCCCACAGACTGACTCGCTTCTCTAGATCTCACAAATAAGCGTCCTTTCAAATGTACAAAGTCAGCTAAAAAACTGTTCACATACTTTGCAACACGGACACTACTTAAATCATTTATATGGCTACAGGTTCTGTCTGTTATCACAACACAATATATCACTTAAACATTTATTACAACTTATAACTAACATTTTATACTTCAAATTAATATTTTGGAAATCTATATTAAATTTTTATTACCCTTGTTTTAATATTTATTTTCAGTCATTCATTTGACTCACGTGGTCTTTTCTATAGACCAATTACGAATCTCCCGGTTTATTTTCATATAACCATTTCTTTGGTATCCAAGTTAAAGTTAAAATTTTAAGGATTACAACATTCAACTTCTGAATTAATAGTTTTTTGTCTTTGAACGCAAATAATCCATGCAATAAAATCTTTTATAATTTCATTACATTTATTGATTAATCACATTACTTGCAACTATTCCATTTCTCCCAATCAAATATATCTTGATATCTCAAAGATCTCAGAATTGTGAACGTTACAAGCAGATAAACCAAAATGTTTTTATTACTATAACTGGCTTTTCAATAAAATTAATTACTGATGGTGAGTATTTATAGTACTAAATTTTATAAAGCATGGTTCCATCTTTCTGGTCATGATCAGATATTAGGCCATAGATAAGCCTGAACAGGTCCAACAGAAACCAGTTAATGATAAGAAAACGAGTTGTGTGATGTGCAGTTTTTGATAATCGTATTGCAGGCCAATATGTTTTGACAACACTGTCAAAACAAAATTATGCTTCAACATTTTCAAAGAATTCTAAACTTAGTTGAGTAATGGTGAGAGTGAGTATTGTTTCTTTTCACAAAATAGAACATGTCTCACATCTTCTATGTGTGAACTTTTACAGAACTTTCCTATTACAGAACTTTTGTAGTGTTTTCATTTATTTATATCATCCATAAAAACTAATATATTGTAAGTGGCTTACACTGTAGTAAGTTTTAATATACTTAAAAGTGATTCAATTTAACTATTAAAAATAGCAATGCCTGCCATTTGTGTAATAAATAAATATATATATATATATATATATATATATATATATATATATATATATTTATTTATTTATTCTAGAAAGAAATTATTGTGAAGAGAAAAAATCAATATTGAAATTTTTATGGACATATTTATTTTTGTTTCAGTGCATATGTAGGAGAGACAATGATTTTTATATGAAAAAATACTGTTAACTAGGTACTGTAATATAATTAGAGTACTTTAACAACAACAAATAAAACTAATGTATCTAAGTATAAACTTACCTAAAAGTATAATTTCCCCACTAGCTTTGACCTCACCAGCCTTATTTTTTATCACACATGTATAAATTGCATCATCATCTAAAGATACAAACTCTATGAAAAGTGTTTGTCCACCATTCTTAAAGCGTAGTCTGGAGTTATTTTGTTTCACTAGTTGATCTCCCTACAATCATGCAAATAGCAATTTAACATGAGGTTTGGCTATAGAAAAACTGAACTGATTTTTACAAACTGGTTATTTGACAAATTACACAATTGAATTAATAACTACCTCTATGTAATTCCCTTATCAATCACTATATTAGTTCATGTAAATAATATTTTACTCTTGGAAACAGGTTTATTTATTCTTGCTTACAAGTCTCCTAAGAAAACATAAGAGCATTTGTTATTGACACTTTGCTAATAAGAAAATACTAATTCAGTGAGAAATGTTCGAAACTAATATAAACCAAATAATTTCTCCAATTATAATCATAACCTAATGGAATCTATTTCTTACCTTAAACCATGTGATTTCAGGAGGCGGCATTCCATGTGCAAAACAATTCCAATGTACACTTTTACCAATTTTTATTTTCATTTCTTTTCCCATGTTTGATCCTTGTAGCAATTTTGGAGCTTCTAAACCTAAAAATTAATTTTTAAACTATTGTTAGAAGGAAGTACAAAAATTATTTTGTACATAAATTATTGATCTTATTAAATTAAAATACATATGTTGTTTTTAGAAGATAAAAATTATAAGAGAATAATAAAGTTCATTTATAACTTTAATCAAGAGTTAGAAATTAAAAGAAAAATTTTACCCAACTTTATACCTGGTTAAAAGGATATTTTGTTGTTGTTGTTATTTAAAGGCAAAAACATCTAGGTCATCATCACATAATAAAAAAAGTGAAAAAAAGTACATAAAATAAAGACTCTTAGCGCTTGAATTCTTTAATAGTGTTAGGGTTGGAAAAGAATTAGAGTTGGTCAAGAAAGACCTGATAAGATTGATGAAAGAAAGGGTTATAGCCCAAGACTATATTAAAAAGTTAAAAATCAAGCTGGATCCCTCGGGATTATAAAGATTATACTCAATAAAAGTGAGCCCTTGAGAGTATAAAGTATATTATTAATAACAAGAATAAATGCATAGAAATGATGAAAACTTTAAATAATCTTTGTTAACAAAAAATTATGTTAAAAGTTTAATCTATGGTAATAGTAGGCTACAGTATGAGATTTGTTAGGGGGAGGGGAGATTATATGAGAAATTTATTTTAGATAGAGATGATAGAGGAAGATAGAGATGAAATGATTGTTAGAATATGTGAGAGACTAATGTAGGTGGTTTAAGGTGAGAAAACAAAAATTTGTGTCTAGCAGAAAATTAATTTGGAAAAAGAAAATTTTGTTCAACTGTGTTGGCAGGACCAAAGCACGTTCATCAAAGGCAAAAAATATAGTTTTAAAAAATTTACCAATTTGGAAAAAACAAACTAGTTGGAAGATAATGAAAAAAGTGTGAGTAACCTATCTCTGCTACCAACTGTAACATGTAAAATACCCAAATCATATATAAGGCTACTTGGCCAACAGCATGCGCAGTTTGGGGATGGTCCGTAAAACAATCAACATAATCCTAAATGAAACACCTGAATAATGAATAACAAGTCAAACCACCCAAGACACCGGGAACCCGCTTTAATAATTTAGTTACAATGATTAATAATTAGGGAACTTGTATATAACTACCAAATAACATTAGACACAGTTAACCCTAGTTGTTGTAAATTAGGCCCTATTGTACCGGCTAACCAAAAAAAAACATGGTTAATGTTACAGACTCCAGGAAAACCCTGAATTTAACCAATTTTTGTGAAATTTGGAACACTACTTAAAAAAGAAATAATCACTGGAGTGCAGAAGATAGCCATATTGGTCCTAGTCCTCGACTAGAGTACATTTTTATGAGAATCTGGACAATTCCTCCTTCATGCCCAGTCGTGTCTCTTCGTAGTACAATGACCATTAGGCCAATGGTCGGGTGACTTCATAGAGTTTACTGGCTCTTAAACTCAAAGCAATCATGTCACAAATTTTTGGGAACTTTCTAAAATTCTGTGATGTTTTTAGTTTTAATAAGTGGTAACACAATATACAATAATCATTTTAAGCTTAAAATATCTTGTATGTCAATTAATTGTTATATAGGTTAGAAATATTCCAATAATGGTTACTTCAAAATAAAACTAATTTTTCCTACCCTGTCCATGGTATTGCATACTATACTACCCAAATTATAGGGTCCGGCAGATACAAAACCTGCTTACAAAACTATAAAGGATAATAACAAATAATTCGTCTACTTACTCTTAACATTAACATTAAGAACCCTTCTCTCTTTATTATATTGTGGTCTATACTTAGCATGGACTTCACAAATATATTCGCCACTGTGATTCTTTTTAATATTTGGTATATTTAAATTGGTGTAGTAGGTGTAATTTGTTTCCAACAATATCAACCTCATAGAATCTGAAAACAAAAAGTAAAATGAATTGAGTCAACAAATATGTTATTATTATTTACTATATAGCTGATACAAAGTGACACCATGAGTCTTTTCTGACTACATACTAAGGTGTACACACCTCTTCCCAAACCTATCTGTGGTTCTCACCAACTCCACCAGGTCCAAGATGTCTATTCCATAACTCCAAACACCTTCTACCAAATGCACTCATAGCCAGAACATACCTTCAATAATGTATAGAAACAAATGATGTGTAATCTCCTCAAACCTATTGTAAAATCCCTCTTTTAATGTGCATACTTTGAATTTTTGAATATGAGATGAAACTCGCGGTAAAATAGATGAGTGATGTAATTGTATCAAGGGCAAATGAAAGTCAGTAAGGTCAAGCGAAAATGGACTTTATTGCTGTTTCTAGAATGACGAGATAAATCAAAACAAATTTCCAAAAGATGTATTTATATAGATAGTAATGTTTAATTTTAAGATTAGCTTAGTAATTGAGTGAAATACTTGTTGTCATGTGGTTATGGGTTTGAGGCTATAATCATGTGATAAGTGTGTGATATCCGCAATTTGAAAGCGTGCTTAGAGTCAGTCTAGGATGAGCGTCTGAATTGGACATACGTGGTTTCAATTAGAAAAAGAATTTAGTCCGAGGACAATGGAATTTGTATTAAAGTGATTTTTATAGAATAAACAATGTAAATTAATACTAGTTTAAAGTCAGTTAACCTTAGAGTCAGTTACTGAACAATGTCGGAGATGGATAGACGTATTTTTCGTTTGTGAAATAGGCCTAGTTAGTCTTTGAGAGTGAATGCTGAGCACATGGTGTGATTTAAGCTTTGTTAGAAATATGGACGTATTTAACATTATTTCTAATCTGAGAGACTCTGAATATTAAAACATAAACTCTGTATTATTAGTAGAGACAAAACATGCTACAATAGTGAATTGTAGATTGAAATCTGAGACAACTTAGATGCAACGTGGACTATGGCGAACCTCAACCTTCAGGACGAAAGCTTCACGTTTCAACCAAAGTCTACTTTGGGAAATACTGCAATGAGGTAACACAGATAACAGACAATATTATTTTTATTTTCTTTGTACAAAAGTAATAATGATAAAACTTTTAAATTGTAATTAAGATATGCTAGAATTTTGTTACCCTCCAAGTGGTGTATGTTAATTTGTCTTAAAAATTCTTCGTTTGTTTAAAAATTAATAAAATATATTATTTGTATAAAAAACCTAACTTATAAGACATCATTTTTCTCAGAAAGATGCATAGAATTCATCTATGTAATAAAAAAAAATTTTTGAAACGGTTTTGGAGGAAGTATGTTACATGTCAAAAACGAAGTTATCATTTTTCAGGAAAAACCTGTATCATCCAAAATCAAAAGCTTACCACCTTTTTCTAAGATATACAAAAGTTTTATGTAATATTTATCAATATATTTAGGGAAAAAAATAATAAATTTGTTACATTTTGAAAAAAACAAAAAATGGTTTACGAAAAAGGGGAATTTGGTCATTTTATTTTCAACAATTTACCAAAAATAGTAATATATATTTTATACAAGAGTACTATAATCATTATGTTCAGAAAGGTGCATAGAATGTAGGTGTGTAGTGAAAAAAAATGTTAGATGTATCATATTTGGAGTTTTTTGGTCAAATACCAAAAAATTGAAGAGTAACGGAGCAGAAATTTCACAGAAATGGTAATTAATAACATACTAATAGATTTTTCGGAAATTTTACAACGATTACTAGAGATTTGTAATATATTTGTGAATATATTTAGGGGGAAAAAAATTATTTGTTACATTTTCAAAAAATGACGATTTTCTCTAACAAGTTGACGGTTGAGGTTAGGTTTTGACACCTCGACAATTTAGACGTAATTAGTAACTTTCTAAAGCTATGCCTAAGACAAAATCATTGGATTTCACTAAAACAACATACTTTACAAAGAATAACACACATATTCACTTGTATAATCAAATAAAACACTCTATATAAGAAAATTTGGTTATAGCCTAGATTAAAATTTACCAATTAGGTTAACCCAAATATAAACCTTTCACAAACTAGAAATTCACTAAAAACATAAACTTTAGAAATAAAAACACATACAAAATTTATATACAATTTGTGTACACAAACCTTCAAAATAACAAATATCTAATCCCAAAACAATATGCGCTACGTCATTTGTTACAGTATTTACATCGCACCATTGCGTATGTTCCGAGATCAAAACAAAACCATCTAACTAAGTATTGCCTATATCAAGTGGTACCAACTTATTGAATGAAATTTCCTCTACAACATAGTGTAAAGAATGAATAAGTTTTTCTGACATATAAAAAATGAATTACGTCATTTCGTAAACTGCACCGAATACCAAATGAATTTCGTCCTGTCAAGTTTCTTCTATGGTCTAGTAGAAATATCTCTGGATCTGTGAGACGCAGAAAAATTTGTAATCTACGGTTAGAAAGAGAAAGATGTGATCTATAGAACAGTGTTTTGGTCAACCCGTTTGACAGAAATATAGATTTGTAATCAAATCGGGAAAAATGGCGTCGCGTTTACGAAAAGGCGCAGAGTTAAAATTTACGATTTTACCCATCAAAAATATGCGAACTTCACCAATTTCTGGAATATTATTTATAACGTTTTGAGGTATTTTTTTTTTTTTTTTGCATGATTATGCATCTACGGAACATTACTTTTCCAACGGTATTTTATTTATTGCGATAAGACAATTCTAAGTGGGCGTAATGTTGAATTGCAAAATACGTGTTTTAGAGTTAATGAACTAAGCCATGACTAATGTCGTGACCCGGTCATTTGTTAAAACCGGGTCGCCTACCCGTTCCAGGGTTACAGAAGTAAATTTAAATGTAATAAGTATTTTAAGAATATCTAACTTAAAGAAAATTTCTAACTTAACCCTTAGCACGCATATGACAGGATTTCATGTAACCCTCAACTTGACTGGTAACACGTATGACGGGATATCTCGATTCAACACTATTTGACTTCTGCAGATATTTTTAATTCGTTTAAAGTCCAATAGAGTGCAGGGAAATGTCCTATTGGAATAACGTGACACTCCCGCTACGGTCTTTGTTCTCGATCACCTGTCGTTGGTCTTTATTTGGTTGTTATAGCAACCAGGCGCCATTTTGTATTCTGCCCCAGCGCGTATAACGTGATTTCTCGTTCTAGTAAGGTACGACTGTCAGTTGTGAAATGTTTTGTGTCAGCGTTATAACTGCTATAGCTGTTCATTTTTGATTTGTTTAGGCCGTATTATTTATATTTTAGGTTATAGTATACATTTTTATTTTGTGTAAAATAGGCTAGTTATAAAAATGGCAAACCCTGACGACCATGGATTTGATCAATTTATCGATGAAATATAATGAATGCATCTTTTTCAACTACAGAATACATTTTGAAATATAGACAGTTTCTATGGACATGGTATGTAATACCTAAAAAAGGTTAATTTAATTGAATAATAAACATAGCGGGAAATCGTTTAGAAAGAATTTGGGAGGGGGTAAATGAGTCTAAAACGTGACTTATGTTATAAATTAAAATAAAGTAAATTCAATTAACATAGATTTCCAAACACAAGTAAATAATAATGTATAGGATTTAAGAAATTTTACTTATAAGAAATTAAATAATTTTGTGTGTGTATATAAATTAGTAAAAGGAACTGTTTGTCATGCGCGTAGTATTGAACAGTGCATTCGATGAAATAGTATGAGACAGATAACGCTGACACGGCGAGATTTTGATAGGGTCCATGTTATAGAAAGTGTGAACCCCGGAGGAAACAGGAAATAGAAATTCTGGCATGCAGTTTTCAGTCTTAGGAAGGAGCTTGGAGTGTAAAGATGTGTTCTTAAAAGTCTTAGCATAGCGTCTGACAAGGTTAGACCTATAGCAGTTTATATTAAAAAGTTTGTCGAGAGTGTAATGTGTTTAATTTTTTGAGTCTTGGTCGAGTAGTTCAGATGGTTAGACGTCGATTAAAAAGTCTGAATAGAAACGTGGAAGAGATGAGATGTGTTTTACAGTGGTAGTAAGAAATTTGAGATGTAAAGTCGTATAGGAGAGTTTTTGTCAGACGTGTGTATGAGAGACTATTTAAAACAAGTAATCCGAACAGTATTTTTGAGAGTTAAAATGGTACTAATTTGATTTAGAACTGAGTGTTAGAAGTATTATTACGAATCGCGTGTTACAAAAAAGGACCAGAGACAATCACGCGAGGAATATCGAATTCGGTCGAATGATGAACATTTACAAAGTGAAAAAATGGACTAATAAGTTAGTAGACATTCTTGATATAAACATTTTGCGAAGTGTAACTGAAATGCTTTCGGTAGACCTCGTTTTCCGCGGGCAGAATGGAAAGGCGATCATCAAACGCCATGCTTCAGGTATCACTATTGTGTAATGCATTCTGTGACAACGATCTGGTAAAATGTGTTATTTAACACATGAACTTAATTCACATATTGTATAAAATTTAATATCTTTTATTTTTTTATTTTTGTAATTTGATATCTTTATACTTATATTTTTAAATGAAAAATTAATAGATGTCTGCTGACATATTTTTTTTATTGAAATACACTAAATTCAATGCTAAATAACAGATATTTTTAATCTGTTCATTTTATAAGTATTTTGTTGCAACGTAAAATTAAATTCAATATTTTAAAAAGTAAATCTTTTTCAAGGTAAATAAAAGTTAATTCAGATAGGATGATAGTTATAGATAATTTTCATAATATGTTCTTTGTAATAAATCTTAATGTAGAAATGTTCTCTTAATCAATAAATTTATGTTAAAATTTCAGTTTATTTAAGAGTTCTTCATTTAATACCAGAAATCACTGCAAGTACCCTTTTAAAAGAATCCATGACCGAGATCTTAAAATATTTAACTTCACTTTTTCAAAATTGATGTTCAGACATCTAGCGCCCATAAACAGCTGTGCAAAGTTTTAAATTAGTAAAAATAACTTAAGTAATAAATAATATAAAACCTTCAGTTTTTATATTTATTACAGGTATTATAGTCAAATATTGTTTGTGTGTTTATATGTATATTTAGTCTATATCAGATTTTTTTTGATGTCCTGAATGTAGGTAATTATTATGAGCAGTAGAGATATTTTTTATATAGTACGTTGATTTTTCTCAAAATCTTTTTGTAGTGAAATTTATTTGTTTGATGAAATTCAGGATATTTTGAATTAAATAGTAGGCCTACTTTTATATTAAAAAAATTAATATGATTTGTTTGTAAATATAAAAAATATATATAATCTGTTTCGTAGGGCGGTCAAAAAAGTGAAATTAAGTATTTTTTTCTTGTTTTAATCTGTAAAAAAAATATTAAAAAAATTTTTAAGTCAATCTACATTTTTTTTTTTTACCAAATATATCTGTAAGAACCCAAAATCAAATAGAACTTTAAACAACTACAAAAAACTTTTTTTTCCTAATAGCGTGTTATGAGTAAATAGCCTAAATTGTTATTCAGCATGCTAAGGGTTAATAATAAATTATAATTTTAAAATATGAGACAAAGTTACTCATAGAAAAGCTGATCAAAGATTAAACAAAGTTGCAACTAATTTTGAAGTAGAGTCATTTACAAGAAATAATTCTTTTTATTTTTACCATGATATACAGTAATTACAAATAATAAACTAATGTATGTGTATTAATGATCTATGCTTGAATAAATAATATGTTCAGTTTCAGAAACACAAAAAGGACTTCTTATTTACCATTATACCATTTGGAAGTACACTTTTTAAAGTATCTACGATCCTGAGAATTTTTTAGTTAATAATAATTAAACCTTAACTTTTCTAAATTGGTAAACGTAAAGCTTCCTGGCGCCCATAGTTGAGCAAATCTTTTCTTTAAATAAATTAAATTAAAAACCCCATATTTATATATTACAACACTCTTACCTATAATGTTAAAATATCTGTTCAGAAAACACCCCAATTCCAATCCTAAATTTGTCCTTGTCCCTTGCCCCTCAATGCCCTCTCACCAGTCTCGTAGTTTGTATACATCAGTGGTCGGCAACACATCGTCTGTGATCAACCAGTCATATCAGTTGCAACATCATTTTCAATACCTCGCACAACCATTTTCATATCAGCTTTTTCTGTTTTCAAGTCATGACAATTTTATGTGTATGTCTATTTCTTTTTTTCTCAATGTAGCTTTTGGCAATTAAAAACTGGTATAATTTATATAATATAAAGAAGAGATCACTCTTTGTAACAGGACATATATAAACAAAAATTGTAACTACAGTATGTACTGTACTACAATTCATCTGTCATGAATAGATCTAGGAACTATCCATAAACCAGGATATGTGTGCAGATCTCACTGTCAACAGCGCTCTGACTCACTTCTATTCACTGTTGAATATAAACTATTCCAAATAAGTTTAACACTCATAGACATTCCACCGTCTTCCTCTTGCCTTACCTCTATTCTCGTGAGTAGTGTTGTTTGCTATATGTACCAGTAAACAGGATATATCTACACCCTATGTTTGCCCGAGTCTATTCAGTAGGTAGACACCATGTCATTTTCAAGTCTTGTAATACAGTAACAGTGTCTGAAATTGTGTGAAGTTATACTGCAAGTTAATGTTCAAGTTTTTAAAGTCATTGTTCTTTTACATTAATTTGTACTTATCATTATTTTATAATTAGTTTTTGTCAGTTTTACGTTAATTTAATTTTGTGTCTGAAGATTAATCCAACCAAGAAGTCTAAAACATTTCATTTTCACAAAAAATAGGAAAACCCATTTCTTTTTTAATGAAGTGAAGGGAAAATGTATATGTTTGTTGTCACACCAACGTTGCAGTTGGAAAGAAAGGTAATGTTGAAAGGTATTTTAACACCACTCAACCTTAAATCAACAAAACATTTCCTGATAGTAATGTGTGAAATGAAAATTTAAAACAACTTAAAAATCAGTCAACAAGCATATATTTACAAAGATCACTGATAAAAATAAATTTGCCACCCTGCTTCTTACAAAATATCACATATTATAGCAAAAGGGAAAAAAAATTTAAAGATGAGGAATTAATTAAAAAAAGTTTTGTAGAAGCTGCTAACTGTTTGATGTTTTCAAAAATAAGAGTGAAATAATAAGTGCCATAAACTCCCTTCAGCTTTCAGCTCAAGCAGTCACTAAGCTGGTAAATTCTATGTTTCTACTCAGTTACTCTATGTAATAAGTTTCTTCTATGTAATGTATATTTACTTCTCTGTTGAATAAATACTTACAACAATGCATATTTTTTCATTCCAATTTGATGAATCATTAGAGATATATGATACACCCCAGTGTATCGTGTTTGTCAGAATGGTGTTTAAAGACTTTAGCATGAAAAAAGAGTTTTTAAAAAATTATTCCTCTCCAAGGACAAACTAGAGGAGAAGATATTTTCTATTCTGTTAAGTGCTACTTTAAGTGCTACATCTGAAAAAAAAATTATGATGCAAAAACTATTTGGCATAAAAATTGACAAGACTCCAGCTTTTACAGAGATACATAACAATTTTATCAATCACTGTTGTAATGATGATTTTTTTTCTACTTTTATATCCTAACATTCTATCATTCACTACAAGTATTATGTGGAAAATGTTTAAATATGAATAATGTAATGAAATATTTGTTAAAAGATATAATCAGATACGAGTTAATGCCCTTCGAAGAAGACAATTTTAAACTCTAGTAGATGAGATGAACTTGAAGTATAGAGAACTTCATCTACATACTAAGGAAAGGAATGATTCTCTGTTGCTTCTACGAGCTGTTCCCATCTATTATCCTTTTTTTAAATATCAAAATGAGGACTACTTAACTTTAGAAGACCCTGCATGGTTTTCAAATGAGTATGTCAAATGAATATATCTCTCTAAAATTCTCTACATCAATTTATAATCCATCACATAACTTTCTATATGCTATGTATATATAAGAAAGTAAAAACATTACAAATGTTTCCTATTCCATTACATACAGAAAAATCCCAATACAACAATTTGAACTCCATACCTGAATTTTTAATGATTGATATTTTATTTGTGATTGGATTCTTATAGAACCAATCAATGCTTGAAGAGTAATTGTATTTTGTAGCTCCACATTGCAAAGTTGTATTATCTGTTTCCACTAACAAATCTGGTACTGATGCTGCAAAACCATTTTCCACCTCTGAAACAAATAAAATGCATTTCGATTCAACTGAAATATTTTTATTTAAATTAATCAATACACATTACATATTTCCTCAACCATATTATGCCACAACACACAATGTTGAACATAAATTTACAAAAACTAAATAAAATATAATTTTTAATTTAATACATATTAAGTTACATTTCAAAGAAAAAAAGAGAACAAACTCTCAATTATCAATTTTAATTATCAGAACTGTAAATAATTAATTATTTAATAAATATTTACAACTAATAAATAAATGTATATCACATACAACCATTATCATGAAAACAATAAATATTTCGAAATATGTTTAAATAACTTATTAATGGTTGAATTACTTATTACATAAAAAAAAAAAAGATAAAATTTGAGTCTCTAATTTTCAAAACACAAAAACATAATAAAAAAGTATATAACATAAATTCAAATAACATAACATAAAAAGATAAAACAATATTGACCTGTCTATCAGAAATTAATTTTTTTAATTATAAATTTATTAAGGACTTTACCTTTTTTTAAATAAATTACATGATTTTAACATTTCCATAAACTTAATATTTTGATTAAAACATTGATAAGTTATTATAATGGCTGATTACTACTACTGACTTCATGAAATGTGGGGCAACCACCAAATTAGGATTATAATTTTGTATCCACCTATTGCCCAATTGACAAAACTAAAAACATACGATAACTTTTTAACATACATAAATCAGAATAAATATATAGTTTATAGAATTTGAAAACATTGAGCATGTTGAGTATGGAAACGACCTTTCACATTTTCTTAAGATACACGCTATATATAAAGCAAATATTGAGATACAATTATGGGCTCAACAATTGAAAGAAAACATATACATATAATACTTTATAGTTTATAGGTTTATACAATTAAACCAGATGGCTGAAATGTTTGAATAAATTTTTAACTTTCAGGATATTTTGAGTTGTCTAAACTACATTTTTTAATGAAGAAAAATCCCATTTTAGGAGAGGGGCACAATGGTGTGCAACTCAAAATGATCAAATACTAACTCATATCAAGTGACATCAGTGAAATGATATGTTTTTAGATTAGAAAAAATGTAAAGACAACTTTGATACAAGAACCATAAGCGAAATGACAAACTAAAAACTATGCACATAGTTACATTATTGCCACCATTTTATCTAGACACTTAAGATCAAAACTTATTTGACTTTTTGGTTTAGTTTTATCATATTATATTAGTTTTTTAATAGTTTTCAATATTAGTTACATGAAGAAATCCAGATTTGAATTGGAAGTCTAATATTCTCCTGTCCGACACCAAACAATGAAAACCCCTTTATTAACTAACTTAGTGCATACCTAATGAGTGCTTTGTGGAAGTGTACTTTTTACAGTGCTAGAAAACATGTTTTCCACACCTTTCTCATACCCATTATCTGCTTCTTGTATAAACAAAATTATAACTTTATTCAAATGTAAATTACATCTTAATTGTAAAATTATAACTATTATTACCTATTATTAAGTAAGGAGCTGTCTCATTCTTACACATTGTATTTGACATTTTGTCCAGTTGGTTGCAAGCTACGCACATAAATTCCCCTGAAGTCTGAGGTTTTATGGTAATTGAAGACTTTAAGTACACTTGGTTTAATACCAGTTCATGGTAAGTATCTCTCTAAAAAAGAATAAAACAATATATTTGATTTAATGAATTTTCACTGTTAACTGTCAATACCAATGAAGTATGGAGTACAACTTTATTGAATTGCTTGCTAATATCCATAATAGAATTATAGGTATTGGAGCTGTCATTGTGAAATCTAGGTTTAAACTATCCTGGTTATCATTGCTTTAACAAAAACAGAACATAAAATGCTTCTAAACATAAAACCAAACAACAATGACATACCAATTTTTAATTTACCGATGGATACTAGACATCCCTCCTCCTTAAATTAACTTTAATTACATTAAACTTAAATATTCACAAATTGGAAAGATAAGGTACAAGAAATGAGAGAGTTGTTTTCCCCCCTTGGGGACATTTTGCTGAAGCTCTAATTGGCCCAACACTTCAGCTATCAGCCTATTGTGCTCCCCTTTTTGTTCACCTTGCACTGACCACAGTGCATCTAACAAGCTCCAGGATCATGTGAAGGGTATTCTTGTCAAAATTTATTCTGGTTTTTGGGATCCAAAGATTCTCCTTCTTTTGGACTCTAGGACCTCACAATCAAATAAAATGTGTACTACAGTCTCAGGAGACCGCAAAGACAATAGTAAGGTGAGACTTGTAGTTGCCCACTTTATTTAAGATGCTCCGGTAATCATGGCAACAATCTGTCTATGGACTTCCTGCAACTTCATACTGAACTAGCACTTCTGTCAGCGCAGGATCTGGTCCAGAGAGAGGACGTTTAACCAATTTCTGGCCAGGAAATTGTCTTCATCATTCGATGTACTCTTCCTTGGCCCATTTTCTTACTGCTCGCCTTCCCGTTGAATGATTGATCCTGCAAGTGGGTTCTGGTTATACAAGGCAGCCAGCAGCTATCTTTCTTTCCCAACAGATCTGCCCTTACCCTCGATCCCGCAATGCCCAGCTACCTATCCCAAGTGCACCATATTGGCAGTGGACAGGACACATAGATAACTGAGAGAATCCAGATCCAATTTGGAACAGGCTTAAAAGCACCTCAGAGCAACTGTTGGTGTGGTCGTAAAGGCACCTGTGACTAGATTTGGGAGGAAAGAAGAGGACCATCTCCCTATAACTCAGACCTAGTGGCATGTGATTTTCATTGCTTTCTCCATTTGAAATGCTTATTTCTGCTCTTTGGTCAACACTATTATGATAATGAAAATGACAAAAGATCTGTATAACATTGGCTATCTTTACTAGGTGGCATTATATTAGGAAGAAATTAAGAAGTTGGTTCCATGATATCATAGATGATTTAATAGTGGCATGAATAATTATGTAGAAAAGTAGTTAAAGGTAGTCTTTCTTTTAATAATAAAATTGTTTTAAAGTACATTGTAATTACAGTAAACAAACAACTATCCAGTTTGGTCTGTGCTGTAAATAATATTAATTTGGATTCACAAAAAATATAGTCTATAAAACAGTTATATTACAATAATTTTGTATTCTAAGGCCTTATAAAATAACTACTATATCATTTTCTGTGTAGTTTTTCTATCCCAAGTTATTACAGGCACTCTTTCTTTGGAATTGTTTTATTGATAAAGAGAAAAAGAGTTGAACATGTTCAACTCTTTTCAGGTCTGTACAAGATAACTAAAGTTACGTTGTTTATGTGCCGTTCCGTTTTTATTATTATTTTTATAAACAGTTGCGTACTTTTAACTGTTCATTAAATATGAGTGAGAAATGCAAGACATATTGCCTTACATGTGTAATCCTTGTTCCATTTGTTAGGATTAAGTATTAATGTAACATATTAATATAAATTATATTAATTGTATTATGTAATAAAATAAAGAAGAACATATATGAAAACTAGAATAATTCCAACTGTTGTGGTTCCATGAATCTACTTCAGTATTGAGACAATTATTAGATCACTCTATACACAAATGTTTGCTCACCCCTTTTTTCTTCGAAAACTCTTTGGGTATTCAGTGGAATCTCGCTCTCTGTCCAGCGTTTCTCTTTCGCTCCCTCACCGATACCTTCCACAAAGACTGGCCGCCTCTCTTCTTGGTCAAGGGCTTATATGCACCTGTGTAATGTCTGTCGTTCATTGTACTCGCAAGGCAAGCATTTCAACACTTTTTGAATTCTTTTGCAGCAGTTGGCTCTCATTCTAGTTTTCATATGTATTCTTCTTTATTTTAATACATAATATAATTTACATTAATATGCTACATTAATACTTAATCCTAACAAATTCTTTAAATAAATGTTAAGATATAAATATTTTTAAATTTTATTTAATTTTCCTTTCATAATTAGGTTTAATTAACAATCTTTGATTTATTCTGTGATTAAAGTTTATAACCACAAGTTTAAACATTCTATGAAATCCTACTGATCTTTAGTTGACACATTTAGGTGGTAATTGTAAAAGAAGTGATTTACCCTCAACATCTGGACTATCCCACCTGGTTGACCGCCAGTTTCATCCAGATAGTTATACGCTCCTCCTGTATTTTTTAAGAACTTAACATTACACATTTTCTGAATACACCTCATAGATATGATTTTCAATGTTTTTAATTTAGTTGATTTATTTCTTGTATTTATTAAGTTTTAAGGTTTAATATAACCCATTTATTTTGACATATCTAACTAATACCTCCTCTGTGAATATTTATTTTGATTATTAATAGTCCATAAGGCTGATATTAATGGATAATTAATTAATAAGGATGATATTAATTAAAATATCATCTGTTGATAGCTCATTTTGTAGACTTAAAAGTAATTAAAAAAGAATGCGTTAAAGGATACTTACAGAAATAGCTTTATATATTGGTTCACACTTTGGAAAATCTATGCAGGCTTTGAAATACCACTCAACTTTAGGTGTTGGATAAGCTACAACTTCACACTCAATAGGATATGTCATGTTACGCATATAGAACCCAAATTCGTTCCCAATTATTCTCAATTCAGGATTAGCTGAAACAAAACCATCATTTGAGTAGAAAATTTAATTATTTTAAGATTCTAATTAACTGATAAATTTGTTCTAAATGTGACTTTGTTGCAATTAAAAGGTGAAATTATAATACTTGTTAAAGTAATTATTTTTCCTTTATTATGGAGTTTCATCAAGAACTTACTGTTGTCACTTTAAAATTAAAAGGTGGTGAGAATGTATAGTTTGCTATAAAGATAATTTTTTTGCAGTAAGTTCTTTGAGATTATATTCCAAACATGTAGAACAATTTACTTATCTTTTATAGAGCAGAAAGTTAAATTTGGAAACAACTTTGGTATCTGTAGGTTTTCGCATTAAAATGAACCATTTATTTAACTTCTTACCTCACTAAAATTATAATATTTTCATGAAGTTAATGAGTGTCATTGTGAAACGTACCAAGTTCTTATAAACAAATTAAATTTTACAAAATTTTACCAACTTGTAATTGTGCTATCACTACTCTCGTAACAGATTCTCGGCCTTAACAAGCCATAAAGCTCTCAAAGAATATATTAAACATTCTTTATTCACTTCATCTGTGTATCTTACCTTTAGGGAGCTTAAGACAACTATACAAAGTTTGATAAATATCTAACCTTAATTTTTCTCATGGAACCAAATGAAGCATAGGAGGTGACTTCCTTCAATGTTAGATGGGGAAGCAGAGGATGCCTATAAATGCATATGTGAATTTTTGTTTTTAGAGATCAGCCTGTACGTGAGGGAGTATGAACAGCACCCTTCAAATTTTAATTTCTTATAAAATCAGGTCCTTTTCAACATAGAGAACACTAAAAAATCACAAGCAGCCATGTCAGAAGAACAGGAAGCCTAACATAGTACAGAAATGCTGTGCCCAAGATACTAACAATCAATTGTAAGGAATGATTTTCCATTGCCACAATGCAGTTGCTAAATTCCCGCTGCCTACAGGACCAGTATTCTTGCAGTTATAGCTTCAGAAATGTAATGGTGAAACATCAAGTACACTTTGGTAAAATTTTGGTCTAGTGGTACTTATTCGTGATGCACCTTTCCAAGGGGACAAACAAAATGGTCAATAACACTTTGATATTGATATACATCTGCTGTACTTTTTAGGTTTTCAATGTCTCCAGTACAACTAACTGTTCCTTGGTTTCTGGGTTGTATCCGTAAACCTGACTCAACACCAGTGATCACAATGTTCAGGAAGACAGAGTCAATTTTTACAGTTTAAACATGTCCTGTGAGACTTCCAGATGTAGTAGCTTCTCCTTTTGCAGTTTTAAACACCAATTTTGCAGACATGCACCATAAGACCAAATTCTTGCTAAAATGAATGTATGGGAAAATATTTATCATCACTTCATTCAAGTTCTCAAATGGTGGCATGACGGTCTTCCATATAGAATATCCATCAATGACATCATTAGTTCAACTTATTGATATAAGACGTTCTCCACCAGCTTCTTCAAGAAATACTACGACTTCCTGACTTGAAATATTTAGGGAGAACACATTTTATTTACTTCGATTTTGTATATAAGCATGATAAATTAAGTGTAATATTTATGTACAGTTTATTTTTCTAACTTAAACCAATGGACCAATCAGCACAATAACTGCACCAGTATTTATTGAACTTTCTTGTTTTGTTAGAAATATCCTAATGTTCTTATGTATCTAGTTACAAATATTACTTGGGATTATGTTCTTACATTTAACTAATAGTGTAACATTCAGATCCTTCTTATAAGCATCATTGTTAACTACTAATCTGTAAACTCCTGAATTGTCTATATCAGGACCATTGACTTTCAGCTTACTGCTGTCATCTGTGTTTACAATGTCATATTTCTTGTTTGAAGTTCCAATAACTTGATTATGTGGATCAAGCCTAAAACAAAATACAGTTCATTAACATGATGTAACAAACAAAACTTTTTCTCTGTTTGAAGTTATTTGTTAATGATGGAAGTTCAATTTTATTTTTATACATTTTTCGGACATTTTCCATCATTTGTGTGTTAAAAATTCAATACACGACGTTTCGGGAATAAGAATCAATTCCCGTTACTAAGTGACTAAAACTAAAGAAACATGAAACTAGAAACTAAGCCTATGTGAGAAGTAAAATTAAATAAGAATAACACCAACCTTAATATCTAAGCATGCATCTCAGAGCTGAAACTGAGAAGTCAAAAAACACAGTCACGGTAACACACAACTAATGGCAAATACTGTGATAAATAAAAAACAGAGGGTTTTTATTTTACAATGTGATTTTATTTTTATAAAAGAAGAGAAGTTACGTTTATTTTTTATTGAATTTAAACTTTGCACAGCATTTATAGGCGCCAAATGTGTTAACATCAATTTAGAAAAACATGAATTTACCTATTTGAAACTCAGGGCATAAGTTCTTTTAAAAGGGTACTCCACAGTGATTTACCTGGTTAAATGAAGAACTCTTAATTTTGATAAAATTTTACATGAATTTATTGAATAAGAACATTTATACATTAGCATTTATTGCAAAAAATATATCATGAAAATCAACTATAGCTAACATCCTATCTGAATTATGAATTTATCATTAAATTGCAACTAGCAAATTTATTTATGTCTGTCTAGGTCGTATATTTTTCACTTGAAATATTATTGGAAATTAAAAGATTAAAATCAGCTGTTTCTTTATTTATTGAAAATGCATTATAGAAAACAATTAAATATGTCAGTAAACATTTTTGTATTCTGACTTGAAAGTTTAACTATTTAAAAAATATTAAATTTATAATACTACTGTAATACAAAAAGAACATAATAAATTTTATATAACAAACAATTTAGATATAGCGTGTTAAATAACATGTTTTACCAGACTTTTAGAGAGTTATTGTCCAAAATGTGATCCAGGCGTCGTGTCGTATACCGTGCGCGTGGTAATTCGGCCGTCGGCATTATTTTAATCGCACTTCCGAGTTTATAACTATGCTCGATTAAAGTTTGTATTGCGATTTTTAACACCACTGTTCATTATTTTACTGTACTAAATACAACTCGCGTAATTGTCTCTCGCAAGTGAATACGATTGTCTATTGTCTTTGTTTCACAACACGCGATTCATACCGAAACTTCTAATTCTTTCCGCTATTTCAAACTAATACTGTTTTATATATTTGACGATATTGTTCCAAAGACTTATGAGAACATCTCTGACCACTATAACTCCTTTACTAAACTCTCTTAACACAATCATCACTTCCAAAGCTCCTTATTAGACTCTCCAGTCGATGTCTAACCATCTTAACTGCTCAACCAAGACTGCCGAAACGCATGGTGAATTTCTATATCCTGTCTTGGTCCAGGGTTTATAGATCTTTTCACACGGACTCTTACTCAGATCTCGCGGACACCAGTGATAACTGTCTCGTACACATTGCATAGTACCTAGTGTGACAATGTGAAAAGTCAGATTTTAATATAGACTCATTTGAAAGACGCGGTTAAGCCAAAGAGATAAGAGATTCAAATAACAATTTAAATTTAGTAACGTCATTTATAAAAGAAAAATGGATTTTCAAGACAAAAGTATAAATAACCATGTTCAATTTTAATATAATTTAGTTTAATTGTTTTGTTATGTAAAATATGTGTATTTTTACGGCAGTGCGGTAAAACGTGAGAACAGTAACCGGAAGGAACGCCTTTCGGAAGTAAGAATTTGCCTCATGGTAAAGCAGTCTAAGTCCAGAGCTTGGAGGGACTAGATGTGTTTCTAAAAAGTCTGAGTCCAGCGTTAGGAGTGACAGGCTGTTTCTAAAAAAGTCTAGATCAGAGCTTGGTGGAGAATGGTTGTATTTTTGAGAGTCTAGTAAGGCTTTGAGGAGTAAGGTTGTGTGAAATGTAGAGTTCTTAATTACAAGTTTGTTTTATCTAAAAAGTAATAGATTTAATTTTTGTCTCAAGTAGAGACTAATTTAGTAGAAAATGGATAGGAAGTGATAATGGACGCTTCTAATGACAATGTAAACGTGTTTGAAAGTAATAGACTTACTGTATTCTAAGTGACAAACAATATTTATGAGAAAATTAGTATAAAGTATTTAATTAGACGGTGAATATAAAAAAAAAGAAACTTAATGAACACTCGAATTTATAAGATTTCAAAGAATAAGAGACTATGTACTGTAAATGAGTGTCTTAAACGGATCGTTTAGCACGTGGCAAAAAACTTTGTATCGAAGTGAACATTCTTTTATTAATGATGAATGTTATGATTGTCGTACAAAAAATAACATTCCTAGAGTGCTGGGTGAATATTCGAAACATGAACTTTTCAGGAAACAACGCTTGCTGTAATCTACAAGTCTCAGGACATCTGGAATTAATATCTTTGGACAATTTGAGTGCAAATGGGTGTTCTGGTATAAACACCATATGTTAAATTAGGACTAAGTATTTATATTATGTTTTGATATATTTTGCTATACATGTTTAAATTTTTTAATCTGTTTCATAAATATTTTAAAAGGAAATAAATTGATAGATAAAATAATAAAATTTTAATAATTGAAGTAAATCTCCATCTGAGATCTTTATAATGATTTAAATTTAAATAAAAAGTAAATTCCTGTTGCAACAATTTTATTGGTAAAAGCATTTTTAAAGATAAAATTAATTAATTTGAAAGAAAGAAATAAAGGAAATATAAATTCATAATTTGTTATTGAAATTAAAAAGGATAACTAGTATTTGTAATATGAATTTTTTGTTGTTAATAATAATTTGTAGGATGTTTCTTTAATAGTTTAATAAATCTTTATGTTAACATTTCAGAGACAAGTGTTTTCATTAAATACCAAATATCACTGTAAGTACACTGTGAAAAGAACTTACGACCCCCAGATATTTTTTCTTTCTTTTAAATATTTAAATTCATTCTTTTTTCAAAATTGGTATGTTAAGGATACCTGGCGCCCTAGTCGAGCAAATTAACAAATGAATAACATTAAATAGTAACTTCATCCAATTTAAGAAATATTACAAATGTCGCCGCAACTGTGGGCCTTTTTAGTCGAAATAAACAGTGATTTTGGTAATGAGAATTCTTGAAATCAAGGTAAGGACTCTCTTTATAATAATAAGAAAGATTCTTTTTTAAAAATTTTTTGTGTTAAATATAGTAAGATAAAAATGGAGTCAGAAATTGTAAATGTAAATAATAGTGATGAACAGGTAGGGTTAGGAAATCAAAATTCTTTAAATAATATAGAGCCATTGGAATTTACAGGGGATATTTTTGATAATTTAGAGAAGGAATCGCAAAGTAATGAGCAAACAAATGAACAATTTGCACAAAATTTTTTAGATCAAGAAATAAGTAGTAATAGTAATAGTAGACGTTCAAGTGTGAACGCGAATAGTAGTTCAGGTTCGGATTTTAATGGGTTTGATAGTGATAGGATGCTAAATAGTAAAGAAAAGTGTGAAGATATGAATAAAAAATTAGTAGAAACACCAGGGGTAGAAATTGTAGAAGAAAATTCAGATAAGGAATTAAGAGCTGAAGAGGTTAGGGTAATTGAGCAGGTTAGTGTAACCAAAGAAGTTAGGATTGATGAGAGTGTAGAAAATAATGATCAAGGTATGAGCATGGAAAAAATATATGAGATGTTAGTAAAAGGATTTCGACAAACTAGTTTAGATATGGATAAAAAATTTGATAAAAATAGCTTAGAATTCAAACGAGATAATGATAAGAAATTTGAATGTATAAGTAATGATATTAAACAAACAAATAATAAAATTGAACAAAATAATGTAGATTTGAAGCAAGATTTAAATAATAAATTTGATGACTTCAATAATAAATTTGATCAAAATAAGCTAGAAATTAACACTAAGCTGGAAAATTTCAATGTTAAACTCGAACAGAATAATGTTAAACTGGATAAAATAGATAATGACTTGAAACTGAGTAAATTAGAACTAAGACAAGCTAATTTAGATTTAAAAGAAGCAATGTGTAAAAAATTTGAAGAAATGAGGGTTGAATTAAAACCAAATTATGTAAAATTTGAACAGAATCTTAAAATGGAAATTAATGTAATGGAAACTAATAATAAAGTAGAATTTGAATTAAGCTATTGTGATAAAAAAGTAGAATTTGAACAGATTAATAGTGTAGAAGGTGTTTTGGTAGAAAATATTAATAATTTAGATAACAATTTAAATCAAGCAATAGCTGAAATTGAAATTAACAGTTTTAATGAGATAAATAACATGTCAAATGATTTGATAATAATAGAAGACGATTGTGTGAATGATTGTGTTCAAGAAATTTCTAAAATAATGAATAATGGGTTAGGTAACAAGGTAAATCTAGAAATAACAAGTAATGTTGAAATTAATATGTCTAGTGGGGTTGGAATAGGTATAAGTAATTTGAAAAACAAAGTAAAAGTAAATAATCTAATAACGAAGGTATCAGCTGTTTATTTTAAAAAACAAGTGGGTCATAAAAAAGTAGAGTTTGAAAATTATGTAATGATAAAATTTAAGAGTATCTTTCAAACCCAAGAACAAGAAATTAAAAGTTTTTGTGAGAAATCTAACTTTAAATATAATCTTGAAAGTAAAAATGTAGAAATAGTAAAAGAAGGTTTTGTACTAGTGTATAAGAATGGTGGGGTTAGAATTCCTGAACGAACAGATGTTGAAATTAGGTCATTAGATTCTAGGATGTTTGAGAGAAGAAGGGGTGATGGTATGCATGAGAGGGAGAAAGAGAAAGGTATTTTGTCAACACTCCGAGACAATAACAAAGGGAGATCTTTTGTTAAGAAAGGGTCTGTTGTGATGACTGGGCAAGACAAACTGTCCGTGTGGTCAGAAGTATTTAACATCAAAGATGTGTTAAAAAATTCAATCATGTATTTTAAAATCTTTCACCAATCTGGGAACCATCGTAAAAAATGTATAATTTATAATTGAGTCATAATAAATTGAAATTTGGAATGAATAAATAAATGTAAGGACATTTTATAAACACACGGACTTGATTTTTAAAATAATTAATAAAAAGTAGTTAAGATTTTGTTAATAAGTAAGTTTAAGTTTGATAATAAATGATTAAGAGTTATGAATATTAATAATTTGTGTGTACTAATGAATTTTGTAAGCTAAGACAAAAATATAGAAAATAATTATTAGCCAAGCGTAAAATATTAAGAGTTTAGTTTTAGAAAACGTTTAGGTATTTGTAAAGTAAAGACGCTGGATTATAGCAGTAAACAACTTTATATGTTTATAGAAGAAATAATATTTAGAAAACGTGACGATAACAGATTAGTTAGAAGAAAAGATCATTGGAGCTGCAAGATTGTTAGTAAAATAACTCTGTATGTTTGTGAAAGGAATAAATATTGATTTTACGTGACATAGATAAGCTAGTTAGTTCGAAGCAAGAATTCAGAGTAACGTTGAAGAAATAATATTCAATATTAAATATTCAATAAAATGTGACGAGAGAGAGTTGAGATTCATTTGCAGATCGTATTGGAACCAAAAGGTCTTCATGTCTTATCAGTAGACAGATAAGGATTGTCTCATATCGAGGGGACTTGTTTATGCTTAAACCAGGCCTAGAATTCCTTTGCATGACATTAAGACGAGATACAGCGTGTGACAGAATTATTGTTCTGAAAATAAAAAACTTTTGACGTATAATCGGAAATTAACTTGCGTTTTCAAATAAAAATTACTTAAATAAAGGATAATTGGCTTTAAATAAAGTAAATAAGAATAAAAGTAGATTACTTAAATAACTTTAATAGAATTAAAAGTAAATTTCTAAGTAAAAAACTTAGAATAAGTTTTAAAAATAAAATTTTCTTTTTGAATTTGAATAATAACATCTAGAAAGGATCACATAAACAGAAAATCGACGATGCTAATAATAAGATTGGTAAAATAAACATTATTTCAACTTCGGATGAAACAATTTTAATGAAATTTTTTATGAATTTTAAAATTTTCTTCGAGTAGATGCATTTAAGGAGTACATGAACATATGGGAGGAAGGCAGGGTAGCGGTAGTCGAAAACATGTTTTATTCTTAGAAATAAGGCATGTAGACAGCATTAAAGGTGTATTGTGGTTGAAAGGTGTGATTGGGGCTTTATTCTGAACTGAGTAGGAATTTTGCATTTCAACCTTCTCACATCTGAAAAATCATAATGCAGACTTCAATGTAAGTGTCTAAAGTTGTAATCAGAAGGATACAAAGTGTAATTAAGTCGACAAGAAGTGTCGTGGATATTGGAGATAATAGGAGAAAATACAAGAGACTACTAAATAATTAAAATTTGGATAAAAAAGTAAATTTTGGAAAATGATGAGTTAAAATTTGTAAAAGTTTTGAAATTTAAATGTTAAGTAAAATTAAAAATTTTTTTGATGAGATGATGGAGAATTTGTAACAACGGTTAAGACAATAATAATTTGATATAATATTACATAGAATTTCCATGTAATGATACTTTAGACAGATGATAGAAGAAAGATAAAGTGTAGTGTATACAGAACTGATCAATCTGTATATATACAAAATAAAACCGGACGTGACATTATTAGGGAGTAATTTAGTAAGAAAGATAGTAATTTTTAAATATATATAATAGATTAAGAGTAATAATGCTTGGCTTATATGTAGAAACTATTTGGTATTTGTTTACAAAAGTTAAGAATAATAAAATAAGTAATTATATGCAAAATATTGTTAGATTTAAATAATTTGAGATTTGAAAGGTTACTTGTAAAGGAATTGAGTGGTTTTCAAGAAGCATTGCTAAGATGATAATAATATTGAAGTTTTTTGTTTTTTAATAATGAAATGGTAATAAAATGAATAATGGAGTTAAAAAATGTTAAAGTTTTTGTTTTTTAAAGAAGGAGATATAATTAATAAATAATATAATATGAAGAGAATTTTTGTGAGTTTTGCCAAGACAGATAATAATTAAGTTTTTTAAGTTTTTGATGTTAAATAATGAGTAAAGGAGGTTAAGTTTTTGTTTTTTAAAAGAAAGGTGGTAAACTAATAATAATTGGAGAAATTTTAATGAAATTAATAGAATAAGACAAATAAGGAACGATTTTTAATAAATAATGTTTGAATTTAAAACAATAGATGATGGTGAGAAGTTATTTGATAAAGGTGTCTAAAGATTTTGATGAAATCAGATGTTAGCTGGGAAAGCAATGATAATTTTTTATTTTTGAAGTTTTTGTATACAAGTAATAGATGATTAAGAAGATTTTAATAAGAAGTAGTTTAAATGAGAGATTTTTGAGTTTTTTATATGAAGATGATGACTTTACAGAATTGTTGAGTAAAGTGGTATTTAAAATGAAGTTGTTCTGTTAATAAACTTTTATAAAGAAGGTAGTTAAGTTGCATTGATGGTTAATTTTTTTAGTTTTTAAGAGGTTTTTTGAGTACTGCGATGAAATAAAGGAAATATACGACGATTTTAATGAAATAAAGGAAATATGCGACGATTTTTAATGAGATAAAGGGAGATTTGAGGAATTCTGCGAATAAACGACGGTTATCATGATTTTTTAAAGGAAGCTACGTTGAGATAAAGGGATAAATGAATGATAAAGAGGTTTTTTGGGGATTAATGCAACTTGAATTATTAAAATATGAAAGATAAGATGGAAATAATTTTAAGACAGGATACTGAAAGATGAAACAATTGTAAAGAGGTAATTTTGAAATAAATAGATGAGTTTTGTAAGTAATTTTATTTTTTTTGATAATAATGATATTATATTTTTGAATTTTAGTTGAAGAAAAGAGTTTTTGGTAATTGTAAAATCAGTAGTTAACATGTTATCCCAGCAAGACAAAGAGTAATTGAGAATTGATAAAGAATAAATAATTATTGGATTTAAACTAAAATGAATAATAATATAAGATGATAATTGAAAAGTTTTTAAAGTGAATTGAAGTAATGTTGAGTAATAAGTAAATAATTTCGTAAAAATGTTAATTAAAATGAGAGGTTTTAAAATTTAAATTGTATTAAGTTGAAGGAATTATTCAGATGAATATTTAGAGTCAAAGGTAGATTTTCAAAGGATGTAGAAATGTCGTCTTGGCAAAGAGGATGAGACGTAGAAAAAGTATATAGACGGCTGTCTGGGAGATAAGCTTTGAGTGACGGGATTCTGTCAACAAAAAATGTTGATGGAAAGTTTCAGCCAACGAGGTTGGAAAGGAAAATGATGATGGGTTTTATTGGATAAATAGAGATAAGGCTTAGCACTAATTGATTCGTATATTTTAATATTTATGAGTTATGATGACTCAAACAAACTGAGATAGTGAAATAGGACTTTAGCAAATAGATTTTATTTTTTTTTTCATGTCAAAAGAGAATCTTTCCAAAATAAATACACAAGGGGTATTTCTTTTTCTTTCAAGAGGTCCTTAACTTCTGAAATGAAATGTCTTGAACATCCATTAATTTTTTTCTCGATTTGAAATTTATATGTATAAAAGCTTTGTATTCCAATACCTGTATTGAAATACAAACCTTGTGGGGTTTTGTGACAATGTGAAAAGTCAGATTTTAATATAGACTCATTTGAAAGACGCGGTTAAGCCAAAGAGATAAGAGATTCAAATAACAATTTAAATTTAGTAACGTCATTTATAAAAGAAAAATGGATTTTCAAGACAAAAGTATAAATAACCATGTTCAATTTTAATATAATTTAGTTTAATTGTTTTGTTATGTAAAATATGTGTATTTTTACGGCAGTGCGGTAAAACGTGAGAACAGTAACCGGAAGGAACGCCTTTCGGAAGTAAGAATTTGCCTCATGGTAAAGCAGTCTAAGTCCAGAGCTTGGAGGGACTAGATGTGTTTCTAAAAAGTCTGAGTCCAGCGTTAGGAGTGACAGGCTGTTTCTAAAAAAGTCTAGATCAGAGCTTGGTGGAGAATGGTTGTATTTTTGAGAGTCTAGTAAGGCTTTGAGGAGTAAGGTTGTGTGAAATGTAGAGTTCTTAATTACAAGTTTGTTTTATCTAAAAAGTAATAGATTTAATTTTTGTCTCAAGTAGAGACTAATTTAGTAGAAAATGGATAGGAAGTGATAATGGACGCTTCTAATGACAATGTAAACGTGTTTGAAAGTAATAGACTTACTGTATTCTAAGTGACAAACAATATTTATGAGAAAATTAGTATAAAGTATTTAATTAGACGGTGAATATAAAAAAAAAGAAACTTAATGAACACTCGAATTTATAAGATTTCAAAGAATAAGAGACTATGTACTGTAAATGAGTGTCTTAAACGGATCGTTTAGCACGTGGCAAAAAACTTTGTATCGAAGTGAACATTCTTTTATTAATGATGAATGTTATGATTGTCGTACAAAAAATAACATTCCTAGAGTGCTGGGTGAATATTCGAAACATGAACTTTTCAGGAAACAACGCTTGCTGTAATCTACAAGTCTCAGGACATCTGGAATTAATATCTTTGGACAATTTGAGTGCAAATGGGTGTTCTGGTATAAACACCATATGTTAAATTAGGACTAAGTATTTATATTATGTTTTGATATATTTTGCTATACATGTTTAAATTTTTTAATCTGTTTCATAAATATTTTAAAAGGAAATAAATTGATAGATAAAATAATAAAATTTTAATAATTGAAGTAAATCTCCATCTGAGATCTTTATAATGATTTAAATTTAAATAAAAAGTAAATTCCTGTTGCAACAATTTTATTGGTAAAAGCATTTTTAAAGATAAAATTAATTAATTTGAAAGAAAGAAATAAAGGAAATATAAATTCATAATTTGTTATTGAAATTAAAAAGGATAACTAGTATTTGTAATATGAATTTTTTGTTGTTAATAATAATTTGTAGGATGTTTCTTTAATAGTTTAATAAATCTTTATGTTAACATTTCAGAGACAAGTGTTTTCATTAAATACCAAATATCACTGTAAGTACACTGTGAAAAGAACTTACGACCCCCAGATATTTTTTCTTTCTTTTAAATATTTAAATTCATTCTTTTTTCAAAATTGGTATGTTAAGGATACCTGGCGCCCTAGTCGAGCAATTTAATAAGATAATTATAAATAATTAAAGTAACTTCATCACCTCCTTTTAAGAAATATTACACTAGTTCATATTTCTCACTTGACAACAAGTGCTTTTGATTAATTTTATAATACACACAACACTATTTAATTTCTTATAAGTAAATATTTCTTAAATTCTATACATTATTATTTATTTGTGTTTGGAAATCTATGTTAATTGAATTTTCTTTATTTTAAATTATAACATAAGTCACGTTTTCGACTCATTTACCCCCTCCCAAATTTTTTCTAAACGATTTCCCGCTATGTTTACTATTCAAATTAGATTAACCTTTTTTAGGTATCACAATACAAGAATACGTATCAGATACAACAACACGAAAAAAAAGATTGTGTGATAAAAAAAAAAAAAAAAAAAAACATAACTTGGCAATGTGAAAACATAGTTTTAATGAGTTTCAATAACATGACATTTAAAGGTCATATTCAGAAATCTTATTCACAAATACTAAATTGAGGTTGCTCACTGTAGGTTCAACGAAAAATATTCAACGAGGTTAGTCAAAAATGTGTTTCAGAAAACAAATGTTTAGTTTTCTCAAGTGAATTTTTAAATAGATTTAAGGTAAGGTTTGATGTCACATTTTACTTTGTAATTAGACCAATAAAATTTTATATTGTTGTAGAAGTCTATTAAACCAGGTGTGATAATAAAGTACAGGGATTGAAAGTATCAGACGTAATGAGGAAAACACTGGACAGAATGGTTTGTTCTTTCCAGATCATTGTTCCAAACCATCAAAAATGGATTTTTGTTTGTTTATGGTCAAGGCAAAATAATTTGGCAGCACAGAAACAACTCATTTTTTGATATCAGTAAAAGATGATAATCTGCAGTGAGCATGACTGTGTCAAGTTTGATTCCAAGATTTGAGTAAATGTACAATGAACAGGCTTCCCCGTCACACTAATTAATTCATTCTAAATTTTTACCAATAACTCTTGAAATGGAATTTTTGGGAAATAGTGACGAACACTTTTCAATTTGTTAGGCTATAGTTTGGTATATGAGGGAGTTAATGCTATGTTTATTTTACATAACACTTACCAAACAATCTCTTGAAGTCGAGGATAAGCTTCAATGTTGACCACCCATTGAATACTGTCCACTCCAGGTTCTGCCACAATCACAGGTTTCTCTCCTTTTAGGCTTAGGTTCAGGTATGTTACATTTGGAGCTGTAATGAAAACCAACTCAAAGAAACTGTTTTAAAACAATATTATAATTCAGCCATTAAAATTAAAAGTTAAATTTTTTTTTACGGATATGCCATTCTGCTATGTTTTTGCTGTTATGCATAGCCAATGTGAATTCACATTATCAGTGATGCATCTACAAGGAGGGGGCCTGTGAGACTTAATCACAGACTTCTTGGAATTTACATCAAATGAATAGAATAACTATCCTATTCATCATTCATCAATAACCTCATAAAAAAATAATGAAATATACATGACAGTGTTAATCAAATACAAATCTAGGATTAAATAAACCACTGAAGCTAAACTTTCAAAAATTTAATAACATAAATATGCTACAATAGTTTCGCCAAAAAATTGGTCACCATCTCTTTAAAAATTATCAATTAAACAAATTGCAGTTAATAATAAGTATGATGTTAGTTTAATAGATAATATTTTAAGAAAGAAGTTAAGCTGAAAATCTTGTCTACTCTTCCCATAATGTTAGCATTGATAAAGTTAAATATTTTAAATTATCTTATATCAACAGAACTAGTTATAAAAAACAGTAACCATATTTCTACTAAATGTAATCATATTGTTGCCTTTTATTAATAAAAAAAAAAACTAGGAAAAATATTGGTTAATAATAAAGATAAAAAAGAAATGTTAGAAAATAGTGGAGTTTATAAAATATCTTGTCAAAATTGTCACTCTGAATAATAGGTCAATCAGGTAGAACTATCAAAGTTAGGATTAAAGAACATATAAACAGCTGGAATCATGGCTACAGAAACTCTAACTTTGCTAACCACCTTTTGCACTCAGGACATAATTTTGATCCTAAACCGAATCTTAAACTCTTACACATTGAAAACAAAAGCAATAGATTAAATAATTAAGAATGTTTAGAAATTAATAGATCAATTTTAAATAGGCCTACTTTTAACTTAAATGACCAAATTCTATTAAAATTTCTCAAATTGAGACATTGAGGTATTTTTGAAGATATGGTGACCAAAATGTTAGTAGATATGATGACTATTTGTATGAGTCCTTAGTGGTTACACTTGAGGAAAACTTCATCTAAATCTTCCCAATATATGTCAACAAACCAAGTTTGATTAAAATCAGTCCTCATGTTTGAGCTATAGAGCACTGCACAGATGACTGATGATAAGCGACAGATATCGAACAGACATAATTCAAAAAACCACTTTTCGGATGCTGGAATCTCAAAATGGTTATATCCACAATTTTTTTTTTTTATCGACAAATTATTTTACTCATAACTTTCTCTATACTATGCATATTTGAGAAAATAAAAATAATGAGGTTGGTTGTTTCATAACTAACAAGATAGTTTCTCTCTGCCCAATAGATGTGGATCCAAAATTTGGTATCTAAAAACCAACCATTAACACAGGACATTTACACCACTGCTGAAATTGCACATATATTTTTAGCAAATTTTAATACATTTTCTAACTATGAACATAATACTTACAAAACACCTTAAGTTCCAAAGTATCCTGGTTTGTGTTATTTGAAGCATCAATAACATGACAAACATATGTTCCTGCATCTTGTTTGGTTGCATTATAAATAACAAGTTTCTTGTGACCAATTTGTGAGTTCACTGTCGTTGATTTCTCTCTTTCAAGTGTATCATTCATTATTTTAATGTGTCCATTCTAAAAAAGAGGTATATCATAATCAATTTTTTTTTCACATGTGCACAACATTAAACATGTACAAAAAATCTAAATAACAGTTGATCACTCTATCAACTCTTTGATCAGAACAATCATGCATCAATAAAGTTGAATTATTATCACAGACCAAGTTGGCAAAATGACCGGAGGTCATCACCATACCTTTTTACAGAACCACCTTAGAGGAAAGTAGCTGTCCAGACTGTAATGGATTTACCAACCACGAGATGGAAAGTCAATTCTACCAATGTTCTTAGATGTAAACCACGGAAATGCTAAATACAAAGTACCAAGACTATGTTAAAATTTACACAGATAGACAATTTCTGTTCTGACAGATTTCCGTTCTGACAATTTCAGTTTCAAGCATGGATGCACAGCTTTTGTTCATCAATGTGTTATTAATGTGTTGTTTAACTAAAAATTAACAGTATATTTATATTCTTACAGATTCAAGACCAGCTGTGGAGACATTGATAAGGTCTGACTCTAGTGACTTCTCCAATAGAACCTGGAGTCCTATAGTCCTATAGGACCAGGTGACTTTAGCAACGTGGGGTCCCTGTTGCCTTGACTCAATGAAAAAGGAAGGGAAGTTACATTCTCGTTGAGAATTAAAGGGAGTATGAGAGATATCCAAACTTGCTTTGAGCATGACTCATACAAGAAGTCATTTAGGAGAAATGGATAAAGCAGTGGACACTTGTGGATGACTATATCAGAATCAGAGAACAACTGCGGACCTAACACTAAATAAAGATGACCTGCAAAATATCACCACATTTGCTGCACACATTTATCACTGGCAACTTAAGCAATTCTACAACCCCAAATCATGTCAGGTAGAAAAAGAAACTATGATGCTTCTATTAAACTGTTATACTATTAAAAATCAACACACTCTGAACTCCACAAGAAACTCCCTGTAGACCATGATTGGAGAGCATGGTGGTTTGAGTCGAATCCTTACCAACAAAAACTATTGAACACCTCCAACAGCGACAATAATAAATAAGAAATAAGTCACCAATAATAGTTAATGTGACCAAGCGGAACTGAAAGAGAGTGGTTTTATGTTTTTTGGGAGAGGAGGGGATCAAGATTTAAATAGACCTTCTTCCACATCCAGTTACTTTTTTAACTATTTGGACAGATCATGAAATATAAATATATAATACACAATTCTGAATGTTTCAAGCAAGCTTATAAATACATAATTAATGTATTAAATAATGTTTTCAACTTCAGATATTTTGAAATTGAACATTATTAAAGACCAAAGACTAAGCTGATGAGTAGTAAAAACTGTTGACTTTAAGTGCGAAAGTATTATTAACTATTAATAAGGAGACAATATTGATTAATTGTTAATTTAAATATTAAATAAAATAAGGTAACACCTAGGTTAAGAAAAAGGCTGAAAGACAAGATTTGAATGAGATTCAATCACAAATTATTAATATAAATTTTTAATATGAATAAATGAAGTCAAATTGGAAAGACAATTTTGAATTTTGTATAGCTTAGTATGTATTGTATGTGAGAGACAGGATGATCAAATTTGTAGATTTAGTAGTTTAAAAGAAGTGCTATAGATAGTTCTTGTTAGTTCATAAGATGTTTAGATATAAGAGAACTTATTTAAATCAAACTAAAATCGAGGCCTAATTATCTGAGATCAGAGAACCATGTTAATAAAAGTTATTTAAAACTTTTTTGTCATCCGAAAATTTTTTAGATAATTGTTGATTTTAATAATTGTTTTATTTTGTTGTTGTTGGAAACCTGAGTATGATAATTTCAGGTAATGTTCTCATGAATATTTAAAGAATAATTAATTGTTGATTTATAAAGGTTCAGAGAATTTAATATTTTGTTGTGTTTGTAATGTAGTACATTTTTTAATTTGAATTTAGCAAAAAGTGCAAGAATCTTGGAAGTTGAACGTAATTGGTCCAGATGAGAAAGGAAAAGGGGCGTGCGCTAAAAGAGAAATAGTTAGTCAAATTACTTTTAATAACAAAAAAGAATCAAATTTTGAAACGAAGTGAATGATAAAAAATAGTCAGAGAAATATATCTTGTATATTAATATCATTAGAATTAGTGTAATTCTTAATAATTAAGATATGTAATGTGAAATGCATTGTGAACGGAAAAGACGTTGTTACTAGGCAAGGTAGGATGCTTTCTGTTAGCGTGGCTTCAGTCTCAAGACAGTCTTCAAAGTGTTCAGACGTACTAGATTTGTGTGTCGTTAATAAAAGGAACAATGAAAGCCGTTAGAAATAAAAATGTAAGGTTTAACAAGGACAATTACAAGTTGCTTCGTTAAAAAACATAGTTAGTAGATCGGAGTGTATAAACAAGTATTAAAGAGTTACAAACGAGAGTCTCTTTGTACAAACGAATAATATGTACTACAACGAAAAACTCTACCTTTTTTAGAGTCAGACTAATTACGCCCCCTAACTTTTACTTATACGTAATAGTCCCGAATCCTGAGATTTTTCGCCTACAGGATTCGTTCTCGCGTGACAAAAAGAATAAATTATTCAATCCACTGGAAGTTTTTGGCTTACTATCTTTTCTGGCCTGGATTGAATAACTTCTTCGATAATTTGAGTTGCCCCAAATTACCAGTACCCCCTTTTTTATTTATGACTTCCAGTATTTGTATTTACAATTACCCTATTTCTCAGGGAGAACACGAATTTACTTTATTTTTCTAATTTTAATCTCGTAGGTGCGTGTCCTTGGGAATACCTCTTTGATACACTATATTTTACCTTTATTATTATAATGAGACCTGAAAATATAACAGATAATTGTGTGACCAATTCTAAATAAGACACAGTTTCAGTTAATATTAAAAAATTAATTATTTTAATTACTTGAAAAACCAATTGAAATAATCTTCTTGACACAAGTCAACAAACAAAATTCAAAAACAATTTCTGTAATTAAATTTAACTAGTAACAACTAAAATATTTCTCTTTTTCTAGCAGAAGGCACTCTTTTGTAACTTTTATTTAAAATTTATATATATAAAGATTTCTATCTATACATGAATTTAAAATTATTTAGTTTAACTAATTTATTTATATATATAAAAAAAATTTATCTCAGGAAAATCAGTAATTATTTAATGTTGGGCCAATTTTGCCCTTTAAAAAAGGAAATTTGGATTATTCTCAGACCTTGACCGCCGTGTTGAATATCCTAAGCCCTGGGATGCTGTTGGTCCTCTGGTGTCTGGTTGGTTGTTGTTAGAGATTACAGATGTCTCATTTTCCGTCCATGGAGTTTAGAAGGCTGGCTGGTTGGTTGGAATCTATCACCTCCTATCACTCTCGCTGACACTTTTTATTACTTTGGCATAGTAACAATTACACTTCTTTACTTAAAACTTTGAGTCGGCAATCTGGAATAGCCACCCCTGGCACTTCTTAAAACAATTTTTTATGAGAGACCGTACACTTTTTTACTTAAAATTTTGAGTTGACCATCGGGCATAGTCACCCCTAGCACTTCTTCAAACGATTTTATATGAGAGACCTCGATGAGATTCGTGCGGCTCTTTTTATAGCCTAAAACTATCGTATATCGATACCAATTTTTCTCCCTCCCTGGACCGATACGATAGTTCCATTTATAGTGTCTTTTAACGCAATTTTCTTAATTATTTTTGGTGTAGGTGATTTAGTTAATTATTATTACTTTATTTATTATGTTTACTGTTTTTCAATTGTCCTTTTTTAATTACTTTGCTCTAATTAATCTTTTAATCTATTTCTGTTGGAGGTTGGTATGAAGTCTCCGCCCACAACTACGTCACTTATCCTTGAACATTTCGACTCTGCAACTCGTAACTGGCCGATGTAAAAATCTTCATTGTTTTCTCCTAATTGTCTTATAACACTTTTCCTAATGGTTTTTTAGTTTTTACGTAACCGGTGTTTTGTAGCTCTCGACCGCGGCAATTTCCCGCACTTTGAATGACATTTGTCGGACCATTCATTCGCCTTTAATCGTTTACGTAAGAATTTGCGTATTTTACAGTTTTCAATTTTCACACCTTTTAAGTTATTGTTTTAAAACTTTGTCACTTTGTCTATTCCGTGATTTCAACGCACTAGCCGGGATAACAGAACTCTGCGACTTTCCGTAGTGATGTAATTCAGCACGCCTTTTCACACCTTTGGGTTTGGGGGTTATTTACTTACTGATTCTCCTGAAATTTACACATCTCTTAGATATCATGTTATTAATCATTTTTCCAAAATTTCAACTTCTCATCTTTTTTCATTTTCACACGAAAGCGTGAAAACCATAACTCTTTTGTTTTAATTATTTTTCAGTTTTTAATTCCTAATTATGATACAACTTTATTTATTTAATTGACTCTATACAATCCTTTTCTCAAAATTCATTTTCATTTACTTTTATTAACTCTTATTTTTATGCTTTTCTGCTAACTTTTTAAATATTAACTTTTTTCAAATTTTAACAAGAATATTTATATCTTAAAATTACATTTTATTTCCAGAAATAACAAGGTTTTTTATTTTTTATTAATTTTGAGAATTTTTAAATTCTTCATTTAAACATGCCGTAGCGCCTGTTAGTTAATATGAAATAACAGTACTAGATCTGTATTGCATACAACTTGTATTACAACTACCTATCCTTATACATTATTATTTCACATTTTCAAAATTCATAAAAAATGATTTTTCAATTCAAAATCTGCCTACATAGGAATTTACTGTTAGAACAAGCCGGCAAGAGTTGACCTTGGACCATTTCATAGTTCAATCTTGCCGACCGGCTATAATCAGTAAAAAGCTCTACAAAACATCCAAGCCTTGCATTAGGATTATTTTTTTGATATTTTTCTTTTTTGACCAAAATATAATCCCATACAACGAATTTCGGTTGTAGTACCATGTGCTTTTTTGTATTAACTAGCAATTTCAGTCTAAAGGTTTGAGTTTTAAAAAGGAGTGTTTTCAAGACTATAAATGAAAATAAGAATGATCTAAGTATTACACGTCTTAATCTAAAGTGTGAACTTTTTATCTGTTATGTGAACTCTTATAAATATGGTTAAAATAGTAGCTTGCACGTGTGCGATAAAAAATAAGACAACCGAATCGTGAACTATAGACAAAATTGTAAGGTGTTAAAATAGAACAATTTATATTATAACACTAATAGTTATTTCATTATTTGAATAATAAAAAATGTATTTTATAAAATGGGAAGGCGAATGGACAACGTCAGCATCTATACATAGGACCAGAGACAACGACCACGAGGCTACAAGACATTTCCGGAGAACGAGGTGAAGCTGTGATAAGGTAAAAAATTAAGGTTTGTTTGAATGTTTAAATAACGCGGTTGCAAGGGAAGGGGTAAATTGGATTAAATAATATTTCGTATTAAATAAAGTAAATTCTAAGATAAAAATAGATTTTCAAACCAACAAAATAAATAATCATGTTTAAATTTAAAATAAATTGTTTAAAATAAAGTTTTTATAAAATTTGTGTTATGTATAGTTTTGAGTGGATTTTGACGGGGAGTATGTTGAACTTTTGTAACGGTTTAACCGGAAGAGCATGCTCGCAAAAGCGAGAGAACGTGTTATTTTTTGGTCTAACTTTGGGAGGAGTTGCGGACAGACCTGTTTTTGGGTTGTTCTTTGGAATGTGGTCAAACTTTTCAAAAATGAGAAAAACTCATAGAAATAATCAAGGTGGACAATGTAAAGTGAACAGTAGTGTTTTCAATAAATAAACTCTTAACGAGAAAACGAGAAAACGTGTTTAATCGGACTATGTTGTGCAATCTCAGGCACGTGGTTTCGAATTTAGGACAATGGACAGTTAGATTCACTAGTTAGTGATATGAACTTTAGATATTTCGACCTCGACATTTTTGAAGAATGCAGACGTATTTCAACTGTACTCATCTACTACAATTACGAGATCAGCAATGATGTTGCAAAACGGACAATGAGTTTCGACAGTCTGGTGAATAAAAATGCATCACAGGTTTTATTGTCTTATATAAACTCTTTATAAAGTTATATGTATTTTTCTTTGTAAGTAATATATGAAAATTTCATTTTATTTCATAAAAAATCTATTTGAGTCCAAAAATGTCAATTTTATGAAAGACTAAGTTATTTTTTGTCTTCTTTTATCTTTTATGCTAAAAATGAAGAAGTAAAGTAGTTATATCTAAATTCTTAAATTCGGTTAATGGACTAAATACTTGCAAGTTTTATTTTTAAATAATACAAATTTCAGATTAAAGTAAAATTTTTTAGAACTAAAGAAATGATCGATCTTTTTTAGAAATAGTAAAATTTATAAATTAACAAGACGTTAATAAGCATTTATATTTATCATAATTTGTGTGTAATCAATGTATGTTGATATTTTGTTTTTGATTTATGTTAAAACTAATTGCAAATATGTTTAATAAATTTTTATGTCAAAATTTCAGCCAAGTGTATTCATTTTCAACCGGAATTCACTGTATAGTACACATATGAAAGAACTTGCGACCCTGAGGTTAAATTCACTAAAAATTCAGTTTTATTGTTGTTTAAATTTGACGAAAGTCAGGCGCCCATGTCTGAGTTATATTTTTGATTGAATAATAAATTCATAAAAAAAAAATTTTTTATTAAGTAAAATAAACTCAAGAACTCTTCAAGTTCATCTACTTTTTGAATTATTACAATTGTCGCCCAACTCTTGGGGCTTTTAATGAACAAAGTAGCTTCACCTTTTCTCTGCTCTACTTTTTGAAATATCACAAAGCGTCTACAAAGGAATGTGTTTTTAATTAGAAAGAACATGACTGGTATACATGTTAAGACTTTCATTCTAAAATTATGTTTTTATATAATATGATTTAAATGTTTCTATGTTAGATATAACTTTTGATTTGGCAATTTGAGTCATAATATATGAGACTAGGTTTTATACTATAAAGTATAAAAATATTAAGATAAAGTCTTTTTCTAAAAAATAATTTAATGAAGCTGCATCTAATTTCAAGGAATAAAATTCTTTCTTAAAAAAATCATTTAAATAAACAAAAAATATATTCAATTTCAGAATTACAAAGAAAAGTAAATTCAATAACTAAATTCTATTTGATTTTTTTTATATCAATATCATTTAAATGATAAACGTTTATTAGGATGTACTAAGATAAGATATTGCATATGATTGCTCCAATTTTGTATATGTTTATTATGTGAATGTGTTTAATAAATATTATGTGCTATTTCAAAACAAAAAAGGATGTCTATTCTTTCATGCCAATATCCTGCTAAGTACACTGATAAAGAACTTGCAACCCTACAGATTTTAAACTTAATAAATTTTTTAAATTAAATTTCATTTTTTTAAATATTTTTATTTCAATTTATTTTTGTAATTAATTAACTAATTACAATGGCGCCCAACTTGTACAGCACTTAGCTTATTTCTTTCTTTTTTAGTAAAATCACAAAAGTCTCATTTTAAATTATCACAATTATCGCACAACATGTGGCATTTTAAAATAAAGTAAAGACATCACACCAACTACACACCAAGTAATCCCTAAAATTTTAACTTTAACTTGGATACCAAAGAAATGGTTGTTTTAGGATTTGAAATATGAAAATAAACCGGGAGATTTATAATTGGACTATAGAAAAGACCATGTGAGTCAAATGAATAACTGAAAACAAATATTAAAACAAGGGTAATAAAAATTTAATATAGATTTCCAAAATATTAATTTGAAGTATAAAATGTTAGTTGTAAGTTGTAATAAATATTTAAGTGATATATTGTGTTGTGATAACAGACAGAGCCTGTTGTCATATAAATGTCTTAAGCAGTGTCCGTGGTGCAAAGTATGTGAACAGTTTTTTCAGCTGACTTTGTACATTTGAAAGGACTCTTAATTGTGGGATCTAATAAAGTAAGCATGGGGTTTGGCAGTCTGAAGGTGACATCTGACAGTCAGACGTATTTTTTCTGTTAGAAGAAATTTTAGAACAATGTAGTGTTAATGCTAAAAACAGTTCTCTGACCTAGCTAGACGTGTTTTCTGTTTAAAGAAATTTTTAGAACAATGTAGTGTAAATGTTTTAAAGAGTTTAGAGACAGCATCTAACGTTGTAAGATGTATTTTTGTTCGAGGAGATTTACGGACAATAGTTTACAGGAGAGTGATGAACACTGTGAGTAATACTGTGAATTTGAAAAGACAATTTGACATCGTCGGCGAGCTGATTGCGTCTACAAGGAAATTACATTACAGGAACGAAGACAGCTTACAACAAAAGACCTTCACCATGGAAATGACCACATGCGGTAACAAAAAATAATAGACAATTTCATATAAATTTCTGTATACACAGGAATAAGTAGTTGTATTGTAAGCAGTAATTTTGAAAGATTTAATTTAACTTCTGAATAAAAGACAATATAAATTTTGAAACATGAGAGTAAAGAAGCTCATAATTAATATCATTATTAAAAGTTGCAACTGATTAACGTAGAGTCATTAAAAAGGATTTTGATCTCTTCAAGACAGGATAATTTAAAATTTACAATAAATAATTTCAGATAAAATACTAAAGATGTAACCATGAATATATGAATAATGTCAATAAATAACCATGTTCAGTTTCAGCAGAAAAAATAGGAATTCTTATTTATCAAACCACCACTATTAGTACACTTTCAAAAGAAATCACGACCCAGAGATCATTTCAATTCAAAGTAAGTTTGTATTTTTTTCAAAATTAACGAGTTAATTCCATCTGGCGCCCATAAGCTGAGCAATTTTTCTTTAAATAATTATTTAATGTTAAACAGTGCCAATTTAAGATTTTAAATCAGATCAATATTATTTATAAATTCAAACCCCCTTTCTTTTAATATTTACACAACATATTATAAATTACAGTGTTTAAAAATGAAAATAAAAAAGCGTTATTGTTGACTTATAATTTTGTCCAGAGGATTAATATTTTTTTCAATAAAAGAAAACCTTGTATGATAAATGATATCAATGTTGATTATTGAGCTTCTTATAAAGTAGTGTTTGGAAATAATTATATACAACCCTGAGCTAAGATTAAGAAAATTTAAAACCAATGAAAAAAAGTAACAGTATGCCTCATTAATATACATTATAACCTATTTTGAGTTTTAGATTTCAAATAAATAGTAATAGATGTTACCTTTGAACTTAAAGCCAACCTGTTTACACTAAGCCATAGTTTAAATCTATTTAAAATCATTCTGCATACCTCTTGTAAATGCTGAAGTATTTTTGGCTGTATAATACAATGTAAAAACAAGTTACTTTTCCCTTAAAATTCTCTATTCTTATTTCATTTATATAAATAATAAACATTACAAGAAATCTCACAGAACAAATAACAGAGAAACTGTGATGAAAATAATTAATATAAAATGAAAACACGAGAGAAGTAGTAAGTAGAGAAGTTTTGTATATTTTGGTCAGGTAAAAACTTCCCAATTATATTCTTGTCATAAAATTATGATTAAATTCCTCCAATATAATTTACATGATTATTTAATGGTAAATTCTTACTTTAATGGAATCCACAGATGGCACACTCCATCTGATAGAAGTAAACCCTCCTGTAGAAATACGACATGAACAGTCTAGTGTGACATTCTTTCCAACTACCAAATGACTAGGATTCTGGGATATGAATGGTTTGGCAACATTGTCTGTATGAGCTGAAATTATAACAATTGAAAATATGTGATTATGAATACATTTACACAAACTCTTTAGAAGGGTTAATAAATAAGATACAAAAAAATAAAATAAAAATTTGTAATTGCCTTAACTTTCTACAGAATTATATACAACACCAATAATAAGTAAAAAAAAAAAAAGTATTATTCGACATTTTCTCAAAAACGCGCAAATAAGTTTGAAAATAATTGTCAATATTGAATTCGGCCATATTGGTCAGATCCACATATATAAGTAGCTGACATGAAATTGTTAGATTTCACCAAACACCTGAGCAGCTGAATACATACATAGATTTAAGCAGTAACTAAGCGGTCAAAATGAAAACGTCATATCAATATAAATGCGTAATAAATATGGCTCATGAAATATTGAGTTTAGCCAATATAATTTAGATGATAATGTAATGTTAAAGTTGTTGAAAATGCCAGAATAAACTTACCCATGCAATGGGTAATAAATTAGTTGAAAATAGGTTATTAACAAAGAAGAGAAATACTGTCTAAAAATGATGGGTACCAACAATATTCCATTTTATAGATTAGTGTTTTCTTTACCATGTTTTCTACTGTAGTAATTTAGTCGTACAGATAACTACTGGAGGTTGCGGCCAAATGAAGTCAATACTAATTTGCCAAATAACTCAAGAGAGTACCTATAGCGTAAGATTAAAGACTAAATTTTTTTTATATATAAAATCAAATTAACGATCAACAAATTGAAAACTGACAATATCTAAAAACTTGTACAAGTGATCTCCACCAAATTTTTGTAAAATAAAATGGTTTATGACCCAAATCAATGGCCAAACTGCATGTCTTTGGCACAAATGTTTAAGTTATAATTATTCACATAATTAAGAGATGATATTTAATATTTAGGACATGTTTATTAAACCATGGTTTAATGAGATATGGATTTTTTGGAGAGATAATGGAAAAGATTGTTATCACTTGCAGTTTTGTTTCGAGCATGCAGTGTGTGAGAAAGTTAATGCAATATTTAAACAGTGTTTAATGTGTCCTGACTATCAAATAACACCTCTATATCATGTTTATTAAAAATAGTATTTTAATTATTAAATCCACTTATTTAAATCTATTTCACTTTCAAAACATTTATTTTAAAATCTTTTGAATTAAACTTATAACTTAACATTTTTTTTGACATATCTTGATATCAATAAATCACTTTGATGAACTTTTATCTACCTTTTTACGAAAATAATGTTTTAATAGTTTTAAAAACAAAATGTAGATTATACTACACATACCGGGTGTTTCAAAATGAATAGCGGGGTTTTAACGCTTTATAACTTTTATTACATTAAACTTGCCGCTATAAATGACACATCAAATGAAAAAGCAACTCAACGAGTTTTACAGAAAAGCCTACAAGTGTTCAATGTGAGCACCATTCGTCACACGGCATACATCAAGATGATATGCGAGTTCTTCCCAAACTATGATTAGTGTTTCTTGAGTAATTGTTGTAACAGCTGCTTCAATCCTGTTTCTTAATTCAGGAAGGTCAGTTGGTAGTGGAGGCACATACACACGATCCTTTATGAACCCCCAAAGGTAGAAATCGCAAGGCGTCAGATCGGGTGACCGTGGAGGCCATGCGAAACAAACTCTGTCATTGGGCCCTTTGCTGCCAATCCAGCGGTCTGGTACAGTAACGTTCAACCAATCGCGTACTTCGTTGTGCCAGTGAGGCGGCGCACCATCTTGCTGGAAAATGAAGTTCATCATCTTTCAACTGAGGGAAGAGCCATAACTGTAGAGTATCAAGATAAGAAGTGCCACTAGCGCCGGATGGCGGCGAAAACATTGTGTGCACATGCGCACTGGTGCCAACAAACAAAACTGTTTGAGTTGCTGTTTCATTTGATGTATCATTTATAGCTGTAATTATAGTGTAATAAAAATTATAAGGCGTTAAAACCCCGCTATTCATTTTGAAACACCCGGTATTATAATGAGTAGTGTACAAAATATTTATTTTATTTGTCAAATTTACAGCAAATAAGCCAAAAGCATTGCAGTCAATAATAATTCATACAAAGAAAAACAAGAACCAAACATAAAAAACATTGATAATAATAGACATATATACAGAAACAACAGAGTGCTAAATTATAATATATATTTTATATAGTTTTATTGTTAACTGAAGTCTCAAAAAATGTCTAATTGTCATTAACTTCAATCCATCTCTTACAACAATATATTATCACACTTATGTCTTAAATATTCCATAGCAATATGAGTAAAGCAGAATATATGAGGTTTCCTCAGTCTGTCAGGAGCAGCATGAAAGATAACCTGCTTAGAAGTTTAAAACAAACAATGTCCTTTGGGACTAAATTATCCACAAGGATTAAGTTTTGATGTCATCTTCTGATTCCAATGAAAGAATTGTACTTAAAACCCTTCTGGTTCAGCAAACAAACCTCCTCTGAATTTTCTCCAACCTCAGGTTCTCTTTGTTAGTGTAAAGACACCATATTGGCACTGTATTTTCTACAACCAATCTTTAAAAGGATGAATATATTTTTAAAATTTAAAAAAGGTATTCAAAATGTATCTATGCACGTGATGATTGCAACAAACAAAAATAATTTAAATCACTTACTGTAATCAAATAGTTACAAATAATGTTAAAAGTGTTCTCCCATCAGTCTCTAGACAATTCTTAACTCATCACACTGTGGTCGACATTCCAAATGTATTCTGCGACGGACATCTACAAACCATAGTGGGGATTGTTTAAATACACTGAATTTTCTATCTCATTCCAAAAAAAAAAAATCAAACAGAGAAAGATAAAGACATTTTGGAAGCCAATAGTTCAAGAATAGTTTCTACACACAATGACATCATTTAAGAAGTGTCATAGACACATCAGCTGTAAGACCCATTGCAAAACAAGCTGAAATAAAACCTTGATAATGTCATCTTCTGTCAAGTACACTATAAAAGAATAGAGAGAGTATTGTCGCAATACCATTTGGAGCTGAGTGTCTGATAAAAAAAAAATCTGGCTTACACTACATTCCAATCCACACCAATCTTTTCATCATTCAGTAGTGAGTCATATATCTCATGAACATTGTGTGGACACAGACATGTGAATTTTGACTGTTGATGTTCTTTAAAAAAATAGAAGTTTGCCTTATCTGTACAGTAAGTGATGTCCAAAATATACTCTCCTTTACAGTCAAGAAAGTTTGTAAACCATCTACAGTATAGTACCCACAATTATGGCACCAAGTTTCTGTTCATGCACAGCTGTAATTGTGATGTAGGCCTAGGCTTTTTTTTAGAGTCATGCTATGTGAGATTCCTCATTCTGAGATATTTCTTGACAGTCTTCTTCGGATATGCAATGTATATTATTCATAACTTTTCCTCTGTCAGCATTAATAGCCTAGATATTGTAGCATTAACAACAAACTAGTTTCCTAAATTTTTTGAATCAACATCACACTACATTGTAATATGGCACCTTGGTCTTTGGAATTGTTTAACATCTTGCGTGTATTCTTCACAGCTCCTCAACAGATTGAGGATTATTATCACAACATACGTCTTTCTTCCTTCATTTGACAATATGGATGATTAGCAGCTGGCTTCTGGGCCCTGAGGGCACTAATATTATTTGTTAGTTATTTATAACTATGTGTAGACAAGCTGATACTACTAGTTAGTATATACTATATGTGTGAAAGTAATATTAAAAATACTAGTTTATATTTTCTCTACTATCATCATCAAGTGTACAGAAACTTTTTGAACTTTCAGTATAAAACATGAACTTGTCTAACTGCATTTCTATTTACAATCAATAATTATTTTACTAACATATCTTATATCTCAAAATACAAATGAACTTTCAAAAGTTAAAAATCTTTTTTATACTATATATATTTCTTTTGAAAATGTTTATTATGTTTGACTAAAACTTACCAGTATAAGTTTTACACTGGTCATACCTTCGCCAGAGGCCTGTTCCGTAAAAATATAAATTTATATAACATTTTACAAATATTGGGTTATAAATCAATCAATCCTACCTGTTGTACAGAAGAATTACAATTCAGACTCTAAGATTTGGAGTATAAATCCCATTTTCACTGATAAATATTTTATTAGTGTTGTAAATATTAAGGATTGATAAAAATGTGGCGCGGTAGTCACCACCAGTATGAATTAATTTAATAAAAATCTTGGTGACTGCTTTTTGAATCTCTATTTGACCTGTTTATTACAGAAATCATACTTTTTTCTCCATTTGCTGCTATTATAAATTAATTTGCTGGTTGGTTAAAATGGACTTGGTCACTCTGTTATTCAAAAATTTAAATACCACATACCTAAAAAATTATTAATATTTTACAAAATTATGATGTTACAAAGGTAATATCAATTCCTTCGTGTGAAGATATACAACAGTTTGAAAACATCAATATAATTTTTAAACATAAATAATCAAAGTTAGGATATATTATTGGCAATTCATAGGCCATTGCTAAGAAAAGTCTAGTGGACATGATAAAACAATCTACCAAGTAATATATACTCTTATAGGCTCAGAGCTAAGGCAGATTGACAGATGTTGCTCTCACATTCCCATGTGTTTAGGCCAAAAGAGCACTGTACATCAACCAAGTCCATAACCCGTAATGAGTTAACTGGTTAAACGCTTCCTTGAAGTGTTTTGGTTATCTAATATTAAAATTTTGTGTTTTACACTTTCATCATATAGGCAAAAATTTAGAGTTATTAAAAAAAACAAGATTTTATCAAATATATTCATATTCCATTTTGATTCAGTCAGTCTTTGGGGTGGCCACTATCTGAATAGCATACATATGACAGATGCCATTCCAAAATCAACTCTTCTTACAAAATAACTCAAAATTGATATTTCCATAATAATTCAACTTCAACTTTCTTGATCCATTACACTTTCTCTATACTATGTTTATAGGTATAATTTCACAGACCTGGATGATGCAGCAGTATTAAAAAAATTTAGGAAATCCGACCCTGTTGCATAATAAGACTCAGAATAGTAATGAGTGTTTCTCTTTATGTCCTTGGTGGCTGTTTGGTAAATATATTAAACAATTCAGTTTTTATATTTAATACTATTTGTAACTAATTTAAATTGTTAATGCTCTTTTTTGTTAGGACTTTGACATTTTATAACAACAACAATATACATTGCATAAATAATTTTAAAATATAAATTTTGTGAAACAAGTGAAGAAGGACTTATAAATTATAATATTAGTGATACCATTTTGTAAGTAGATAGTTTTTCTTTAAAATTTTCTGTACTTATAAAAAAAATTATCAGCTTATAATATTAGTAGGTTTAAGAAACAGGCCTTTGATAAATATTATTTTATATAATACATACAAAAATTTTAAATATCTAAATATTTATGACTGACTATATGATTTATAATAAGTCAAAATGCTTATATAATAATAATTTCATACAACACTATAGAACAAGCACAAGAATATCATAATGACAATAAACCATAACAAGAGAAAAACAAATATTTACAGTTACTTTATGGAAAATGCACAACAAAACAAACATGCTAATTAATAAGAAACCATTAGAGAGCAAAAATGCAACATATATAAAATATAAGGAATACAATACAATTAAAAGAAGTAGACACATACTGTATTTTTATTGAATTTAAAACTCTTTTAACCCTTAGCACGCGTATGACGGGATTTCACGTAACCCTCAACTTGACTGGTAACACGTATGACGGGATATCTCGATTCAACACTATTTTACTTCTGCGGGTATTTTTAATTCGTTTAAAGTCCAATAGAGTGCAGGGAAATGTCCTATTGGTATAACGTGACACTCCCACTACGGTCTTTGTTCTCGATCACCTGTCCTTGGTCTTTATTTGGTTGTTATAGCAACCAGGCGCCATTTTGTGTTCTGCCCCAGCGCGTATAACGTGATTTCTCGTTCAAGTAAGCTACGACTGTCAGTTGTGATATGTTTTGTGTCTGCGTTATAATTGCTATAGCTGTTCATTGTTGATTTGTTTAGGCCGTATTATTTATATTTTAGGTTATAGTATACATTTTTATTTTGTGTAAAATAGGCTAGTTATAAAAATGGCAAATCCTGATGACCATGGATTTGATCAATTTATCGATGAAATAATGAATGCATCTTTTTCAACTACAGAATACATTTTGAAATATAGACAGTTTCTATGGACACGGTATTATCGTCAAATATTGTTTGTGTGTTTATATCTATATTTAGTCTATATCAGTAATGTTTTTGATGTCCTGAATGTAGGTAATTATTATGAGCAGTGGAAAGATATTTTTGATACGGTATGTTGATTTTTCTAAAATCTTTTTTTAGTAAAATTTATTTGTTTGATGAAACTCAGGTTATTCTGAATTAAATAGTAGGCCTACTTTTATATTCAAAAAATTAATATGATTTGTTTGTAAATATTAAAAAAAAAAATATATATATATATATATATATAATCAGTTTCATAGGGCGGTCAAAAATGTGAAATTAAGTATTTTTTCTTGTTTTAATCTGTAAAAAAAATTAAATAAAAAAAATTTTAAAGCCAATCTACATTTTTTTTTTTACGAAATATATCTGTAAGAACCCAAAATTAAATAGAACTTTAAACAATTACAAAAAAAAATTTTTCCTAATAGCACGTTATGAGTAAATAGCCTAAATTGTTATTCAGCGTGCTAAGGGTTAAGACAGCTCATTTGGTAAAAGTTACTGGCAAAAGGACCAAACTGTTTCTGACCATTTTACAACGATTCGAAAAAATTATATAACTCTTGTTCCATCAAACATAATTTGTAATATTTATAATAAGTAAATTTACCACTGAAGTATTTACATATAGAATTATGTAAATAAATATATGACTTGTGTCTCTTAATTAAAGAACTGTGTTTCTACCTCTTAGAGATCTGTCTTCAAGAGATAATTTGGATGTGTCTGAATTAGAATGACAAACATCAACACTCTCAGCTGTTCAGTTGATTGTGAGTCATCATTTATTGTATTTATGTTACCTGTTGTGTACTGAGAAAATCCTAAGTTTAAAGGTAATTTGAGTTTTTTAATAAAACAGAACAAAGACCAAAGGAATGTTTTAAAATTCTTACTAAGGTTTACAGGGATGACATGTATATGTACATACATACCCATGTACGTGTATTTGAATGGCATAAAAGATTCAGTGAAGGATGTCAAAATGTATAAGACTTATCGTGATGTATAAGACACCATGGATGACCTATCACTTTAAGAACCGAAGAAAATATATGAAAAGTTAGACAGATTGTTCAAGAAGACTGTCAAACCTAGTGCCCAAATGATAACTGAAGCCTCAACCATTGACAAAGACACTGTATGGAAAATTTTATGTGAGAATTTCAATATAAAATATATATATATGTTTAGGGTTCTCACTCCAGAGTATCATAAGGAAATTTGTACTGCTGACATAATGCTGATCTCAACCATTTCAAAAAATCATCAATTGTGACAAAACCTAGATCTTCCAGGTATGATTCTGAAGCAAAACAACAGTTAATTTCCTGGAAAACACTGTCATCACAAAAAATGAAGAAAGCTTGCCAAAACAAATCCAAATACAAAGCCATGCTCATTGTGTTTTGTGGTGTAAAGGGCATAATTTTTGTAGAAATGTTCCAGTAAGCACAAAAGTGAACCAGTTTTATATTAAGGGAGTTTGACAAAACTGAAAGAAAAAAAGACTTGAACTGTAGAAAAATAGTTTCATGAAGCACTTTCTGTGAAATGGTTTTGAAAGGGAAATATATTTATTACCACATTCGAACATGCTCCTATATTCATCAGATTTGATACTACATAAATCTTTTACAGTGAAATCTCTGCTTAAAGTAACACTTTTTGAGTCAGTTGATGCAGTAAAGAAGCAACATCTGATGTTTTTAAAATAGCTGATAGAAATATTTCTAGGCCTTCTAAATACACATATAATACATATGAAAATAAATCTGCATTAGTGAAAAAGTACGAATGGAGACTATATTGAAGAGCATTCAAATTGAGATACAATTAAAGGCGAGTTATTCCATAAGTCTAGTTTTTTATTCATTAGTATTCCTATTTTCGAAAATTGTTATTTGGATACATTCTTTCTAGCGGTTTTACATTATTTTAATTTAACATTTAAGGTGAAATTAAGAGTTAAATCTAAATATTTATTTAAATCAAATATTTCATTATTTTAACAAAATGCCTCACCATTCGACTTTTTATAAATGAATGTGCATGTATTTGGTTAGGTTTTCCTACCCAACTTGACATTTACAAAACTACTTGTTTCTTACTACAGAATAAATGTTAGTTTCTCTAAATTTCAAAAGTTTTATTGGAATAGTGTTGTGATACAAAACCACTTGTTTCTTGCTAAAAGAAAAAATGTTAGTTTCTGAATATTTTCAAAAGTTAGTTTAGATAGTGCAACAATGTTATGTTAGGTTAGATTAAACAAACACCTGCAACGACATTTAAATTTAGAAAACTTACATGGTACTTCAATTTGTAGCACGACTAGGTATAGATCAGAATTAAGAAAGCCTAATTTGGCGTCGCAAGTGTATGTTCCAGTATGTAAGAAGGTGGCATTTTTAATAATAAAACCAACATGAGGATCAAATATCATGTCATCCACCTGAAATAGATGATAAGCATTTATACATTTTTAAGCATCTTATAAAGCATAAAGTATAAGGTATTAATATTTTATCCAACAATATTTACATATATTGAACATTTGTACAAGCTAATAAATGTACATTATATAAATACTGTATATTATTAACATAAATACTCTTTTCAGTATGTGGTTTTTTCAAATTGTTTTTGTAGTTTATGAGAATCATTTTATAGTAAGAACTCTTTTGTTACAGATCATAGAAAACTTTATTAATGAACGAAATTTCAACTCGCAATACAAACTATATTTAAAAAAGTTTTCTATGTAATCTCTATGACAATACAATTTTCTGTGGGTGTGTATATTTTAAGGCAAAAAACCATCGAGGTCACATCACCTTACCCATGGAAATATAAGCCTTGATGAGACTTGGCAAAAGTTTATTTACCCATCAGATTTGGAAAAAGATGAAAGTCTGAAGATCCAGTATCGAGAATTTCAGTACTGCAGTGTATGGTCAACTGTTATGTAGCAGATAGGCACCGCTTGTGAATAAACCATGCTGGCAGTTTTGGATTATCTAGCTGACTTTGTCAATGTGGTACAGTCACGATGCGTTTCAAAAATTCATCTCAATTTCAGTCATAGCACTCTAAAAATGAAAGAGCATCACCTGTATGCTTTTTCTTGTGTTTCACTGTAAGCATTCTTTGAACTCACCTGACACAAATATTCTTATACTGGAGCATTCAGAAACATTGTTATAAATTACAGATCATGAAACTTTAGAGTGCCTCATAAAGTTCATCAATAGCAGTGACTGTTTTCAGTAATATGTATTTCGACTATGTTTGTCAAGTCCTCACTGATGTCAGTTAGCCATCCAGAATCGTCATTCATCATGAATATCAAATCTTCATTAATCAAACAGCCTACACCATTTACACAGATTTCCCTCATTCTCCCCTTCCCCAAAGAGTTCCACAAGTTGTCCATAAATTTCAGCAGGACAAATATTTTTCCATTATACAGTCTAATTACAGGGTACGCTTTGTAATATCCGGTATTGGTAATCAACATATTCTTTTACAATGTAACATAAACAAACGCTAAACACATGCAAAGATGTGGAACGGATTGGTGATGATGTGAGGGACCTGTGAGAGCATCTGGTTCTGAAAATTGTGCTCTTACAGTGTACAAACAGTTCGTATTTTTAAAATGATCCTGTTATCAAATATAAAATGTTTAATACTAACAAAATATTTGTTAGAATTAGAAAAAACATTTGAAATACAATTTAACATCATTTTTAGACTTGTGGAAATATTTTACATTTTGCTAGAGGGGAACAACATCAAATCATTTTTATATAAATTTAAAAGATAAAAATCATAAAATTTATGTAAACAAGAACAGTGTATCTCACTCATTTTATCTCCATTGAAGACCTCTGGTGTATAATTATATTATTTTAGACATATTCAATTTGAAATGCTTTTTTCTGTGTTATCAACTGTTTGATGTTTCAAATGAAATACTTCCACACAAAATACAATTTTTTTCCAAAAACAAATATTCCATGATGAATTTTTATTTTTATTTCTGATTTTGTTCATATTTCAATTTTTTTAACTGACCTCTGGATCCAACCATGCTTATGACCCCATGATGTTGAGCCTGTCATTGTGTGTCCAAAATTAGATAATTTCCCCCCCCCCCTACCAAAACAATTGATCAAAACTATATTGAGATCCCAGAAGACAAACAGAATGCTTTCAATGCTATACATTTAAACATTCTGAATTTATCTACTGTAAAATGATACTAAATAAGCATTAAACATATATCTATATATTACATACACAATTTTGTGCAAGATCAATTTAATTCTAAGATATAAAAAAACACATATCTAATGTACTAGCGTAACCCTACAAAATTTTTTTAAATGTACACTTTTGAAGACTTAATGAGTAAACAGATAAATGTTTTATGCAACACAGATATACAAACTGCATGCTCATGCAGAGTTGGACTGACATGCAGTTAGTTTGATTATCTTACGAATGACAGTGATGTGGTAAATGATTTCATCCCCATCTGGCCTCTCCAGTGTTGAACCCTTACAGGTGTAACTTCCTGCGTAAAATTCTGTGATTGAATGAAATATGTAGCCCACTTTCTTGTCAAACTCCACTTCCATTCCATTGTCTGATTCTCCAGGATTTACCTTCAACCCAGATTAGTTACATGCTCTAGATGTTATTTTATGTGCTAATTATTTATCATTGAATTATTTATCATTAGCTAAGTTATTAATAGAAAAATTTGAATTTGTTTCACCTGAAAAATAATTCTAACACATAAATATAACATAACACACACACACACACACACACACACACACAAAATTACATTCAAGAATAAACACGAAGGATATTTGTGGGTAAAATAAATAGAAATCTCATAGGATGATTCCATTATGAGATTTGCTACTAAAAAGTCCGGATAGGACTAACAAAAACATAAATAGGAGGTTATTTATATATATATATATATATATATGCTTGTTTTTATAATGAAAAAAAAATGTATAACACTTTTTAACCCTTTAGCAAGTGAGGTAATTCTGGAACGATCAGGTGTACATTCATCACAGAGTGGCCATTTTCTATCGCTACTCAGAATTGAAGGCGCCCTAGTGAGATTGTTCAGGAACGATTCCGAGTTTAATTTACGATATGTGTTGTAATTTAACTACCATGCATGTTTAACAATGTGATTTAATTTGGTTATCAAGTAATTAGTATTACAGATACTATGGAACATGTTTATACATTTATTAGAAATATATCTAGAAAACATGCATTTTTTTTTAAAGAAATAAAATAAAGAATTGCACAGATTAAAAAAACTTATAACAATAAAAACGTATGAGAATAATAATACTCTATTTAAATATTTTTTTTAAATGTTTTAGTTTAAGATACTCTTCAAAACACGGATAAGCACACAAACTTACAAGGTATATGGTACACTCCCAGGTTGTTAGTTTTTGTATTTGTTCGGTTTTAGTAGTATGGGTACAGACGAACAATTTTTCTGACTTTTTCGGTTCCTTGGTTCACTCACTGGAAGTGGCCTAATAAAATGTCCATTTGATCCAAATAAGAGGAGTGGACTGTTGTGACTCACACGTGTAGCACTTGAAGCGCCTCTGTAATCAGTTGTAGCAGGAGCTCATTGAGTTTTCTGATGAGATTTATTGCCTTTTTGTTTATTTTTAATTTACACATTTGCAGAGCATTGAATATAATAATATCAAGGAGATGAAGAAACAATTTTCGATACCATTTGGTGGTTTTTCTAGTACTTGCATTGAAAGATAACATCATGTCGGCATGGTCAATTGCTCCCATGTATTGGTCATAATCCAGGACACAATTCGGTTTTACTTTGTCTGATTTTGAATATTTCATTTCGTGGTTATGTAGCGTAGACAATATATTTACTGGACGGCAGTCATACCACTTTATTGCCAAAACTTTGTCATTGTGACTGACTTCATTTTTTTTGTAAACATGGAAAGTTTTTTCTATTCCCTATGTTAATTTTTAGATTAGGGATTTATATTATGTTTTAAACAATTTGTTATGTGTGTTTGTTCATTTTAATCTTCTTGAGAATATTTCAAGAAAAATAAATAAAAATGAAACTTTCAATATTTAAATTAAATCTCCTTCAGAGAACTACAAAGTAATTTAAATTTATAAATTAATTTCTTGTTGCAACATTTTTTAAAAGGAAAGTATAAAAAATATAAAGTTCTAGTTGAATCAAAATTTAAAAAGAAAAGAAAAATAAAGATTTTTTCATTAAATTTAGTTTATAAATATTATTTATAACATATGATTTTGTTGATGATAATTGTAGGATGTTTTATGAATAATAAATACTTATGTACAATTTCAGCAGTAAAAGACTTAGAATCTTTCTTTAATCGCCTATGCCAAGTACTTCTTAAAAAGAACTTTAGACCTCGAGAGTAAATAATTTAATTTTAATTTCTATTATTCTAAATTGGTAAGCAAAAGCTTCCTGGCGCCCTAATAGCTGTGCAGATTTTAAACTCAATAAATAATAACTTCATTTTTTTAATAAAATCAATTAATAAAACCCTTCGTTTCATTATATTATTACAATTGCTCTTTCAGCCAACGAATATCAAGAAAATATACGAACAAAACACATTAGCCATTCAGACACCAGAATCAAATACCGCCTGCAAAAAAACATGATCCAACTACTCTCCCATCCCTAGTAGACGGACTCATCTCAATCATTCCAGAACGATGTCACTCCTAGCAAACATATATTGCACTATCGAAAGGGTTTAATTCAAATAAAACTTACTAACAAAAGTAGTGTAATAAACAAAGAAACCTTGAAAATATGACAAAACAAACTTCCTCACAAATTTACACAGAAAAAAATAGACAACAACAACACAAAGACAATAAAAACAAACTATTTACTCAAAATATTTTTGAGTAAATTCATATACCCACCCACAAACACCTTCAAGCACACACCAACAAATGCACAAAAATATGAGCCAGCAAATTTTAAATTGAAATAAAAAAGGTAGACGTCTGAAAGTTGTTTTTACCTAAAATTGCCTTTTAAAATTACACATTTATTTTTGAAAATAGGTCTGACTGAGAATATCCATTTCTTTAAATAATTTGAAAATAATGTTACATTTTACTAATTTAGATACAATCATGTTACAAACGCGATTGTATCTACGCGATGCTCTACAAGTATAATTTGCTGAAAAAGTGTCAGTATTAAATGTGGTAAGGGACAATAATATAATTTTACAAAAGGGTATATTTTTATTGACTTTTCAGAAAGAAAAAAACTAAGTACCTTATATGTAAAACATCCAATGAGCCTTGTGGATATAACAATTATTCTAATAAGGGGGCATTCTTGAATTCTTTGTTATTTTCATTGTTAAAACCAAGTTAAAGCATACATTAGACCCATTTTAACTCTTTAATTTTGACTTTTATTTTTTTATAACAAATGATAGTTGATTTTACTTTATGATTTTAATGTAAGTTACATTAAGAACTTTGATCTGAATTTTCTCATATATATAGTTCCTTTCATTTTTAAAATTCTTACTTGTAAATTATATTAGACCAGTTGGATTGAGTTTCCACTATCTAGGTATGTAGGGAAAGTGCTCTGACAGATTTGAAGGGGGGAAGAGCACTACATTGATCCTTTATAGGTCCTCTCACTGTTACATTTAGTTTAGTATTGGTTTACATCTCTCTGAGGATAGAAGCTATATTACCGAAATATACATATGGGTTTATAAAACTTTCTAATGTTAATTGTGTTAGTGTTTTATTTGTGGTTTGGGGGTTACTTCTTTCATAACCTTATATATATATATATATATATATATATATATATATATATATATATACACACAAATGATTAACAGACAGAATCTTTAGTTGTACAAATAAAAGCCAGGAATGAGTTATCTTGTTTACTCCAGATATAAAACTAATAATAAATTTTAGTATACCAATATTCGGTTGATATTGCCATACTATAAATCTATTGGCATCCCCTTTCCAAATGATATCAGAATCAATAACTATACCATGATACTTTGATTATCAATAACTAAACACTTTTTATTTTTACATTTCAAAAATTATTTGTATATGAAGTTTAATTTATAAAGTGTATCAACTTTATAAATTGTAATTATATTTCTGTAAATATTGTTACTGTGAATAAAAAAAGGGGGGGATGTAACTGACTTTATAGATTGCCACTATGATAACAAATACTCTACTTAAACTTTATTTCTTATCAATTTTTTTTTAACTTAACAGCATAAAATTTTAGTAATACCATCACTTCAATAATTTAAAAATTAATTATTGATCACATTAGTGTATCGGCTGTTTTATAATTTTCAATTTTTTTCTCTTTCAGTCTTTCTTTTCATACATATCTTGTTTAATATATATAAAATTGAAGACATACTTGACTGCAACTCACTCAGAAATTGAACAGATTTTAACAGACAAAAGATATTGTAAGTTGATATAGGAAGTTTATAAGAGACATCAAGCCATCGGAGAGTGCTCTGGAAGCTCATATTAAGATGTACAAAGTAAGTTGTTTAATATTTCTTTATGACAGATTTGAATGCCAAATGCAATGTCTGTTAACTGTACAATGATAAAACACAACCCAGATGACACCATGGGAGACATATTCCCAAAGGAAAGTACAACTGTTAATGATAAAAACAAAAACCAAATATTAAGCACTATGAACTTTATTTAACCACTAAAAACAGTTTAGTTGGAATTAAAAAATGAAGTAGCTTAAATTTATCACAAATTGTGTTATGTAAAGTTATCACAAATAATTTATGTCATTTTAGTTTATGGCTTTCCTTATTTGGACATTGTATGATTTTTAACACACATCCCTTCTTGCTTTGTGTATGTTCTTTCTAAATATCCAACATACTAAATTGTTTATAAAAGTTCACTTTTTATTTAAATATAATATTTTTATTATTACATTTGAACTAAATTATTATTTATTGGTTGGAAGATGTCCCATGTTTACAACACATTAAGGTGAAACCATGAATAGTGAAAACTACTGTGAATTCTTTAAACTTTTCTTCTCCTCAAACATTAAAATCATTTCTTCTTTCTTGTTCTTGATCAAAATTTTCAAAAAAAAAAAATACAATATACAAATTCAATATGAACAATATAAAATTCAATATATGTTGCGTAATAGTGTTTAACACTTTGAAGCCTAAGCCCGAGTATAGGTCGGGCAGTGCAACAGCGCTCGCCACTGAAGCCCGAGTATACATCGGGCTGCGCTAAATAATTCTATACGATTGCGATGTCGGCATATGATCGGGTTTCGGCACTTTTGCTTAGCTAATTAGTTATTTATCTTTGCATGTCATTGATTTTCGAATAGTCTGTGCTGTTGATATGGACTAAATATAAATATTATAAAGCTGATGCTAGGCAACGTAACACGTCTATGAGGAACGTAGCAGACGTTTGTTTAGTTCAAAGTTAGTGACTGAGTAATCAAGATTCGTTATGTTTGTTTGTTGTTTTTCTTGAATACTAAATACTTTTTGAGTTATGGTGAACCCAGAATGTTCAGAACCCCTTTGTGTACCTGAATGTTTCAAACTGTATCATACAAAGGCCAAAAATTATGTTTAGTGAAGTGCTTTGTAGCTATTTTTGTTTATGTGTGTATTTTACCCTTTTTCAAGACTAAGGAGTGTTGACTGTGAGTAAAATATCTATTTACATGTATATATATATATATATTTAAAAAGGTAATTTCTTTAGGTTTAAAATGATATATAATAAGTCATATATGATAAATATAACAAATACCACAATTTTTTAAAAACATGTCCAAAACCCCCAGGCACAGTAGGAAAGCAGCGCGTTAGAGAGTTAGGCTTCAAAGTGTTAAGATTAAATCGACAATTCTCAAATTCTAAAATGAACTGAACTCAAATTCCGCGCTTAGAACTGAACGCAGCTCTCTTACTCGCCAATTATTGGCGTATGTCATTTCAAATTTACCACAAGAAATATTTGCACTCGGGAGCTCAATTGGCTCCATCTCTCCTCGCTCAGAGAGTGTGGATACTTTCAGCCCAAAGTGTGATACGTCCTCGCATATTTCAGTGTGTCGTGTACTTCAGACACAAACCTCGTAATAAAATTCCGCCTATGGGAAATTTGCCTCAAGCGCGAATGACTCCTTCTCATCCCTTTCTTAACACAGGACTGGATTATGGAGGCCCCTTCCACATCAAAGTACATAACTTGCGGGCAATTCGCTATACGAAAATATTAAGTATACAGTTCGCTAAACGTACATCTGTATATTTATTTGTCTTGTCACAAAGGCTGTTCATATTGAAGTGGTAACGGACTTGTCGACAGATGCCTTTATTGCAGCTATGACACGCTTTGTTTCTCATCATGGCCTTTGACATAACATTTATTCCGATTGCGGAACCAATTTTGTAGGGGCAAACAATGCCTTGCAAGCACTAATCAAGTCTTCTGGAAGAAAAAACCTGCATGACTTCTCTTCTCAAGAGGGTATCACCTTCCATTTTAATCCACCTGTAGCTCCCCACCAAGAAGGTCTGTGGGAAGGAGCGATCAAGAGTGACAAACACCATTTGCGTCGTGTAATTGGTGAACAGATTCTGACACTCTCTGAACTAATGACATTGACAACTCAGGTGGAGGCAATTCTTAACTCCCGGCCTCTTACGCTTCTATCGAATGACCCCTTAGATCCATTTTCTAGTTGGATCACCCTTGGTGGCAGTTCCAGAAGAGAATCTTCACTGCACTCCGACTAACCTCCTCAAGCACTGGCAACTAATTCAGGCTCTTCACCAGCGCATCTGGAAGAGATGGCATTTGCAATACATCCACACTCTTCAACAACGTGGAAAATGGAATGTGCCCACAGATAATCTGCACATCAGACACTTAGTGTTGGTGCATCAAGCCTCACCTCCTCTCTCGTGGCCATTGGCCAGAATCATAAATGTGTCCCCTGGTAATGATAATGTAGTGCGCGTTGTTCACCTCAAGACTCAACAGGGAACTTTGACTCGTCCAGCTCATAAGGTTTTCCCGTTACCCTTTAATGTAGAGTAAACTCAGGCTAATATTCACACTAGAACAGTTAAGTTACTTTTCTTATGAACAGTTAAATTTTATGTTATATTTTTTTTATGAACAGAATTTTTTATTTTGAATCCTCAGGAGGATTCAAGGCCCCCTGTGTGTTGCGTAATAGTGTTTAAGATTAAATCCACAATTCTCAAATTCTAAATTGGGTTAAATGCCACAGTAACTTTCAATTTGTACCTGTACACATTTTGGGTCATTCTCTTTCCATCTCTGCTTGGAGCAGATGCATTTTCTGTTCCCTCAGCCTTTTCTCATGGGTTTCTTTTTTTAAACATTTTATATCTTGTAAAGTGTCAAGTGCGGTTGGTGTGAAGTGATTGCAAGAAGAAGTACTGGCCAGTTACTACACATCAGAAGTGGAACCGTTCGTTGGCACAATATAACGACAACCTCAAGGAAGGTAAACTCATATACTCTGGTCCTCCGATACTCAAAACTAGTAAGTAATAAATTCATACATTAACTATTATTAATTATCGAACAATATATGTATAATAGTTTACATTCAGTATAAAAATTATAACAATATAACAAATATAAGTATTACTGTACTTCCAAACAAACTGTTAAACTTTTAGTGAATGAAATTTCTTCTATTAAGTTAGCATCTGGCTTAATTATTTGTTACGAGTAACGGAGGTTGGAAAAACAGAAACAAATATTTCATATATTGTTTAAATATTTAACACAATATTAAATGCATAATGAACCAGGCCTACAATATGTCACAGTTGATAATCGTACACAGCTTTAAAATTTACAATTTATATGAAGCAGACAATATAAATTTGGTATTTTTATGATACCAAATAAGTGGGTTATCGGTAAATTTAATTTTAAGCTGCATAACCTTACACCTGAAAAACAATTCAGTAATAATGGAAAATAGTTTAGTCATTGCAGTCTGGTGAGCATTTATTTTGTTTTCTGAATGAAGCTAAGTACTACAGTAAATTTTAACCTCATTATTGTATAATAACCTCTTATCATGTTAGTATATAAGCTGCATGCCGTGTATATTTAGTTCACAAAAATTATCAATACTTACAACATTTCCATCTTTTTGTAAAATGACTGTAACATTAGGTGATGTAGGTCTGCATGGAATTATCACTGTGCTGTATTGTGTGTGCGTTAAAATAACAAGTGAATCATTGACCACCAATAAATTAGATTCATCTGCAATCATTTAAAAAATAAAAATTACCACATTGTACCAGGAAAATTTTTATTATTTGTAGGTATAATTCACAAATGTATATAAACCAAAAACGTTTGTCCGAAATACTTGTTTTAACACTATTTGTGATTGTTCTTAAAAATACACAGGGCACACAAAAATTGCTCAAACTTTCTCATACACTCAACCAAGAATTATTCATCACCAAAAATGTCAGTTCAATAGGTGCTGATGCTTTACAAATGGCCTCATTGTGTCCTAATGTAACATAGTATTATTTATCAGCTGGTATTTTCTATGTATTGTTTCATTATTATTATTAGAGTTAAGAAAAACATAATTCATGGTTGTTCTTTTATACGGTCTGTGAAAATAAAACATGTCTTTAATCTAATATTCATATATTTAATAGGGCTAAACTGGCTTCCCTTGTGCGATTAAAGACATCCACAACATAAATCATATTTGATTACAATCAAGCTTTTAATAATATCATTCAGAATTCATTTTTGTTTTTTGTCAATTATGCCTGAACTATGTTTGTATACTTTATTTTTTTCGCAAATATATTCTATAGAGAAAGTTAAGTGATGGGTCAAAGTCGATGTCAGGTTTTAGCTGTCTCTCTGTCTAATGTATGTGCATTTCTCAATATATATATATATATATATATATATCGATATTTATATATATATTGTAACGAAATAGAGGGCTTCCAAAAGGTCAGTGCTCGGCAGGCCATAAATTGGGAAGAGTTGAAAGAGTTGACAGCTAGAAAAACTATTCTAAAGTCAGTCACGGACCACAAGGAGTCAAATAAAGTATTCAAAAGTTCAACGCCTTCAACCGAAATTATTTGAAAAGGACCAATGAAAGGAATTGCATCATTTCTGAAGTAACATAAAAGATTTAAAATAAGCCAATGAAGGCAGAGGATCGAAATAAAGCAGTTTAAAAAATAAAAATTATAAATAAGGATAGAAGAGAAGCGCAAGGGGTCTTTTTGGTTGTTGACTTATTGAAGAAGGTTGTTCCTGAGAAAGTGTTTCTCTTAGTAGCAAAAACAAAAAATGTTATGAAAGATTTAGCCGAAATCAACCGTCAAAATTAAATAGTAACTGCGTCGTTTTGTACAAGTGTTTAATAATAATCTTCGAAGTATAATCAAAAGATAATCGTCGTTTATAAGTTAAAAAGAGCCGTCGTCATAAAAGTGTGTAAGTACTAGCGTCGTTTTACAAGTGTTTGAACAGGAATAGTCATCGAATAAATTAAAAAGTTTTCGTCGTCACAAAAGTGTGTGAAAATAAAAGTGTATGAAGAAAAGAAGATTCGTCGAAAAGATTAAGGCAAATCAATCCATCTACTGGCAGTCTACGCGGGAACCACGTTCAAGGAACCGGGAACATTGGAGCTGTAACAGGACTTCAGAGTCAATAAGTAGAAATTATGCACAATTTCAATTAAACAAACTACCACCAAATTTTATTTTATATTTTAAGTAAATTATAGTCACCAAAGAACCTAACGAACCTGTAAAGAGAAAGTAAATTAAATTAATAAATAATAAATTTCAGTTAGCCGGAGCATTTTATCAAAATAATTAAAAGTAAAAAATTCTGATGCACTCTTATTTCTTTATTTTAGATTAAGTACATCGTTAAATATAAATTACTAATTCTACAATGTCTTAACCTAAAATAAAGAAATAAGAGTGCATCAGAATTTTTTACTTTTAAAATTTTTACTTTTAATTATTTTTTTTAAATGCTCCGGCTAACTGAAATTTATTATTTAATAATTTTATTTTATTTCTCTTTACGGGTTTGTTAGGTTCTTTGGAGACTATAATTTACATATAAAATAGAATTTGGTGGTAGTTTATTTAATTGAGATTGTCCATTAATTTGTACTTATCGGCTTGGAAGTTTTATCACAGCTCCAATGTTCCTGGTTCCTTGCACGTGGTTCCCGTGTAGACTGCCAGTAGATGGATCGATTTGCCTTAATCTTTTCGACGACTCTTCTTTTCTTCTTACACTTGTAGTCTCACACACTTTTGTGACGACGATTACTTTTAATTTATTGTATTAATATTCCTGTTCAAACACATTTATAACGACGCTAATTTCTCACACACTTTTTATGACGACGACTCTTTTAAACTTATAAACGACGATTATCTTTTAACTATTCTTCGGAGATTATTATTAAATTCTTATAAAACAAAAACGATGCAGTTACTATTTAATTTTGACTGTTAATTTCGGCTAAATCTTTCACAACGATCTTCTTTTCTACTAAAGAAACACTTGCTCCGGAACTCCCTCCTTCAATCAGTTAACAACAAAAAGAACCTCGTGCGCTTCTCTTCCACCCCTATTTATAATGTATTCTTTCAAACGCTTTCCGATCCTCTTCCTTCATTGGCTTATTTTTAATCTTTTATGTTATTTCAGGACTGACGCAATTTCTTTCATTGGTCCTTTTCAAACATTTTCGGTTGAAGGCATTGACTTTTGGAATGGTTTATTTGACTCCTTGAGATCAGTGACTGATGTTAGAATAGTTTTTCTAGCTGTCAACCCTTTCAACTCTTTACAATTTATGGCCTGCCGAGAACTGACCTTTTGGGAGCCCTCTATTTTGTTATAATATATTTATCAAAATTTGGGGTTAACTTGGCTGATACACAGCATTTCGAAACATGATTATTTACTTATTATTTTATTGTTAAATTTTTATAAATCTAATCTTGTGCTTTTTAAATCAGTGTATTTTTGTTTTAAAATAACAAGATTTGTCTTAAAAGTAATACAGTATATTGTTTTCAAGAATTTATTCAAGAAAAATTACGAAATGATTACTATTTCCAGAAAGACTAAATGCTGACCCAAACTCATCTAATCCATAACAGAACGGTCACACTAGTTTCAGACTTTTGAAAATCTTATATTCAATGTAAAAAAGATTGATGATATGATATGATTGAATTTAGATATTAATTATGATACACCTTAAATTTTCACACTATTCAATGAATGTAAAATATACTCAAAGGTTGTAGAAAGACTAAGTTCTGTATTTATAAAGCTTAAAAATTAAATGTATGACCGTCATCAATAGCAACAAGTGCCAGACTCCACATGAAAGTATAGACCAATATTTTAGAGTGTTGCACAACTTGGTCAAAATTGTGAGTTCAAATCAGTTTCCGATCAGGAAAATAAATATGAACATATATGAGACATACCTTAATTAGAGGCCTATTATACTCATATGTCTCCCATAGACAATTGCTTGAAAACAATACTTTAACTTTAAGACAAGCTTATAATGAAACATTACCCGAAATTGCCCGAATTCATTCAAACTCTCATAATAATAATAGTCTCTCAATCCAAATTCCCCATACAAATTCAAATTTAACAATTAAAAATAATAATAATGTTCCTGACATTCCTTTCTCCAACATTAGCTGCAGTTTCTAATCAAAAAACCTCATTTTTATAGGACAAGGCATTCTTAAAATTTGTATCATGGAAAATAAAGTGTTTTTAAATCTTGTAGAAAAGTGGAGCATTTTGCAACAGTATGTCAGTCTAGAAAAATAAAAGTATCTGTATTAACTATGGAATTATGAATCAACAAAATAGTAATGTTTCTGTTATGTCCCTATTTATCTAACAAAATCTTTAATTGATGTAACTATGAATCGAACAAAATCAAAAGCTTTAAATGATAGTAGAAGCTCCTCCAGTTACATCGATGAACATTTTGCTAGGAATATTAGTTTACTCTTCATGTCCATGAAAAAACATGATATCCGTGGCTTCAAAATCAATGTCCTATAAAAATATATACAACTGTCACCTGAATTAAAAAATTAAAGAACACAAATTTCTAAATATTAAAGTATCTGTTCTTCCTGATTTTTGTGTTAATTCATAATCAGACATGACATTTAAAAGAGTATGAAAATATCACCAATAATGGCACAAAACCCTCTCTTGAGATTCCAAAAGATAGGTAACTTCGAAACATGATGCCAATTGTTACTAAAAGTTGATTAAAGTAATGGTTATCACCAGGTTCTCATCATTAGAGATGATAAGCCATATACTGCATTTGAAGCTTATAGTAAACTTTATCAATTCTGTAGAATACCAATTGGGATAACTAATGAAGTACCTTACTTTCAACAACTCATTGATAGTCTCGTCACAAAAAAAAAACAAAACTGCAAGGTACATTATTTGCATATTTAAATGATGTGACCATATATGGAAAAACTCAAGCTCAACACGATGGCAATCTTCAAAACAAACAGTTAAAAAGTATAACTTAAATATCAATAAAAATAAAAGTACATTTTCAACTTCATGTATAAAATTACTTGATCAAACCATCTCAGATTATCTCATTCTTCCAGATCAAAGTAGATTACAACCACTTCTTGAATTCCCTGTCCTTGAAGATTTGAAATCTTTGCTATGAGTGATGAGAATGTTTTCCCATTTCTCAAGGTGGACTCCTAATTTCTCAGAAAAAATAAGACTTTTGGTAGAATGTTAACATTTTCTGTTGAATAAAGTAGCTGTTTCTACTACCAAAAGCATAAAGAAAAGCTCTAAATTGAATTGATGAATCTATAGAATTTGTATTTAAAACTGAAGCCTCTGATCATGCAGGGACTCTTTCATATTCAGTTAGACTAGTTGCATTCTTTTCACAAATCCTTTCACAAACTGAACAGTACACTCTGCTTGTCGAAGTCTTTCAGAAAATGGAAACATTCCTTACAGTCAAACATTTTAAATTATTCACGGACCAACATTTATGTTTGATCAAAAACATTCAAATAAAATTAAAATGATAAAATTCTCAAATGCCAATTGGAACTATTAAACTTTCAATTTGATATTGTAATACAGACCTAGATCAAATAATGCCTTGCTGACATTTTCCCGTGTTTGTGGAACTTCATCGATAATAACACTATTTCTACTCTTAGCCAATTACATACAAGACAATGTCTTCCTGGTATAACCTATCTTTACCACTACACATGATGTAAAAATTTTGCTGTTTCTATTAATGAAATCTGGAAAAGCAACTCCACCCTTTGAGAAACTTAATATTGACTTCAAAAGACCAATTCCTTCAACTTTAAAAAATGATATTTTCTTCCAGGTATAGACGAATTTACAAGATTTCCATATGTGGACTTGTCTTCAAAGATTATAATAAACTGTTTAGTATATAAATTTACATTCATTCAGGTTGTAGAACTTCTTTTATGCCTGAAGATGTAAAGAATTTTCTAAACTCAAATAATTTTGCTATAAACCACACTAATGCTTACAGCTCTCAATGAAATGATCAGACTGAAAGATTCAAACCATTATGTTAGCACTAAAATCAAAACATATGAAAGTTAATCAATGTGAAATTGTTATTGGTGAAGCGCTTCATCTACTCGACAAATGAAACTCCGCATAAACAAGTATTTAAACATCAGAGAAAAGGTTCATGTTCATCAGTACCATGTTGGGTAATCAACACCTGGACCAGTGATTATGAATATATAACCAGAAGGTTGAGGAAGTTATGCTACTCAAAGGAAATACAACCTATGCTTATGTTTGATTACCTAATGGAAAAGGGACAACAGTTTCATTAAGCCATTTAGTACCAAAAAAGTATAACATTTGCCATTTCAACTGCAGCCATTGGAAACTGATGTTATGAACCGGCTGGTAGAGAAGATCCCAAGACATCACTGTACCAACTACAAATCAACGACCAAAGGGAGAAAGTTTTTTTTTATTGTGAACTTTCTCTAAGAGAAGGAAAATGATATAATAATTCATATGGAATTTCCAAACATATAATAATTTAATCATCTGATTATTACGTAAAATTTCATCGTTATATTTTCTGTCATAAATATAATCATGTGCTTTTTAAATAAGTGTATTTTTGTTGAATTAAATAAAGTTTTATAGTAAAAGTAATTTATGACAAAAACACAAAATTTCAATTTTATCAAAATTGGCTGTAATGATTTTGATCAAATTTAATTAAAATGTAGCTCCTAATTCTTCAAACGGAAAACCGGTATTTTTTAAGAAATGGCGACTAATGTGTTTTGTTTGGGTTCTTAGAATTAATACCGTACCAAATTTTATCAAACCAATAAAATCAGTTAAGAGTAAATTTTGATAAAATCATAATTTTGTGTTTTTTTTCTTACACCAGCTGCTATAAGATTTTTAATTACATTATTTTAAAAAAATGTCTTGAGAAGGATGAAAATATGTCCATATACCAAACTTTATTAAAATCCATATGAGTTTTAGACCACTGAATAGATGTTAGACAGACATAACTTAAAAACAATTTTTTTTTGTTTACTCAGGGAACGTCACAAATGTGTAACACAAAACCTTGACAATGATTTTAAGAAATGTAGCCTATATATGAGAAGATAAAGAATGGATGAGATAAATCAACTACACTAAAACAATGACTGCTTTTATACAAGTCTACCAACCCACCAAATTAAATTCCTGTTATGTTGTATATAAAATTTGAAACCTTGACTCATTAGCTAACAAACATTACAAAAAATAGACTAATAAGATACAAATTCAGTAACAAATTAAACAAACACTTACTTAACCATCTAAAAATAGATGTCAGCCATTTTTCCTTTTAAAAAACAGATGATTAGCATTTCTAGTAGAGTTAAGTAATACAAAATTACGCTTTATCTTTTTTTTTACAGCAGTCAACTAAAAGTAATGGAATACAAAATTAACTTATCACCAAATTTGGTATCTACAATCAGTAATGCAAGTAAACAATTAGTTTCAAATTAAACAGAGGCAAAACTGAAATTCATATTTTCGACAGATAAATATAAAACTAGTTGTGTTCTGTGGGATAATATTATCTTGTGATATGATATCTCTGGTCTGATATCACCGAGCTGTTGACTTTATTAGGACATTTTCTGAAAATAGAAAGATGACTATTTGCAGGAATATTATCGGTTTAACGTTTTTAAAATTTTAATGTAATAAGCGTCCTCACAGAGTGGTTTAATTATAATACTTATATTGTATTATATGGAAAGTATTTCTGAAAAACTTATTTTCTAAAGAATTTCGTTGAAACAAATTCTTTAAAATCTAAAATGTCTAAAAGTAATATGTTCATGCGATTATTACTTTTATATAATTTAACATAAAATGAATGTTTATTAATAATAAATCCAAGTTGATTTTACCAGCTGGCATCTATATCATGTAAGTCTCAATTTTTAGTGAATTCTTAATATACTATCAATAGTTGCAATCATAGTTACCAATGTGCTTGTGTAATGTAAAAACCTATAATACTTATTACAGTCAAATCACATTAATAAAAACTAAACAATAAACACATAAAATATGTGCACAATTCACAAATTAATACACAAATTACTTTTAATTTTGAAATATTAGTTTCATTATTTATTTTTTTAACTTATCCAACCCATAACTGCCAAATAATGCACTGCAACTGTTAAGTATACTATGTTTTTATGTTAGGTGACATGAAACAATCCTGGGACGCTACAATCTTGAAACAAACGATACACCAGGGGCCATATCGATTAGAAATTTTGCGAACCACTGATCTATAGTATCGAGATAGAGAGGATTTCCAATGGGGTAGTATAACTGTGTGACTTTAATCTACCAAAAAGTCAATAATAATATCTTAGATCTAACAGGTACTGAGAGCAATAAATCTTGTAATTAACCAAATTAAAATAAACAATTAATTTACCGTTAACATAAAGATATATTTTTGCAGTTTCAGCAGAGTCTATGTCACTGCCTTCAGGGTAACAATAGATGTATCCAGTGTCTAGGAAGTAAGTGTTTCGTATCTCGAGGTTCGACAAGTAGAGTCCATTTTCTTCAGAGTTTACAATAATTGCAGTGGATCTCTCCTGATAGACAATAAATAAATATAATAAAAAATAAATAACATGAAGAATTGAATTCACATTTTGTAGTTTCTCCTGCCATTGACAAATAACTTAAATGGTGCAAAAACATTGCACTGATTTTCTCAGTCACCATTCCCAAAACTAAATAAAAATTAATCAAAGTTAATATCTTGAAAATGTCAGTTCAGTAGTTATTAGTAAAATAATGAAAATGAACTATGAATATCATCTTACTTCATTAAAGCACTAAACTTACTTAGTCATAAACACATCTTCAGTATAAATCGTGTTTGGAAAAATCACACTTTTAATGACAAAGATCAAAGTATTTTAGTTGTTTGCCCATTATTCCTGAACCATGATATTTTTTACTTGCTATTTTGCACACAGGTTTGGGTCATTGATAACTCATGAAGTGGTATTTTGGACAGATGGTGACAAATATGTTCATAGAGCATATTGCACACTGCACTTGAGCAAAATTTGATCAAAATAGTTAAAGCCAATTTTAAGAAAATCATAATTTTGTGTTTTTATAGCTGTAACTGTGAATCATTAGCCCTGCAACTGACAACTCCTCAGGGGCTCCCTTATAGTAAATAGGTGGGGGGTAATACTGGGATAACTTAGCTGGATCACCTTCCATCATCTAGTCTTGGATTAGATCCCTCTCTCCATTTCCTATCAGGTCACTCTTTACCAACTCAAGTTGTCTTCAAATGGTGACACTATTTTGGAGGGTTGGGGGTTCTCTATTTTATGCTCTTTTCTTCTTTTTTTAAAGTTTTGATGAATTGAGAGTTTTTACCTATAAACAACAAGAAAAATATACAATAAACTACAAATTTTGAAATATCGATTATAAAAATCCTCTCTGTTGTGGTGCAGTAAGAAAATTGACCTTTATTATTAATAACTACACAATTGCCACTAATTTGTACGCTATAGAATTAAAATTCGTTCCAACCAAAATATAGCATTGTAACGTACAGCAGCATAATTGATTAGGCAAAGTTATGTTGTTTTGTTCAGTGCTAGTATTTCCATGCTTCAGTTAGATACTTTCCAAATTGTGTTGATGAATTTCTCACCTCGTTATCTGTAGTTTTATTGTGTAGGTTATGTGAGATTAGGTTAAGTAGGGTTAGTTTAGGTTAGGTTAGGTTGTTTTGTTCAGTGCTAGTATTTCCATGCTTCAGTTAGATACTTTCCAAATTGTGTTGATGAATTTCTCACCTCGTTATCTGTAGTTTTATTGTGTAGGTTATGTGAGATTAGGTTAAGTAGGGTTAGGTTAGGTTAGGTTAGGTTGTTTTGTTCAGTGCCAGTATTCCCATGCTTCAGTTAGATACTTTCCAAATTGTGTTGATGAATTTATCACCTCGTTATCTGTAGTTTTATTGTGTAGGTTATGTGAGATTAGGTTAAGTAGGGTTAGGTTAAGTAGGGTTAGGTTAGGTTAGGTTAGGTTAGGTTGTTTTGTTCAGTGCTAGTATTTCCATGCTTCAGTTAGATACTTTCCAAATTGTGTTGATGAATTTCTCACCTCGTTATCATAGTTTTATTGTGTAAGTTATGTGAGATTAGGTTAAGTAGGGTTAGGTTAGGTTGTTTTGTTCAGTGCTAGTATTTCCATGCTTCAGTTAGATACTTTCCAAATTGTGTTGATGAATTTCTCACCTCATTATCTGTAGTTTTATTGTGTAGGTTATGTGAGATTAGGTTAAGTAGGGTTAGGTTAGGTTAGGTTGTTTTGTTCAGTGCTAGTATTTCCATGCTTCAGTTAGATACTTTTCAAATTGTGTTGATGAATTTCTCACCCCATTATCATAGTTTTATTGTGTAAGTTATGTGAGATTAGGTTAAGTAGGGTTAGGTTAGGTTGTTTTGTTCAGTGCTAGTATTTCCATGCTTCAGTTAGATACTTTCCAAATTGTGTTGATGAATTTCTCACCTTGTTATCTGTAGTTTTATTGTGTAGGTTATGTGAGGTTAGGTTAAGTAGGGTTAGGTTAGGTTAGGTTGTTTTGTTCAGTGCTAGTATTTCCATGCTTCAGTTATATACTTTCCAAATTGTGTTGATGAATTTCTCACGTCATTATCTGTAGTTTTATTGTGTAAGTTATGTTAGATTAGGTTAAGTAGGGTTAGGTTAGGTTGTTTTGTTCAGTGCTAGTATTTCCATACTTCAGTTAGATACTTTCCAAATTCTGTTGATGAATTTCTCACCTTGTTATCTGTAGTTTTATTGTGTAGGTTATGTTAGATGAGGTTAAGGAGGGTTAGGTTAGGTTAGGTTAGGTTGTTTTCTTCAGTGCTAGTATTTCCATGCTTCAGTTAGATACTTTCCAAATTGTGTTGATGAATTTCTCACCTCATTATCTGTAGTTTTATTGTGTAGGTTATGTTAGATGAGGTTAAGTAGGGTTAGGTTAGGTTGTTTTGTTCAGTGCTAGTATTTCCATGCTTCAGTTAGATACTTTCCAAATTGTGTTGATGAATTTCTCACCTAGTTATATGTAGTTTTATTGTATAGGTTATGTGAGATTAGGTTAAGTAGGGTTAGGATAAGTAGGGTTAGGTTAGGTTAGGTTAGGTTGTGTTGTTTTGTTCAGTGCTAGTATTTCCATGCTTCAGTTAGATACTTTCCAAATTGTGTTTAAAATTTCTCACCTCGTTATCTTAGTTTTATTGTGTAGGTTATGTTAGATGAGGTTAAGTAGGGTTAGGTTAGGTTAGGTTGTGTTGTTTTGTTCAATGCTAGTATTTCCATACTTCAGTTAGATACTTTCCAAATTGTGTTGATGAATTTCTCACCTCATTATCTGTAGTTTTATTGTGTAGGTTATGTGAGATTAGGTTAAGTAGGGTTAGGTTAGGTTAGGTTGTTTTGTTCAGTGCTAGTATTTCCATGCTTCAGTTAGATACTTTCCAAATTGTGTTGATGAATTTCTCACCTCGTTATCATAGTTTTATTGTGTAAGTTATGTTAGATTAGGTTAAGTAGGGTTAGGTTAGGTTGTTTTGTTCAGTGCTAGTATTTCCATGCTTCAGTTAGATACTTTCCAAATTGTGTTGATGAATTTCTCACCTAGTTATATGTAGTTTTATTGTATAGGTTATGTGAGATTAGGTTAAGTAGGGTTAGGATAAGTAGGGTTAGGTTAGGTTGTGTTGTTTTGTTCAGTGCTAGTATTTCCATGCTTCAGTTAGATACTTTCCAAATTGGGTTTAAAATTTCTCACCTCGTTATCTTAGTTTTATTGTGTAGGTTATGTTAGATGAGGTTAAGTAGGGTTAGGTTAGGTTAGGTTGTTTTGTTCAATGCTAGTATTTCCATACTTCAGTTAGATACTTTCCAAATTGTGTTGATGAATTTCTCACCTCATTATCTGTAGTTTTATTGTGTAGGTTATGTGAGATTAGGTTAAGTAGGGTTAGGTTAGGTTAGGTTGTTTTGTTCAGTGCTAGTATTTCCATGCTTCAGTTAGATACTTTCCAAATTGTGTTGATGAATTTCTCACCTCGTTATCATAGTTTTATTGTGTAAGTTATGTTAGATTAGGTTAAGTAGGGTTAGGTTAGGTTGTTTTGTTCAGTGCTAGTATTTCCATGCTTCAGTTAGATACTTTCCAAATTGTGTTGATGAATTTCTCACCTCATTATCTGTAGTTTTATTGTGTATGTTATGTGAGACTAGGTTAAGTAGGGTTAGGTTAGGTTAGGTTAGGTTGTTTTGTTCAGTGCTAGTATTTCCATGCTTCAGTTAGATACTTTCCAAATTGTGTTGATGAATTTCTCACCTAGTTATCTGTAGTGTTATTGTATAGGTTACACATTTGACTTTTTCACACATACATAGTAGGCCTATAGAGAAAGATATGCGATGGGTCAATAAATCAATGTTGTATTTTTTTGCTCATATGATTTGAGGTCCCATGAGTCCGAAAAAATGGTTTTTTGAATGATGTCTATCTGTCTTACGGAATGCTCTGCAGCTAAACGTCTGAACTGATTATAATCAAATTTTATTGTTGATATATTTTTATTATATCTCGGGAAGTTTTTTTCATTTTTTGATAACTCAAAACTTGGGGTAGCTTCCATAAGAAAAAACAAACAATTATGATTTTCTAAACAAAACTTGTTTAAAACAATTTTCATTAAATTTGCAAGTATGTGTACCCTCTAAGAACCCAAAGTAAATACCAATGTGTCTCCAAAATACCAGTTCATAAGTTTTTGATTAAAAATCAAAAAAAAAATCTTGGGTTGAAATAAAATACACAATTTTTCAAAACCAATATCATTCAAAATTTATATGTGAAGATTATTAACGCAAAACAGTGTGAAAAATGACAAAAAAAATACCACAGTTCAGGAATAATTGGCAAAAAATAAACCTTGACTGCTGTAATTAAAAGCTTAATTTTAATAAAGTATGATTTATGCTGAGAATGTCATTATGGCACAAAGGAAGTAAGTTTACACCTTTATTAATAATATAAATATTTTTTCAGAAACTGCAGCAATGGTTAAATTTCACTTTTTAATTGACAACTATTGATCTCATGTTTTTGGTGACAACAACATGTAAAAACAAGAATCCAAAATATATAATTTCCTAAATTTAATTTAGGTAGTTTTGTAACAAAATATATAATAGCACTAGGTTAATTTTTGACAACATTTGTGTCTATGAGTTTTTAAAGTTATGTCTGCAAACTAGTGCATAAAAACTGACCACTACAGAAAAAAATTACTTGTAGCATGCATGATGGCTTAGAAGTAATATATCAAAATTACTCCAAGGGATTTTGATTTAACTTATAGATTAAATCAAACCTTTTTAACCAATTATGCTGAAAAGAAAATCATTCATAAGATACTTGCAAAAGTACCACAAAATAATATTTTATAAAAATAAAAATCTGTTTTATAGATTAGGTGTTAAGAGAGACTGATATTTAGCATAACGAAATCACCACATGATTTTACTTATCAGCTGTTTTCATATCTGATATTAATTGAAATTTAAGGTTATGTTCAGACTTTAACTAAAAATAAATATGCACGATGATTTCTGCGTGGATTCAGATAGTACAAATTCTTTACTTACATCCCCAGAGTTGGGCTCATATACATTAATTTGCCATTGAGGTGGTGACTTTCCTTGGCAGGTGATATTAAATGTGTCTCCAGCACGAACTTCGATTTCTGGTAAATCTGGGATGATATTAACTCCTAAAAACAATAGAAGATATTAACGGATTTGTAGACTTAAACAAAACTTAGGTAACTTAGCCTAGTAACTTTAAATAACAAAGCATGGTAGCGTTCCATCTTGCTAGGTTCAAAGTGGGACATTGACAAAATCATTACAATGTTCATATGATGAGAATCCACATTTCACGTTTTTTGCCAGCTGACTCAGAATACTTTTCTACCAAAAGGTTGTATTGCTTTAAAAATTGGGTTACATTGAAGACAAATATTAACAAAAACAATTCAGAAATGTTGGTGTAAAAATGAGAAAACTTATGTTTCTCTCTCTTCTCTTTTTTTATTTTCTTACATATCCATAGTGTACAGAAAGTTATATGACGGGTCAAAAATCGATGTCGAGTTTTTTGTAGATACATCCATTTTACGACTGTTTTTGGAATGACGACTATCTAGCATCTGTTGTATGTGCAGTGTTCTACAGCTCAAACGTGTGAACCGATTTTAATGAAATTTAATATATGGGCGTATTTAGACCCATATCTTGAGAAGTTTATCATTTTTTTCAATAAATCATAATTTTACTTTGAACAAATTTTGTTCAAGTGTAGCCTCTAAGGACCTAAACAAATCGTATTGGATGCGATTTTTACAAAAATGCCAGTTCATGAGATAATGGATAAAACTAAAACATCTGCCTTGGGGGTATTATAAAATACGTAATTTTTTTAATCGGCTATACCGATTGTTTAGTGATATATGAAGATTAAAAACCCAAACCCGTGTGCAAAATGGTTTAAAAAATACAGTTACACTGAAGAAGTGTTCATGGCAGAAGCAACTTTAGGCTGTAATTATGATAATAAATAAATATTCAGCTTGACTTGTGAGATAATATTAGATATAAAAAAAAAACTTCGAACACAAGATCTCACAAAAATTACGTTTATTTAATGAAACGCGTTTTAACGACAAAGTCGCCATCCTCAGTGATACATAAGCTGCAATACTAAAACTTTAACTGTTATAGTTTTAGTATTGTAGATCATACAGTTATAGTTTAGTTATTGTAGCTCATGTATCATTGAGGATGGCGACTTTGTCGTTTGAAACGCGTTTCATTAAATAAACGTATTTTTTGTGAGATCTTGTGTTCGAGTTTTTTTATATGTAATTGTGGTATAAATTCGTTTCTAGAAGGTGTCCACACTTCATTTCACTTTTTGAATGACAACTACTGAACTGATAACTTATGTTTGGTGATGAATAATTTTGGATAGGTTTTTATTTGGATTTGGGGATTAGTAAATGGAAAAAAAATGTATAATGTTTATTATCCCTAAGCAAAATATACAAAATGGGCCCAAAAGTTAGTTCACACCTCAAATAATCTAATGAATAGACAACAGTGTTATGTGAATTTAGGACCATCTGTATGTTTCCAAGGAGTGAAGTGTGTTTTGAATTATTAATTCTTTAGTCGTATGTTTTACATCCTTGAATATTTTTAAAAAATCCCCCCTATAAAATAAGGGAATAAGTTTTACTTTCGATTAATTATCCAAAACACTACACAGAGCTATAAAAGTCTAGCACTGTTCTATTTGCTTCCAATAAATTCTCGAAAAATAATTATAAAATGCATCCATATTTCTCGGAATCTATCTAGTGACATAGTGCTCTTCAATATTATTGTGAATATTGAACTTAGTTACGGTTTCAGCTATTCTTTATCAACTTACAAACAACTCAAGAAATGGTCGTAGTTTCCACATTTGAAGTACTTCCGTCAGATAACAGGAAATATATTATGACAATTGTATTACTACTTGTCTATAAATAGACAAGACAGAACACTTAGGACGTTTGCTTAGGTTGTAGTTCTATTGTTGAACAAATTTTGTAAATTGATATGGTTGGATCATAAAAAAAAGAGCTATGGAAAACATCTCAGTTGAGTGGTCTTCAATTCTGTTTTGAACCAATCGGCATGCTTTGTTCTGTCGCATCCCGCTTAAATTATACAAACTGCTCTATGAGGAGCTACTAATAAAAAGGTTTTTTTGATTTCAAAACTAAACCGTAACAATTATGACTCATTTGAACTGACGTGAATCATTCTTTGTATTTAATAGCGGTTGGTGTTGTTATTTTGCTGATTTATTAAATTGTTGGTGGTTTTAAACGTAATAATTTCCATGGGCGTCATCACCAGTTCATTATTGGGGGGGACATATGCCGGGGGTCTGGGGGGGTATGGAAATTTTTTTAAATTAAACTTCTCAAAACATCGTTTTTATGCATTTATTTATGCGATTGTAACAGAAATGTAATGTTAAAAACCCTAGTAAAGACAAAGCCCGATCTTTACCTTTTAAGGTTTTAAGTAAATCATTCGTTTTTAGCAAAAATATATTTACATCTCAAATATTGGGGGGGCGCGTCCCCCCCGGCGATGACGCCCATGATAATTTTTTAAGTCTATTTGAATATATAACATAACCTGGTCTAACTTAACCTATTCGAGTTTATGGTAAATGAAAATGTAGATCAGATTTGTAAAATCACCACAAATAGGTTAGGTTTATATTATAGGTTAGGTTAGGTTAGGTTAGGTTAGGTTAGGTTAGGTTTATATTATAGGTTAGGTTTACAAATCTGATGTACATTTTCATTTACCATAAACTCGAATAGGTTAAGTTAGACCAGGTTATGTTATATATTCAAATAGACTTTTATATATATATATATATATATATATATATATATTAAAATTGCAGTATTATTTTAATTAGTTACTCTATGATGTATAAAAAATAGGGGTCCGTATAATACACAAATACCGTTTTTATTTACCTTTTTATTTATATACGAAGTATAGGGTAAATTTGGCAATCGCAAAAATATAAGACTTGTTCTTCACTAATCTCGCGTTCCTCAAGAAAATGAAAAAGTGAGTTTCGACATTTTGTCCGTCCATCGTAGTTGTCGTCTGCGGCCACAAAAATTAAGATAGTAACATAAAATTTGACTATAGTGTTCTCATACAGAATCCTATTGAAACTCGTTATATTGTTCAACTTCTAATACACCAAATTAGATTTTAAAATGTCAACATTTCAATTCTACATGTAATAGTACTAACCCCATCTCTCTACGATGACAAATAGCGAAGTTATTGGATTTTTTTTAAACTAGAACACAACATCTCACAAAAATTACGTTTATTTAATCAAACCCATTTCAATGACAAATTCGCCATCCTCAGTGATACATGAGCTACAATAACAAAGCTATAACTTTAAGTTATAGCTTTTAAGTTAAAACTTCGAGTATTGAAGCTTGTTATTGTAGTTCATAAACATTGAGATGGCGACTTTGCCGTTGAAACGCGTTTGATTAAATAAAAGTAATTTTTGTGAGATCTTTTTTTTTGTCTAATATTATCTCACAAGTCAACCTCAATATTTATTTAGCGAAGTTATTATTGAAATTACGCTGACCTCCCAAGGAAATGTAATAATCTATTAGTTATGCAGAGCTAAGTCACCGTTACGAAGCGTAGCGAGTGAAGGTTTCTTCATGCTCAGTTTCGAGGTCCGCCAAGACCGAGGCACGGACACGAGCGAAGCGAGTGGAGATTTTGTAATATATACACATCTACGAGGCCCGTCAGGAAGTACTGATATATACAAATACGACGCTCAGAAAACCTGTGTAACAACTGTTTTAAACAAATTTACCCTGCTGGATTGAGACACTTTAATTATTTAATATACCAATAATTTAACATTTCTTACAAGAACCCAAAACCAATTTCGATGGTTTTGAATTTGGAGTTCTGGATAAGTCACATGATATCAATTTCTTTTGCTTATGCTGTAATAAAATTTTTACTAATTTTATTTATTTATTTAACGTCAGGTTCGTGAGTGTTTAGAAATCGTTAGTAATTTAACCTTTGAGCAATGGAAATGGATGCTGAAACAATACTGAGGCCTATTATTGTTATGTTTTCCTCGTTGAGATGACAAAACTATCGCAAAAAACTGTCACAAAAGGAAAGAGGATAGATTACGTCAATTGTCTGAATGTTAATCTACATTTGAGTAGTTAATTCTGTACATGGAAACTTCAGCTGTTAACGGTTTTTATATTGTGTTTACAATTGATTACTATCCGACTATAGGGAGTATTAAGTTTGGTAATAGTAAACAAAATTAGAAATCCGGTTTTTTTACATATGATCACGTTTCATGGCATCGAAAATCGTGAAAGTAATTTTCGACATGCCGTCCGTTCATCGACATTACGTTCTCGTCTGGTACGTAAGCACGATAACGGTCACAAAAATTAAAAGGACATAAAAAATAGTATAGAGGACTACAGGTGTGCCCTATTAAAATTCAGAAAAATTCCATTTAAAATGTGAAAATGACGCCCATTTTAAATAGTTTGTATTTCATAGCTCGTCTTAAATTAGATAAAACTTTGCAGATTTATATTTTGCAAGAAGAGGTACCTACCTGATCTATTTACGATGACAAATTGTGAAGCTAGTGTCAACTGTATAACTTCATACTTGACCTTCAAAGATAATGTGATATTTATAGACAGAGTTCAAGAAGGGCAGGCACTCCTGGAGCCAACATACCCCCACGAAACCATTCCTTAGCGCATGCTCCCAGAAGCCGAAACCGCTGGACAGGCTGAGCATATTACCATGGTACTCAAGTCGACAAGGTTCCCCACGCCACGTTTGATGAGTCACCGTCATGTCGCTCACGCTATACCCTCCCCTACTGGGGGCGGCGCCCGTTATCCACCTATATGGTATAGGGTAGCCCACCGGCCGAACCTGAAAGCTAGTATAGCTTTCCCCCAGTTTTCTTGGGACGACACCTTGGGGTATAGTGCACGACCCGATTGTAGGAGGCTCTCTTCTCCTATAGCTGATGTTAGCAAGGTTCTCCAAGCAACGTGTGATGAGTATCCGTCAGGTCGCTCACGCGATATCTTACCTCTCATATTTACCGAGGGCGATGCTTGAAACTCATCAATATGGGATACGATAGTCTATCCTCACTGTTTTAAGGGTCAACACCTTGAGGTACAATGGTGACCCGAGATATTTATAGACGTGTACTTAAAGAGTTTCAATTCGAACTAGTTACTAGAACTAGGAGTGCCGATGTATGTAGAGCCCTTCGGCACAACACCGACACCCACCCCCAAGAAAAGAACGAGGAAAGAGAATACCTACTACCGGCAGCACCACTACCCCCACGAGTCCAACCTCATGCGCATGGGTGACGGAGTGAAGCTCCGTCAGGGCTCCCATGCAGCGTGGTACCAATCTTAACTATGACTGATTACTCAGCTTCGCCCCGATGCCCAGAATGGTCGCGGGCCCGTGATCGTATACAGACCACCATTTACGACCACTACGGTTTCGGTGTCTCTTCATGTTCCGCCGGGGACTTAACGGAACACTTCAGGTTACCTTGTTTTTGGATATTACTTTAGAAGATCTGCTTGTATTACATTGCATGATGGTGCCCATCGACTTGTTTTTTATTTGGAATTAATAACTAACTTGCTCTGCTCCAGTTTGTCATTAATGACGCTCTAACCATAAGAGTCTATAATATGAGTACGTATTTACTACTTCACCCTACATATGATTTGATCGATATCTTCGAACTATATTGTTTATACTGTAAATTATAGAATTTTACAAAAGAAAAATTGTGTTTTATTTATCTTCCAAATAGTTTCCAACTTACAATCACTTCTAATTAAAATTAATAAATTCAAATTATTCTCCATATTTTACGTATTTTCTTAAATTTAAAAAGCGACATCAATTTGTCAGTGTTGGTACATTATTTATTCGCGAATTTAAACTGAAATCAATGATTAAATCACCGAACTAATTCCAAGTTAAAACAACAGATAGAAAAAAAACTCGCACAAGATTTCACAAAAATTATGTTTACTTAACCAAACGCGTTTCAACGACAAAGTCGCCGTGAACGTAATTTTGTGAGATCTTGTGTTCAAGTTTTTTTTCTATCTGATATTATCTCACAAGTCAAGATATCACAAGGAAATATTTAGGCCCTACTTATATGTAGTGATATCAATTTATATTTTTTGACATTTCAGAAAGAACATCTAGTTTTATTAATAACAAAGTTGGTACATAATTAAAACGTCATTTAAAATCGAAAGAATTATTAAAATCGTTTCGCAAGTATTAAAGTTATGGGTGGTTTTATATTAAGACCGCTGTGAGAAGCGACTCGAGATAATAATATAGGTACTAAGTGAGATGTAGAGTGATATATAATCTTTAGATAAGCTGAGGTTGGGGAAATACGATCTGGTTTGTTGACGCAGCTTATCGCTATATTTTAGAAACCTATTTAAACTACTAGTTTCTAAAAAAGCGACTAGTTTCGATAGTCGACAAGGCAGACACTGACACGAGCAAAGCGAGTGGACACTTTAAAACACATACATCTTCGAGACCCTACCTAACCGATGTCAAGAAACTATCGAGGTTCAGAAAATCTATGTAACAACTGTTTTACAAACTTGCCCTACTGGATAAGACCCCTAATACAATTTAGTTTGTCGTACAAGGCCCAGGAGCCTTCAAACAAGAAAAAAAAATGGGCCACCAAACATAGAGGGACAACCGTTAAAAATAGTAATACAGTCAATTTTCCAGATTCATCAATTATAAACAAACTTAAAACTTTCCGTAAAATAATAAACATAACAATGTCCACGAAAAACAAAAGTGACAACAGATTCATAGATCAGATGTTAATGTCAAGCAGTAATACAAGAATGATTTGACTGTATTAAAACATCCACGAAGCGAGGTCTACGGCACGACTGTGAACAGAGACTTCATCACAACCGCAATGTTTGTCGCTCAGCCACCTCATTATTTCTAATAAATACATGTAATTCTACAAAAACATGGAATCACACAAATATTGTAAACATTTTTTCCTAGAGTACAGTAACCACATTTTGTTTATCATGAAGGCTGTGTGGCATACTATCTGCGTGTTCCCTATCTCATTTCCTTCCGGTTCCCTTTCCTCTTTCCTTTCGTTAGCTTCCTTTCCTCGTTAAACGAAGCTTCAGCTAGGGACGGTAAGATGCTGAAGCATAACGATACACAAACTTTCTCACATAACTGAAATAAAGTTCAGGCAAAACTATTCAACGCTAAAAGGTCAGTTGGGTAGTTGTGGATTTTGTTTATAAAACATTTCTGTCTAAACTTGCATCACTTGTGTCAAACTCGCCTTAAACATAAATATTATAGGAAATATAGTTTAAATAATGTTCATGTTTTATTGGTTCCTACTTCCTGGATTGTTAAATTATTATTATTTGTATTATATACAAACCTTCAAACAACCACTTATTTTCAGATACGACTGACTGCAGTTTCGACACCACACTGTCATTGTCGAAGACAAGAAGTTTTTTACATTACACAATTAAATCACATTACACTTAAACAAAACCACATAACATTTAAATAAGCTGTCAAATTCGTTTGTTTTTTTTGGAAATTTGTTAACGGTAATTTTCTATTATTTCCAATATTGTACACTGATTTAGGTAGATCATTAATATTTACTTTTCACCAAAATGTAAATTAAATTCGTACAGCTTCGTGACCGATTTGTTTTTACCATTAACTCACGAATCGGCGTTTTTGGAGAAGTACCCGAGACATTTTAGCGAAATTGATCAAAATCGTTAGAACAGATTTTGAGAAAATTTGTATTTTGTGTTTTTGCCTTATGGCAGGTTGGCCTACTCCCAAAATTTTAGTTAGCGAACAAAATGATAAATGTCTATTAGATATGGCCACATACTAAATTTGATTAAAATCTGTCAACTCGTTTGGGCTACAGACAGACTTCATTTCCAAAACCTAGAAAATCTCAAATCAGAAATTTCCGCAAAACACTCGACACCTGTTTTTGTCCTATCACATAACTTTCTTTAAATTATGTATGATAAAATAAAATTAGACCTATATAAAAAAGAAAATTATAAATAATTATATTTATATTAAACATGTTTTTCTTTAAAAAAGTTTTTAAAATGTTCAACTAAAACGTAAAAAATAATTTGAGGATAGAATAAATTATTTGGTAATCTGATAATGTACTTCCAGTTTTCTATCACTTATGAAAAGTAAATATCAGATTATTTACTTTTCAATACTACTACTTTTAATAAAACTCCATGTAAGCCTAAAAAATAACGGGGCATAGTATTTACGACAATTTGTAAGAGTACAGTCCATGCTTTTTTATTTATTTTTTTAAAGTAGTAGTAATGAAAAGTAAATGTTATATATACTTTTTATTAGTGAAAGGAAACTGGTAGTACATTATTTTCAGTATTTTCAGATAACCGAATAATTTGTTCTATCTTCAAATTATTTTTTACTTTTTAGTTCAATATTTTTACTTTTATTAATAAAAACAAGATTTTAAAAAAATATATAAACATTATCTAAATTAAAAAGTAGAACTGTATCTATATCTAAATTTATTAAATAAATCAGATTTTATTAATATATTAATTACAAAAAATATCAATATCATTTTAAATAACACTTGCATTCATTACCCCTTCAGAGAGTAGCGACATTTCAGAACGCAACCCGCATAAACCAATAAACTTTTCGTGAACCATTTCCCGTATCAACCATAGTGAGTTAGAAAAGCGTAATAAAAGTTTAATAACATTTAATAAAGCTATATATCAGGATCTCTATAGCTACATCATTTACAGCATATGTAAAAACAGTATAAATAACTAACTGACCAAAGCAAGGTCCTCTTTTTAACTTGACCATTTGGAATTTTTTTTTTTTTTTTTTTTTTTTTATAGTTACGTGCAAATACGATCGTTATAAAATTTAGCAGCTAGCCAGCGCGTATAAAAATTTGTTCCTGTTTTAAAATGGCCGCCGCTCAAAAGAGTTGAATGGTTTCACAGTCTCGAATGTTTTTTCATACAACTTTTTCAGTCGTTTTTATGTTTTCATTTATTTGAAGCACAACTTTTTCCAGTTATATACAGTGGTGCTCATATGTAGGCTGTTGCATTTTTCAAACTTTTATAAAAATCTTTATTATTTTTATACTTCTAATTATAATAACAGTTTATCTACAAGTGCAAATAACATGATCTGGGAAACAATTTAACTTCGTAGATGTCCAAACTGACGGCCATCTTGATTGACACAATCTTGCAGTCTATCTTTAACAGAACTACAAACATGGCGGAAAAGTTAATTAATTGTCATTGTCAGAGATGAATTATTTCATGTTGTTTAATGTTCGTGGAGAAAACACTTTTTCCTTGATAAACCCCCAGAGGAAATAAAATCCACGGATGTCAAAACAGGTGATCGTGGAGACCAACTGATCGGACAACGATGACCAATCAATTTATCGGGAAACTCCAGATCAAGTAATTCTCGGACAGTAGACCTAAAGTACAGTACCCTCAGACTAGGAGTGTGTCTAGTGTAATGGGCGTGTCCTCCCTTCTACTTGTCTCCCTAACCTGACTTGACAGTACAACCCATTCCAATAAAACTAGGTACACAAATTCCTAAAGTAATTCTTAAAGTTTAAGTACAAGTTAATTCCTAAAAGTTCATTTTTGTAAACGTTTTATACTTATTTACACCGATAAAAGAAACGAAAATAGGGTAGGCGTTTACACGGAAGCATTTGAGGTCTATATATTTTTATTGGGGTTGTACCGCTGAAAGCAAACTCCTTTTCTTTGTTCTTTTAACAAAATTTCACAAATTTCTTAAACAAACCATGAACACTTGGATGATACAACGTAAAATCGAAACAACGTTGCAGCCCCTGTAAAACTCAACCTAAGCTCTTACTTGTGGAGCTTTCCTTAAAATCTTCAGTAACCAACAATCTGTTCTACTCAGTCGTAACAACGGGTCTACCTTTCTTTGCATTAAAAACCGACCCTGTTATTTCAAACTTATTTTGCAGTTTATAAAATGCAAATCTGGATGGTGGTCGAGTTCCAAATGATTCTTCCCAGTTATTACAAAGTTTTAGGGTTCTCGCAATTCCAGTATTTCTTCAGATTACCTCATACCTTAGATTTCCAACCATTAAAGAAATCTTGAACCAACTGTAAGTTATAAATAAGGTTAGAATTATAATCAATAAATGAATAAACAAAACCAGCTGTTACATTTATTTGTTGCAAGAAATATATGATGATATAACAATAAATTATTGAATTTTGTTCAACTATACAATAGCTGAGTTATTATTATTATTATTGTGTAACGTCATCGCAGGTGTAAACCAATTTTGTCTGTTTCCAAATCAGTCTTCACCCAATGAATCCAATTAAAATGAGAAAAGTCACAACTCGTTCAACTTTCCAGTTTTAAAGATACCAGACAATCTTTTTCGATAAAAATGTTAATTTCCAAATCAAGTAGCTTGACAATGCCGACTAAATCTCGTCTCCAAACAGCTGTTTTGTTCCGATCTCGTGGGATTACAGTTAGCAGTGCTATAAATAGTGTGTGTTTATGTGATAAATAAACTGAAAACCTCTTTTGTGTAGCGGTAAATCAACAATTATTGCTGTCGACAAATCAGTTTATTTTGGTTTTATTGTTTTTAAACTGCATCGGTTGCCTGCGTGGAAAGCTCATGTTCTCCATTTTCAAATAATGTGGACAACATACAAAATAATATTTGAATATTATAGGTTGTAGATCTAAGACCAAATCCATGAGAAACAAAAGGAACAAAAACATTGCACAAACTTTCTCACAGAATTACACACAAAAGAAATAAAGTACAAAGTTTTCGGGATTTTCTCAAAAGCGCTTCTAATGATTTTGATCAAATTTTGCTACAATATTGTTTCTAAAGACCCATATACAACGTATGGTTGTCACCTTAACAAAAACAAAGTAACTGGAGTTTTCGATTTATCCACCCCCAAAACCAAATAAAAACAAACCAAAACTTATCATCACCAAAAATGTAAATAAAAAATCAAAACGAACTAATACGCCATCTTAAAAAAAGTGTATGTGTTACCCTACGTAAATAATATTTGATTAAAATCAACTTTTATTAATAGAGTAATAAATCTTCACATTTCGCTAAAATTTGAACGAAATCACCAAAATCGGTAACGCCGATTTTAAGTAATTACGTTTATAAACTCCGTGGCTAATATTTTACCGATAACCGACGAACCTACATTTTTGGAGAGATGGTGACCAATACGTTTTCTTAGGGTCCTTATAGGTTACTCGTGAACAATATTTAATCAAAATCAAGTAAGATTGTGGTTTTTTTTTTATTTCCGAGAATCTGATTACATACATTTTATTAAAATAGGTCCAGTTTTTTGAACTGCAAAGTATTACACAGACTTTACTGAAAGAAAAAAAAAAACTTTTTTACGCTCAGGGACTTATTCTAACCTCTCGTTCATTATTTGCCTTTAAAAAGGTCGGACATAATATAAATAAAATATCCCCAGCCCTCGAATTCTATTAGCGTCACGATCGGAAGAGAACAAGAGTTGGTAAATAGGAAAGATGAAACAATCGGATCTAACCTAAGACTAGACTGAAAAAGGTGTAGAACCAGCTAGAGTTCCTGGGGTTTGCCATATACTCACTATACTCGAACCCTTGATAATTCGAGGACAAAAAAAATGATATTTCCGCTAAAAACACAACGTCGATTTTTTTTAAGGCGAAAAACCTTAGCAGACATCATCGCCGTAACAAAAATAACATAAAATGCTCTTCAAAATGAGACCAAACAACAATAAAATACAAATTTAAACATAAAAACCGGAGGTCCGACTCCCCTGCGCCATGATTAATCTTCCTTTCACTATCACAGGATGAGAAGTCCTGTGATACTCGTATACTCTAATAGCGTCAGTGTTGGAGGAGAACAAGAGTTGCTCAATAAAGAATTGATAGGAAAGAGAGGGATTTTACTCAAGACTAAATGAAGAAGTAGATTCAGCCAGAGTATCTCGTAACCATCGCATTACAATAAGTCACTACGTAATAATTGTACTTTCACACCTAAAACCGAGTAAAATTAAATACGAGCTAAAAAAGTTTAAAATAAAATTTTTCTGTAGTTAAGGCCTACTATTACTTGGGCGTAATCAGTGAGTCTAATGTATTATCATTATGATGTAAAGATTCATAATGAAAGGTCAATCTAGAGTCAGAACTTAGATTACTTGATACATTTGTTCTATTAATAATCAGAAACCGCTCTAGCTGGAGTGTCGATTAACTCTGGTATGCGCGTGATAAGATAACAATTTAATTTATCGTTAATTTCTGAAGCCTTTGGAATTCTGAAAATGATTGGAGCAACATTCTTTGAATTTACAAATTCGTATCTCTTAAATTTAGCCTAATTAATTTAGTACCATTAGAATGGTTAATTTTAGAAATTCTTCATAATTAGTCTATCATTGTAACTTCCAAATTATCTGTACATCACAGCTACTCCAAAAGGAGTGTTAAATGATAATAAATTGTTTGTTTAAAATATACTTTATCGTCAAACTGCTTCAAAAACAGCTGTTTTCAATACATGCATTGAGATGCTAAAGTTGTTCTTTTTAGTCATAGGACCTAAAAAACATCAGCTGATGTCCAGGTCATCAGCTGTTACTTCGTTAATACGAATTAATAATTAACGATTGTAAAGCATCTATAAAAACAACCGATACTCTCAATTGTAAATAACCGTTAAAAACCGCTGTTACCATCGATTTGAAGGTAAATACGTTATAACATTTTAGTTTTGTGAAATAGTTTTCTTATATTGTTTGCAGTATAACGAAAAATATAGTTCATCACTTGGACCAAAAGAAGCTTTCGATCCTCGCTCATTTTCCGGACTCGGCCGTTCAACTTAAGCGTTATATTGATAAGCTTCAATTTTGGTTCTAGTGATGAAATATACTATTGCAGATCTCTGTTAAATTTTGACCCGATATTAATACAGATCAGGGTATCGGAAATGCGATTTCTTTTATAGCGTTCACAGGGTAAAATCAAGGACCCTTATAATTTCATGCCCATGTCTGTAAGTCGCAACCCGTCTAGACGATACATCCTTTATATTTCAAACTTTGCATTTATATTTTTTGTATTGTTCCAAATATAGGAAAAATATAGCGGTAACAAAAAATGAAGTAGGGGTAGTTAAGAACCAAAAACTCTCTAGATGAACAATTTTATTTTTGGAAATATTGTGTGGGTGAAGTTATTTTAAAAACGAATATGTATGTTTATTTGACGAAGATATTCATAAGTTGGTACTACTTCTACTTCCCTATATTCCTACGGACTCTAAGTCTTGTGGTTGTAGCACACGCTTTACCTTTTTTACAATTTTATTTGTTATACGTAAAATAAAGTTTTGGGTAAAATAAAACTTTTGTCGAGTTTTTCTCGGATATATCCGTTATGAGGTGTTTTGTTGTAAAAGTAATTTTCAGAATGATGTGTGTTTGTAGTCTGTCTACCTAACATTGTGCAATGCTTTACAGCCCAAACTAGTGCTTCGATTTTAATCGAATTTGAGATGTGACATATATTGATAATGTTTCAAGATTTATTCATTTTTTTAACTTAAAATTTGGGGAAAGCTACCTTACGCTTAAATGTTGAATATCTCAATTTCGGCTTCAGCGTTATCGATCAAAATTCTCTAAAATTTGACAAAATCAGTACCAATTACGAAATTACGTATTTCATAACATCCCCATGGCTTATTATTGGGTTTTACAAACTGGCATTGTTTGAGATATGACGACTCGTAAGAAATCAAAACCAAGTAATTTTAAAATTACGATTTTCTTTTCATATTTTGATGAAAATCGGATTTTAAAATTATAGGTGGACTTTATATGGCACAGTTTTAACATATATCCAGTTAATTTAAACTATGCCCAAGACTATTAATTGTAACTCAATTCTATGAACAAAATCTAAACTAAGAAACTATTTTCCAATATTGTCCGGTTATCATGTAAAAAGAAAAATAAACTGTAGCTTTGTTATCATATATACATTTTTTTAATGTATCAGCATATAAGGATAAAAATAAGACAAATTATTTCCCAACATATTGCTCACTCTACACTGGGCAGGAAAAAATCCATTTCACCATCAACACAAGTTACTAAACATTGGCCGATTCACATGCGTTGGTTACCGGTACGTGTTTTAACCAACTTGTCGCCAACATTTTCATCATAGAATTGATCTTCTTAACATTTAATTTTTAATTGGTAAGCTCGACGAAGTGGGACTAATTTATATTTCACACTTCTATTGTTGTGCGGAAGGCTGCAGATCCTTCCGCCGCAGATAAAGTGTATTGGCGACGTTTTGTTTGGGTCTTTATTGGCTATTGAAAATTAAAGTTGGCAGCACGTTGTAAAATTGCGGCAACTTTTCAAAATATGTATAACATATAACATTATAACAAATTAAAGAATGTTCCCCATTTATATTGTTTTGTATCTATTTTAGTTTTAAAGACCACAATCGTGGTTTTCTTGAGTTTATCACTCTGTATAGCCTAATTGTTATATGAATTTATTGAATATTAATTTTTGCAATACTTGGCCTAGGAAGAGGGCATTAGTTTAATCTAATGATTAGCGCCATCATTTAGTTTAGTGAGTTCCGGTTTCGATCTCGTTGGGTGTCAAATGTTACGGTGTTGTACCAACATCATGGGGTAGATCGGAGATATTCTTAGTTTTAAATTTTATAAAGTATAATGTGTTGCCTTGGACTGTTTAATATATAATATAGTTAATTACCTTAGAGGTTGTCCTCAGTCCGTATAATAGTTATGGCTACAGCGCTGTTTCGCCGAACACTGTCGGCTTCGTCAGGCCTGCACTAACACATAAACACGTAACACAACACAACACTAACACCTCATACCTGCAGCTGGACAAGTAAGACCGTATAATATGGCCACAAACAATTTTATTATTTATGTACGACGAGTCATACTCCGATTTTATATGTGTTAGTGTTGTGTTGTGTTACAGTACGTGTTTATGTGTTAGTGCAAGCCTGACGAAGCCGACAGTGTTCGGCGAAACAGCGCTGTAGCCATAACTATTATAAGGACTGAGACAACCTCTAAGGCTCTAAGGTAATTAACTATATTAGTTTTGAATGCTAGAATAACCCTGATGAAGTAGATGTGCTAACTTCCCATTGCAAAACCAAAAGCTTCCTAGCAGGACTAGGCTTAAAGTTTACTGTTGACCCAAGGATTTATTTGTTATCCTACTAGGAAAATTTACCTAAAATTCCTACCGTCTATTTTTTTTTGTGTGTGAACTGTCTAACAGTATGAACCTCTTTTAAAAATTAACTAAATTAATAAAATTGTTCTGATGGGATTTTTCTTGTTTTGAGTTTCACAAAATAGATGTACTACAATAAAATGCTAAAGGTTTAGTAAAAAAAAAAGTATTATTTAATAACAAATAATTATAATAAAGACTACACTTGTGCAAAATTTGATCAAATTCGTACAGTCAATTTTTAGAAAATTGTAATTTTGTGATTTTGTTCTTATTGCAATTTCACCATAATTTTGTGTTTAAAAAAATGGAGCGTAGAGCGAATACAACAGAGACAATTCCAAAAACTTTAATTTGAGACATCAATACTGATATCTTCAAAACCTTAAGACATCGATTTTTTGATCTCTCACATAACTTTCCCTATACTACGAATATGTAGGAAAATCAAAATGAAAAGAAAACGTGTAGGGTGCTTTAAATGGGCATATCTTAAATTCGGCAGAACAAATTTCGATAAAATTTTGGTGAATTGTGAAGAGTCGTAACCTAAACCAAAGTGTTAATCCACACGTACAAATTTGAGTTCCCAAGTGATTTTGAAAAATGTACTGACGACGAATCGTCGTGGTATTGTAAATTTACTCACGACCCGTTATTTCCTTTCATACCTGGTTTGCCAAGTTAACCTTAATACTTCATCAAATTTTGGTCGAAAACTATGAAGCTGAAATTGAAATATTCAAACTTTTAGAATATGGTAGCTTCTCCCAAATTTTGAGTTATAAAGAAACTGAAAAGCCTTGAAATATGATCAAAATTTGTTCACATCCCAAATTTCATTAAAATCAGATCACTCGTTTGGGCTGTAAAGCATTCCACATATGTCAGATAGACATCGACAGACAGACAGTTTGACGATTTATAAAATCTACTAGAGGACTTCAGAACAGTTATATTTCGACTCCTTCATAGAGGTAACGAACTGGAAAGACACCGAAAAAGAAAAAAAAAAACTCCAGACATCCAGACATCTACTACATAAAATCTTTATAAATGATTTTCAGAGACTAAAGTTTTATAATGTAAGATGTACGTCCTTCCCCAAATACTATGGCATATGTCAATTTATAATGCACGAATACAAAATAAATTTGCACTGTATATATCGCGGAAAGTAAGGTTTGATCAAAACAAACACGAGCCGTTTAGGGATGTCTTTTTAGCTTCCAAATATGTTAATTTGTTACATTAACAATTAAAGTGCATAAATACCGTACACCTGACTTGAGGGTAATTTCAGCGCCTTCATAAAAAGGCTATAAACTCGGTTAATTATAATCATGTGAAAACTAATAAAAACAAGAATGTAGGGAATTTTTATGAACTTTTAAAGATGTTTTCATAAGACGCATACTTTAAGAGATAATCTCTCTTTGATAAGCGGCTCTTTAGAGAACTCTAACTTACCACGGGGCTTTCAAAAGTAAGTTCAAACTTTAATAGTTTATTTGTTTTCCTTTGAAATTAAACGAGATTAAGGTTTTTAACATGTGTTCGAAGTAGTTTTGCCATTCCTGGAGAAGCAGTAGTATTTCCTCTTGACGCTACATTTTCATATTCAATGTTATCACATATTTTGTTTTCCATCTAAAACTTCTGCAACAGCAATTTCATCTCTTACAATTGAAGGTCATCCAGGCCTCTTAATGTCTCCAACGGACCCGGTGGTTTCAAAGTTGCTAACAAGCTTTTTATACGCGACTACACTGGACGAGCCGTCCCTCAAACAGTTGCGAGTACGAAACTTTCTTAACCCGGATGATAAACTCCGTTCACTTTCATAATAACACTGAATCAATGTCATGTGTGTTTGTAAAGGTAAATGTCATTATGGAATTTTTATAAAAATCAATTAATTGTAAACTACTACTACAAGTTTACCACCTACTAGATTCCTGTGTTTGAAATAAGTCAACAATGAGAAAACACGTTGCCATGGAAACAAATACATAGCAATGGCAATAACAGCTGATGTTTTAATAACTCCCATTAATATCTGCATACAATAAAGAGTGTGTCTCTGGGATTGGACAACAAATAACGAAACCAAAACCATTTAAAGTTTTAACTTACTTTTGAAAGACCCTGTATTTTATAATAACACTGACTCAATTCGATGAGTGTAAAGGTAAAGTCATGATTGAATATAAAAATCAATTAATTGTAAACTACAAAAAGTTTACCACCTACTAGATTCCTGTTTGAAATTAGTCAACAATGGCAAAACTCGTTGCTATGACAACAAATACAAAGCAATGGCAATAACAGTTGATGTTTTATTAACTCCCAATTATATCTGCATACAATAAAGAGTTTTTCTCTGGGATTGGACAACAAATAACGAAACCAAAACCATTTAAGGGGACATCGTACCTTTATTTTTGAATTTTTTGAAATTTTTTTTGTAGATTATTGTAATTTAGACTTTCCTGAATACAACGATATCTTTATTTTGTTTCTATGACAATTCTATCTTAGCAAAACATGAATTTTAAAAATAGTTTGCACGCAAATTCCAATTGTTGGTAAACAGCGGGCTCTATACTTACAAGTTGTTTTGATGAGTACATTATATTTTATATTATTTTCAAGGATTTATGAAAATAGTTCTGTTTCTTGTGTTGACTAGGTTAGGTTAGGTTAGTGTAAGTGGATTTTTTCATTTATATATTTCTCAAATAAACAGCTTTTATCTTTAAATGCGTTTCCTGAAAAAAAAAAAATAATAAATAAATAAATAACTTTTTCATAACAAATCTTCCTTTTTCTCAGGAACCGTTAGAGATATTAACTTCAAATTTTTACTGAATTTGTACCTTATGTATATGTACTTACTTATATGTAGACGCATGGGCAAATAATACATTCATTAAATTCCGTATTTAAGCATGTAAAAGTCTAAACATTATAATAAAATGCTTTAAAATTTGGAAAGTCGATTATAAAACCAATTGATGCCTATAACAGAAGTCAATGAAAGTCATTTAAATGAGTAATCGATATGTATGTGTTATCTGAATGATGCATCACGTGCTCCAGGCTATATGATTCATAAAACAATAATGGAAGACTAACAAGTTGTATTATACGGCCATTAATTTATCATAGAAGAACTTTGAAAAGATTCCAATTTCAAACGTTTCCTAAAAATTACATTTTTTTTCACAAAACCCAAGATTTCAGCAATGAGACAGTATGTCGTTACAGATATTATAGTCAGTAATTACTTGACAATTAATTATGAAAATAAACAATCTGAATAGAATAAACAAGTTGATAGGCGACATGTGGTACCTAGCCAACCCAATTATATAATGTAATACATCCAAATCATCAGAATGTAATGCCTAAAAGTTGGTCTTTAGACTCTTATAAGAAATGTTAAATACTAATTGCAGATCAAGGAGTCTTATCCAGTACAGTATCCTCAAGGTAGGAATGTGTCTAGGGTGGGAGAAGGAAAGAGGGGTCCCACATTTTGTTGCATTTACTTTCAGCAGTACAACCCCAATAAAAAAATATAGACCTCAAATGCTTCTGTGTAAACGCGTACCCTACTTTCGTTTCTTTTATCGGTGTAAACAAGAATAAAACGTTTACAAGAGTCTGTCACGAAGTTGTAACTTTAGGAATTAAATATAGCTAGGCAGTAATTTGTGTACCTAGTTTTCTTGGAATTGGTTGTACCGTCAAGTCAGGTTAGGGAAGCAAGTAGAAGCAATGACTACATAAATACTATAAGACACGACATAGGATAGGGAAATAGTCTACGCTTTACGGGTGCTGTTCGTCACAAGTTTGACACACAGCTATCAGAAAGCGCTAGCAGCAGGTGCTTGACTGTACGCATCCCACTTGGTTGAGACTGTACAACTGTTGACCTCTCTCTCACAAACCTTCTCACTTACTTCCGTCAGCATAGTCAGTGTTGTCAGTTCGTGCGCTGAGATAAGCGATTCTCGACCTTCTCTCGCATCTCTGGTCCCATATGTGGCATCAGTGCGTTTTCTCTTACCCGCCTGAAACATTGTTTGACCGTAGAGCCACCTAGCGCCAGTCACATCAACTTCAGATTCTCTAGCAGAACGACCTAGCGGGTATTGGACAACTCAAGAATAAGCGTAGAATATTTAACATGGCCATGTCGTGTCTTATAGTATTTATGTAGTCATTGGTAGAAGGGAGGACATGCCCCTAACACCAGACACAAGCCTTAACGTACCTCGTAGATGGGTGTACAGTTAAAGAGCCTCAAAAATCACTAGCGGGTCTCTAAGCTGTATATATGTAAATAAGGAGCTTCCACTCGCTACGCTTGTCGGTCACTCATACGAATAGCGTTTTTACCATTTTCTTAAGAGGACTGTTTTTTGAAATTGTATTTTTAACAATAACTTCACCGTTTGTCATCGTAGAGAGGTCGGACTGGTGCCATTAGATGCAGAATTGATATCTGCAAATTCTTATCTAATTTATAATGTTATAAATCGAACAACACGAGATATGAACAAAAAACTATTTTTAATGTCCGCCATTTTGTTATTTTCCATTCGATTTTTCTGAATATCAATAGAGTACAATACGAGCACACTAAAGTCCTCTACGCCAAATTACAGGTTCGTATCTTAATTTTTGTGACAGCTTACGTACAGCTTACGTAATTTTCGTGACAGCTTACGTACAGCTTACGTAATTTTTGTGACAGCTTACGTACAGCTTACGTAATTTTTGTGACAGCTTACGTACAGCTTACGTAATTTTCGTGACAGCTTACGTACAGCTTACGTAATTTTTGTGACAGCTTACGTACAGCTTACGTAATTTTTGTGGCAGCTTACGTAATTTTTGTGACAGCTTACGTAATTTTTGTGACAGCTTACGTAATTTTTGTGACAGCTTACGTAATTTTGTGACAGCTTGCGTAATTTTTGTGACAGCTTGCGTAATTTTTGTGACAGCTTGCGTAATTTTTGTGACAGCTTACGTAATTTTTGTGACAGCTTACGTAATTTTTGTGACAGCTTACGTAATTTTTGTTACAGCTTACGTAATTTTTGTGACAGCTTACGTAATTTTTGTGACAGCTTACGTAATTTTTGTGACAGCTTACGCAATTTTTGTGACAGCTTACGTAATTTTTGTGACAGCTTACGTAATTTTTGTGACAGCTTACGCAATTTTTGTGACAGCTTACGTAATTTTTGTGACAGCTTACGCAATTTTTGTGACAGCTTACGCAATTTTTGTGACAGCTTACGCAATTTTTGTGACAGCTTACGTAATTTTTGTGACAGCTTACGTAATTTTTGTGACAGCTTACGCAATTTTTGTGACAGCTTACGCAATTTTTGTGACAGCTTACGTAATTTTTGTGACAGCTTACGCAATTTTTGTGACAGCTTACGTAATTTTTGTGTGTATCGTGCTTACGTACAGACGCAACGGCAACTGACGCCATCTCGAAAAGAACTTTTTCGGTTTCCTGAGACCGTGAAACATGAAGATCAATCATAAAACGGAGTTAGAAAATTTTTTGCTATTTCCAAACTTACCTTATATTTCATAATTTACCTTAATACTTTATATTTGTGGGTTGGTAATAGAGTGAAAAAATATTGTACAAACGTTCTCATCTACCCATCGTCATCTGTTCGAAAATATTTCTATTCTACTTATATGAGAAAAAAATTCTTAATCATTGTTTGCCCAAGTGCCAAAACAATATAAAATAAACATTAAAGATATTTATATATTTCAATAAAACATAATATTGCTTCGCTTGTCACAAACTCTTAGAGAACGAAGATTTGATTGAAATCGACATTCTAATAATGGAGGTCAAGGTTAATTTTGTTTTCTGCTAAACATTTCTGAAGCGTTATTTTCATTTACTTGAAATTTAGCAGACACCGTTAGGCTAATCTTCATATTTCACAAATACGAATTAACTGTACAGCTGATGATAAGAACTTATATTGAAATCAAAGGGATTTATGTAGTACAAATTTACACAGGTTTTATAAATGTTGCAGTGAGTTTATGTATATCACTACATTTTTGACGAGTGTACACGAGAAGTGAAGGTTAGGTTAGGTTAGGTCAATTAGAAGTGTAGGTTAATTAGGTTAGGTTAGGTCTATTAGAAGTATATGTTAGATTTCACGGGTCTATTAGAAGTGTAGGTTATATTTCACGGGTCTATTAGAAGTGTAGGTTAGGTTACGTTAGGTTAGGTTGGGTCTATTAGAAGTGTAGATTAATTAGGTTAGGTTAGGTCTATTAGAAGTATATGTTAGATTTCACGGGTCTATTAGAAGTGTAAGTTAGATTTCACGGGTCTATTAGAAGTGTAGGTTAGGTTACGTTAGGTTAGGTTGGGTCTATTAGAAGTGTAGATTAATTAGGTTAGGTTAGGTCTATTAGAAGTATATGTTAGATTTCACGGGTCTATTAGAAGTGTAAGTTAGATTTCACGGTTCTATTAGAAGTGTAGGTTAGGTTACGTTAGGTTAGGTTGGGTCTATTAGAAGTGTAGATTAATTAGGTTAGGTTAGGTCTATTAGAAGTATATGTTAGATTTCACGGGTCTATTAGAAGTGTAAGTTAGGTTACGTTAGGTTAGGTTGGGTCTATTAGAAGTGTAGATTAATTAGGTTAGGTTAGGTCTATTAGAAGTATATGTTAGATTTCACGGGTCTATTAGAAGTGTAGGTTAGGTTACGTTAGGTTAGGTTGGGTCTATTAGAAGTGTAGATTAATTAGGTTAGGTTAGGTCTATTAGAAGTATATGTTAGATTTCACGGGTCTATTAGAAGTGTAGGTTAGGTTACGTTAGGTTAGGTTGGGTCTATTAGAAGTGTAGATTAATTAGGTTAGGTTAGGTCTATTAGAAGTATATGTTAGATTTCACGGGTCTATTAGAAGTGTAGGTTAGGTTACGTTAGGTTAGGTTGGGTCTATTAGAAGTGTAGATTAATTAGGTTAGGTTAGGTCTATTAGAAGTATATGTTAGATTTCACGGGTCTATTAGAAGTGTAGGTTAGGTTACGTTAGGTTAGGTTGGGTCTATTAGAAGTGTAGATTAATTAGGTTAGGTTAGGTCTATTAGAAGTATATGTTAGATTTCACGGGTCTATTAGAAGTGTAGGTTAAGTTACGTTAGGTTAGGTTGGGTCTATTAGAAGTGTAGATTAATTAGGTTAGGTTAGGTCTATTAGAAGTATATGTTAGATTTCACGGGTCTATTAGAAGTGTAGGTTAGGTTACGTTAGGTTAGGTTGGGTCTATTAGAAGTGTAGATTAATTAGGTTAGGTTAGGTCTATTAGAAGTATATGTTAGATTTCACGGGTCTATTAGAAGTGTAGGTTAGATTTCACGGTTCTATTAGAAGTGTAGGTTAGGTTACGTTAGGTTAGGTTGGGTCTATTAGAAGTGTAGGTTAATTAGGTTAGGTTAGGTCTATTAGAAGTATATGTTAGATTTCACGGGTCTATTAGAAGTGTAGGTTAGGTTACGTTAGGTTAGGTTGGGTCTATTAGAAGTGTAGGTTAATTAGGTTAGGTTAGGTCTATTAGAAGTATATGTTAGATTTCACGGGTCTATTAGAAGTGTAGGTTAAGTTACGTTAGGTTAGGTTGGGTCTATTAGAAGTGTAAGTTAGGTTAGGTTGGGTTTGTTTTTTGCTAAATATTCCTGAAGCATTATTTTCATTTACTTGCAACTTGGCAGACACCATTAGGCTAATCTTCATATTTCACAAATACGAATTAACTGTAGCCTACAGCTGATGATAAAAAATTAGGGTTTTTTTAAACAGCACGGACGATTTTAAGCGATAACAGCCGAACCAGTATATTTAAGAAGATGACAACGTTTATTTTCGTAAAACCATTTCAAGCAAATTTATCTAAATAGTGTTGATTTTTAGAAAATTTCAAGTTTTGGTTTTGGAAACTACTGACAATTTTTTATAAATGCCTCAATATCGGGTGATTTATTCACTGCAACCTAACATTAACAACTTTTTAAATGAGGAAAGAACATAAACTGTAACTCTCGAATGGTCTAACAGCGTCAGGGGTCGAAAAAGAACAAGAGTTGTTCTACAGAAAAGAAAAATGAAAAAGAGGGATGTAACCCAAGATTACATTAAAAAAGTTGTAGATCCGCTAGATATTTTGACTTGCGCTAACTTGTACTCACTACAGTGAGCCCCAGAGGGTTCAAGGTTTATCTACATCGATAGATACCGCATAATATTTTGATTTCAGAAAGAGAGGGGGCACGCTCGGAGGACCCAACTGGATCTATACTTTTTCATTGTAGTTTTGAGTTAGATCCCTCTTTCCTATCAGATCTCTCTTGACCAACTCTTGTTCTTTTCCGAACCTGACGCTATTAGATTATTGGAGTGCTAGAGGACTTTATTTTATCTTCTTCTTTCCATAAGGAGAAGATGATCGAAACTGTGTTATGTATAGGTCGTAAAGACACACTAACATATAAACGAAATGCCAAATAGTAGAGTTAAAACGAGACTTAACTTCGATAGGTCAACTAACATTGTAAATCGATTCAATTAAGATCAAAGAAGGAGGAAATGAAAAAGCTTGTTAAATAAAATGTCGTCTAAACTCATCGTTATTGTTGTTACTACGAAGCTACGCGATGTGAAAGCTAAACTAAAAAGGTGAGACTATTTGCCAAGGTAACACTGACAGACAGATGATGAAACCATTGGTGACGTCATCGTGTAGAAGAGGATATAGGCTACTAGCTCAGGCAAAATATATTGAAGAAAATCTCTTAAACCGAGTGCACAAACATCGGTCGGTAGTAGGGGAAATCAAAACAAGTTGATGGATGCCATTATGGTACTTAACCAGCCCCATTATACAATTTAATAAAAGCAGATCCCCTAAGTGTATCATCCAAAAGTTGGTATTTGTAGGAAATGTTAAATTGTAGGGATTTATGTAGTACAAATTTACACAAGTTTTATAAATGTTGCAATTATGTATATCACTACATTTTTGACGAGTGTATTACAAGTGTAGGTTAGGTTAGGTTAGGTCTATTAGAGTGTAGGTTAGATTTCACGGGTCTATTAAGAGTGTAGGTTAGGTTAGGTCTATTAGAAGTGTAGGTTAGGTTAGGTTAGGTTAGGTTAGGTCTATTAGACGTGTATGTTAGATTTCACGGGTCTATTAGAAGTGTAGGGTAGGTTAGGTTTGGTCTATTAGAAGTGTAAGTTAGGTTAGGTTAGGTCTATTAGAAGAGTATGTTAGATTTCACGGGTCTATTAGAAGTGTAGGTTAAGTTAAGTTAGGTTAGGTTAGGTCTATTAGAAGAGTGTGTTAGATTTCACGGGTCTATTAGAAGTGTATGTTAGATTTCACGGGTCTATTAGAAGTGTAGGTTAGGTTAGGTTAGGTCTATTAGAAGTGTAGGTTAATTAGGTTAGGTTAGGTCTATTAGAAGTGTAGGTTAATTAGGTTAGGTTAGGTCTATTAGAAGTGTAGGTTAGGTTAGGTCTATTAGAAGAGTGTGTTAGATTTCACGAGTCTATTAGAAGTGTAGGTTAAGTTAAGTTAGGTTAGGTTAGGTTAGGTTAGGTTAGGTTAGGTTAAGTTAGGTTAGGTTGGGTCTATTAGAAGTGTATGTTAGATTTCACGGGTCTATTAGAAGTGTAGGTTAGGTTAGGTTAGGTCTATTAGAAGTGTAAGTTAGGTTAGGTCTATTAGAAGAGTGTGTTAGATTTCACGGGTCTATTAGAAGTGTATGTTAGATTTCACGGGTCTATTAGAAGTGTAGGTTAGGTTAGGTTAGGTCTATTAGAAGTGTAGGTTAGGTTAGGTCTATTAGAAGAGTGTGTTAGATTTCACGGGTCTATTAGAAGTGTAGGTTAATTAGGTTAGGTTAGGTCTATTAGAAGTGTAGGTTAGGTTAGGTCTATTAGAAGAGTGTGTTAGATTTCACGAGTCTATTAGAAGTGTAGGTTAAGTTAAGTTAGGTTAGGTTAGGTTAGGTTAGGTTAGGTTAGGTTAAGTTAGGTTAGGTTGGGTCTATTAGAAGTGTATGTTAGATTTCACGGGTCTATTAGAAGTGTAGGTTAGGTTAGGTTAGGTCTATTAGAAGTGTAAGTTAGGTTAGGTCTATTAGAAGAGTGTGTTAGATTTCACGGGTCTATTAGAAGTGTATGTTAGATTTCACGGGTCTATTAGAAGTGTAGGTTAGGTTAGGTTAGGTCTATTAGAAGTGTAGGTTAGGTTAGGTCTATTAGAAGAGTGTGTTAGATTTCACGGGTCTATTAGAAGTGTAGGTTAGGTTAGGTTAGGTCTATTAGAAGTGTAGGTTAGGTTAGGTTAGGTCTATTAGAAGTGTAAGTTAGGTTAGGTCCATTAGAAGAGTGTGTTAGATTTCACGGGTCTATTAGAAGTGTAGGTTAGGTTAGGTTAGGTCTATTAGAAGTGTAGGTTAGGTTAGGTTAGGTCTATTAGACGTGTATGTTAGATTTCACGGATCTATTAGAAGTGTAGGTTAAGTTAAGTTAGGTTAGGTTGGGTCAATTAGAAGTGTAGGTTAGGTTAGGTTGGGTCTATTAAAAGAGTAGACCGTATATATTATAAAGTCTCCACTTGATTCGTTGGTGTCAAAATTTTGACGTAATAATTATACGAATATCACATTTGTTTCTGAAACCAAGTTTCGAAATTACATTTTTAACCATAACTTCGCTATTTGTCATCGTAGAAGTGTGGGATAAGCCTAAGTACAATTAGATACAGAATTGACATCTGCAAATTTTATCTAATGTATTATTAATACGAGATATGAACAAAAGAACTGTCTAAAATGGTCACCGTTTCGACATTTCCAATTCGATTTTCTGAATTTGATTAGTGACTAAATTTCACGTTCCTATCTTAATTTTTGTGCACGCTATTTCGTGCGGAAATAGAATATTTTCCATTTGATTTTGATTTTTATCTAATACCAATTTGTACCAATAAATTCTCTACAGGTTTTGTTGAAAACTTTAACGCGTTTATCAGCCATTTAACAAATTTATTTCATGGCGATTTAGCAAAAAAAAAAAAAATAAATAAATAAATAAAAACATGTTTTTCGACCCTAATTATTTCTCTTTTACCCCAGTTTTCTCATAAACTACTGGAGAAACAGTTCTGTAACCAAAGTTTTACAGTTTTTCATGTCAAATTGCATATAAAACCACCAAATTGGGTCCCAGGGATTTCAGCAAGACTGAGGATTAGAAATCAGGGCGAAATCTATCGCTAGCCGTAACTAGCTACCAAAGCGTTGTAGGACATATGTTTATATGAAGTTTTTCTTCTATTTGGCCTGTAGAATGAGCTCGGAAAGTGCCGGTAAAACTTCGTGAATCATCCTGTATATATGGGCTGTTTCCAAACTTCGTTTCAAAACTTCAGGATATTTGTTCCTTGGGTCAAAGTAAGTAAAAAAGTTCCTATTCACATGTTCTAAAATGGTTAGTTTTCTATGTGTCCGCCATTTTGTGTTTTTACATGAAACATTATATTTTTGGAACTAAATTAGATACAGAGTTCAAATTTGGTATAGGCTACATATTTTGTGTTTGAGCTTTTATCAATAATTACCAAAAACCAGGACTTTGTTTTGGATGTTTTCAAAGTGGCAGCCGTTTATTTTTTTTCTTGTATATCAATGGTTTTTGATATATTTCGACATTAAAAATTTCAAACGGCCATCATTTTTAAAACATGCAAAACAAAGACTAATTTTTGGTAATCGATAAATGGTCAGATAATAATACAATTACGTATCCAAATTTTTGACGCTATAGGCCTATCTACTATACTGTAGTTCTTTTTTTTTTTTTTTTTTTTTTTTTTACAAACACAAAATGGCGGATAGAAGGAAAAATAACCATTTTAGGAGATAAGTTATATTCATAGGAACTTGTTTACTTATTTTGACACAAGTAACCATATCCTGAAATTTTTGAACTTGAATTAAAATCTTGGATTTTTTGAACTTTTTGAAGCTTAGATTATTTTCTTTGAATTATAATTTATTCATGATGGGATAAAATAAACAATTTCATTTTCAGGATTAAACAGCTCGTAAAGGTGAAAAATAAGAGTTCTTTGATTATCTTCTTTTATGTAGACGTTATTATCCCGGTGAGATTTTTCTTTCATTCACCAAGGGCGTACCCAGGATCAAAACTGGGGGGGGGGGGGGCAAGCCATGGTCATTCAATATACAATTGAATATTAAAATAGTTATTTGAAGAATTGTATTAAAATCTAGCAACAAAATGTATAATAAAGATTTATTTTTTTGCTTCCAGGGGGGCAGCTGCCCCCCCCCCGCCCCTCGTTGGGTACGTCCATGTCATTCACTCCTGGAGATTTGACAGGCTGAACTAATCAAACAGATATTTTTTACCAACGTACACTTGCAATGATGTTTTTTAACAGACCAGCTGTTATAAATTTATTAGATTATTTTGAGGTTATGTTTTACACGATTGCGAAAAACCTCCCAACATATAATGCAATTACGAGCAGATTCTATAAAAGTTGGTTTCTTGGGCTTTGTGGAAAATATTAAATTGTATTGGTGGACCATGAGTAGTAAGTTCGTTTAAAACAGTTGTTTACACGGGTTTTCTGAACCTCGTAAATTGTGTAAATCACTATTTTCTTGTCAGCTTGGTCCGTTAGGCGTTGTAGATGTGATTGCAGTAAAAAGCCTTCATTCGCTTCTCTCGCGACAGTGCCTCGAAGCTGTACGCTGTAAATATATGAAGAAGCATCCTTGTAACTATACGAATATCACATTTTCTTGGAAGGTCAGGATTCAAAATTACATTTTAACAAATTACTTCGCTATTAAATTTATCATTATAGACGGGTGATGTTGGTACCATTACTATGCCGAATTGAATTCTGTACATTTCTATCTAATTTAGCATGTTATACGTTGAACAACACACAAGATATGAACAAAGAATTGTCTAAAACGTCCGCCATCTTGAAACTTTTAATTTTTTTTTCTAAATTTTAGTAGAAAATAACTTTTTTGTTTCCCGAAGCCGCGAAACAAACGTGAAGATCAGTCAAAAAATCTGTATATTACTGAGGTCCTCATTTTTTCACATTATTAAACTTACCTTGTGCTTTGTATATTAAGAGAGTAAAATATATGTCAAATTACTGCTATGAACAAGATCGGTGAACATTTGAAACTCCGGTGTCGGAGTTAGGATAAAAATGATCGTAACTAGAATTTCTATATTTAGAACTATCAGATATGAAATTACTATTGTTTGTGTGTGTGTGTGAAGCGTGACGAATAGAAGCAGTAGACTTACTAAGGTATTCAAGGTTCACTGCGCATGCTCACAATCTCAAGGTCAAAGTACAAGAAAACAAAGTCAACTCATTGTTAAGACTTTGTCAATGAAATTCCATTATATTCATTTAACTACACATTCTCCTGAGAAAGACTTTTAGATATTTATTATTGCACTAGTCAACTATAAACTTTGTACTTTGCAAGTTTTAATACATTTATTAAACATTTATTTTAAAACCAATGTAGCTACTGCCGAAAATCTAAGTGACAACATTCATAGACCAAGAAGTGCATAACAGTAAACAATAACACAACGAATACACATTTGAACAAAACACTTCATAGACGAAAGAATAAGTTATATGTGTTATGATATTGTGGTTGTGATTTGATGACATTTATTGAGATCAAAGTGCGGTATCTACAGATTTTTATCTGCACCCTCTGGGGCTCTATAGTGAGTAAAAGTGTGGCAAACCTGAGAAACCTAGCTGGATATAGGCTACACTTTATATTGTGTTACACCCTATCTTTTATCTTTCCTATCAATTTTTCTTGACCAACTTTTGTTCTTTTCCGACCTGACGCTATTAAAGTAAATCCTGGCCTTTTTTATAATGACGTCATCATGCACCTGTGCTATAGGGACACCGCTTAGAAAAGAACCTCTCCCCGATTTAGTCTCACGCAAGTAGAACTGTGGTGGGAGAGGGTGAGCATGAGTTAGGCCAGACTTACCCGCCCGCTGCTTCATTGCGTAGGGCTTAATATTTTCCTTTTCAAACCTACTACAGCCCTAAAAAAATGTGAATGTGCATCGTTTATGTTCCTGACAACTACAATTAGAAAGTTTAAATATTTTACAAAGCAAAAGACGTAAAAAGACATTCAATTATAGGTTTTAAATTCCTTTATATTATGGCAAAAATGTAATAATTTATCCCCATCGCCGCACCAATCCCCTCCCCGCCATTGTCCCTACTTGCATGCGCGAGCCACTCTCGAGATGACGGTTCTGCGCAGGTTTCATTCTGACTGGTAGGCCTATAGTAGCAATGCTTTAACTTTTTTAGTAGCCGGAATTTTAAAAACAAAAATACAATTAATGAAAACTATGCACATACATTTCTAAATTACATAATGATTACTCGATGTGTCTTTTATTTACAGTTCTCAAGGCTCATTTAATGATATTTGGACAGTCATTTACAACTTGTATTAAGTTAATGTTTATTTTAGTCATTTCTGAAATTTTCACAATATGTTTTAAACGACTTACATAAACAAGCAAGATAGATAGCAAGTCTAGGACATTGATGTCTCATTCTTAGTACGGTTTTAAGTCAAATATTGTTTACTAGCTGGTGGTCCCAGTTTAACCTGGGGATAGTTGAGATAGTTTTTAGACTTTTTTTTTAGCACAACCCTAATGGTGGTGCTATGGAAATAAATTATGCCTAAATACAGCAACACACCAATTTTGATCAAAATCGACCTTAACTAACATACTTGACCCATAAAGATATGACACTTGTTTTAGGGGTGAAAACACCCTTGGAGTGGAAGATTTTCAAAACCCTTTCTTAGTACGCGTTTACATACCTACTTCAACCATATTAAAAAATTCATAGCTCTAGACTTCTTGGATTCAGAGATTTTGTAATCAGTGAGTAGGTTTTGACTTATATATACATAGATGTCCAGTATAGGCTAAGTTTGGTAATCATAAATCAAAGTGAGTAGTTTTGAAACCCTCCCCCCCCCCCATATTTTTGCACATTTAATATCAGATTGGTTTAAACCGATACCAAACATTATAGGCTACGTGTAAAAACACTAAATTTTTAAGTGTTTGGGAATTTCAGGGGATCATTCTAAGTCCAAGATGTAAAAGTTAACTGCAAAAATTGTCATGCGACATATTCTTTAACACCGTTTTTTTTTTTGTTTTTTTTTTAAACAGTAGTTGATCCAATTTGAAAAGATTTCACCGCTTTCGAGATATCAGTAGGTTTAAGATTTAGGAGTCAACTTGAAAGTTGAAATGAGAAGATGGTCATTCGACTTAACGGTTCGACATAACGTTAAAGCTTATTTTAAAAAAAAAAGTCGTAGAATCAAACCTGAAAAACTTTTTTATCGAGATAACCTAACCTAACCCTACTGATATCTCTAAAACGGTAAAACCTTTTCCAGTATTGAATCCACCAATGTTTTTAGGAAAAAAAGGACGGTGTTAAACGATATGTCACATGACCACTAAAAATATAACCTCACAAGAATACAGTTACGAAAAGGACCGAGTTACCTCCACGAGTGTAGCAAGTGGAGTGGTCCACCAGAGACGAGACTTGGACATGAGTTGAGATTTTTAATACATTAACATCTACAACGTGAAGAAAGTAGTAACATACACAATAACAAGGTTCAGAAAACCTGTTTACCAACTGTTTTAAACAACTTATTTTCTCACGCGTAGTAAGGTACAAGAAAATGGACGCCTTTTCAATATTTTACAAAGGAAAATATAACCTCACAAGAATACAGTTACGAAAAGGACCGAGTTACCTCCACGAGTGTAGCAAGTGGAGTGGTCCACCAAAGACGAGACTTGGACATGAGCTGAGATTTTTAATACATTAACATCTACAACGTGAAGAAAGTAGTAACATACACAATAACAAGGTTCAGTAAACCTGTTTACCAACTGTTTTAAACAACTTATTTTCTCACGCGTAGTAAGGTACAAGAAAATGGACGCCTTTTCAATATTTTGCAAAGGAAAATATAACCTCATGTCATATTACTTGAGACTGTTTTTTCGACCCATCACATAACTTTATAGTATGTAGCCTATGTATTAGAAAATAATTTATGAAATTGACAATACCCTCAAGATCAATGCAAAATACCACGGGAACAACAAATATACCTCAGTCCTCAACGATGAAAACAAAACCTAAAAGACGATTACGGTAGCTAATACTTTGCAAACAGTAAGATGTTCAGTGTTCAGGTCATGATTTCTGTCAAGAAAACCATATCTTGTCGAAGTTGTGACACTCGATTAAATCTAGTCAAAAAGACAATTTTTCTCTGTCTTACATATAACATAGGTTTTGGGAATGATATCTGTCCAAACACCCAACACTGTAGAGTGATAATCACATGTAGTGTGTGGGCCTTATCTAGGAGCTTTATCATTGTTTGATAGCGCCATTATGGTACTTACCCAAACCCATCGTACAATGTATTGCAAGCAGATCCACTAAATGCGATGCTCTACTAAAGTTGGTTTCCTGAGCATTGTAGGAAATGTTAAATTTTATTGATAGATCAAGGGATCATCCAGTAGTCACAATTTTTCTCAACCTTGTTATTGTGTATACTATTTTCTTGACGTCGGCTAGGCCCTAATTAAAAATCCTCCACTCGCTACACTCTGCCGTATCTTACATGAATATCACTTTATCTTTGGAGGTCAAAGTTCGACTTTATTTTCGCCATTTTCATCGGTAAAGAGGTGGGTTTGTTATCATTACGTGCAGAATTAAAACCAGCTATCTGATTTAGTCTGTTACAAGTTGAATACCACACGAGATGTAAACACAGTTTAAAATCACCGCCAGTTTGACATTTACAATTGGAGTTTACTGAATTTCAAATTTTACTATCGCAAATGTGCTTAAGTTGGAATTTTTCGCCCAAAATTTACCAATAGGCTTGAAACTACCAAACTTCGATTTTAATCATTTACAATATATGTTAATGACAATATTTTAGGAACGCGGTAGCGTTCCGCTACACAATCTAAACTTTTTTTTTTACTTCTGAACACTTAAAGATTTAAAAAATTCTTCTATGGGTTAGAAGAAAACGAGAAACAAAATCGAAATTTTACCGATCGACTAATGCAGGAGTGAGACATTGGTCCGTGGAATCGATTAGGTTCAGACACTAAGCTGGTATGAGTAACAACACTGGACACGTCATTGACGGTGCATGAGATCCTGAAGTTATTACGGTCTGAATCATTACACCAGTCTCTCCATCTCACAGACTATGATTGTATCCAACTGAACTTTTCACATTTTAGTTAATATTTGTAATAGGGGGGTAAGGATGGGATATTTCATTCAAAACATTGCACTAACTTTCTAAACACATCCATCTATAAAACGTAAATAACATTCCTAAAAATATATATTTCTATATTCTTATAATGTCTACTCTAAATTTTGGTGAGAAAAATAATGTTTTTTTTATTTTTTAAATTGTATTACTGATTTGAGAGATGCGTCACTATAAAAGAGTCCTTCATTAAATGTGTTGCCTTTCTAGGGCCCGTAGGTAAAACCAAGGACCTTTATGTGCGTGTCTGTCCGGTTTGTAAGTCGCAACCAGTCTACACAGGCAAGACGATAAATCCTATAAATTTCAAACTTTTCATTTATATTCTTTGTAATTGTCCTACATATAAGAAAAATATAGCAGTAAACAAAAAAAAATAATAACTTGGGTAATTAAGGAGCAAAACTATCGATTTATTATGTGTGGGATATCAAAAAGTTGAAGTTATTCTGATTACGAATATGTATGTTTGACGAACAAAATTAATACGAATATCAGATATCATAACACCCCCCCCCTCCAACTAAACACGGCGTGACCTAGTAATATGAAGAAAAAAAAATTATTTGGATTTGAAATTAAATTGTAGTGCGAATTGTTTTCGTCTGACGATTACAACTTAATTTAACCACACAATGAGAAATGTGTAGGAAATATGGTTTTAATAACAACAGCCCTCGAGAGGAATATAGTTTTAATAACAGCAGCCCTTGAGGGGAATGTAGTTTTAATAACAGCAGCCCTTGAGGGGAATGTAGTTTTAATGACAGCAGTATCCGAGGTGAATATAATTTTTATGACAGCAGCCTCTGAGATGAATATAGATTTAATGAGAGCAGTATCTGAGGGAAATATGGTTTTAATAACAACAGCCCTCGAGAGGAATATAGTTTTAATAACAGCAGCCTCTGAGATGAATATAGATTTAATGACAGCAGTATCTGAGGGAAATATGGTTTTAATAACACCAGCCCCTGAGATGAATATAGTTTTAATGACAGAAGCCCCTGAGACGAATATATTTTTTATGACCGCAGCCCCTGAGAGGAATATAGTTTTAATAACAGCAGCCCTTGAGGGGAATGTAGTTTTAATAACAGCAGCCCTTGAGGGGAATGTAGTTTTAATGACAGCAGTATCCGAGGTGAATATAATTTTTATGACAGCAGCCTCTGAGATGAATATAGATTTAATGACAGCAGTATCTGAGGGAAATATGGTTTTAATAACAACAGCCCACGAGAGGAATATAGTTTTAATAACAGCAGCCTCTGAGATGAATATAGATTTAATGACAGCAGTATCTGAGGGAAATATGGTTTTAATAACACCAGCCCTTGAGATGAATATAGATTTAATAACAGCAGCCTCTGAGATGAATATAGATTTAATGACAGCAGTATCTGAGGGAAATATGGTTTTAATAACACCAGCCCCTGAGATGAATATAGTTTTAATGACAGAAGCCCCTGAGACGAATATATTTTTTATGACCGCAGCCCCTGAGAGGAATATAGTTTTAATAACAGTAGCCCCTGAGAGGAATATAGTTTTAATAACAGCAGCCCTTGAAGAGAATGTAGTTTTAATAACAGCAGCCCTTGAGGGGAATGTAGTTTTAATGACAGCAATATCTGAGGTGAATATAAATTTTTATGACAGCAGTATCTGAGGGAAATATGGTTTTTATAACACCAGCCCCTGATATGAATATAGTTTTAATGAAAGAAGCCCCTGAGACGAATATATTTTTTATGACAGCATTCCCTGAGAGGAATATAGTTTTAGTGACAGCAGCCTCTGAGGTGAATATAGTTTAATGACAGCAGCCCCGGAGGTGAATATAGGTTTAATGACAGCAGTATCTGAGGTGAATATAATTTTTATGACAGCAGCCTCTGAGATGAATATAGATTTAATGACAGCAGTATCTGAGGGAAATATGGTTTTTATAACACCAGCCCCTGAGATGAATATAGTTTTAATGACAGAAGCCCCTAAGACGAATATATTTTTTATGACCGCAGCCCCTAAGAGGAATATAGTTTTAATAACAGCAGCCCCTGAGATGAATATATTTTTTATGACCGCAGCCCCTGAGAGGAATATTAGTTTTAATAACAGTAGCCTCTGAGAGTAATAAAGTTTTAATGACTGAAGCCCCTGAGGTGAATACAGTTTTAATGACAGCAGCCCCTGATAGGAATATAGTTTTTATGACAGCAGTATCTGAGAGAAATATGGTTTTAATAACAACAGCCCTCGAGAGGAATATAGTTTTGATAACAGCAACCCCTGAGATGAGTATAATTTTAATCACACCAGCCCCTGAGGTGAATATAATTTTAATAACACCAGCCTCTGAGGTGAATGTAGTTTAATGACAGCAGCCCCTTAGGTGAATATAGGTTTAATGACAGCAGCCCCTGAGGTGAATATAGTTTTAATAACACCAGCCTCTGAGGTGAATGTAGTTTAATGACAGCAGCCCCTGAGGTGAATATAGGTTTAATGACAGCAGCCCCTGAGGTGAATATAGGTTTAATGACAGTATTCCCTGAGAGGAATATAGTTTTAATAACAGCAGCCCCTGAGAGGAATATATTTTTTATGACCGCAGCCCCTGAGAGGAATATAGTTTTAATAACAGCAGCCCCTGAGAGGAATATATTTTTTATGACCGCAGCCCTTGAGAGGAATATAGTTTTAATGACAGCAGCCCCTGAGAGGAATATAGTTTTAGTGACAGCAGCCTCTGAGGTGAATATAGTTTAATGACAGCAGCCCCGGAGGTGAATATAGGTTTAATGACAGTATTCCCTGAGAGGAATATAGTTTTAATAACAACAGCCCCTGAGAGGAATATATTTTTTATGACCGCAGCCCTTGAGAGGAATATAGTTTTAATGACAGCAGCCCCTGAGAGGAATATAGTTTTAGTGACAGCAGCCTCTGAGGTGAATATAGTTTAATGACAGCAGCCCCTGAGGTGAATATAGGTTTAATGACAGTATTCCCTGAGAGGAATATAGTTTTAATAACAACAGCCCCTGAGAATAATATAGTTTTAATAACATCAGCCTCTAAGATGAATATAGTTTAATGACAGCAGCCCCTGAGGTGAATATAGGTTTAATGACAGCATTCCCTGAGAGGAATATAGTTTTAGTGACAGCAGCCTCTGAGAGGAATATAGGTTTAATGACAGCATTCCCTGAGAAGAATATAGTTTAATGACAGCAGCCCCTGAGGTGAATATAGGTTTAATGACAGCATTCCCTGAGAGGAATATAGTTTAATGACAGCAGCCCCTGAGGTGAATATAGGTTTAATGACAGTATTCCCTGAGAGGAATATAGTTTTAATAACTGCAGCCTCTGAGGTGAATATAGTTTAATGACAGCAGCCCCTGAGGTGAATATAGGTTTAATGACAGTATTCCCTGAGAGGAATATAGTTTTAATAACTGCAGCCCCTGAGAGGAATATAGTTTAATGACAGCAGCCCCTGAGGTGAATATAGGTTTAATGACAGCATTCCCTGAGAGGAATATAGTTTTAATAACTGCAGCCCCTGAGAGGAATATAGTTTAATGACAGCAGCCCCTGAGGTGAATATAGGTTTAATGACAGTATTCCCTGAGAGGAATATAGTTTTAATAACTGCAGCCCCTGAGAGGAATATAGTTTAATGACAGCAGCCCCTGAGGTGAATATAGGTTTAATGACAGCATTCCCTGAGAGGAATATAGTTTTAATAACTGCAGCCCCTGAGAGGAATATAGTTTAATGACAGCAGCCCCTGAGGTGAATATAGGTTTAATGACAGCATTCCCTGAGAGGAATATAGTTTTAATAACTGCAGCCCCTGAGAGGAATATAGTTTAATGACAGCAGCCCCTGAGGTGAATATAGGTTTAATGACAGTATTCCCTGAGAGGAATATAGTTTTAATAACTGCAGCCCCTGAGAGGAATATAGTTTAATGACAGCAGCCCCTGAGGTGAATATAGGTTTAATGACAGTATTCCCTGAGAGGAATATAGTTTTAATAACTGCAGCCTCTGAGGTGAATATAGTTTAATGACAGCAGCCCCTGAGGTGAATATAGGTTTAATGACAGTATTCCCTGAGAGGAATATAGTTTTAATAACAGCAGCCCCTGAGAGGAATATAGTTTAATGACAGCAGCCCCTGAGGTGAATATAGGTTTAATGACAGCATTCCCTGAGAGGAATATAGTTTTAGTGACAGCAGCCTCTGAGGGGAATATGATTTTAATGATAGCAGTAATTTATTTGTAGGTTTAAGATTTAGGCGTCGACTTGAAAGTTGTAATGAAAAAGCAGTATTGCGTCATAACATTCAACAATTATTTTTTATCTAAAAACAGTAGTGGAATGAAAACTGAAAGCGGTTTTACCGTTTCGCGATATCCTAACCTAAAACTACTGATATCTCGTAAACTGCAAAACTTTTCTGGTTTTCATTCAACCACTGTTTTTAGTGATACACTGTTTTAGTGATACAACCAGTGATACGTCGCACGACCACCTACATCTTGGACCTAGAGTCATCCCGTAAAATTCCCAAATACTAAAAAGTTTATTTTTTTATATTTGTAATGGGGGGGTAAGATATTGGTTAACAAACAATCTGATATAAAATGCGCAAAAAATAGGGGAGGGGACTTTAAAACCGCACTGTATAGCCTATACCAGAAAGAAAATTCTAAAAATAAATATCCACCATGCTTTAGTTGTCTCCATAACTACTGTGCATGTTCACAAAAAATGTACAAATACAATAAAATTGACTATGACATTAATAGTGTGTCACCCTATTAAAACCACCCTATCATATTTATAATTCAAAAGTTAGCTATTGTAACATTTTAAATGGGACACCTAATACGCAATATTTATTTTATACATTTTGTACATTAAAAATTACAGTTTTAAAGACAGCTTTACAAAAGATGCTCAAATTGTCCTCCATTTTGTAACAGACACAAATCTATCTGACGACACATGTTTCAGTACATCGGGTGGGATCCCCTTACAGCGTCGGTTATGTAGTTTTGCAAATCTTGCAGCGTTCTAGGATTATTGCGGTAAACTAAATATTTAAGATAGTCCCTCAGGAAACAAATCTTAGGCAACCGTAGTTTAGATTTGTTGAAGAACAAAAGAAACATCGTTATTGTTTCATTAGAGGTGTGACAGGTCGCACCGTCTTTTCGAAGAAAATGAGTCCAACAAATCTGTTTCTGTATGTGATACACCAACCTCTAATTTTCGCCTGGAGAAGTGGAACCTCCCGCAAGGCGAGAGTCTTTAATGGCGGTCCAGATTTGAGTGTTCTGTCTGTTAATGTATCCATTTCATAAAACCAGGCCTCATCATTAAAAAAACTACTGCTAAGTTCATTATTCTTATCGTTACGAATGAATCTCTTAAACCAATCACATTAGGTTACGCGTTTTACTCCATCCAAAGGACGAAATTGTTAAACTATCAGAAGTCGATATGGCCGCAGCTTTAGAGGATTAATGACGGTGTGACAAGTTGCTTCCATCTGTAAAGATAACCGTGGAAGTGATTACTGGGAGAACGATGAAGAGTCTGTTGTACACGCTCTAGAATCTCCGGCGTACTGACTGAAAGCTGGCGGTTCTAGGGTTATCATTCACACTACCTAAGTACCGGTAACGAAAATGTTGGATAAAATCATACAGTGTTGATTTCCCTGGAGTAGGATCATCAGGACATGTTTCTACGTACAACGATTGTAAGATTTTACCGCGAAGTAAATTTCGAACAACGCTACGCTCTGATTCAACGTGAGACTCATGGCGGACTATAGGTCTTCCAGATAGAAAGAAACCTGCGCAGAACCGTCATCTCGAGAGTGGCTCGCGCACGCATGTAGGGGCGATGACGAGGAGGGGATTGGAGCGGTGGAATTTAAAACCAATAATTTAATGTCTTTTTACGTGTTTTACTTTGTAAAATATTTAAATTTACTGATTGTCAGGAACATAAACTATACACATTCACAGTTTTTTAGCGTTGTAATAGCTTTGAAAAAGAAAATATTAAGCCCTACGCAATGAAGCAGTGGCCGTGTATGTCTGGCATAACTCGGGCTCTCCCTCTCACACCACAGTTCCACCTGCGCGAGACACAACCGGCGCGTGGTTCTTTTCTAAAACGGTGCCACTATAGCACAGACGCATGATGACGTCATCACAAAAACTCTTTCACTGGATTACCCGAACATATAACAATCAACAGAATCTTCGTTAGTTTTGTAGCTAAAATTAAAAAGAAATACAGTACGGATATAAGAATCACATTGTAGATAAACGATCTCCATGGTATGGTTTGAAGTTCAGAAATTAGAGACTTAACTGCTGCCATCTAATAGCACATTTCTGGTACTTCAAAGAGCGAAAGCCGTATTCCAGCTAGCACTTCACACATACTAACGCATTCTGAATTAAACCCACAAAACTACAATGTTCAACCCACATATTAAATCCTCACATTATCGTATGCTATCTCTAAATACATAAATTCGCGGTATGGGTTCCGATTGGTGGTCCCGCTGATCCGAAATGGCGACCGCAATAGAAATTTGTATATTAGAAATGTACTATACAAAATATAATTGACAAGTTAAGATCATTTGACAGTGAATTCGTATTTCCACATCTGACTAATTCCTAGGCGGAGATTTATAACTAAAATATTATGTCACTTTATATACAGATACGATGACGTCACCAAGATCACAACTTGACTAGTAACAGATATGAAATATATTTCCATAACAAGAATATACATCACTCCGCTACTTGTTCGTTCAACGTACACAGTTTCCGTGAAGTCATATTTGGTTTTAACTTAAAATATTGGTAAATATTTACAATAACGTAGTACTACAAATTTTTTTTTTTTTTTTTTAGAAATTCTTCACCTTACTTTAAATAGTAAACTAAGCGCAATTTTATACAGAATGAACTTAAAATTTAAAAAAAAGCTAAATACAAATAGGTTATGTAATGTCTAGGCGAGAAATGTAAGCAGGAGCCCCTAGATATTGGACAATAAAGTCTGTATAAATTACAGACCAAACTAATTGCGCATGCGTAAAACAACTTTTTCAAAGAATTTTAATTAGCTATGAAAATAATATAAAGCAATTTAACTTTATCTAAATTGTTTCTCGTAAGTCGTAAGTGTCCTAAGGTAAGGTCAACATTAGGTCAACTATTATTTCCATAAAATATTGTTTATATACGATATTATAACTATCGAAATCGTCGTATTACAACATCCCTATGACGTTCAATGCGCATGCGTCTTATACGATACGTAAATCTTGATATTTTTAATGGATGGTTAAATAGTAGAGAAAATTTCCTTTATTAACAACGTATTGTTATTTTATGTTTTATGTGAACTGTTAAAAATTACATTATTTCGTAAATTAGTATTGTTTTTTAATAACCTTTAAAAGTAACAGTTTTAAAAGTGAATATTATTTACTTGAAAGTAATACGCGAATTTCGGAATTCCTATGGCAATACGTACATAACCTATATGTTTATGGTACTTTTTCAGTTTTCAAGGTGAACAAGTGAATATCGCGCTACAATATTATTTCTAAAATTTAAAGTAAGATTAGTAATTAATGATTTTTTTAAAGTTTGGATTTTAAATACTATTTACTAAAACATACATACAAGCAAAGAATTTGAATACATTAAACTAAAATGTAACTAAAGAACAACTAAACCCGTTGTTTTGTTAGTTTAATATAAGCTCCTTAAGTGACTCTAAATAGATTTAATCAGTAATTAATTGTTTTCCACACATGACAAAAAATACAATGGCGGTCTGGACTGCTTTACTTTACTGTTTTAAATATTGAATATTTCGAATTGGTTGAGTGTTTACCATTTGCTTCACACACCGCAGAAATAAAAATCATGCATTCTATTACCATCACAACCCTATTGATTTACTATATATATGTACAAAAGTAAAAACAAATATCAGGGTACTTATTCATCCCCGATCATAAAATATAATACAGGCGGTTCCTCTAAAGTTGGTTTCCTGGACCATGTAGGGAATGTTAAATTGTTTGGTAGATCTTGGGATAAGGTTGTTAACAGAGGTTTTATGAACCTCGTAATTGTATTTATCACTGCTTTATTAATCTCGGCTAGGCCTCGTCGATATGTATACAGTGTTGAAAGATTATCTTTCCAAATTTCAGGTGGTGGCTTCCCTCATCAAAATTAAGAAAAAGTTCCTAAAACATATGTCTGGAATTGCTTAGTTTGCCAGATAACCCGTTTCAAAATGAGGGCTGCTTACATTGCTTAAATCTGAATAACTCGAAAATGGGAAATTTTTATGAAATATTTAATCCGACGCCATTTTAAAATGGATTTTTAGATTAGGTTGGTTATTTTTCTAAATAGTTTTTTACCTTACTAGGTACCATGCCAAGTTTCAATTCAATCCGTCAAACTAGTTTTTTTTTGAGATAAAAAATTTTGTTTAAAAAAGAGAAAGGAAAAAAGGCGGATATCTGGGAAACTAGGCAATTCTGGACATATGTTTATACAAACTTTTTTTTAGTTTTTATGTGTGACCCACCTCCTGAAATTTGGAAATACAAATTTTGGAATTAAACCCTGTATATTGAAAAGGTTTACACTCGCTTCGCTCGTGCCAGTGTCTCGGCCCTAGTGAGCCTCGAAGGTATACCTAAGTGTAGGAGCCTCCATTCGTTACATTCCATCGATTACCCGGCACTCTCGGTTCTCGTAACTATAGAAACAATACATTTTCTTTGAAGGTCAAAGTACGAAATTACATTTTTGACAATAACTTCCCTATTTGTCGTCGTAGAGAAGTGGGGTTGGTGCCATTACAAGCAAATTGAAATTTACAAATTTTTATGTAATTTATTATGTTAAAAGTTGAATAATATACGAGATATGAACCAAAAACTGTTTTAAGTGGCCGCCATTTTGTAATTCTGAATTCGATTTTTCTGAATTTCAACAGGGGCGTATATTGATGTTAATTTATGTGGCCGCTACTGTACTTACGGACGGAGGGCGTGTCGAAATTGACTTTCTCGATTTACTGAGTCCATAAACCGTGAAGATCAGTCAACAAACAGAGGTGCTATTAACAAACTTACCCTTATACTTCGTATACTGGGTAAATAACGTATACAAATATTGTAAGCTTACAATAACTTTATATAAACTCAGACATTGTATGTAGGTCAACCGAGTTCCTTCTACAATACAGATGACTTGTTGAATGACGTATACGACAGCTCATCAGTCTTTCTGTAAATATTTAGTTTCAAAGAGAAGTGAGTACATTTCTTGTGAAAAATATTGTGCAAGTATTGCACAACCTTTCTCAATTGTAAATAAAGCGCCCATGAAAAAATGTAATACAACTATTGCATGTTAAATCAACATTGTACAAATATTTCCCATAATACAACATGAATGGTCCGCATTATCACAGGTGTAATACAGCTAGGGGTTATTACAGTGGTTTGAAGACCTAAGGTCTTACTTCTACCAACCTAACTTTTATAATATATACATATATACTGTATATATATTTAAAGTAGAAAACCTCTATGTCATCATTGCCTTATTAAAAAAAAAATCAGAGAAGATTATAAAATAGAAATATTATATTAGCGAGAACAAGAGTGGGTCAAGACAGACGTGATAGTAAAGAGAAAGATAACCCAAGACTTGTGATGTGCTGTTGGTGGAAAACAAGGGTAATGTTGGATATGGTGGGCCATCTTAGCCACCACCTTTTCAAAAACGAATCCCGGTACAATCAAAGGGGGTATATGGTGTGATAGTCCTCTATTGTCCATCCGTGAAGAAGGTTTCAGTTTTGTCTCTAAGGGCGTCCATTGGGAGATAAAAGGGCCGAACTTAAGACCGAAAAATACAAGGGAAATACAGTATTTATCCCCAGAACACCACTGATATCGACTGAATTACCATTCAAATTAAAGAGACTCCAATTGTAAAATTAATCCGTTAACTTTTATAAAATAAAAAATTCAGACCCAATTGTTACACATTAACAATAAGCCAGATAAACCATTACCTTTCACTAGATGCAAGGGATAAATCAGAAATAAAGTAAGTACTATACAGTATATAGAGTTAAGCCAGTAAATAATACAAGTATACAATCCGGATGAATTCTCAGCTAATTTCAGTGAATTTTAATTTATTTACTCCTCCTTAACTATCATCGATTGCCTGTGCCCCACGTTTTTCTCACCAAGAATTCCAAATATATCCATAGCCACTAACAATCCTCCCTAAAAATTGTAGAAGGGTCATGAAAAATAATTTTATTCTTTTTAGTCCGTTTTAAAAACGTGGTATGTTAAAAAAAATTTGATTTAAAATTTTCTGTTTTTTTAGTCTTATGTCCAGGTGAAAGATTTCAATCGGTTTTGTATATATTGATGAGACTCAATCTACGAAAAACATCTCAATGGCTAATTTTATTTGTTTAAACAACCATTGTTTAAACAAATGTAGAGACAAGAAACCAACTGAATATTGTATTGTCATCCAATTCTGACCTATGATCAAAATTTCAGGCGTCTAGCTTATCAGGAAGTTAGTTTAAACTCGATTGCAAAATTCCACCCGGACAGACAGACAGATATGACGGAAACCGAACTATTGTAAAGAACTATCAAACAGAGATTGTGGAACAAACTTATTCTGTGCCCATCTTTGTTTCGGTACAACGCCCAGGAAAACAACTTTACATTTAGAGGACCTGCTTGTATTACATTGTATGATGGGGCTGTGTAAATACCACGATGGCCCCATAATTTGTTATCCTCTCTGATGATTTGTGTATGGGTAATTAAAACGACCAAATATCCGAGTGACCGATAATCACTTGACCTACGAGACTGTAAAATAAACTTTTTTCGATTAGAGGGGCGCACGAGAAAATACGCTCATGAAAATCTTCAACCATTATCCCTAACCCCACCACCGCTACCAAACGTCCACACTATAAATAGTGTCAGTAAGCAAGACCCGTTACTACTAAAATATCTATATCACAAGAATGTTTCACCCTTCACCCTTGTCAAAACCCAACCCTTCCCTTTCATGACATAGTGTCAGCTGGAGTGATTTACGGATAGTTTATCATTTCCTTTATAGATATTATCTGTCAAAATTTAACGTTTTCTATGTCAAAATTCATCCGCTAGATTTGGTAATATCTGAAGGACAAAAAATAAAAGATAACACAATTTCGGACAGAAAATAGAGATAACCAATATGCGATATGCGTATCTCAAATCCCGTTAAAAAGATTACCATGAAACTTTTACATGAGATTGTTTCGAATTGTTAAGGCTATTTTAGTATAGACATTATCAGGTAATTTCCAGTAGTTTTTACTCTTATACTTACTTATTCACTATACGAAATATGACATTCCGTCTGTCTCTCGTAGTTTTTTTTCTTTTTCTTGATGTTTAGCGGCGAAAAACCTTTAGGTTCTTCTCCTTAAACGAAGAAGAAAAGATTATTCAATAAAGATCGCTGACCATCAAAACTATGCAGCGTCAAGGTCAAAACAGAACAAGAATTAATAAAATTTAAGCAGTTTTAGTGTCCGACCGCCATGGGAAACGACTCGGAACAATAAAACTATAAACAGTGCGATCGACAAAGGGTTTCCAACAGTTTATAAAGATTTTCCACCTTCCACGAAAGAAATAAAGGCGATCTGTTGTTAAAGGTGTCCTCCTGATTGCGAACAGTCCTGATTGCAAACAGTCCAGACTGCGAACATGTTTGGGTTTACGAGGGGGAGGGGGTCGTCTGGGGGGTGGGGAGGATTCCTGATTGCGAACACATTTTGAGAGGTCGGGGTTTTCAACCCATACAGGTACAACAGGTACAAACAGAATTCCCGTTCAAAGCAGCGTTTTGACTATCAATTGATTTAGAACGAAACACATGGTTTCTAAAGAGTATAATGTAATAGAGATTTGTAATGAGATTACATTTGTTAAACGTTGTTATTCTCGCGCGAAGGAGCTGGTAAGCGGGAAACGAGCCGTGACGTCACCACTTTTGGAGTTTAAATTCCAGTTATAAGGAAATTAAATGAGTTTTGGAAGATAGAAGAATTATTCTAATAATAAGGAAATCGACCGAGTTTTTGGCAACATAGACAGGTTTTGCAAGTCAAAGATATGTATATTTTTGTATATTTATGTATATAGAAGTATACTTTTTGTATATTTTCGAGTTTAAATTCCATAAAATGAAATTTTGGACTATAGAAAAATCATAGTATTTCCAGTATTGAAATATTTGCAGAGACCTGTCAAACCCTTGTCAGGTAGCAGTAATCCCTAGTGTCCGGAATTGACTCAACCATTTTTACAGATTCCAAATATGTGTTCGCAGTCTGGACGACTCATGTTCAGGTAGTCCTCGGCATTTTTGAGGTGTTCGCAGTCTGGACTGTTCGCAATTAAGACTCAACCTTGTTAAATAGGGTGCCCACCAATTTTGTACGTTTGTTTAGAAAGGTAAATAGATTAGTTAACGATGTTCTTATCCCTTTATATGTTTAAAATATAATTAGCTCGACTTCCAAACGGGCGAACCCCAGGGGGCGTGTACTTTCTCATAAAGACGTCATTGAAAAACGTGGGAATAATTCAACGAAGGAAAAAAGTTTGTAAATTCTAATATTCAAAATGTTATGTTGTTTAAAGAATTGTATCTTAAAGACAATACCGATAGTTTTTAATAACGATTATTATTATTTTTGAATAAAAATTTACTCTTCCAAAAATCCATTAAATCTTTTACAAGACACTCAATAGACATTTATTTTTATAAAGTAATACTTTTTAAACGGACTGCCATTGATAATTGTATCTTTCAGATCAGCAAGTAGCAGTTATGAGAACAAGTTGTTGAAGTGGCCTTGAAGAAACTAGATTCATTTAGACCTGTTTAACATAACCACGTGAACTGATTTTCATTATCTAAACGAAATGGAAATTTAGAAACGCAGTAGCGTTCCGCTTCTCCAAGATACTGTGAATCGATGATAAAATGTGATCATAAAGTCTCCTCTAGTTGTTAACAATTTTTTTTTTTTTTTTTTTTTTTTTTTCTTTATTAACTACAACTAAGATACAATCTTATCTAGTAGCTTATTTTGCATAACTAATACACATTTTTAAAAGTCACTCCAATGAGTGACTTCACTACATTAACACTCGCTTCCATTAACACTCGCTTCATTCGGCTGATCCACAACACATCACTGCACTAGGTCCAGCGGTTTTGTCCTTTTCAGTCTCCGCACCGTGTCTCGGCTCTGTAGCATCTTGAGGACATCGGAATTAACATGATTTTGGAGCCTATGTTCATGCTTCCATGCAGCACCCTTTATGGCATCGATGACCATATCCATCTTGAGGTCTCTATGCAAGTCAACGTTGCGCACATACCACGGTGCATCAACGATGCTCCTAAGCACCCTATTCTGAAATGATTGAATCACTTTAACATTGGTCTTCTTGGTGCACCCCCAGAGCTGCAGTCCATACATCCAAACTGGTTTTAACACTTGCTTGTATAAAAGCAGCTTGTTTGATATTTCCAATCCGGACTTCCGTCCCAGTAGCCAGTACATACTTCTAAATTTCAGATTTAATTCTGTTCTTTTCTTTTTGACATGGGGTTTCCAATTTAGCCTTGCGTCTAAAGTCATCCCCAGGTACTTTGCATGTAGCTTAGATGGAACTACTTGAGAATTTATATGAATTGGAACATTGATCAATTTATTGTTTGTAAAGTTTATGTGAGTGGATTTTGACTCATTTAATTTCAACCGCCACTTTTTCATCCAAGTGCTAATGTTATTAATACTTCTCTGTAGCTTCATTGAAGCCTCCTCGACCGTGGCTCCAACGGCCAACACAGCAGTATCGTCAGCAAAAGTTGCCATTGTTGTGTTTTCATTAACAGGGATGTCTCTTGTGAATAGCAGGTACAGGATAGGACCAAGTACGCTACCCTGTGGGACTCCTGCAGATATTGTCTTTATTTCGGAATATTCATTGCCTTGTTTGACCCGAAACATCCTGTCCATCAAATAAGATTTTAATATCTGGTAGAACTGATCTGGGAGATCTCTTTGCAACTTAAAGAGCAACCCTTCATGCCAAACTTTGTCAAAAGCTTGGGAGATATCGAGGAAAACAGCCGAGCAGATCCTCTTGTTTTCAAGGGATTCTTCGATTATCCCAGTCACTCTATGCACCTGATCGATAGTTGAATGCTGGTTTCTGAAGCCGAATTGGTGAGTTGGAATCAGCTGATTTTCTTCTATGACAGGTTTCAAACGGTAACAAAGGAGTTGTTAACAATTGGAATTTTTTTTAAATCTAATTTTGAAGAAACTTAGTTTAGAAATAGATTTTATTTTCAATATATATCTCTGCTTATTTTCTATTTAAATTATTAACAATTAACAGTTCTAAAAACATTGCACAATTTTCACACTCACACATCCACAAAACTTAACTAAAATATCAACAGTTCGGTAATGTTACGTCAAAAAGTGAATTATGATCCACGGACACTCTCTGAACAAATATTTATATACTTAAATAGGGCCTAAACCTGTTTCCCTCGTGCCATAAATAATTAATCGTATTTGTTAAAATCTAGATTTTAATAACGGCGATCAAAGTTCATTTTCGTTTTGTAATTAATTATTCGTACAGTAATATTTTCCCCGTCATACTGCTTCAAAAACAGCTGTTTTCAATAAATACATTAAGATGCTAAATTTGTTCTTTTTAGTCCTAGGACCTAAAAACATTAGCTAAGGTCGAGGTCATCAGCTGTTACTTCGTTTATACGAATTAATTAACGATTGTAAAGAATCTATAAAAACAACCGATACTCTCAATTGTAAATAACCGTTAAAACAGCTGTTACCATCGATTTGAAGGTAAATAGGTTATAACATTTTAGTTTTTTTTAAATTATTTTTTATATAGCCTATTGTTTGCAGTATAACGAAAAATGTAGTTCGTCACTTGGACCAAAAGACGATGATCACTTATGATCCTCGCTTATTTTCCTCATTTGATCTTGTATCGAAAAGCTTCACTTTTGGTCCTAGTGATGAAATATACTATTTTCGTCCGATTTTTCACTCGGGTCAATAATCTTCACATTATACTAAAATTTAAACGAAATCGGCACAGCTGATTTTGAGATATTACCTATTATATAACATTCAAAATCAAATTTGGAATTTTTGCCGAACCGGTATTTTATAAGTTTTTTTTTTTAGTCTGAAAGGCTACTCTTAAGCATATTGATCAAAATCGTCTTAATTGTTTAGCATCTTTAGTTTATCCTCCTTAAACAAATGAAGACGAGAAAATCGCAACGCCATAAACCAGGCTCTACAAGGATCGAACGGACACTTTTGGTGACGAATACTGTGGTTGTTAGGTGTGGTGTTTATTTAGTTTTAGTGATGGTTACATCAGAAAGTTTGTGCAGGATTTATTTATGAATATAAGCATATGAAAAACCACCCTACCCACTAAGCCATCCTTATACAAAGTATTAACTTATAGAGCAGAAACAATGGAACCTCAGAGTGAAATCAACGTGGAGAACACTTAACAATTACCAACTCTCACTTCTGTACTGGGAGCCTGATGATTTAAGATCCAATTAACAAGACTGCTTGTACCACTATAGAACCATAGTAATGCACACTATGATTCAGTGGGGCTGCTTTTCATAGGAACAGGGTTGAGGTGAATAATAGAGGAAAAGAATTACTCTCATACGAAAATATAGCGACGCTTATGATAAAGTCAAAGGAGATATGGAGTATTATAGATGAACACACTACTGTCATTATGAAATGGAAGCAATAAAATTGAAAGCTTTGAGTAATAGAAAAGAAAGAGCATAATAGTTAATCCAATTCTACTGTGAAGTTCGATACCACGTGCAGGAAAGGCCCAAGGTGAGACAAATCTATGATGGATTTCCCTTTCTACATAAAAAAAAAATAATGTACAAAGGTCAACTATAAAACACCGCCAGTTGATTTACCGGATCTTAAAAATCGAATAATAATGAAGTGTAGAGCTACAACGAAAAAGTCAGAAGTGAGTTTCAGAACAGGTTGCGTTATTGCACGAAAGAAAGGGGTTACTTATATATTAACGTTTCCCACAAATCGCACATTTATGTCTCTTTTAGTTTTTAATAAACTAAGATGCAAGTTAGAAAAAAAACACCCGGTATAGCCTGTGTTTATAGCGAAGAAATAAGCTTTTCAAAGACGAAAGAATGACCCAACGCGGTTGAGTACTTTCTGAAATGACTTCTCTCAAACATATAAACTCAAGAACTCATTATTATTGAAAATATTAGACCTAAAAGGTCTACTTTTAAACATTCAAGCCGAGGTGGATGATTTTAAAGAAAGATAAGACAGGAACTTCAAAAAAAGAAATGAAAACTTCCAAGAAACGTCCACTGACAATTGTCAATCACACCTCCACATTCCTTAACGCACAGTCACATAGCTTCCTTTTTAAAATGTTACCTACACTGAGACACGCCTCTTAGGTAGAACAAAACGAGCACTTGAATTCCAAATGAGAACTAGTTCCGCTCAAGAAATAACAAGGCAGTATTTTTGTGTCTAACGGAAAGTAAAGTCTGGTTGACCTCAAGGTTCTATCTTGGACCTTGTACTATATAAAACATCTGTATTTGGTCAAGCGGCGGTCTGGCGAGTTCTGAACACGCTCTTATATTTAATTTATAATATTGATATCTCCCTCGTGGAAACACTCACATCCGAGACCATGAAATGTCCACCGATCCTAACATTAAAGTACTTTCACACGCTGGAACGCTCTGGTGATCGCAATGTCTACCCAATTTTGCAAAATGTTTTTGTGTATGTTGGTTTCGTTTGAAACACTATTGGACAAGTTCGGTTAATTTGAAAAAGACTGTCGATTTTTAAATTACGAAAAAATATTTTGTACGATAATTTTTTACCATCGCACAATCTTCCACAATAACTCATTTTTGCAGGTTTAAAATCTGCTTCTAATAATCTCCAAAAACGTTTCTTACGACAAAAAATAAGACTATTACTAAATACAAATTTGTTCAACATAACCTCGAAATTAGAAGAAGGAAAATTATGAATGAAATAAAAAGGTCAAACGTGTGCTAAAACGACATGACTTAGGGACAAATAGAGGCAGTTATTTTTATAAAATCAAAGTCTTTTAAGCGGCAGTTTAAATTGTACAGACACGCGCGTGAAATTATAAGAATCCTTGGTTTTACTACGAAAATTAATAAAGAGAAATCAATAAAAATGCAATCTTTTTTAATGACTATTGAATTGTTTAGCTCATATCTCACCAAAACTGTTTTCAAAAACCAAACGCTACTCATTTTTCACTGGGTGGTTAAATTAAGTTTGTATTCGTCATTAAAAAAAACTATAAAATATGAATTCGCACTGCAATGTAATTTCATTTCCTATAATGTATTTTCAGATTTGTAGGTCATTTCGTTTTCAAGTTAGAGGGTGGGCGCACAATATATAACATTTTAAATTTTCCTAGCGCCAACACATTAATGTTTTCGTCAAATAAACATACATATTCCTGATAAGAATGACTTCTAGTTTTATTTGATACCCCACACATAATATTTCAAAAATTTCTACTCGTTAGTTTTCCCCTTTAACTATCCCAGGTCAGTTTTTGTTTGTTACCGCTATATTTTTCCTATATGTAGGACAATAATTAGAAAGAATATAAATGCAAAGTTTGAAATATATAGGATTTATCGTCTTGTCTGTAAACTGGTTGCGACTTCCAGACAGACAACGCGCGTAAAATTATAAAGGTCCTTGGTTTTCCTACGAACCCTCAACAAAAAGTTCCCGCATCTCGTACTACTTGTCACTTACGCGCTGAGATGATTCTCGTACTTTTTACTAACTTACATTATGTCGACTTTTTATCTTTTGTATAGCAAAGTACTTTATAAACGCTACATTGCAAAAGAAAATTCGAGTACGATATTTTGGTTTATTTCCACAAGGCCGCAAACGTTTGTTTCAAAAAGTATGTATCTGATTATGTTTCACATATTTTGAAAGTTTCACTAAAATCCACCAATAATTCCTATACTTATAGGTCAATGTTTCAAACACGCCTGTCTAAAAATTGAGGTTATATAGTATCTCTGAATAGACCAGTCAACTTCAAACTTATCAAATTTTCTGCAGGAGCTACAAATACGAAGTTTTTTAAAAATTGGAAAGTACAATTTTGAAACTGAAATTGTTATAATCAAGTTAACTCTCAAGGGTTCACTGATAGTGAGTACAAATGAGTTAAACATTTTGGTATTTTTTTCATGTCTTTTGTATTTTTTTTTTCATCATGTCTGGTGTTTTTTTTCACTAATTTTAACCAAATTTGATATGTGTTAATATTTACATGCTTTTAATAATATATAAAATGTAATATTTAGCTTTTTCAAATTCTCCAACGTGACATAGTTGTTTACGTCCTTATAATGCGTTTCAAAGCATATGCTTTATTATCAGATTTTTCATCAATTACTACCTCTTTATTGTTCAGAGTACAACAAATTAATAAAACGACACACATTAATATGTTGACGTCCTCTGAACAATGAAGAGGGAATAACTGATGAAAAATCTGACAATGAAGTATATGCTTTGAAACGCATCATAAGGACGTAAAAATTAACAAAAAAATTGACAGATTTTTAAAAAAGGTGAATTTTACGTTTTCATCAAATTCGTGAATTGGGTACCTTAAACATGAATATTAATAATACAAGTCTGTTAAATTTTTCTCAATTCCTAAACATTCAAAGACCTAAACATTCTATCTTCTTTAAATCCACTAAATGTTCCTGATAATTTTATTTCAACAAACAACCCTTAGTTATCATCTCCCAAAAACTTCTTCAAGAGTTCAGATATATATATATATATATATATATATATATATATATATAGGTTAGATGTCTCAAAATCTGTGCTAGAGATTTTGATTAAATTTTATTAAAATGTGAACATAAAAGTATTAAATAATTGGAAAATAAAACTACACTCATCGGTTCACTTATATCAATTTCATCTTTCCTATCAGGTCTGTCTTGACTAACTCTTGATCTCCTCAGACCCTGACACTATTAGAGCATTCAAGGGATAGAGGGGTCTTTTTAATTTTTATTTTCTTCCTTGTTTAAAGGCAACAATGAAGTGTTTTGTCTTTATACAAGAACAAAAACAGAAAGAAACACAGTCGAAAAAAGAAAGTAACCAAATTTCAAATAATTAACAGTGAAAAGTTTTGTTGGCTTTAAAAAAAATTTAACCTACAAAATTAGTTTCCAAAGTCAAATCCTTGCAACTTCGCTTTCTCGCTTAACAGAAAACAGTACATTCACTCCATTTAAACAACATCATTTGTTCATTTCAAAAATTATAAAGAATTACTCGTTTAAGAGTATTAGTTAAAGGGATGTTAGAAAGTTAATGCAATAGACCTATGTTTAAACCGTTTAGTTGCGTAAGACATTTAACCAAATAACTATCAACAAACTAATAAATATTCAATGCATAATGTAAATGTAGGCTACACAATACCATTTATGCCTTAATACAATAAAGACACTTGTTTCTCTCTTACTCCTACACACAGTATTGATCATTATCTGTCCGTGCTTAATGCAAGTGTCATTAAACTCAACTATTACCGAGCAAATTATTATACAGCGTGTAAAAAAGTTCCGGCAACCATTAAACTAGAAAAAGTAAAAAACTGAAACTTTAGAAATGTTTTTGTCGTACATAAACTATTTTTTATAACATCGTAAACATATACATAAACATAAACAACTAACATCGTCATCTCAACCTGAAAATTTTGACTACTTAAAAACGTAACTAACCAATATTATATGTATTTTTATTATTGATTTTTTTGCCCATAAGACCACTGAATAAATATTTTTACTGGACAAAAATCCTCCAGGCACTAAATTTGGTAGAAAGTTAAGTTTTGGGGTTACTTCTATGAGGGGGAAAACGGATACTCCAACTCACCGCTGGGCCGCCCTGGGGGGAGGGGGGTAAAAGGTTGAGGAAAATAGTTTTTTTGTAAATATCTCAAAAACTAAGCAAGATATGAAAACAGTTTTATTCAAAAGTTGTAGGTGACTAAATTTCCCATGAAAATGGTTCTTAGTATTTTTTTTCGTACGCTGCATTTGGATAGAGATATGAGCGCTCAAAGTTGAAACCTTTTTTGCATTTGTTTTTTTTAACGAAAAAACTTCCATTTTTTTAAATAGTAAAAAGCGCTAAATATTGGTATGTAAGTGTTTGTACATGTAATACCAAGTATTTGGATATACATTTTTGCATGTATATATTTATGCACACATATACACACACTACAACTACAAAAACGTGCATTTACACATTTTTCACATTTACATGCATATACTGACTAATCCATGCGTAGGCTATAGATGTGCATTTTTGGATTTAGATAAGTATAATATATATGCATGAAAATATTTCTACATATATGTGTGGGTATATACATGTATACAACTAAAAACGCTTACGTTCAAAATGCACGTTTTTTTAGTTGTAGTATATATAAAAATATATATCCAAATACTTAGTATTACATGTACAAACACTTACATACCAATATTTACAACTTTTTACTATATAAAATCTGCCTAAACTAAAAAAAATGTGTTTTTTTCCCCCGTAAAAATGCCTTATACGAACAATTATTGCAAAAAAGGTCTAAGTGTGTCTGATGAAAAAATCACTAAAGACCATTTTCATAGGAAATTGAATCAGTTACAACTTTTGTATTATACGTTTTTAATATCTTGTTTAGTTTTTGAGATATTTATAAAAAACTGTTTTGCCCCACTTTTAACCCCTCCCCCACCTCTTTACTTCCCAGGGGGGCACAGTGGGTGAGCTGGAGTGACCGACTTTTTCCCCATTGAAGTAACCCCAAAAATCTAACTTTCCACTAAATTTCGTGCCTGGAGGATTTTTGTCCAGATTTTCACAAAATTTCCCTTTATTCAATGTATTTATGTTATGGGCGATAAGTTGATATAGCTCATTTGTTATGTGGTGGCGCTTGGAGGGAGGGCGGTCTGGCTTGGAGTGGGGAGGTTCTTCATAATACACTGTATAGAAACGCACTGACGAAAGGACGGCGGTACACTAACTCACTCGCTTTCCCCACCACTAAAAAGTGACGGAAACCTATTTGCCCGATGAAGGTCAAGCGCCACTACATGACAAATGAGCTCTACCCTATGATAAAACTTTATTTTTAAATGTAGAACCTAAGCTTGCTTGGCTTGTGCCATAAACTCGCCTTAACGTAAATCGTTTGATTAAATCAAATGTTTAATGACGAAGGTAAAGGGTTTATTCTCATTTTTTGTATATTATTCCTGATTCTTAAATTAATTTTATTAAACACACTGGGTTGAACGAAATCTGTAGATCCGGTGTTAAAAAACAACATCTTTAGATCATGCCTGATTTCTTCTTTCTTTTTACCGATAACTCACAAACCTGTATTTTTTTTAGATATAGTTAATCAATACAGTTTGTTTGGGTCCTTAGATTCTAGTAATCAATAATATTAGAGCCGGTTTCGTTTTTGATTAGGCATACTTTTAGTAGCTACCCACAAATTTTTAATTATTGAGATATGGTTAAAAAATAAGCTCACATACCAAATTTAATTAAAATCAGTCAACGCGTTTGATTTGCACTGCGTTGACGACAGCGGGAAATAACCTATAATTCTCAAAACCATTTTTGTTTGTTTTTAGATTCAGAGAACCTCAAACAGAAATATCCTCAAAAAAAATTGATTGTTTTACCATTATTAGATGTGGGAATGTAAATTACGTTTCGTCATACTGCTTCAAAAACAGCTGTTTTCAATACATGCATTGAGATGCTAAAGTTGTTCTTTTTAGTCCTAGGACCTAAAACATCAGCTGAGGTCGAGGTCATCAGCTGTTACTTCGTTTATACGAATTAATTATTAACGATTGTAAAGCATCTATAAAAACAACCGATACTCTCGATTGTAAATAACCATTATAACAGCTGTTACCATCGATTTGAAGGTAAAGAGGTTATAACATTTTAGTTTTTGTGAAATTGTTTTCTCATATTATTTGCAGTATAACAAAAAAATATAATTCATCACTTGGACCAAAAGAAACTTTTCGTTCCTCGCTCATTTTCCGGCAACGGCAGTTAAACTTGAGCTTGTATTGAAAAACTTCACTTTTGGTCCTAATGATGATTTATATAGCCTACTATCCTTTTTTTGAAGTGAATAATTCTTTACGCCAGGTACGGCAATTTTTGTGTTGCAGTAAAATCGAATTGAGAGGAAAGAAAAAGTGTAACTGAAATAAGAAATTGTTCATGTATCAAAATAAACTAAGCAATAACTTTCTCAGTTAAAAATCATCTGTATTATATGTTATATGTAATGTGTTACTGCCATAATATACACTTTTATACGCGCACTGAAGCGGAAAACAAATTAGCACCTTAGCATGGGGAAAATCTCACTGACACCGCCGCCGGAGTGAAAAAGCGACAAAATTTCTAACTGTAGTAAATGTGTAAACGTGTATCTATGAGAAAGTTTCTTCTTCTTCTTCTTCTTCTTCTTCTTCTATTATGAAGTTTCACTTCTAGAGTGTCCTTACCCCCAGTTTTTTTACCCTTTACTACATATACTAAGTGATTAAAATCAAGGCAAACTAATTTAATTAACGCCGATAAAAAATAGCAGTTGCAGAGTTTTAATTGAAGTAATCAATTAGCATCTCTGACATCATGATACGACTAATTAAACAGCTGATGTAATATATCCCCATTATAAGTAGTGTTAGGCCTTCTCTATTCCCAGTCAACTAATGTAATGAGACGGTCAAAGTGTCATTTTAAAATAAAATATGGTAGGAAAGATCATGTTATAGGTCAAATATGTACGGAATTTTTTCAAGGGAATTTCATTTTAATCCTTCTAAAACAAAAAAAAACTATATTTAGAATGATGTCAGTGTGGCGTACAAACGAATGGACCAATTTTGATGAAATTCGAAATTTAAGAGTAGGTACCATACAGCTGTAATGAAATAGAAACTCGAAATTACTATAATTTCAAAATCTGCGTTAACGATTCTGATGAAATTAGATTAAAATATAACCGCCATGGACCCAAACAAACTGCCGGATTTAAAGTTATCGGGAAAAAACATAAACTTCGTTTATGAAGCTCGTATATAAATTGCCTAATTTTCAAAATTAACCACACCGTCTTTTGTTTTGTTGGTTTTCTTGTGCCAAATAACGTAAACTAATGTGCCAAATTTAAAGTAAAAGAAAATTAGAGTTCAGTAGTAGGGGCTAGTTAGTAGTCTAAACAAAATCTCGACCTTCGTTTTTAAAAAGTCGCTTTTAATTAAATAAGATTTATGTTTAGAACAATTTTCTGTAAAAACGAAATGGCTTGAGCTCTATGTACGTATATATTTACAATTATTTTCGTACAATATTTTTGTATAAAAAATTTCGCAATGATTTTATAACGATTTTTTATATCTTATTCTCTCCTCCTCCTTCTATACCATCTTTCATAAGAAATATATGGGGGATTACTCAGTAATAAAGAAATTATAGCCCCCTTCTTATATCTAAGTGTTAATAGACATTTTTGGTGAGATTGCGACAAAATACATACATATTTTTCCGTATTTACTTTTGTAGGAGGGTGCGCATGAAAGTTTTCTAATCTTTTTGTTACAGTTTATTATGTACGAAGTTTTTGTTACAGTTTATTATATAACCTCGTAACATGTCACGTTAGTTGGAGAAAGTTACCTGAGCGAAACCCCAAGTCATATTCCAAAGATATGCGAGGAGCACCAAAGATGAAAACGTCTCGGATCGTTCTTTTACCACTCCTTCTGACAATGCCATCGCCCAACGAAGTAGAAATCACAGGATTAATCGATGACGCTAAGTAGAAGCGGAGCATGAAGATCTTTTAGAAGCAAGATTAGATGAAAACATTTAAGAGTTAGAGGATCGCTAGAGAAGACAAACTTTAAAATGACGATTCATCAGACTGAGACGACGATTATAAAAAAAAGAAGACCATCAGTCGTTATGATGGAGTTAATATATAGAGAGAGAAAAAAGCAACTTATTTGCCTTGAAGAGGAAACCAGACATTTGGACTACACATCGAAAATATAGCTCTTAAGGCCCCGGAAGATGATCCGAAGAAAAGAAAAGAAGACTGTTGGCAAATAGCATACATTCAAAGATATTAAATGCTGCACCAGACCCAGCGGAAACCATGGGAAAGGACGTGCACAAAATAAGATTGTTCTGTGTCGCAGGATGCGCAGCTTTCAGAAGAGTAAAGGCAAAGTACACCACTGGTCGTCTCCGGTATACCACCCAAATATGTGACAAAGTAAATGAAAGAACCATATCATTAGCTCTGGAAAGTTCAAGGTAATCTAAAAGAGCGAGATAAGATTGTTCTGTGTCGCAGGATGCGCAGCTTTCAGAAGAGTAAAGGCAAAGTACACCACTGGTCGTCTCCGGTATACCACCCAAATATGTGACAAAGTAAATGAAAGAACCATATCATTAGCTCTGGAAAGTTCAAGGTAATCTAAAAGAGCGAGATAAGATTGTTCTGTGTCGCAGGATGCGCAGCTTTCAGAAGAGTAAAGGCAAAGTACACCACTGGTCGTCTCCGGTATACCACCCAAATATGTGACAAAGTAAATGAAAGAATCATATCATTAGCTCTGGAAAGTTCAAGGTAATCTAAAAGAGCGAGATAAGATTGTTCTGTGTCGCAGGATGCGCAGCTTTCAGAAGAGTAAAGGCAAAGTACACCACTGGTCGTCTCCGGTATACCACCCAAATATGTGACAAAGTAAATGAAAGAACCATATCATTAGCTCTGGAAAGTTCAAGGTAATCTAAAAGAGCGAGATAAGATTGTTCTGTGTCGCAGGATGCGCAGCTTTCAGAAGAGTAAAGGCAAAGTACACCACTGGTCCCGTCTCCGGTATACCACCCAAATATGTGACAAAGTAAATGAAAGAACCATATCATTAGCTCTGGAAAGTTCAAGGTAATCTAAAAGAGCGAGATAAGATTGTTCTGTGTCGCAGGATGCGCAGCTTTCAGAAGAGTAAAGGCAAAGTACACCACTGGTCGTCTCCGGTATACCACCCAAATATGTGACAAAGTAAATGAAAGAATCATATCATTAGCTCTGGAAAGTTCAAGGTAATCTAAAAGAGCGAGATAAGATTGTTCTGTGTCGCAGGATGCGCAGCTTTCAGAAGAGTAAAGGCAAAGTACACCACTGGTCGTCTCCGGTATACCACCCAAATATGTGACAAAGTAAATGAAAGAATCATATCATTAGCTCTGGAAAGTTCAAGGTAATCTAAAAGAGCGAGATAAGATTGTTCTGTGTCGCAGGATGCGCAGCTTTCAGAAGAGTAAAGGCAAAGTACACCACTGGTCGTCTCCGGTATACCACCCAAATATGTGACAAAGTAAATGAAAGAACCATATCATTAGCTCTGGAAAGTTCAAGGTAATCTAAAAGAGCGAGATAAGATTGTTCTGTGTCGCAGGATGCGCAGCTTTCAGAAGAGTAAAGGCAAAGTACACCACTGGTCGTCTCCGGTATACCACCCAAATATGTGACAAAGTAAATGAAAGAACCATATCATTAGCTCTGGAAAGTTCAAGGTAATCTAAAAGAGCGAGATAAGATTGTTCTGTGTCGCAGGATGCGCAGCTTTCAGAAGAGTAAAGGCAAAGTACACCACTGGTCGTCTCCGGTATACCACCCAAATATGTGACAAAGTAAATGAAAGAATCATATCATTAGCTCTAGAAAATTCAAGGTAATCTAAAAGAGCGAGATAAGATTGTTCTGTGTCGTAGGATGCGCAGCTTTCAGAAGAGTAAAGGCAAAGTACACCACTGGTCGTCTCCGGTATACCACCCAAATATGTGACAAAGTAAATGAAAGAATCATATCATTAGCTCTAGAAAATTCAAGGTAACCTAAAAGAGCGAGATAAGATTGTTCTGTGTCGTAGGATGCGCAGCTTTCAGAAGAGTAAAGGCAAAGTACACCACTGGTCGTCTCCGGTATACCACCCAAATATGTGACAAAGTAAATGAAAGAATCATATCATTAGCTCTAGAAAATTGAAGGTAATCTAAAAGAGCGAGATAAGATTGTGGTGTGGATGAAGCTGGGATAGTGAAGAAACAAGCAGAAAAACGCATTAGATAATTAAGATCCAGCGGGAATGGCTTGGGAGATATCAGAGGTTTTACCTAATTTAAGCATTCACAAGGAATGGATGTTTCAAGGTTCAAATGAGCGAAAAACAGCAACAACTATGCTGCCAAAGAGTTTGAAGTCACTCTCTTCGTCTGTGATACATGAAAATCATGGAAAAGAGATAAATAAGGTTTAGAAAAAGAAATTACACCTGATTTCATGGTAGCATACACATGCTATGAGATGAGGTTAAATTGGGGTACATAGACTCGTCATATTCTGTCACAGGTAATGCAAGAAGGCGCCGTTAAGGAATAACTGAAGAAAGAACCCTGGCTAGCCACGAAGTTATGGTACTTGGCTAACTTATGAATTATAAGGACTCTAAGAAGAGGCGGATTTTTATTGGGTGAAAGTCCCACTCACAGTAAGTTAGAATTATTCGGAGAAAAAAGAAGTAAATAGTTGATAAACAATAAACGAAAGTACTACAAGTACAGTATCCTCAAGGTAGGAATATGTCTGGGGGTGAAGAGGAAAAGAGGGACCCCCCACAATTTGTTTGTTGCGTTTACTTTCAGCGGTACAACAACAATAAAAAAAATATATGTTTTGCACTCATAACAATTAAATTCACAACAGTTCCAATACCAATATTTTTCAACCCTATAAAACTTTTCCCTTGCATAACACACAAAGAGGAAAAAACTACAAGAAAACGAGGTAGGCTTAATTTGAGTTATTTTAAGGAGTAACTATATTAAGAAACGCAAATGACTTGTCCGAATTACGTCATATCAATTAAGTTGTTAAGACGAACAACAAAGTTAACTGATGACGGATTAAAACACAGCCATCATGGTACATACTCAACCCTGTCGTACAAACTAACTCTTACAGGGTGACTGAATCTCGCAGTCGTATATTTCACTTCTATGGTAATGGCTACACCGTCCTAACAAGTCCTAAGTAGGTTTTAGGCAATCAGCAAAGAGCAAAAAAACTATTACAAAAGTTATGGAATTACCACAAAACCAAATCTTATAACAATACGAACAAGTTAGGTTAGGTTAGGTTTTATATTCAGAGACTTTTAATATATTTTTAGAAAGCGATTCATTTTATTTCGAATTATGTGTTTTTAAAACTACTTGTATTATCAAAATTAAGGGATACCATTGTTTAAAATGTTAATAAACAATTTTGAAAGAAAGATCTATTTTGTCATCAAAATTTTTATATATATAAAAAAAGTAAGGCATGAATCCATTTACATTTTTTTTTTTTTGCATCTTTAACGGTTGGTAGCAATGGCAACACACTGAAAACAAAAATTTAAAAAAAAAACATTATACAAACGTTCTTACATACACGTTGATAATAGAAATACTAACCATGTCGACAAAAATGTCAGAGCCGAAGTTTTTAGTAAAATTTGAAAATCAATCATTGACACCTCCTTGGAATTTATAGATTATTTTAAACAATATTTGTATAATTAATAAGGTCTAAACTTGCTTCACAGGTCTCATAAACTGGTCTTAATCATAAATGAATGATGTCAAGTTTAAATGACAGCGATCAAATATAGTTTTCGTTTTTGGAAATTATTCTTTAATAGTATTTTTTAATTATTTGCAATTTTTTCACTCTGGTTTCGGTCATCTTCACCAAGGAATTTGATTCGCTAAGGTTTTTTTGCGTTAGTCGCGTATTATAGAGCCAATTTTAATTACTGAAATGTCAAATTAAACAGCACACCTGCAGATTTGCTGAAAATTATTAATTTGTCTTGGTAACGCTTATTTTATAATAAATTTATCATTTAAATAACATGCCTGTTATAGGTAACAACAAAAATAATTTGAAAGAGCTGTTATAAATTCTCAAATACGTTTTATTATGTTTTAGAATTTATAAGAGTTAGTTTTAGGTTAACTTATATAGTGCTTAATTTATTTTCGTGGATTATCGTTGTGTTGTGATTGATTGCTTACATTTTTCAAAACTAAACCGTTTAATTGGGTTACTGTTATTGTGTGACAATTGAATCTAAATTTTTTATCTCTCAAAAGTTAGCAACTGTATACATCTCGCAAAAGTTTATATGGCTTATTGTCAGTGCGTGATAATTGCAAGAGAGCTTAGATAATCTAAATTTTACACATAAAAACAAAATACATATTGACGAAATAAGCACACAAATATAGTTATTAAATAGTATTAAGGTTCTTAAATGGAAACAACTAGTAAATTTTAAAATTTGTCTTACATTTGAACGAAAGTGGTAAGGCCAATTTTGAGGAAATACTTCCTTTAAATGCGTCAATTATTTGATCTTTTTTACCGATAACTTACAAACAGGAAGTTTTGGAGAGGTGACCAAAACAGCAGTTTTTCGGGGGTATTAGTAACTTGAGAAAAATTTGATCAAAATCGTAAAAATTGATATTGAGAAAATTCTAATGTTATATTATTGTAGTCACAACTGAATTTTAAGTTATCAAAAAATATATCCCCCCCCCACCAAAATATCACCCACATATCATATTTGATTAAAATCTGTCCACGTGTTTGGGCTGAAGTGTACTGCACAGAGGACAGACAAACCACAATTTGGAGTCAGAGGACCTTCAAACTAATATATCCGCCAAAACTTGTCATCCATTTTGTTTTACCCTATTTGATTATCTATTCTACGCGTATGAGAGAGAGTAAAACTTTGTTAAACGAACTCTACTGTGTGACCAAGTTCATTGAACCCTGACATGTGAGCTGTGTTGACTACTGTAGGTGACTGAAATTCCGATCCAAGTCTACGGTTAGAGAATTTCCAACACAGAAACTAGGGCGGTCTCCCTCATTGAAATGTCACCGAGCTTTCGCAACATTTTACCTTCTCACATATATGTAATGTGATGGATGAAAAGATCGATGTCCCGTTTTTATGCTGAAATTTTCGATTGAAGTCCTCTAATATCATAAATGTCTCAATTTGTTTATTCTTATTTTTTAATATCATAATCGCCTTATAGCCTACATAAAAATAAGAGAAGAGTATAACGTAAAGACCCCTAGCCCTCGAGTACTCCTATAATGTCAGAAATAGAAGAGAACTAGAGTTGGTACGCCAAGACGGATGTGAAGGAAAATTACGTGTCACAAGAAAATTCAATAAAACCGAAATATACCTACACGATCGTTTTTTAAATCCTTTTTTTCCTTTCTAGTTTTAAAAAAGAAAAATTTTCCGTTATCATTGCCTTTTAAAGGAAGAAAAAAGATAAAAAATAACCCTTAAATACTCTAATAGCGTCAGAATCGAAATAGAAGAAGAGTTGGTCTAGAGCAGAGAGGAGGACATGTCCTCCTTTTTAACGATTATCCTCCTGTCCTTCCGGCTTTTGAAATTATGTAAAATGTCCGGCTTTTTGCGAAAACCAGCAGTAATAATAATAAAAAGAATAACATGAATCATGTCATTCTTTCTTGTGATAAAGAATTCTGCAACCGCGGCGTCTTGTCACTCGTCTTCATGTTTCTGCGCCTGCGCTTCGTACCTCCCTCCTCCTTCAAGTCCCTCCAAAGGTTTTTTTTAAAGTTGTTTGTTATTTTTAAGGTATAATTGGTATAATATTTAGGCAAGCACAGTTAAATTTTCTTTTCGTTCATTATAAGAATAAATAGGTATTTCTACACAATAAACATGTATTTTTAATACGTTTTGTATGAAAAAATACGAATTAAAGTTTCTTTAAAATGTATTAAAGTGTATTTAACATTGTCCTCTATTTTACTCCAACTGCCCTCCTTGTAAAAGTTTTCGTCTTGTCACCCTGGTCTATGGAGACCTGATAATAAAAATGAAAGAGAGAGATCTAAACAAAGACTACGTGAATAAATTTGAAGATCCAGCTAGGGTTCCTCTGGATTGCCAATCCCATACTCGCTACAGTAAAGTCCCTAATTTCTCAAAATTGGCTTTAATTATTTTACAAATAGTTAATCAGAAAAATCTCTTAGTGAATTTCAAAATTCAAAAGAGATTTTTCAAGAATAACTGTTGAATATCCTAAATTCATTTTGTACTGCTTTAAATTCTACATCCAATGATAGCCAAATATATTTCCTACGATGATAAATAAATAGTTTCGTTCAAAAACAAAATGATTAAAAATATAACCTCAAATCAACAAAAAAAAATCAGTAAAAATAGCTTTAGATAGACGGATATTTATTTTAATTTAACACGTAACTTAGGTTTTTCCTGTTAAAATATAACTGAAAAACAAGTTGATCTCCTCCATCATGGTAATTATCCAGCCCTGTCATACAATGTAATAGAATCCCCCCCCCCTCTCTCTCTCTCTCTCTCTCTCTCTCTCTCTCTCTCTCTCTCTCTCTCTCTCTCTCTCTCTCTCTCTCTCTCTCTCTCTCTCTCTCTCTCTCTCTCTCTCTCTCTCTCTCTCTCTCTCTCTCTCTCTTCTCTCTCTCTCTCTCTCTCTCTCTCTCTCTCTCTCTCTCTCTCTCTCTCTCTTCTCTCTCTCTCTCTCTCTCTCTCTCTCTCTCTCTCTCTCTCTCCCCAGTAAGTCAAGAATTTTAAATAGCAACCCCTATTGAGTGATACCTCATTTTAAAAGTCTATTAAAATAAGAATAATTGCGCAAACTAGAGGTCTCTAAGTTCATCCTACCCAACATAGCGACCAATCGAATTGTGAATGTTAACCTACAAACTCCGGTTGTTTTATTACATTACAAACTGCTCTATGTTGGTAAAATGATGGTAAGAGCTCAGATTACCTTGTTTTTTTAGCTCAGATTAAGTTATCGAAATGGCTACCATTTACTTCTTGTCAGAAATAGATTTCTGGACTCAAAAGCATGTTGTACATTTCGTAACATTTCCGGTGTAATTATTAATGTAAAATTCATAATTCGATTGGTCGCTATGTTGGGTAGGATGAACATAGAGACCTCTAGTTTACGGAATTATTCTTATTTTTAAAAGACCTTTAAAATGAGGTAGGCTATCACTCAATAGGGGTTGCTATTTAAAATTCTTGACTTACCCCCAAACTACCCCATTTTGGGGGTAAGAGATGAAAATTTGATACTTCAAAAAACTCCTCCTTTGGTTATCCAAAGTATCCCCAAAGCAAATCTGTCTATTTCCATTAATAAAAAAAAATAATAGGGGGTGGTACTTTTAGGACACTTGGTATATATATACAAAAAGTGTATCTCTGGATCTTGTAGGAAATGTAAATAGTTTTTGCTATACCAAAGGTCTGACACATGGTAAGTTTGTTTAAAACAGTTGTTTTGCAGGTTTTTCAACCTCGTAAATATGTATATAAGACGAATAACACACGAGATATGAAGAACAAAATGTTTAAAATGACCGCCATTTTGACATTTCAACAGGGTTCTATATGAGCACACTACCACCAAATTTCACGTTCCTATCCTAATTTTTGTAGGTGTTATCATGCTTGCTTACCGGCGACAGATGAACGGCATGGCTTCGGTTTCATGAGGCCTGAAGCGATAAGGTCAGTTATAAAATAGAGGTCGATTAATAATCTTGCATACTTTGTATATTAGATAAGTAAACAAATAATGTGGAAAATAATAAAAACGCCAAAACTGATTTCAATAGTCTTTTCTTATCTTAACAAAAACCGATAAGACTGAGTACAAAACTGAGATTAAGCGAAATTTCTGTATGCTCAATCTCAGCCTGGTTTAGTAGCCTATTTTATACGATTCCCCTCAAATTGTTGGTTTTTCCAGTTCCCTTTAATGAGTGATTTCACCAGTAGGCCTAATATTCTCAAGTGCTACTATTTATTTTATAGAACTAAATTCCCAAGTAACTATGACTGGAACAGCTACATACGGAGGGGGGAGAGAGAGAGAAAGAGAAAGAGAAAGAGAAAAGAGAGAGAGAGAGAGAGAGAGAGAGAGAGAGAGAGAGAGAGAGAGAGAGAGAGAGAGAGAGAGAGAGAGAGAGAGAGAGAGAGAGAGAGAGAGAGAGAGAGGGAGAGAGACAGGGGGAGAGAGAGAGAGAGAGAGAGAGAGAGAGAGAGAGAGAGAGAGAGAGAGAGAAGAGAGAGAGAGAGAGAGAGAGAGAGAGGAAGGGAGAGAGAGAGAGGGAGAGGGAGAGGGAGGGAGAGAGAGAGAGAGAGAGAAGAGAGAGAGAGAGAGAGGAGAGAGAGAGAGAGAGAGAGAGAGAGAGAGAGAGAGAGAGAGAGAGAGAGAGGGGGGGGGGGGGAGAGAGGGGGAGAGAGGGGGAGAGAGGGGGAGAGAGGGGGAGAGGGGGAGAGAGGGGGAGAGAGAGGGAGAGAGAGAGGGAGAGAGAGAGGGAGAGAGAGAGAGAGAGAGGGAGGGAGAGAGGGAGAGAGACGGGGGAGAGAGAGGGGGAGAGAGAGGGGGAGAGAGAGAGAGAGAGAGAGAGAGAGAGAGAGAGAGAGAGAGAGAGAGAGAGAGAGCAGTTAAAGTTTCGTACAAGGAAAATCATTCCCACACACTCGAACACTCCAGTTTCTTAATATTACGTCAAATCATCACGTATTCCCGGAACGGAAAAAATGCAATATTGATCGACATTCCGCAAAAGCGCAAACAAAAGCTTATCGGATAAGATTGGTAGAAACATACAATAGCACGTTTCTAATCTCGGATGAATAAATTGATACCTCCACTAAAATTAATTTACTCTTAGAGTTGTCTAACGTTATCAATAGATAACAATATACAACTTGTAGGCCTACTTATTTAGTATAAGTGTTCATTTCAACATAGCTAGGAAGATTATGGAATTATAAGAGCTACGAAAGAAACACGTTAAATGGAGAAAACTTCCTTACTCTTTAATCGTATTCACAGAATGACATTACTTTTCTAAAATCAGTTCCAATATGGCGAGTAACTTATATATAGGGGAGCCATCATGGTACTTACTCAGCCCATCATACAATGTAATAAAAACAGATCCTTTAAAATGTAATTAATAGGCCTACTCAAAAGTTGTATTAAATGTTGAGCTTGACTTATGAGAAAAATTATACAGTATAACAAACACACAGAACACAATTCTCACACAAAAATACTCCTAAGTATCAGACGCATTTCAACGACAAGGTTGTACACTTCAGTGATACACGAGCTAGACCAATCAAACTATAACTGTTATAGTTTGATTAAGTTATACTATGTAACCATTAAGTTATAGTTTGATTGGTGTAGCTCGTGTATCACTGAAGAGGACGACCTTGTCGTTGAAACGCGTCTGATACTTACGCGTATTTTTTGGTGAGAATTGTGTTCTGTGTGTTTGTTATATTCAAAAGTTGGTTTAGTAAGGAATGTTAAATTTATTGTATTGGTAGACAAGGAATTTTACCCAGTAGGGTGAGTAGGGTAAGTTTGTTTAAAACAGTTGTTACAAAGGTTTTCTGAACCTCGTAATTGTGTATATGAATATTTTCTTGACGTTGGTTAGGCCCTGACGGGCCTCGTTGGTGTGTAGTTAGGTTAGGTTATGTTAGGTTAAGTAGGTTAGGTTAGGTTAGGTTAGGATAGGTTAGGTTAGGATAGGTTAGGTTACGTTAGGTTAGATAGGTTAGGTCAGGTTACGTTAGGTTAAGATAGGTTAGGTTAGGATAGGCTAGGTTAGGTTAGTTTAGGAGAGGTTAGGTTAGGATAGGTTAGGTTAGGATAGGTTAGGTTAAGATAGGTTAGGTTAGGTTAGGATAGGCTAGGTTAGGTTAGGTTAGGATAGGTTAGGTTACGTTACGTTAGATTAGGATAGCCTACTCTTCTTTTTATGTAGGCTATAAGGAGATTATGATATTAAAAAATAAGAATAAACAAATTGAGACATTTATGATATTAGAGAACTGCCAAAAAAAGAAAAAATACGATTTTCTCTAAATCTCCTTTAACGATTTTCAAATTTTGCTATAATGTAGTCCTTAAGGTCCAAAACAAAAACGTACAAATCCCTATCTCTACAAAAAAAAAAACCGGTGCGAGATAAAAAATCACACAAGAGACTGTATAAAGTACTCTACCGATTCGTTCGAATTTTTGTAAAATATCAAAATTAACGATCCAAACTCACGTAGAAAATCGGAATTAAAAACATATTACGCTTCAATAATAATTGGAGGGAAATAAAAAGTAAACCTTGACCGTCGTGTTTAAATGTGTAGCCTTTAATGCATTCAATAAAATACAGATTATTTATCGGTAAACGTCGGTAACTGTACAGATTATAAGTTAACGTAGAACTAATATCCCGGAAGTTACGTGACGTCATAGGGGGGAATTTCCGAAGCGGTAAACAAATTCAGATAGGCTTTTCAAAACCAACAGCTCTCTTATTACCGGGAATGGAGAAATCTGTAGGCCTACACTAGGAGAGCTGAGAATTTCCTATTTTAGGTTTTCCCAAGATTGCGCTTTGCGATTAGGAAGTTACTGATTTTTTAACAGGAAATTAGATACAGTATCTTAAATAAACTGTGTACAAGTGTTGCACAAACTAACTCACTTACCTAACCATCAAAACTTAACACACAAAAATGTCAATTTAGTAGTTGTCAGTAAAGATTTTTGAAATATATTTAAATACGCTTTAAACTTGCTTTGCTTGTGTCAAAATCGCCTCCTTAGTGTAAATGGTATTTGATTAAAAATCGAACTGTGACCGCTGTCAAGGTTCAGTTTTGTTTGTTGTCCTGAACCGTTGTAACCTACTTTGTTTAGTTACGATTTTACACATTGGTTTGGATTATTAATCTTCATATTTCATTAAAATTTAAACGAAATCGGTACAGCTAATTTTGAGAAATTGTACCTTTAAACACATCCCCATGACTATTTTTTCTTCTTTACGAGTAACTCAGAGGCTGGTAATTTAGGGGTGATAGCGACCAATATATTTTTGATCAATATCGTTTGAGTCGATTTTGAGAATACCGCAATTCCGTGTTGTTTTTCGTATGACATCTTAACTCCGTTTTTCACACGGATAAAAAAAACAACAAAAAATTGGTCTTGAGGCTGTCATAACGTTCTTAATAATTTTACTAAAACGTGAGGTAAAGACTCAAAATGACGTGTGCAAAATCGCAAATAAATAAATATAAAAAATACGGTTCAGGAATAAATAGCAAAAACCGTGAATCTTAACTGCTCGTCATTCATCGAAATCAAATTTGATTTCCGTTTTTCAAGTCAGCGAGTTTTTCAAATCGGGCTTGGATTTAGGTAAGCAAGTTTTGGTTCTATTTAAAAATATAAATATTATATAATAGCCTACATAATTCGTAAAAGTTGATTAAAAACCCTTGGATATTCACATATTACCGAAAAAATTCAAAGGATACTAATTAATAATGAAAATAACTTAGCCTACTAAAATACTAACATTATTTTCCATCTTATAACTTCTTTTTTTTTTCACGTAAAAGTTGTATAAAAATATTTTCTACAAAGTATATTTTTTTAGGCTAGGCTACTATTTAGTTTTTTGGATGAGTATATGAGAAAGTTTGTGCAATGTTTTTGCACATTTCGTATAACTTGACAAGATGGAACGCTACCGTGTTCGCTTTTGATAAAATCGCATATTATTTTAAAAATAATAGAGCATATTTTAAATAACTTTTGACACAATTTCTGAACAACCTTTTCAGACAATACAGATATAAGTATTGAAGTTATGTTTCTGTAATTTTATAATAATTAGGTGATATTTTTGTTGTTCTATTAATAACTTCTATATTTACAATTTGTTTTATTCACATGCAAATTAAATTGAAATCATTTACTGAATTTACTTTACTAGAGGTATGAAATGTAGATCAAGGCTAATTAACAAATCTTGAGCAACCTAACCTATTAGCACAGACAAGAAAGTATAGGCTACTTACTGTCTGTGCATTACGCTTCCATAATGGTGGATCCTCATGGAAAATACCATTTTTATACTTGTATTATTATATTTGTATAATATTAAAGACAAAAACAACTATTTTCAAACAATATACTAATCCCTGAGAATAAATAACTCAAATAGGAAGGATTTGAACCTTACTGTAGACACAATTACCAAAATTACACCAGCCTATATCTTAATAACCAATTGATAAAATAGAGCTGCATAATCTTTAATTTTCATGTTTTGGTGACTTTGAAAACGGTAACGTAAAATTATTGTCAGCAGTGATTTTTCAAAAATTGTACGACTTATGTTGTTTAATTTTAGTATTTTGTTTTATAGCTCAGATATTTTAAAAATCAACTGATTAAATGTAACTTCTAAATGATTGTAACAAAACATATTGGTAGTTCCTCAAAAAATTCCTATAAATTGAGTTTTCGGTAAAACACAAGAGCCGTTTTCATAAACGATTTTGCTTAAACAAAACTTATCGTTGAACAGATAAATATGTATCATCATAAATATTGTAAAACAATAAAATACAGTCTACAAATCTGTTATAGTCCTAATTTCTAAAAATCGGCTACCTGTGTCGATAAAATTATTGTGAAATAGCAAAAGAAAAATGCCCCAAACCGTGTGAAAATTATTGTTTTTAAATAACAAACAAAACTCATGGATTCCTATCATTAAAACACTATTTTAATTACTAGGCATTCATGTCCCAATCTTGGAGGGTATGCTCAATACACAACTACTGTCCCAAATAACAAAATTATCAACATAAACTGAGAAAATGTATATAATATGTGTGCACGATTAATTCGTTTTTGTGACTTTTCAAGTTGATAAGCCTACTACAAATTAAACTCTGGGGAAATGACTCACCTAACCTATAAAAACAATGACGATTTTATTAGGCCTAGGTTAGAATCTTACCTGAATTCCGTTACAATTGGATTACCTTCCCCTCATTTTTACCCTATATGTATTAAATACATACACATTTTATTCAATTTATGTTACATTTTACCAAATACAAACTACACCATTACATTTTACTCAATTCAAGATTAGTTTACTAATGATATGTGCAACTTAAAGTAAACTGAAATGATAGTAATAAAAATCCTAACATACCTGTTGAGATCACAGCTATTTCAATTAATACAAAACTGCACAAAACAAGCACATTAACACAATTAAAGATATGAGCCATGATTTTCCTTACATATGACACATATTTTCAACAAAAACAACACAAACCCATACCTCCTATAGCTGAAACGCAACTCTCGGATAAATAATAGGAGCGACTACTTCGTTACAACATTTCCCTCTCCAATTATATTTGTGGACTACGCAAGTCAAGTAAGTGTTGTTTTAAAAGCAACAGGTGTTCAATGACTCTGGTGGTCTACATATATTTATCCAGTCCAGTTTCTTTTTTGTACGTTTTATTTTAATCATATAATTATGTTTTAATTACAGTAAACTAATTTAAAGTTACTGATACTCTATTATTTTTATTTCCGTTTCTAAATCATTGTTATAGGCTAACAAATTTTAATACGATTATTAGGCCTACATTTCGATAATTAATTGTGATAGATAATTAAAACTTGTTTGTACCGATTTTGATCATTTTTTGTATATAGTCACATTTTAGTGAAAAACGATTTAGTTAACATTTTATTCATTTGTAGCCTCTAACCATCCAAATAAAAGTTATTGATCTTTATCTCTCCACAAATGCTGATTCGTGAATTATCGGTAAAAATTAAAAAATATGATAAAAAAAAATGCAATTTCTAAATATCAGTTGAAATTTTAATAATCAGTTTGATATCGTTCAAATTTAGTGCATTGCTAAGATTAAAGACTTAAAATAAGAGTCAAAAAACAAAACGAACTTTGACTGCTGACATAAAAACTCAATATTTTTAAATTCATTGTTGTCTTAGAACTTCATTCGTGTTTTTAATAAATACCTTTAATTGGCCTGAAGATGCTGCCTGTGCCTGTAAAACATGTAGCCACTTAATATAAAATATTGTAAAGAAAACTACAATTGGTGAAAAAGATATTTATTACTCAATATTTTATAAATACAATTTTCGCTTATTTAAATTATTTTCCAAGAAGGTGTTCATGGTTCATTTTCACTTTTTAGTTGACAACAATCAACCTGGCATTTTTTATGATAAATGATTTTGGTTGGTTTTTTACATAAAGTTATTAGTTTTATATTATATTTTATTAATGATTTTGTTAGAAAGTTTGTATAATGTTTTTCACTGTTTATTTAATATTTTTGTGAGGACATTATCAAGTAATTGTTTAATTTGGGTGTTGTTAATATAGTTAAGGTTGTGTTTTTAATTCTATTGCTATTTTTAGTTAATTTGTTGTGAAATTGTCAGTAAATTGTTAATAAATTTGTTTGATTTTCATCAGAGGAGGATCTACTTTTGTTCTGTTGTTAATGTAAAAGATTAATTTTTAAAGAAGTTACTGTACAATTTTATTCTACATTATTTGATTAGGAGTTATTATTGTTACATTTCCCTTTTAGGCTATTTACCTATAATACTCCAAGCTTGTGTGTTCCACTTTTCAAAAAGCTCTGAAGACTTATTTTTCCAGCCATGAGATTTGGTTTGGATTGGATGTCGAGGATTTATGGAGTGGGAATCATGGTCTCTGGATTTTACTCCCCTAGATTTTTTTTCTTTAGGGAACATAAAACATAGATATTTTTGACAAAAGTACTGTAACAACTAATTATCGATATGTATGCTATTATTACATCAAAAATACTAGCCAATGTAAGAAGTTGAACAGGCAAAATAGATTATTGTCAAAATGTTCCTGGTGATAATTTTGAACATCATATAAAATAAAAGTTTTCTTTTCAAAATTAGTGAGGTTTTTCACTACATTTTAAACTTGAAAAACCTTAAGAGAGAGACCTCCAATTCGCGAAGGAATTTTTTTTTTCAAGACCTATAAAATGAGATATAACTCAATATGTGTTTACTTTTGAGATTCATAAGTTCAACTCTCTTGCGCCATCCTCTAGAGGGGTGAAAAGGTTGTGAATACTCAAGAAGTAGATTTTGTGGTACTCATACAGCCACCAAAATTAGTTGATTTTTCGTCACCAACTCCGAAGATATTACCCTGTAGGCTACTAACACTTTTTAGACACCTGGTATTGTATTACAATATGTATTAAATAAACTAAACGTTCAATTCTTTGTCGTTCATGAAACATGTTTAAGAAATCGTAATAACATAAAGCCAACTAACTATAAAATACTTAAATTTAATAAATCTGAGGGATATGGAGGCATTAATAATTTAAGTCAGGTTTTTGCTTATTGGCATGTTAATTATTTCTGCACATGTTATTTTGAAATTTATAAATGTGACTTATTTGAGTTCTATACTTAGTTCTTGTAGGAAGCTTCGGGTACTAAGTTTTTGCCGATGTCTCTAAGTCTGTTAAATGCTTTCATTGCAATTATCCACAGTTGTTTAGTGTTAATATCTTTGCAAGATCTTCAAACTCTCTTCTCAATCCATTTCTGGCAGTATTTGATACAGGCACATCAGCAGTATATGTTTGAGTGTCTTACCTTCTCCTCCACAGACACAACACAAGATTGGTCCTTCTATACTGGCAGGAATTATCTTATTGTTATATGTAGGTACTGTTCTTTCTCATAGTGCAAAAGTGGCCACCGGTCGAGGAATCTTTCATACTAATTTGGCTCTACAGGGATCTGTTGTATTTCACACAGTTTACGTCCAGTTAAACCATTCTCCCATTCCTATATGATGACAGTAGCTACTGTCTTGGAGAATCTCATCTGCTGTTTCATTGCCTAGCATTTAACAGTGAGCTGAATTTCTTTAATTCTAAATGCATAGTTGGAAGGTAGAGACTGAAGGGCAGATCTCAGGTCCGTCAAAATACAACTATTTGATTTATAATCTGGTTTTGTTAATTCTAATAAAACAGAACTTCATTTGGTACATTTAAAACCATTATCATTAAATACCACTTCATTTTGGTTTATTCGTATTTTTGTGTAATCACAAAAATAGTCCCCCCGTAAAGGAAAAACTGTAAATTTGTAGTGGACTCTTCAGTGGGTGAGTCATTAAACAATGGCAAGGGTTAAATAATAGCAATGACTACATAAATACTATAAGACACGACATAGGATAGGGAAATAGTCTACGCTTTACGGGTGCTGTTCGTCACAAGTTTGACACACAGCTATCAGAAAGCGCTAGCAGCAGGTGCTTGACTGTACGCATCCCACTTGGTTGAGACTGTACAACTGTTGACACAGCATAGTCAGTGTTGTCAGTTCGTGCGCTGAGATAAGCGATTCTCGACCTTCCCTCGCATCTCTGGTCCCATATGTGGCATCAGTGCGCAACTGAAACATTGTTTGACCGTAGAGCCACCTAGTGCCAGTCACATCAACTTCTAGCAGAGCGACAGCTCCACACCCTAGCGGGTATTGGTCAACTCAAGAATAAGCGTAGAATATTTAACATGGCCATGTCGTGTCTTATAGTATTTATGTAGTCATTGATAATAGATAGAGACCTGCCAGTGAGTGTGCATGCATTGGAGGAGGGCTGCTTAGAGTCTATAGACCTCATGACAAAGTATACATAGCTATAATTTTGCAGTTTGACAAAAATTTTGAATTAAATTTCAGTGTGGCGTTACAGTGGCACCTGTTCTGTGCAATTACAAACGCATATCTTTGATGTGGATATATCTTACACATACACATCAGTCATGAAGCATTAACCTTATATTTTTATTGAACTCAACCACACCTTATCAATTTCGCCTATGCAATTTAAATTATCGGTTCCCTCTTTTCTTTCCAAAACAAACTTAATTGTATAAAATAAATAATATAAAAGAAATTGAAGAACAAACTGTCACTGCACTAAAAATTAAAAATGTAACTAAATCTATATAATAACTAATCTTCTTATAACAACTTAAACACAGCACTATATACATAATAATAGTCTAACTAACGAATTATAATTTACCTAAATAATTGTAATATATTTTGTTAGCATGTGTTAGTTGATATTCTGTTAAGTGGAACTTGTAGATTCCCAAGTGGGTTGTTTAAAAAGGTATTTTCTGAAATATAATTAATAAATATATATTATTCACATAATTAGCTGTAAGTAATGGATTATTTTGAAAATGAAACTTGTAAGTCCTCAAGTAAGGATGTAGGATATTGTTTTGGTTAAAATTAAATTTATTATTATTATCTAAATAAATATATTTTGTTAGGTGTAGGATCTGTTAATCATTATTTTGTTAAGTAAAACCTGTGAGTTTTCAAGAAAAGTTGTCAAAAATAGTTAACTTAGAATATTTTTAATAAAGTATATCAGAATAATTATATTACAAAAGAGCAGTTTAAGAGCATACAGGTCTTACTAGCAAACAATACTAAATCAAGCAGGGGAAGAAGCATTAAAATGTGGGCAATAAGGACTTGGAATTTAAATTCCATAAATTTATAGCAGTGCAAATGTCTATACAGTGTTGAACACGTATAAAATAAAATGATAATGCTTTAACTGAAACATGTCAAAAGTTATACAATTTATGACAAGTAATAGAATTATTATAATTAATTGTGGTATCATAGCGATAGTCATTTGAAGGACTAATTAATTCCTGTAAAATTCTGTACTACTATTGACACACTCTTTAACGAAGATAATCACAGATTTACCTCTGGTTTCAAAGCTGTTTGACTCAATCAGCATGGCCCTACTTTTTCTCATCCCTGAGTATAAATCATTGTTTACATGTCTGACATGTGCTGTTCTAACTTAGCTTTCACCAAATAAAACGTTCAAGAGCACATAATATTTTTAACAATTCATTTTTGTTTAATGTAACGTAAACTTTACTATTTAAAAAAAAAGGATATCACTCAATACCAAAACTCTGTAACACAATATTGCTAAAGGATGGCAAATTTTATTCAAAAAGAGTCATTTGTTATGATGTTATAATGTTTACATCAGTTTATTATTGAAAGTATTAATGTCCTCTAATATAAAGACAAAAAAACTATACAAAAAATTGAGAATTGGTTGTGCTTCAAATGATCACATCCATTTGTCAAGCAACCCCGGTAACAAAATTTCTTTTTGAGTTTCACCTCCTTTGTTATTTGTTTCATGTTATTTCCCAATTCATCAGGTACTGTAAGATCAAGGCAAGAAGAGAACATAAATTGACCAGGAGAGACCTGATAGAAACGATAAAAGAAAGGGATCTCACCCAAGACTATATGAAAAAGGTGTCAATCTAGCAAGATTCCAAGCCCATACTCACTACAGTGAACCCCTATAAGGCGGAGGCCATCTTATTGGAGCCAAATGATAGGAAATTCCAGGTCTAGTACCTCTTGAATGGTATCACACACCACAACAACTTGTTGATAAATATATCATCAATCTGTCTTCTGATATGAGGAATGACAATGTTTTAAACATGCCATTTTAGACATCACCAGTGACAGTGCCATGATAAATAAATGGTACAAAAAACATTGCACAAGCATGATTTATAGACCTGAACATACTTTGATTGTGTCATCAATACATCCTTACTATAAGGTGTGTTTAATTAATTAAAATCAAACTTTTTATGACAATGATCTAGGTTCATTAAAAAAAATTTTTTTTTAATTCTAAACTGGAATATAATTTGACTTGTGATTTTGCACATGTTTTAGAATTTTTTACAATAACTCACAAACTGGCATTTTTGAATAAGGTGCCAACAAATATGTTTTGTTTGGATCCTTAGAGGCTATATAGGCTACATGAGCAAAATTTTATCAGAAAATAATAATTTTGTGTTTTTTTTTTTTTTGTATATGATTTGTAACCCCGAATTTTGAATTATACAAAGATTTTTTTTTTTTAAAAGTACCAACATATGGGCAAAATATGTCCACATATTAAATTTGATAAAAATTCGCCCACAAGCTTGGACTGTCAGGTACAGTTCATACTACTTACGCCAGACGTAGACAAACATCATCACAAAAACCACTTTTTGGACTCAGGATATACCTAAATGGATATATCAGCAAAAAACAAGACATCAATTTTTAAACCAATCACATAACTTTCCTACACTAAATACTTACCCACAAGAAAATAAATATCATATTATGCCACTGAATTAGGGTATAAATATTTGTAACATAATGGAGCACATTAAAATCATTCCAGTTTTAAGGTGTAACCTTGATAAATAAATTACAAATAAGAGGTTAACATATACAAAATAGTGTTATTATTTTATTATGTAGTTTTATTCAAACAATATAAATGTGAGTCAGAGTGTATATATATATATATATATATATATATATATATATATATATATATATACTATATTAACAATAAGTTACCTTATATGGGCTCCGCCATATATGCGAAAGGTATTAACACTTACATGAAATTAAATATAAACAACAGCGACATAACAAAACAATATTAAACACAATAAAACATATTACAATCTTTGATTTTTCCATAAAATATATTCTTTCTTTGAAGCCACCCATAATTGTAGCTATAAACTTGTCATTTTCTGGAGAAGTAGTTAAGTTGACTTGGGTCACAACGTAGTTTTTCTATAAAAAAACGAAATGCAAATTAATCGCCAATGTGAGAATTATCATAATTAAATCTATGTAAGAATAAGTCCCATACCAGACGATGATGCAAAGCTTCCATATGTAGGTTGATCAATTGCAGTTTTGTGGGTCCAGGCACAGACAATTTAGGTTAGAAAGGGATAGCGTGGGAGGAATCAAACCACATACCATTTGTCAACGTTATCGTTTGTATGTAAACATGAAAACAGCCAACCAAATTAAGATAGATATATGAAATTTGGTATAGGGAACCACAGTGTGCTCTTATAAAACAAATTGATTTTTTTTTAAAACTAATTGAAAAAGTTATTCAATTTATAACACACTTAATTAGATACAAATTTCAATTCTGCATGTAATGCTATCAACCCCATTCCTCTACGACAAGTAATAACAAGATAGAATAAAACTTGAACACAAGATCTCACAAAAATTATGTTTACTTAATCAAACGCTTTTCAACAACAAGTAGGCCTGGGCCTACCCAACTTATTTGGTTTTCAGCCGGTGACACACCTAAATGTACATATTACCGATTTAAGGTGTATTAACGAGCTGTATGGTTTACTTTGATTTAAATATTATTTCTCAACAACTACTTTTATGACACTTATAGGCAATAAAATATATTACATATCATAAAATAACAAAAATATTTTTATTTTTCATAGTTGACCTGGCTTCATAGTTTTAAAATTAACAGTGTGGTGTATGCTTTTATCTTCAATAAGCAGTCCCCCCCCTTATCCTAGGAGGTATTTATCCAGGTCCCCCACCATAGTCATGACACCCCTAAACTGTGCCTACCCAAAAAATAAATCCTGGAGCCGCCCCTGGTCGCCATCCTCTGTGATACATGAGCTACGTTAACTAAACTATAACTAATGTGAGGATGGCGACTTTGTCATTGAAAATGGATTTGATTAAATAAATATAATTTTTGTGAAATCTTTTGTTCGAGTTTTATTCTATCTAATATTATCTCACAAGTCAAGTTCATTATTTATTTAATTAATAACAAAGTCATTATATAAAATGTAATTTCAAAATCTGACTCCTCAAGAAAATGCAAGATTTGTATAGGTATGAGATCCAGCAGGGCCGAGTCATTGATATGAGCGTAGCGAGTGGAGACTCCTTTGCATATGTAAAGCTTCAAGGCCCACCAGGGTTGAGACATTGACATGAACAAAGTGAGTAGAGATGACTTTTTAATATATACACATCTACGAAGTCAAGAAATTAGTAATGTACTCAATTACAAAGTTCAGAACCTTAATTTAGCTGTGTAAGTAAAGTGATCACACCCATTCACTTTTTTTCTATATCGTAATGTCATGAGTATTTTTTACACTCAAGATCACACAGACTTAACTTCCATATTTCATTACTTGCTTTACATAGTTTTGTGGTTTGTGGTTATCCAAAATATATATAATATCGAAACTTCATTGTTGTAGTCTGAGAGCTCGGAACCATGCGGATTCCTTATCTTACAAAGCAAGTGGCTAAAAACTCTAGAAGTCACAAATATCTTCCTGAACTGCTGTCAGCTAATCAGAGAAACCCCACAGTGTGTGATCTACCAACCAACAGATGACATCTTAAATTTGGATGATTCAACATTTCAGTTTATTGAGTATATATATATATACGTGTGTGTGTGTGTGTGTGTGTGTGTGTGTGTGTGTGTGTGTGTAAATCTATTATGGTTAGCTTATTAACCATTGCTAGGGCTATGGATAATTTGTGGGACTGTTGGTGGTTTATTGTTAGTTGAAATGTAAATTCATGGACCTAGTTGGGGTGGAAGCAATTCGTGACCTACTCTAACTCCAAAGTAGTTTATTAAAGTTATAACTTAATACATAGTAAAAATGTACTTAATAATTGATTATTCATTATCTCATTAATGTTGCCTTTGCATCCAGTGTGAGTTCAGTGTGCCAGATTGCCTAGAAATGGTTGGTTTCCAATCTAAAGCCACTTAACAAAATTTTGGCCACATGGCCCTTACTTTATAACTGAACTGCTCATTATATCTTATGTACAACCACAGGAAGCTCCAGCAAGAAGGTTATTGTCTCTGGCACATGTATTAGTTTATTAATTCGCCATATGAAATGAATACAAGGTCACACAAAACTCTTGATTTTTGTCTTGTTATTTATTTAAAAGCAAAAACTTCTCAGTCATCATTGCCTTATAAGAAAAACAATGAATCGTCTTCTAGCCCTTGAATACTTTAATAGTCTCAAGGTTGTAATAAAACAAGAATACAAAAGAGAGACCTGATAAGAAAGTTGAAAGAGAGAGATCTAACCAAAGACTAGATGAAAAATGCTTAAATCCAACTAAAGACCCTCTTGACTGTCAAGACTGTACTCACTATGAGTGAGCCCTCTGAGGATCTAAATACTTGAGTGAAGAGGCAAAGGTTATTCACTCAAAAAAACTCTATTTCTAGTGTAGTTCTGTTGACAATGGGTTTCCTGATCATATTTGTATATAGTTAAATATAGTTTTAGTTATTTTGACAGCTCAGCCCTCATCAATGTCAAATTAACTTACCATCCACCATTCATTTATGCACCTACAAATTGAGAAGAAAAATTATGATGAAAAAAGACCTCTAGCCCTTTTCAGGATCTAGAAAAGAACAAGAGTTGGTCAAGAGAGCTCTGATAGGAAAGATGAAAGAGGTGGATATGAACTGGAGACTAGATGAAGAAAGGTCTATATTAAGTTAAGACACCTTGTTTTTGCCACGACTATACCTACTATAAGGGAGCCACTGGAGCCACTGGTAAGGTGAAATACTTCCAACTTAGCAAAAAAACTCCATGAAGGCTATGACTAGATAGGATGGAAATTTGAGTCAGATCCTCATGATAAGAACAATCATAGCAGCTGAAAGCCCAGAGTGTATAATTGTGTTGTTATAGTCATATTCAATTTGAAATGATTTTTTCTATATTATCAAATGATTTGTTTTGAAAGTTGGATACATAAATACTTTTTTTCTTTTTTTTACAATAGTGTCTTCCATAGTGTCTTTGTATGTATTTCTAGTTTTGTCCACTTTTAAATTTTTTTTGACTGCCAACCAGATCCCACCATGTTTACCAGACCCTACCATTTTGTTCTTGTATGTCCAAAATTAGATAACATTTATTTAAAAAATAATCAAACTTCTATTGGGGTGCTAGAAGACAAATGGAGTGACCCATGGTTCTACCATTAGAATACAACAATAATATTCAAGGCGTGTCCAGAAAGAAAGTACAGTTTTGGTATAAAAAATGTATTACAATATTATTATTTTTTTATAAAGAAGGACCTTAAACTACTTTATATATAATTTCTGCCATTAATAAGATACTTGTGTTATCAGGTTATTAGGTTTTACATTTTCTCTCCATAGAATAATACCACTAGTGATGATAACCACCGTCACACAACATCGTTATAGTACTGGCCAGCTAGTGATTGCTTTACAGTATATGTAAAAACAAGAAGGTAGTTTTTCGATACCAAATAAGGGCTATAATGTACATGTTCCCACTACTCATAGTATCAGATGATAAATTGCAAATCATTTCCAAGTCGTTTCTTTTTAAGCGAATCAAGAGAGTATTTTCGGCGCCCAAAGTTGGCAGAAACTAAATGAAGAACACTTCTTGAAATTTGAAGAAACTCATCCTTAACAAACTTTCATCAAGAAACTTTCATTAACAAATGCAGCTAACTCTCCCTTAGGATTGTCAAGCCCATACTTTAAAGTGAAAACTTGAAGGTAAATAGGTTAGGGAAAAAAAATTACAAAAAAAAAATAAATAAATAAAAAGAAAAATTAACCTAATACCCTAGCCAAAGAAAAAAATTTTGAGCCTAGTAAAAAATTAATTTTGAAAAAGATAATTTTCTTCTAGAGTATTGAAATATAAATTATATAGGACCAATCAAGGTATGAAGATGAAAGCATGTTTCTTAAAGGTAAAAAATTTAATTTGAAGAAATTGACCAATTTGGACAAAAACGAACAAGACACTGGTAGTTGGAAGATAAGGAAAAAAGGTGTGAATAATCTATTTCTGCTACCAACTGTAATGTGCTCACTGTAATATGTAAAATAGGTAAATACATATGGTCAACAACATGTGTAGTTTGGGGATGGTCTGTGAAATACTTAACACTACCTAATTGAAACAATTGAATAACAAGTCAAGACAGCTTTAATAATTTAGTTATGATGATAAATAATTAGGGAACTTGTAATATACAGTGGTATCTTGGATATAAGGGCTCTCGGCTCAGCCCTTCCAATAAAACAACAAGTAATATTTATTCATTAGTTTGATTGTAGTTTTTCATCAAAATTAATTCAATAAAGTTCCCATAAGCATCAAAACACTGATACAATCTGAAAACTTTTGACATTTGAAGTCCAGACTTCAGTCGAGGGTGTTGGTCAGTGTGGCCCTAGCTATTGCATGCAACGTAAATGGAATATATAGCAAAGAGCTGAAACTGTGTGATAATGTCAACCTACATGTGTTCTTATGGATACTCTGGGAGTCTATCTTCCAGCCCTCACGCATGCCAAAATCATTTTAATTTGACTCTCCGACTACAACAATGAAGTTAGTAATGTAATTGAGTACATTACTAATTTCTTGACTTCGTAGATGTGTATATATTAAAAATTCATCTCTACTCACTTTGTTCATGTCAATGTCTCAACCCTGGTGGGACTTGAAGCTTTACATATGCAAAGGAGTCTCCACTCGCTACGCTCATGTCAATGACTCGGTCCTGATGGATCTCATAACTATACAAATATTGCATTTTCTTGAGGAGTCAGATTTTGAAATTACATTTTAAATAATGACTTTGTTATTAATTAAATAAATATTGAACTTGACTTGTGAGATTATATTAGATAGAATAAAACTCGAACAAAAGATTTCACAAAAATTATATTTATTTAATCAAATCCATTTTCAATGACAAAGTCACCATCCTCACATTAGTTATAGTTTAGTTAATGTAGCTCATGTGTCACAGAGGATGGTGACTTTGTTGTTGAAATGCGTTTGATTAAGTAAACGTAATTTTTGTGAGATCTTGTGTTCAAGTTTTATTCTATCTTGTTATTACTTGTCGTAGAGGAATGGGGTTGATAGCATTACATGCAGAATTGAAATTTGTATCTAATTAAGTGTGTTATAAATTGAATAACATTTTCAATTAGTTTTTAAAAAAAATCAATATTGTTTTATAAGAGCACACTGTGGTTCCCTATACCAAATTTCATATATCTATCTTAATTTGGTTGGCTGTTTTCATGTTTACATACAAACGATAACATTGACAAATGGTATGTGTTTTGATTCCTCCCATGCTATCCCTTTCTAACCTAAATTGTCTGTGCCTGGACCCACAAAACTGCAATTGATCAACCCACATATGGAAGCTTTGCATCATCGTCTGGTATGGGACTTATTCTTACATAGATTTAATGATGATAATTAATTCTCACGTTGTGACCCAAGTCAACTTAACTACTTCTCCAGAAAATGACAAGTTTATGCCTACAATTATGGGTGTTTTCAAAGAAAGAATATATTTTATGGAAAAATCAAAGATGTTTTATTGTGTTTAATATTGTTTTGTTATGTCGCTGTTGATTATATTTAGATTCATGTAAATGTTAATACCTTTTGCATACATGGTGGAACCCATATAAGGTAACTTATTGTTAATATAATATATATATATATATATATATATATATATATTATATATACTCTGTTGTGTTTTTTGCTGATATATCCATTTAGGGATATCCTGAGTCCAAAAAGTGGTTTTTGTGATGATGTTTGTCTACGTCTGGCGTAAGTTGTATGTACTGTACCTGACAGTCCAAGCTCGTGGGCTAATTTTTATCAAATTTAATATGTGGACATATTTTGCCCATATGCTGGTACTTTAAAAAAAAAATCTTTGTATAACTCAAAATTCGAGGTTACCAATCACAAACAAAAAACACAAAATTATTATTTTCTAAAAAAAAATTTTGCTTCTAAGGATCCAAACAAAACATATTTGTTGGCAACTTTTTCAAAAACGCCAGTTTGTGAGTTATTGTAAACATGTGCAAAATCACAAGTCAAATTATATTCCAGTTTAGATTTTTTTAAAAAAATTAATGAACCTAGATCATTGTCATAAAAAGCTTGATTTTAATTAAACACACCTTATAGTAAGGATGTGTTGATGACACAATCAACGTATGTTCAGGCCTATAAATCCTGCTGTGAGTGATACCATTTAAGAGGTACTAGAGAGTGTGAGAGAGAGAGAGAGAGAAAGAGAGAGAGAGAGAGAGAGAGAGAGAGAGAGAGAGAGAGAGAGAGAGAGAGAGAGAGAGAGAGAGAGAGAGAGAGAGAGAGAGAGAGAGAGAGAGAGAGAGAGAGAGAGAGAGAGAGAGAGAGAGAGAGAGAGAGAGAGAGAGAGAGAGAGAGAGAGAGAGAGAGAGAGAGAGGAGAGAGAGAGAGGAGAGAGGAGAGAGAGAGGGGGGAGGGAGGGAGGGAGGGATAGAGAGAGAGAGAGAGAAAGAGAGAGAGAGAGAGAGAGAGAGAGAGAGAGAGAGAGAGAGAGAGAGAGAGAGAGAGCTACTAATGTTACAATTTCCGGGAAAACTCTGACTGTCATTTCCCACTATATTTAGCTGATCATTGTGAAATTTAGAACACTACCAAAAACAGAAATAATCGGCTGAGTGGAAAAAGGCATCTTGGTCTGAGTCCTCTACTAGAATGCATTTCCATGACAATCTGGATAATATTACTCCTACGTTGTATATCAGCCCAACTGTAGAGTGACTTCATCCTGCTCTCTGGCCCCCAAATTCAAAGTGATCACAAATATTCGGGAGTTTTCTTAAAATTCTGTGATGTTTATATTCTAAAAATTCAAAAATAACATGGACACAACAATGTCATAAAGCTTTTGAAAAAATAAAAAAAGTTTTAACAATTCCACCTGAATTTTTCCTTGTTGTTTAAAGGCGAAAACCTTTCAGTTCTCATTGCCTAATAAAAAAAGGAAGAGATCATAAAATAACACCACTAGCTTCAGAGCTGGAAAAGAACAAGAGTCGGTCAAGGAGAGTCAAGGAGACTGATAGGAAAAAAGAACGAGGCTACATAAAAAATGGTGTAGTCACCTCGGGATTGTCAAATCCGTACTGACTATAGTGAGCCCCTGAGGGTAAAAACAATGAAAACATCAGGATATAAATAATGGTGACTCTAAATCATATCTGTAAATATATTTCTATTTTTAACCCCTTTTGTGTTCATAATCCAACAAATTTACAAATATTTTCCCATTTCTAAGGCTGTCTGATTTTCTTCTCAGTCTGATTTTAGTACGTAGTTTTTCATTCCCTGGTTCAAAGAAGAGATTACTCTTCCTTACCTACACATTGAACATAAATCCAGTTTCATTTGAACCTTACCTCTGGTTCATTGTATGGTACAATGTATCCTTCTAGTTTTCTGCCATAACTTTGATATTTTATATCTTCACTTTGCCAGTTCTATCACAGCCATTTTTCTTGGCTACACTATGGTTCGTAAATGGTCGCTGACTTTAAATTGTCTCCTTCTTATTCTTTGACATCTTATCTCTTTTACTGCATAACTTTGATATTATATTTCTTCACTTTGGCAATTCTATCACAGCTATTTTTCTTGGCTACAGCATGGTTCGTACATGGTCGCTGACTTTAAAATGTATCCTTCCTGTTCTCTGTCATCTTATCTCTTTTACTGCCATAAGTTTCATATTGTATTTCTTCACTTTGCCGGTTCTATCAATGCCATTTTGCTTGGCTACAGCATGGTTCGTACATAGTTGCTGACTTTAAATTGTCTCTTCCCTGTTCTCTGTCATTTTATCTCTTTTACTGCCATAACTTTGATATTGTATTACTTCACTTTGACAGTTCTATCAAAGCCATTTTTCTTGGCTACAGCATGGTTCGTACATTGTCGATAACTTTAAAATATCTCCTTTCTGTTCTCTTGCCTGTTATTTACTTCCAAGCCTAATTCCATTAGACAAAATGATGCGGCTCAAGTATCTGTTTCGTAGCAAATTTTATTATACAGTGTGGATCATCTAATACCACGTCCAACCCCTAACCTTGGAGGATCAGGAATGCTTCTGTTGGGTCTACCATATCTTAGGCTAGAAAATCCAATGTGAGAACACTCGTCTTCACCTTTAGCTGCTAGGGGAAAGGATTTGCTTGTTGCAAAAGTAGCTAAGTGTCCTAACTAGAATATTTTTACTATTTACAGACTACACCTACTTGACAGCAATGCAATCACACAAACTCAAAACCCCTTATGCGACTTATCTACACAAATTCTAACCTACTACCAGATGACCTAAAAACTTAAAATTTGGCAAAGTTTTAGCTCATAGAATGTAACCCTCGGGAAAATTTTAATTGTTTGAAGCAACTTTAAAGCGTGTGTAGGCCTTTTTTTGGTGGTCTATTTTAGCTGAACGGTAAGACATATCTAAAAACTAATTTCACCAACAATTACAGATTTGCCGAAATGTACAAGTTTTTTTCTATAACTTTTTCGTATCTCCATTTGTTATACATTAGATCAAGCTAGATTTTGATTTTAGGTAAATTTTGTACATTTTCCACAAATTAATTAATCTTTTCACACACTTATAAAACATATAGTATCATCAAATTTGGTACGCTTATGGCGGTTGGATGTGCCAGTATACCCGCACATTTGTTGATTCTAGATCTTCTATAGGTGTGCTAAAAAATGTAATAATATGAGAAAATTATTAAGTTACTTAATATTTAGTTAGCCAATATTTTACTTATCAAATTTGATTAAAATCAATCCATTCGTTTGGTATGTCTGTACAGAAGAACATGATTCCAAAAACTTTTTTTGCACTCAGGGGTATTTCAATCGATATTTTTTTCTAATTACATAACTGTCTCAATAGACTTTCTCTACGAATATGTGATAAAATAAAAATTCTCTAATGAATATTATAACCCCTTCATTTTTATAAATACATCTTATTCTACACTTGTGCTACACTACGGACAACAAGGCGCTAACCAAGATTAATGTTTTATCAGAGCCTTCAAAAAATAATTGTTCCATATTTTTAAACCAAATATAGTTGCTAATGAAATGAATATAGTTCATCCTCGTCTATCGCCTTATACAGAACCATACATACTAAATTTGAATAAAATAACACTTGCAATTATAATTTATATTTTATTATCCTAGTCTACTTTTACTCCTACAATTTACTATCGTAAATGACAACTAGTAACTGCATAATGTCAATTTACATAAAAATGCACAGTATATAACCATTGCACAAACTTTCTCATACATCCATTTAGAATCGAAATACAAACCAAACAAAATATTAGTCGACACAATGTCAGGTCGGGAGTTGTCAATGAATAATAAATCAAAAAAAAATTTAACATACCACGTTTTTAAAACGGACTAAAAAGTATAAAATAATTTTTCATGACCCTTCTACAATTTTGAGGGAGGATTGTTAGTGGCTATGGATATATTTGGAATACTTGGAGAGAAAAACGTAGAGCTCAGGAAATCTATGATAGTTAAGGAGGAGTTAATAAATTATATTACAGTGAATCTCATTTTCGATTCACTGAAATTAGCCGGATTGTCTACTTGTATTATTTACCGGCTGCACCCCTGTTGTTTAAACAAATGTAAAGACAAGAAACCAACTGAATGTTGTATTGTCATCCAATTCTGACCTATGTTCAAAATTTCAGGTCTCTCGCTTATCAGGAAGTTAGTTTAAACTCGATTGCAAAATTCCACCCGTACAGACAGACAGACAGATATAAATGACGGAAACCGAACTAATAAAAACGTGGTAAAATGAACCATGCTTACGCTTTTTATACACTTCAGAGTTATGTGTTTAAAACAAACTTTTAAGAAAGGTTGTGAATGTTCCATTGTGTTTTTGCTAGTTATTCCTGAACTATAGAACTCATCACATTTCCCTAAAATTGAAGAATTTTTATAATTTAGGTCATATATGTGTAACAGCCGGGTTTTCACCATAAATTCAAAAACCGGTATGTCAGTGACTAATATATTTTCTCTTGGTCTTTCTTTAGTGATTAGTTTTGAACAAACTTTGATCAAAATTGTTTCAACCGATTTTAGAAAAATTGAAATGTTGTTTTTTATGTTCATTTATCATCTACCCATCTACCCATCAACAGATTTCCACATATAAAATTTGATTTATATCTGTCCAATACTTGGGGACTGAAAAAACAAGAGACAGACATCAATCCCAATACTGATATTTTGATAATTTTTCGTATGTAAGCAAAGATTTTTTAAATAACTCAAAACTTATTTATAGCTTTCGTAGGATAGTTTAGAAATTATGTCTCTTACAACAGACCTTTGATAGATATTTTTTGGTTTATTGCCGATATTGGAGAGGTGGCCGTTATTTAGTGACCCGTTTTGCTTGGGTCACTAAAGAAAAATTGTTCAAAATCGTTACAGCAAAGTTTAAAATATCGAATTGTGATTTTTTTTTATTGCAGCTATCTCCCAATTTTAAGTTATTGAAAACGTTAAAGAAAGTCCCGAGTTATGGTCAATATCAAAAACACTATTAAATTTTATTAAAATCTGTCCACTTGTTTGGGATATATGCACAGACAGAGAGAGATCATTCAAACACACAAAATTGGACTCAGGTTACCTCAAAACGATATTATTTGCAAAAAAACTCGACATCCATTTTTTACTAATCAGATAACTGCTTCTAATCCTCTACGAATGTTTGAGAAATTAAAAATGTGATAACGCCTTCATTTTTGTAAATACATCTTATTCTACTCTCGTGCTACAAGAAAACAAGGCGCTATCGTTAGATTAATCTATTATCACAGTCTGCAGGTAATATTGTACTATAGTTTTAAACTAATCGTACTTTCCAATGAAATAAATATAACACTTCCTCACCTTATAAGGAACCCTAGTTACCAAATTTGAATAAAATCACATTTCTGATTATAATTAGTAAATGCATTTATAACTTATTTTGATCTAAAAAGCGTTATCATATCAATAACTCCTACAATTTACTGCCAACTAGTAGCTACAAATAATGTCAGCTACATTAAAATGAATATTTTATAAACATTGTACAAAATCTCTCACGTACTCATTGACAGTTGAAATACCAACCGAATAAAAACTATTCCTTGCCAAATTATTAGTTCTGTAGTTGCCCGTCAAAAAGTGAAAATGAACAATATAATGGGAACAAATGGAAAGTCTTTAACCAAAAATATGTTTACAGTTTACTTAAAAAAGACCTAAACTTGCTTTGATTGTAGCATAAATACCTTCTCTGCGTAATATATATTTCATTAAAATAGAACTTTTAATGGCGGCGGACTTTTTTTTTCCTGAACCGTAATACTTGCAAATTTGGATGCGGGTTTAGATAATTAATTTTCACATTTCTCTAAAACTTGAAGGAAATTGGTAGAGCTTATTTTCGTTTGGTTACATTTTTTATATACAACAGCTTCATGGGCAATACTTTGAGTTTCCTAATGCTGTAGTAACTCAAGAACCTCCATTTTTAGACAGATGATGTAGGTCCTTGGAGGTTATGTTTGAGCAAATTTTGATTAAAATCGTTAGAGTTGTTTTTAGGTTAGGTTCCAGTCGTTTTTAGGAAAGTTGGAATTTTTTTTTTTCTTGTCACATCGATCCTGAATTTTTGTTTATAGCAAAAATCAAAACTATTTCTTGAGATATCATAACTTTAACTCAGAAACTTATAGTTTTGGAAACATGGCGATAAATTCGTCTCTGTTTGGGTCCTTAACGCTTCACCAGAAAAAACTTTGGTTAAAGTGGTTAAAGTCAATTTTAACAAAAACGTTTTTGCCATTGGAAGCTGGGAGGCAATGAAGTCTTAAGATATGCCCAAAATATAGCCAAATACCAAATTCGATTAACATAGGTTGACTCGTTTGGAACGTAGAGCAATGCACAGGCTACAGTCACTAGACAGAACACATTTTTGGACCTCATAATACTAAAACTCATCATCGATTTTTAACTTTCTCTATACAAATATGTATTTCGCCTTCATTTTGTTAAATACTTCCAACTCAACACTCGGTTCCATTACGGACATCAAGGCGCTAACTTTATATTAATCTTGGGAATATTTTTTTAATAGTTCTAACCAAAATATTATTGACAATGAAATAAACATAGTGTCTCCTCGTCTATGACTTTATACCGAAACCTACATATTAAATTTATTTTCAATTTAACAAGACATTATACAAAAGTTATTTGCTAAAAGCAATATTAATAGACAAACGCTTGAAAGACTATGGGATATTTTGTTTTTCCCTTTTCGAAGTTAGTCGTACTATTTGCTATAGGGATATTTATTTGTGGTAAATGTTAAAAAATTTTGTGGCTTGAAGACGAAAAACTATCTAAGTCACCATTACCTTGACAAACAAACAAGTTGATGGGCGCCATTATAATACCCCGTCCCTCCCCCTGGTTCATTAAAACTGTAAAAAACAGTAAAAATGGTTTTACACCATTAAAGAAAAATGAACTACAGATGGTAATTTTGATCAGAAAGCTACATATTTTTTTTTAATTGGCTCTGATTTGTTAATTTTTTCATATTGTGTAGTGTTTGTGCAACGTAGTACAGCCAAAATTGGTGAACCAATTTCGATCATGAAGTTGTTTTAAATTACGTAATTTCTCAAAATCTGCTTTACAGATTTAGTTCAAATTTTGTTAAATGTGAAAATTGAAGACCAAAACGAATATACAAAATCAGAATTTTTAAAAAACTAAAACACATTTCGAATGCTGTAATTTAAAACTTGATTTCAATAAAGTTACGCTCAGTGACTTAGCAGGAGCCAAGCAAAACACAAATAGAAAATCTTGTGAAGGTAAATCAAATCAAAAATTACAAAATTGTCTTGTAAGAGCCTCGTCAATGCCGTAACTGGCGAAACCATGGTCGGCTAGACCAAATAAATTATAGAATTTACAAAAGAAAAATTGTTTTATTTGTAAATCAAATCGTCTATATTTTTTGGGTTTAATTTTCTATTGACGTTCCTTAAAGGAAGTTGTTTTTGCAATGAAGCACTTTTATGGTCGTTTGTCTGTGCATTTAAGATGTTGTCAATGTTTAATAACTTGTTTGTATGATTTAGACATTTTTGTATTTACATTTGTTTGATAATTCACTATTTGTAGGAACCTACTGTAGGATAAAAACAACAAATTTTCTATTTATTTTTAATAACGGCTGTTTAACGATATTGACCAAATTAAGGAACAAACGAAAAGAATTGTTTGCTACCTCCCCGATTATACAGGTTTAGGAATATTGAAAACAATGGATATGGACTCTAAAAGATATCTCAAAATCGGCTTAAATGATTTCGATCAAAATTTAATAATATGTAAAGTTTTAGTTCACCTAATAGAGCGATACGATACATATCTTAAAGTCGTAAGCGATACGCGATAATTCTCCTACAAGGTAAGAATCGCCAGTGTCCGTTCTAAACAGATGTACACCAGTACGAAATCTATCGTCAAGATACATTAGGCAACAGATGTAAACAGTAGAAGTTTACAGTGGACTGTGCGAACAACAATGGATACGCAGGACAATGACCTACAGACAATGGTGCAAACTAAAGTTAGGGAACCCCTGTAACATTTTAATAATGAACTACTTCTAAATGACTCACACTACCTGCCTATCTCCTCACACCCACTTGAGTAGAGCCGCGCTTCAGTCTGTTGTTTAGTGCACACTTTGTGATTAGTTCTTTAGTTGGTTGAGTAATTCCAACAGTTTAATACTAAGGGTTAAATTGATTTTATAAAATTAGTATCTACAGGTTAATTTACTTATACATAGTACATAGGTAAGCGAGATCTCACACTAATAAGCAATAGTGGTATGATAATTCGGTACTTCTCTATTAACGGGAAGCACTAGAATTTTTCGTTTAAACTCTATTTATTGTTTATTTTATTTAATAAATTCTTGTCCATTAACGGTGGGGGGGATTCGAATTTTTAATACTATTCTGTCACGTAGGTACATCTACTTTCGTAGATCTTTTGGCTTTTTTTCGTTATTTTTAGCAATATTTTTATACATTATTCAATATGAAAAAGTTCTTAGGTTAGGTTAGGTTAGGTAAGCCAGGTAAATTGTTCGCTCATTCCACGTTTGTCATAACCTTGTTTGATCAGACCACGATGTTTGTGTGTTCGCTCATCCCACGTTCGCACACTCCACGAAACCAGGCGACACGGCTCGGCCTAACTCTTCTTATCGTATGACAATTCAAAGTGATAAATGATCTATAAATAGATATTTTAGCTTTTTTCGTTATTTTTAGCAATAGGTATATTTACACATTAAATCAATATGAAAAAGTTCATAGCTTTGGTTAGGTTAGGTAAGCCAGGTAAATTGTTCGCTTATTCCACGTTTGTCATAACCTTGTTTGATCAGACCACGATGTTTGTGTGTTCGCTCATCCCACGTTCGCACACTCCACGAAACCAGGCGACACGGCTCGGCCTAACTCTTCTTATCGTTTGACAATTCAAAGTGATAAATGATCTATAAGTAGATATTTTAGCTTTTTTTCGTTATTTTTAGCAATAGGTATATTTACACATTAAATCAATATGAAAAAGTTCATAGCTTTGGTTAGGTTAGGTAAGCCAGGTAAATTGTTAGCTCATCCCACGTTCACACACTCCACGAAACCAGGCGACATGGCTCGGCCTATCTCTTCTTATCGTATGACAATTCAAAGTGATAAATGATATCTAGAGGTACAAGTAATGCTGAAGATTTAAGTTTCTTAATTTGTTTCGTTAAAAGTGTTGCAAAATACCCGTTTACAGAATTGTAAACTGAAAAACTACCATCATACTGATGGAATAGCTATGAGATTAACGACCATTAAAGCAGAAATAAATGAGATTTTAAGTAAAAAATCGCTTTTTCCATGGAAAATGTCGTCACAATTTTTTTAACCGTAATATCATTTTATGTACTTATTTGTGAGTAAGTAAAACAATATTTTAAACAACCCAGTACTTTACCGGTTGTAGACAAATGAAATAGAATATCCACATTAAAGTTAAAGAATTCAAATCAAAAACTTACAGAAATATAAGTTTTAAAGTAATAAGTAGTTTTAGGAAGTTAATCAAAAATATTAACACATTCTCGTACAAAAAATCTCGAAATTACTCCCAAGGTTAGGGTCGAAATACATTTCATAATTACGATATTTGATTTTCCATGAGAGATTTGAAATATGTTAAAATTACTGCAACACAAATCCATTAAGTCAAAACCCCTTCATTTTTTAAAATACTTCTTATTCTACTCTTTTACCACAGAAACGACACCCTGGCAGTAACCAAGTTTAATGTTTTTTCAGTCTTCAGAAAATAATGTTCGATATTTTAAACAAAATACAGTTGCCAATGAAATGAATATAGTGCTTCCTCCTCTGGCAGCTGAGGTGGGACTCATCGCAGAAAAGAAGATGCACCCACTGGTGGTTTCCTTCGGTGAAGAGAAGACTCTCTTATTCGTGGATCGCCCCGGGACCTATAACATCACAGTTCCTCACGGGTCACGGCTTCTTCAGGAGCAAGCTTTTTGGATTTAATCTGAAGGAAGACCCGATGTGCGAGTGTGGGGAACATTAGACTGCAATTCATCTTGTCATGGACTGCCCGGGGACCGAGCATCTGAGGGAGGGTCTTCTCCGAGCTACACATAGAAGCAGAGAAGAACTTTTGACCACCAGAGGGAATTATGCTTATTTAGCGTCTTTCTTTGCGAGGACCTACCGATTACACCAAGATCTGGAGTTCGCCGCAGGCAACGGATGAGCCTTCGAGACTGTGTGCTGAGTGGGGATGCTGCCTGAATCAAGTAGGGTAGTATCTCTGCTCATGAGACAACAACAACACCGGACGTGACAGTGGTTGAGTTGGGTTGCTACCTGAATTGAGTAGGGTAGTACCCCGGCTTACGAGGATTTCTGGACGTGACCCCTTGGGGGGAGGCGCTGCCTGAATTGAGTAGGGTAGTTGTCTCCTCCCCGGGAGATGTGGAATTGTCATCTCGCGACCTCTCTTTGGATTGGGATGGTGCCTGAACTGAGTAGGGTGCTGTCTCCGCCCGGGAGGGGAAGCGAACGAGTTTATAATACCAACAAATGCGCACTTTAATAAGCCATTTGATAAACCCATAGGGTTTTAGGTAAATGGACCTCTGCCTGTGCTACTTAATGAAAAAAAAAAGTGCTTCCTCCACTATAGTCTTATACAGAACCATACATATATGTGAACTGTGCATTTTTTGACATTTAATATGTGTTTGGTAATGTGATAAGTCATTTAAAATTTGAATAAAATCACACTTGCAATTATAATGAGGATATTGGAAACTTATTTTATTCTCAAAATGAAACATGGACTCACGTCTTTGAACAAAATAATTATATATTTAAATAAAACCTAAGCTTGCGACATAAACGTGTTCTCGACAGAACATATTTGATTGAAATCGAACTATTAATGATGGTTATGAAAGTTCCTTTGTGTTTTATGCCAGTTATTCCTAACATAAAACTTATAATTTTTCTCACAGGTTTAACTTATTACTCTTCACGCTTCCCTAAAATTTGAAGAAAATTGGTAGCGCCTATTCTGAGAAATTAAGTCTTTTATGTAGCTCTTAAGTCGTTTCTTTACCGATAGCTCACGTATCGGTGACCAGTATATTTTGTGCTGGAGGCTACATTTTAGCAAATTTTAATCAAAATTGTTCCAGTCGATTTTGTGTAAACTGGAATAAATTTTTTTAATGGCATCCACCCTACCCATCTACTTACAAATTTTTATTTATTGAAAAATGAAACACATTTCTTTTGATATCGTTTAAATATGGCCATGTATTTAAATTTGATTAATATCGGTTCATATGTTTGTATTGTATAGCACTTAACAGACAGATTGACAGCACTCCCAATACAGTACCTCTAATTTTCAGATTTTTTCGCATATAGGTTCAAAGAAGTTTATTAATAAAGCAGAATTTGTTTGTAGTTGCGGTAGAATAGATGGAGTTAGGTTTTCAAAATTAAGTCTTTTATAACAGACCTATGGCAGATATTCTGGTTTATTATTGGTAACTCATAAATCGACATTTTTGGAAAGATGGCGAGCAATACGTTTTGGTTGGGTCATTAGAGAAAATTAGTTGAAATCGTTAGGTTAGGTTTGAGTTATAACAAATTTTTTTGTAAGTCCCAAGTTATGGCCAATATACACACATAATAAATTTGATTAAAATTGGTCCACTCATTTGGGATGTCAGCACGGATATATCATTCCAAAAAATACAATTTTTTTAACTCAGGGTACCTTAAAACGATTTTTTCAGCAAATAACTGAACATAAATTTTTTACTAATCACATAACTACATTTATTTGACCTTCCGCTATGAATGTGAGAAAATAATAAATTTCTAATAACTCAGAACGCCTTCATTTTTTAAAATACAACTTATTCTACTCTCGTGCTACATTACGGAAACCAAGCGCTAATCTTAGTTTATCTTTTATCACAGTTTTCAGAAAATATTTTGAAGATTAATAGCTAAAATGAATGTACAAAATCAAAAGTGAATGAAAATTACAGTTCAAGATTAATTAAGAAACTAAAATACATTATAAATGTTGTAATTTACAACTTGATTTCATTGAAAGTTACACTCTGCACAAGTAAAGCAGAAACGGAAATAAAAACTCCTACGTGAAATAAAATTGTCTATGAAATTTTCGCGGATAATTCTTTATTGAAGGTCTCTAACTAATTTAAAAAAATAAATAAATCTGTTTTGAAATAGAGCACTGTGTCTGCGGTTTTCTGTCAATGCTCTCTAAATGTTCGTATGTTAGAGGCATTTTGTTCTTCAATTTTTTCGACAACGCAATATTTATTTGTGAGTAGCTGACGTAGGATAAAAACATTAAATTTTATTTTATGATAACGGTTCTAACGATTTTGATCAAATTAATGAAAAAACAAAACGAATTGGTTGCTTATCAACGAAAATACCGGTTCCTTAGTTATAATTCACTAAGTGGATATGGACTTTTCAAAAGATATAATATCTCAAAATCTTCCTAAACGATTTAGACCAATTTAGCCCACTTTCACAATAGTGCGATACGATACATATCTTAAGGTCGAATGCGATACGCGATAATTATCGTTTACATAGAGATCGCCATTACACGTTCAAAAAAGTCTTTCAAAATTGGCCTAAACGAATTAAACTAAAATTTGACGGAAAGGAAAGATTTAGACCACCCGCACATTAGAGCGATACGATACATATCTTTATGTCGTAATAGTAATTATCTTATAAGATAGAATCGCCAGTCTCCGTTCAAATGGTGTATAAATGGCTAAACAGGTGCACACCAGTACGATAACGACAAATTATCGTTGTACCGAACGATAATCATAGTGTATCTGTACCACACAATCATTACATTATACAAATGGACAGGTATCATCTGAGCTGTGGAGTTTGGGTGCGCAGTGGGTCTGGGCGTGGTCTAAGCAGCAGTGAGGTGGTGGGGGAAGCGGTCGCCTCAGTCTGTGTTGGGTGTTGGTACTAACAACGATGTCTGCAAGACCACTGGATCGGGGACAGTAGCCGGCGCTGACTCTTTCCCCTACAATGCCTCAGTCCCCACGCGGCCTCGAACTACAATTTTGCACCTCCCCTCCACGCGCAGCTCACAGCTCAGATGAAACCTGTCCATTTATAAGACTGTACCCGATACATCTTTCTTCCCTTTCCAAAAATGACTCGAAAAAAATATCTGATGCTAACGATCGTATCGCTTTGAAATGTAGTAAAATTATCTTACGATAAAAGTCGCGTAATGTAATTATCGTTTGATAAATATCGCAACGATATACAAGTGTGCAGCCAGCCTTATGACACAAATAAATGTGACAAACAATGACAAAGATAAAATTATAGTTCGTGACTAAGCAGACTCAATTTTGTTTTTACTCGAGAACTGTAATGTTCATTTATGTTAATTTTTCAACGTCTTGGAAGTGGTGAGCACCGGCTTGGCAATCCCGAGCCATAGCTAGATCTACACATTTTCGTTTAGTCTTGGATTTCAACTTTCTTGACTAACTCTTGTTCTTTCGACCTTGACGTTATTCAAATATTTGAGAACTAAGGTATTTATATGTTATCATATTCATTTTGTTGTTGTTGTTGCTTACAAGGCGATGTTGACAGTAAAGTTTTTTTCGCTTTTAAACAACAAAAATCAAAATACCTTCCTAACTGTAATATGGTATTTATTGACGTCGAGCTTGTTCAGCGATCAAGGTTTGTTCTGTGATAAATCAAAACTTGTTCGGCGATCAAGGTTTCTTCAGCGATCAAGGTTTGTTCGGCGATTAAGATTTGTTCGGCGATCAAGGTTTGTTTTGTGTATCTGGTTTTTCGGCGATCAAGGTTTGTTCTGTGATTCTAATTTGTTCAGGGATTAAGATCTGTCATCAATCAAACAATGTTTGTTCGGCGATAAATCAAAGCTTGTTCGGCGATCAAGGTTTGTTCTGTGATTCTAGTTTGTTCAGCGATTAAGATCTGTCAGCAATCATTCATGGTTTGTTCGGCGATAAATCAAAGCTTGTTCGGCGATCAAGGTTTCTTCAGCGATCAAGGTTTGTTCGCTGATTAAGATTTGTTCGGTGATCATGGTTTGTTTTGTGTATCTGATTTTTCGGCGATCAATGTTTGTTCTGTGATTCTGGTTTGTTCAGAGATTAAGGTTTGTTCGGCAATAAAACAAAGCTTGTTCAGCGATCAAGGTTTGTTCTGTGATTCTAGTTTGTTCAGCGATTAAAATCTGTCATCAATCAATCAATGTTTGTTCGGCGATAAATCAAAGCTTGTTCGGCGATCAAGGTTTCTTCAGCAATCGAGGTTTGTTCGGCGATTAAGGTTTGTTCTGTGTATCTGGTTTTTCGGCGATCAATGTTTGTTCTGTGATTCTGATTTGTTCAGCGATCAATCAATGTTTGTTCGGCGGTTAAGATTTGTTCGGCAGTCAAGGTTTGTTCGGCTATCAAGGTTTGTTCTGTGATTCTAGTTTGTTCGGTGACCAAGGTTTGTTAGGTGATAAAGGTTTTTCAGCGATCAAGGTTTGTTCGGCGATCAGGGTATGTTTGGCGATCAAGTTTTGCTCGGCGATTCTGGTTTGTTTGGCGATCAAGGTTTGTTCTGCGATTTTTGTTTGTTGGGAGTTTCTGGTTTTTCGGCGACCAAGGTTTGTTAGGTGATAAAGGTTTTTCAGCGATCAAGGTGTGTTCGGCGATCAAGGTTTGCTCGGCGATTATGGTTTGTTCGGCGATCACGGTTTGTTCTGGGATTTTGGTTTGTTTTGCGATTCTGGTTTGTTCGGCGATTCTGGTTTGTTCGGCGACCAAGGTTTGTTAGGTGATAAAGATTTTTCTACGATCAGGGTATATTTGGCGATCAAGGTTTGCTCGGCGATTCTGGTTTCTTCGGCGATCAAGGTTTGTTCGGCGATCAAGGTTTGTTCGTCGATCAATAAAGGTTTGTTCGGCGATCAAGGTTTGTTCCAGAAACTTAATTTAGGTTTACTTGCAATATGGCAAACAGGTTTGAGACACTACTCTTCACATTTCACAAAAATTTGAACAAAATAATAAAACCATTGAGTCCAAATAATTGATATTTGACATTTTGAGAAATATTGGTCGTGAGGCCTCTTGAGCCTGAAAAAGTATTTTTTTAAATGACTGTAGTTTGATTTTGATTATCTGTTTCTCTGCAGTCCTCTATAACCAAAAACTAATGGACTGATTTTCTTCAAATACATGTTTTTTTTGTTTTTTTTTGCCCCCATAAATCAATATTTCGGTGTAGCAACCATGAGAGAAAAACTCACAATTTTTCAAAATCAGGTTTACGAACGAATTCTCCAAAATTCTCCGGTTTGGTAATAGGAAAAAAATAGAGTTCATAAACATTTATTGCAAAAGATTTAATTTTTCAAATCATCTTAATAGATTTTGTAATTTTTTTTTGTAATTAGAAGAGTGGCATATGAAACTAGTGTACCAAATCACAAGTAAAAGAAAAGGAATAACTACCACAAATAGATTACGGTTATAGAACAAAAACATCTATCAGTCTTTTCCTCTTATTGTTCTAAAGATGAAAAATCTCTCGGTCATCATACATAGCCTTCGGGATTTCGATGCTCGTACTTAAAACTTGTGAACCTCTGAAGGGACGCTTTGGAAGATTTTACGACACCAGTGAAGCAACTTTAATATATATATATATATATATATATATTTGTGTAACTCCATCAACAAGCGGTCCTGTAAAATTCAAAATAAGAAAGCGTTCCATGGGACCCCCCTTTTATTTTGAATACAGTAACGTTTTAAATAGAAGTTTTGGTATATATTGATCATTTACAAGGTTTTGAACGAATATATTAACATATACTATAAATATATATATGTTTTTAAAATAAGCGGTCCGTGTAGGAGCAACAGCATATAGCGGTCAGTATATATATTTTTACAACTGTGCAGACAATTGCGTTCCGGCAAGATGGCAGGCTTGTTATTGGCTAAATACGAAATGAGGTAGGAGACCGCTACATGATTAGTTATTATGCATTTTACCAGGTTCCTTCCATTGGTCTTTGTAACAACGCTCGTTTCTAAATCATCAAATACTTATTAACTAATGTACCAAGTGAATCATCAAAATACGACTCTGTGGTAAAAAGTTATTTAGTAAATATTTTGAACGAAATGGACATAAGTGTTTTAAAAAGTGAAACTATTAATAAAGACTTGTTGTTATCTGAAATTAAAGTAATCTGTTTGAATATGTGTATAAACTATTTTAGATTGCAATTGTTTTATACAAATGTTAATGAAAGTATATAATTTGTAAACATTTATTTCTAAGAATATTATATCACTTGAACTTGTTTATGAATTATTGTGTAGTACAACACAAATATATAAATTGCAACGTTATTATTTGTTGACCTTCACTTAGATGACACTTAATGTTAATATGAAAGTTTTTAAACAACTCTATATAGATTTTGATGAAACTATAATAATGTTAGTGTGAAAGTTTGTTTTAAAATAACCCTATTATGATTTTGATGAAACTATAATAATGTTAGAGTGAAAGTTTTAAAATAAAATTCTATTTTTTAATAATAATATTATAGTTTCAAAAAACTCTATTTAGATTTTGATGAAACTATTTTTCAATAATATTATTTTTTTATTCAAAAAAACTTTATTTAGATATTTATAAAACTATAATAAGTTATAGTTAGGCCTACACATGAGGTAGTTGAAATAAAACATTATACATAGTAAAAGTATGAGTATATTTATTAACAAATATGATTTACATACACATATCAATGTATAAATAAAATAAGATATACATAAATTTAAAAATGCCCGATATCTAAATATTATGAGTAAATATGGCTCTCTGTCTCTTGTAAATGAGGGAACTAGAACAACAAATATATCCTCTATCTGCATAGACCATATATTGGTTAGTTTGCTAAAACAAGTAATTTTAAATGTTGTACAAGTACCTTTTATATTGAATTTATTTATATCTGATCATAGTTTAATTGGTTTATGCTTTGTTTTCTTACATTATCAGAATGTGAATGATAGTCACAGAAGTAATCAGTTAAAGAGAAGGGTCACTAGAATCAATAATAATGTTTATTTATGGGAATTTAGATCCTTAAATTTAGATACAGTCTTTAACAATAATAGTGCATCGGAAGCTAATGATGAGTTTATTTCCATTTTTAATAACTGTTTGGTTAGTGGTAGAGAACTATGCAAGATGGGGAATAATAAAATTAAATTAAAAGATTGGATTACAGATGAATTAGAATGTAAGATTGATCATACGAATAAACTATTTAAGAGGGTTAAGAAACATAAAAGTAATATCATTCCTAAAATATATTATGTTAGTTTTAGAAATAGATTAAATCAAGAAATTATAAATTTAAAAGAGAGCTATTACATGAATGAGTTTAATCTTAAAGAGGGTATGTAAAATACTTAACAGGCTAAATACATTCTTATAAAAATAGTATTGGTCAAATTGTTTATGAAAATAACGTGTATACGTCATCTATTAATAATTCTCTCAATAATCACTTCTCATCTGTTGTTAAAGTTGACAAAAATAAAAAATATGGAAATTTGGAAGTTCTATAGATGGGTACAACGAGGTTTTTGGCACAGTTTCTGATTCGGCATCTATGTTTGATACTCCTGTTATATCAGATGAGGTCGTACAGATAATAAAGTCTCTTAAAGTGACAAAAATCACCTGGTTATAATGGTACAACTACGAAACTTGTTAAGTTTGAAACAGAGAAAATTGCACCAATTCTCACTTACATTTACAATATTTGTCCAGTTCAATAGCTTTGAGACTGGTGTTTTCCTACTAAATTGAAATATGCTGTTGTTGTTCCAGTTTTTAAGAATGTAGATAGAGAGGACCTAAACAACTATAGACATATCTTGCTACTATCCATAGTCGTAAAAATATTGAAGAAACTTATGTATTCTCGATTGCTTAACTTTTTTAACTTCACAAAGACTCTGAGTGAGAATCAATTTGGTTTTAGGGTGGGTAGGAGCACTGGAGTTGCTTTACTAAATTTTATTTCTGACATTTATGAAAATATTAATAGGGGAAGGAGGCATGGCGGTATGTTTTTGGATCTCAGGAAGAATTTTAACACTGTAGATCACTTTGTTCTGATCGCCAAATTATCATAATTATGGAATAATTTGTTTGTAATTATAGTCATGTTAGCACTTTAGGGGTTGCTTTAGTTGTTTTCCTTTTGTTGGAGAACCCAAAACAAGCTGAGCCTATAGGATTTCCTATAATTTTCATGGAGAATATTGTTTTATAAGTTTAGTTTTTAATAATTTTGATATACAGATGTAAATATTGACTATTTTTCTATGTTTGTATTGTCTCTATGAGAAATAATTATTTTTATTTCTAAGGACAAAAAAAAAATATTAAACCCTAATGAGAACTGAGTTAGGTGAATATTATCATTAATTATACTCGGTTATTTTGATAAAAGAAACTTGGCAAGGTTAAAACTGTTTATGGGTTCTGTTTTTTTATAAAATGTACTAATAAAAAAATTTCAAATGTATGTTTAGTAGTGCTGGTGCAAAACGGACCAAAAATAGTGCAGTGATCCGACTCAGCGATACTGTTTTAAATTTATTATAAATGTATTTTACAGGAAAAATAAAACACTCAATGACCTGATATAAATTTTATAAAATGTGTAAGCTATGTTCAGTTAGTAAGGAATATACATGAATTTAAATATATAGTTGTAGAGAGGATCATAGTTGATAAAAAATGGTCAACGGAACAAAAAATGGTATTATTTAAATTTTAAATTGATAAAAAGTCAAGTCACATAATAAAGTAAATTTTACATCAGTTTTATTAATAAATAAAGAAAAAATAAAGAAAAAACTGAAAAATCTGAGAGAGAATTTGTTAATTAAACACATTTCATTTTTTTTTTCCAAATTTAGTCAAATTGATAATCTTGGTAATATTGAGACGGATAAACGAGCGTGCACCTAATCTAAAATATTAAGATGAAATTTATTTGATGATAGGTAAAAATAAACCAATGTATTTCACAAGTCATAAAGTTAATGTTTTGACAGAGTCCAAACTTTCACTTCAAAAACATTATTAACAAGAAAATTAATGATCCTTATCATAATTTATTTATAAAGTTGTTTTTTAGTAATAATATTATGGTATATACATGATTAAAATAGAATGCACATTAAAATATTAAGTAAATTAATTTGTTAAAAAGTTACAGACATAAGAGTGATGCAACAAAAATCTAACATAAACTCAAAAAGTAAAAATAAAATCAGAGAAAGAGATTGACTGAAATTATTAACGATATTAAAAAAGATTCAATTTTTAAATTGAAAACTAAAATATATTGATTTAGAATATTCTAAAATTAATCTAGAACATAAAAGTGTACCTCTAAACGTCCTTTAAATGTTTATAGCGAGATGGGAGTTTCAATTTACCTCTAATTATATTGTCAATCATGGTATTGATTTGTTGGGATGTTCTATTAGCTAACACTGGATTTTTAAAAATTAAATCAGCACACGTTTTTAGTCCAGGATTAGATTTATTTCTAATATATATAGAAAATTCCTTTATCACAATATCTTTTTCTTCTTCTGTCCATCGTTTCTTTCTACGGATAGAGATGTGCAGTTTTGACACTTCATCATTACTAGAAGTTCCAGCGTCTTCAAGGAAGTCGTAAACATGATTTTCAATATTTTTGTCTGCCATTGTATTATTTGATTCTCTATTATGTGACAAGCCTTGTATTTCTAAGTTAATTTGGTCGTCTTTGTTATGAATTATGGTTGTTGACTCAGGTACGCTGCCTTCCATCAGCAACATTTGGTTTCCAAGTATTCCTTTTTGAATAAGAGAAAGAGGAAATTGATAATTCTTTTTATGTATATCTTTATTGTGACCCATATTGTGAGAGGTATTCCGTAAACTGATCACCATGTACTTGAGATACCGTTGCACAATGGTGTCTTAATCCAGTTGCTGTTAAATAATTGGGTTTATTCCAACCAGGACATTGTTTTCTTAATTTATCTAAAATATGAGAACCAATAAAATTACTTTCAAGTCCTGGTCTCGCAAAAATGTATTTATTTGAATTAGGTATTTTTAATTTTTTCCTGCAGGAAATAATCAAATCTATATTCTTTTTCATTTGTTCTGTTAACAGTACAGGTACGTGACGTTCATTCTTCCCTGGAACAATGAACATGTCTAAATTTGCCATGGCAACTTTTTCTTCTGAACTTAATGTCCCTACTACTTCTGAAGAAACATAATTATCTTTATTTCTATTGATATTGTAAGATAGTTCAGCACTTGCTGCTTCTGCAGGCCTTCTTCTGCACAACGTTATGATGTGACCTATTGTAGCCTCACACAACGCTTCAAAATTAGAGACAGAAATTTTGCTTTTCAGCTCTTCATACATTTTTATTTTTAATTCCTTAATAAACCCTGCGAATTTTTTTATGCATCTATCTTCCGGCATCACTACAGGTTTTAAGAGTTTCTTCCTTTTTCTTGATACTTCCGCATTTGTGGAAACTATATATCTCCACCTCCGATTTACTACTGATTTAAAATCCATTACTTCACGTTTTTGTATCTCTTTTTGCTCGTCTGTGTAAGCGTCGCTAGTTATTACATTGTCTAAAATTCAGGCACAACTCTCATTTTTTATAATCCACGCTAATCTGGCTGGCATTCCAATGACTCTTACATTTCCATCTTCTTCGCATCCACACATTTCTTTTACGGATTGTAGGACTATGTTATTTTAGATGGTTTAAAACAGTCCTCAAACTGCAGTATCTCCGAATCTTTTTTTTGATGGTAAGTAGAAGTTTTGCACCATCACGCATTTTCCTTGTAATACTGTAAAAGTTTTTTCTGTTATTATGATTTGACAAGAAATCACTTGTTAACTGAAGGATTAATGAATCACCTAAGGCAGCTTTACCAACATCATCTTTATTTAAAAGAGGAAAAATCTTTTCCTTCATTAATTTAGTTAATTCAGGATAAGTCAAAATCCCATATTTTTTTACAAAATTTGGACATTTCCTTGGCCTTTCCAAACATGAGTCGTCACTGTCACAGTCATCATTTTGCTCGTTAACAGTTGTTGTCTTATTAACAGCACATTTAGGAGCATGATTATAAAACGATTTTTTAGATAGCAAAACCTGACAAGATACACATGTAACGTAATCATCAAAAGATTGTGTTGTATTGATGCCAGAACGCTTTACAGGGATCAATTGTTCATTAAGATCATTTCCATGTGACTCCTTCAATACTTTTCGATTATAAATGAAATTACCTTTATTTCGTAATTTTTCTAAAATCTGGCCTCTCATGCATTTGTTGTTTTCAGAACATGTCTCAAACATTGCTAGATACTTAGCAATAGGTTGTTCGTTTTTATGTCGTCTTAACATGTGTCTCCTAAAATTCAAAACCAGACATTCACAGTAAATGCAATAATTTTTACGGTCATATCGTCGTTTGCCTTTTCCTTTGTTGTCTGTTACATTCTTTTCGCTATCGGCGGGTACAACGATAACTATCGGGTCCGGAAATGGTGACTCAGTAACCTGAAAAAAGTGATACATATAAATAAAACTATAAATAAGAAACTATATAATAAACCAAATGAACGGGATAGTTTAGATATAACAAGACATAATATATTAAAAATAGTTTCTGATAGTATTTTGATTTAAGTTTCATTTTATGTGATTATCGTAAATGCCTCCTAAACCAGGTACTATGGCTGCATTGTATTCTATTTTCATTTATATTATATATAATAAAGGAAAAAATTTTAACCCCAAAACCATTGTCACTGATTGATAATTAATCGTATGTGGACTTGTAGATGACCTCAAAAATGGCGGCAAATCATGAACTCTTCATTTTCAATTGATTTTGATTAAACCTATTGTCCATTTACATTTTAGGTTTCTGATTTAAAATTAATAATTAAATTATACATAAAAGTTATAGATCACGCGAAAATAAATGGTTTGCAAATCTTCAATTAATTCACAATTTTTCAATCGATTTTAATCAAACTCATTTTCCATTTAGATTTATTTTGCTGATTAAGAATTAAATATTAAATTGTATATAAGACTTAAAGATGTCTCTATAAAACAAAAAGCTTGCAAATCTTCAAATTTTTATTTCTCAATCGATATGATCAAACTCCCTTTTCATTTAGATTTATTTTACTGATTAAGAATTAACTACATAATTGTATGTAAAATTTAAAGATGCCTCTATAAAACAAATAGTACCAAATCTTCAAATCTTTTTTTTTTTTTGTCAATTATACCTTAACGAAATAACAGCGCTTAGATTATTAAAATCTAAAGTTAAAATTAATAAAAATAATAACGTCATAATACATGGTATTTAGTTGATGGATTCATATATAAAACACACAGGCAGAGTATAATTAATGTTGTTCTAGATTTATCACAAGGTAAAATGTCAATTTCTTTTTATACGCTTATTTCGCTTCTGAATTATTATATGTTTAAATTTATATCATTACGTTTGTTTGTACTACATAAAAGCCAAGAATTCATTCATAAATAACGAATATTAAACTTCCGACATATTAACACATTTTCCATGTTAAGAAATGTTACACAGAGAATTACTGAGAGTAGAGGCCTGTAGCCCCCTCCTCTCCCTAACTTAACTCAGAAATAGATATTTTATTTTGTTTATACAAATGTGATAATTTTAATTATTCTTCAACTTTTGAATTTTTTTGGTTTTGGGACCATTTAGAAGTTAGATAAGTTAGATGAGATCATACCAATTCCAAATTCGTTCTTGGGACTCCACAGTTCATAAATATTGTCAATGTTAATGTCAACATTAACAATATTTATTTCTCAATGATGAGAGATTTTTACCAACAACTAATCAAAACTAATTCGTAATCTGCGACCTAAATTCTAAGTAAAAAATAAATTTGATAAAAATTGATAGAGATATGAAAAGATGAAGATTTGTCGCCATTTTTTTTTTTTATTATTAATTTTTTTTTTTTTTTTTTTAGAGTTATATATGTCTTATATCCAATTTAGTAGGTAATACAATCTCAGCAACTTAAAATTTAATGGAAAATGAGATTCATCAAAACCGATTATGAAATGAAAAGTTAAAGGTTTTCCGATTTTGTGAAATTATGATTATTTATAAGACTTAACATACAACTCAGCAGTTAATTCGTATCAAAGACCTAAATTCTATATATATAAAGAATTGTATAAACATCGATTCAGAAATGAAAAAATAAAGGTTTGAAGCCATGTTTTTATCGTTAACTACAAGTCTTATGTACCAATTAGTTGCTCATTCGCAATCAGTGACCTAAAATCTAAATGGAAAATGACTATGATAACAATATTTTGAAAAATGAAAAGTTGAGAATTTTTCCAGTTTTCTTTTTAGGGTTATGTATATGCAATCTTATATGCAATTTAGTAGTTGATTTGTAATGAAAATCAAAGATTTTAATTCTAATTGTAAAATTAGTTTTAACAAAATAAAATGAGAAATGATAAGTTGAAGATTTGCCACCATTTTCTTTTTACCGGTCGTTCCTTAGTTTCACATTGATTGCAATTGTAATATAAAAAAACAGTACAATGCAAATCAACATCCGCCCATACTTACCAAATAGGACATTTATCTGGAAGTTAAAATAGGTAGCCTACAACCGACTGCAGACCGACTGCAGACCGACTGCAAACAATAGACATATTTTAAAACCCTGTCAAAAAGTTTCTAAAAGTGTTAAAGTTGCCGTTAAACAATATATCAATGTTGTAAATGTCGGTACCCTTGAAGCTATTGACAACTTAACATTAGTGTTTCCAAGAAAGGATTCTTTTATTTTTATTTCAACTCTCAGTTGAATGAAATTAACTTGCTCAGTGATGCCAATATTTGTTTGTTTATGTGTATGACATCTAAAGCGCCGTCGCATGCTAAGTTGACGCTAGCCTACCTAGACGGAGAGCCAAGGGTTGAATAGAAGTGTGGAGTGGCCGACTAATGCTCATTAGATACGCCTCGCCGAATACCCCACTTGAAAATCAAAATTTAAAAAATATGCTTGATTTGTAAAAATAGATTACACTATTGCCATCATCATCATTAGACAAAGAAACCAGTGTTTGCCTCATGTCAATGGGCCAACTTTAAACTCTAAAAAAAACTTATGAAGTATATACAGAAGGTTTTGAGACCAATGTTTAGTATTTCGTGAAAATATACATTTGGGTCCTTTGAGGTGAAAAAGGGGATTACGGTATGTTGTTTGAAACAATGAAACAGTTATTATAAAAAAACCCCGTTGTTTGTTTATTTGCCAACAAAAATTAAAGACAATTTGAATTATTTATGTCGTAGTAAAGTCAAATAATAACATATCAGTCCTGTTACTCGAAACATGGAAGAGCTTTGTTGACCATTTAAGGAAACTGAAGGATTCATTGTGGGAATTAGACTACGCTGTTGACAGTTTCACAGATAAAAACCGCATTGTTGTGAGCTTCGAAAACTCAAGTGATTCGGAAGACACAGAGAGCAACAGCGAATAAGGCGAAATCATGGCCGAGGAGCTTCCTCCAAAGTCCACGATTAAGACGAACTTAAGTAACACTGTGAATATTTTAAATAACTTTTCATGTATAATTAAATGACTAAGAAAAAAATGTACATTGAACTGTAAATATTTGTGAAAAAAATATTTAAAAAATTAAAACATCTTAAAAATATTATTTTAATGCGACAAAGGTCTAACAGACCAAAACTTTTAATGAGGCATCCGGCAAGCCTGCAACACGAGTTATTTAATAATAAAAAAATCTCTGAAACGCAGAGGGAAAGTTAAACTGTCACACATCAAATGATAATCATAATGTGTTATTATCATTGATTATTATTATATTACCTTAATTTATTGCAATATAAATAGAGCCTATAGATATTATGTATGACTTTGGATTTATAACTGAATGACTAAAAACAAAATTACATTATACTATAAATATATAAACTGTTTTTATTAAGTTTTATCTAAAATAAAAACATTTAGTTATAACACTTTAAAGGCCGATTAATTTAAGACAAACACATAATTGTTATCCCTAAAATGTTATGCTATGACCATTCCATGATTTTACGGCCAGTCTATGAGAACGGAATGGCCAGCGCATTTTTGCGCCGCTCGGTAGCGAACATGTTAATCTGAATAAAATGGATTAACTTTATAGGCCTATCTATGCCTCATTGTTTAACAAAACTAACTAAATTCGTTAAATTTGTATGTTATGAAGTGTTGCTTTCAGTGTTAGTGGATACGTTCATATATTGTTGTTATTCCTATGTTTTATTTCGTAAAAATCAAATCTTACGTTAGGTTAAGACTATGTTTTATTCTATAAATTTGCCTAATTTTATTTTGAAATATTCACAAAAGTGTTTGATAAAACGATGGTCAAAGAGAGAGAGAAAATATTTTAGTTTGAGCATATTTTTAAATATCTTCAATATCTTATCGATTGACAGAATAATATGTTGAAAATGGGAACTTTTCCAGAGATTTTATTATACTATTAGAAGTATGGCGTTTTACTCATTCTTATTACTTTCGATTTTCTATAAATGGTAAAACATTTGTGCTTGTATGTTCATAACCTAAAAAATCTTTTTCATAAAAAAATCTAGGTTGTTGTTAAAGTTTACATAAGTTACATGATCAGCCACAGCCTTGTCGATTGTAAAATCTGAAACCTTTAATCGATTCAATTGAAATTTGTACAGAATTTCCCTATCATTGTTATGATCCACTGTATGTAATATGAAGATGCTGGTTATATTTTTCCTCCAGATATTGAAGAAATTTTAAACCATGTTGAAACTAAAACATTTTTCTTTACCGTCTAACTCATTATCTCAGATGTTTATTAATATTTCTCATTGAAATTAACAAAACAATAGGAACAATTCTAAATGGAATGCTTTTTGATCACGATTGTCTTTAACTGTTTACGATTTATAGTAAACAGGCGTTTTTACTATATTAATTTTTATCTAAAAACCTATTAGATATAGGGAGTTTTACTTCGTCTCATTCTTATTTTCCTTCGATTTTCTATAAAAATATATACAAGCACAATTCTAACAAATAAGGATGCTATCGAACTGGATATTGTGTTGGCTCTTTTTTGTGGTCATAATGTTGGTTTGTAGTCCAAGTTTGAATTACGTTTGACTGAAATTGAGAACACTATAGCATATTCTTCTAAATAGTAGTATTATTGGATGCAGAATCTCAAGACGAAACAAGCTAAGCTTTTTTCTCATTTTATAAAACTATTTGTATCATTAACAACATCTGTGCCATAATCATTGTAATAGGTTTAATATGGAAAGTCTATAGACAGCGACTAAACGAACACTAACCTATTGTTCAAACCATCCGCCATTTTTGTGGCATGCTACCAAATTTTTAAAAGTGTCAAAAACCATTTCACTATAATATGTAATTGTCGGTGTTATTGAAGTTATTGAAACTTAACTTTATAAATACTGTTTCTAGGAAAGGTTTCTTTCATTTAAGCTCTCAAGTAAAATATAGTTATTCCCAGAAAACTAATACTTATTTGTTCATTTGTTTGATGGCAGGACAATAGGCAAAAAGGAGCAGCAGTTATTATTGTATACGGGCTGGCTTCTAGCTTGTACCCATTGAAGCATAAATGTTACATGACATCTTTCAGTCAAGGAATATTTATTGTGCTATAGTAAAATATGACAATAATTTTAAAAGTCTTACCATCAAAACTCTCATATGTTTAACAATTATACTTTACAGTACAATGTTTTGTTTCTTAGTTTGTGGGAGCTTATACTTTGTTCACTCTCACAAAGGCGAAGGGTTTCTACCTGCCCCCCAGTCCCACTCACGCACGCACACTCACCAACACCAGCCCGGCCGCCCGACCTGGCTCAACAAGCTTTTACTTCACCATGGCGTGAATTACCGTTTTATAAAACGGTAGCCACTACTAAATATGGTTCAAAACAAACTAGGCCTATTATAAGGGAGTTTTGATTTTTGATCGATAGAGTATGAAATTAGCACAAATGGTATTTTGGTGTTATCGAAGCGAATGTTGTGAACATAACATAGTTCCATTCTTTAAGATATCTCAAACCGTTCAAAAGAAAATAGTTAGTTATTACTGAAAAAAAGGAACTTTTCCGAAGCCAAAAATAGTGTAGATTTTCATAAAATATTTATTTTCTCGAAAACTATTTAAGATACGATGTTCAGGTTAGTCCCATTCTTATTTGTTCATAATTTCCTATACACACAGATATTTTCATAAACTAAAACTTGAATATTTTCCTCTTCAGTCTAAGTTCATATCTCGACTATATACAAACATATTGATTCAAAAATCACAGAAGTTATTATAAAATTATAAATAAAAAGAAATAATAAAAAAATTTGAATTCTTATTTTAATTTCACATAAATATAGTACAACCTTCAGTCTTGTATTATTAAAAAAAACTTTACTTAACGAGTTGTATTATTTTATAATATTTTTTTAATGGAATTAGTGTGTAAACTAAAATTTCCTGGATAAAATTATTTACTGATTCTTCATCTCAAAATTAAACAGTTTATAACTAATTATTCTAAACTCACCTTTTTTGATTGGTGTTTTTCTTTTAGCACCTTTTTCATCAGAAGCTAACGCCATATCCAAAATTTTCTTGGCTCTACTTTCCCTTGTAAGTGTTGGTTTCATTTTTCTATTATTAAACATATTTAAAAATAGGAAAAAGCAAAGGATGAAACGCCAGCACAAAAATAAAACAAGTTTATTGTGTTAAGTAAAACAAGTAATAATGAAAATATAGGGTCGTATTGTTCGTAAATGGTACTAAAATATAGTTAAATTTATATCTGAACGGACTACTAAATGGTAGCCATTGTTATAACATATTATAGTAAGAGTATATGTATATTAAATTACTACAATAATATACTGATGATCTCTATAGGAAGCTGCATTTAACATATATAATATGTTATAAGGGCTTAATCTAAATATTTTTTTTCTTCATAGTTTGCAATTAATCATAGAAAATTACTTATACATTCTTTCCTAATAGAATAATTTAAAAAAATCTTGCACTATTACTCTTACGATTAAAAATCATCACGCAAGGCTTGTTATTATTTAATAATCAATAGGTTAGTAAAATAATTAGCCTACTCTATTTATAAGATCATATTTTGATATTTTTCATAGTATGTATCATACATTTTTAATAACGTTTTAACTTATATAGTTTACCCATGTTATTTTTACACATTAAACATAATTATCACGTTTTTAAAATGTTACCAGTGACTATATTAAACTATTACTTTTTTATGAATAAGTTAGAAAATTGTACTATAATTACAAAAAAAAAATTATAAATAATTTGCATATTTTTTTCAAGTTGTGTTTTCAATTTAATACATAAGAAATAAATTGAAATTCACTAAAATTACTACACTTATATACGTGTATTTACTTATTTTAATAATAAACACTTACATCTTAAAATAATATGTTCTTCTTATCTAATGCAGAAACTTGTTCCGTAATAATTGACACTATGAGTGATGACGACCTGTTCAACGGACACATATAGACTAAACGTAAATCTACAAAGTTTAAGAACAAAACGTTCCAGGAAATAACAGCCCTGTGTTGAGAAACAGAAGTTAACGCTCCGGACCGCCACCTTTTAACATCGGTACGCTTAAGTCTGCCAGACCGTCTATGTCTGTACAATATTACACTGAATGACCGCCATATTCTGGGGTTATATACATATATATATATATATATATATATATGAATATCTTTAAAAATTAAACAAATATCAAGTTTTAAAATGTTGATATAAAGAGAGAACCTATACCAACTTATCTTCAAACGCTAAAACTCTGTAATATACAACCATTCTTTCTTCCGTTAAAAAGTAGTACTGTATAGTATAAAGATTTTTAACGGATTGAAAAGAATTTTATTTTTGGTTTTGTAGATTGGTCTGGTAAAAGTTAGTGCCATACTTTCACATAGTTTTATTCATTACAAATTGGAGGAAATTTATTCAACATATTTTCTAATGTTACAGTGTAGCGAGAAAAACAAATTTTCTTACAATATTTGTATGAATTCTGTAAACTTATTCCCCCCAATTCAAATAGATTCTAGAACAGGCCTACTATTTTATTATCGTAAAAATTATAAATTAGGCCTAACATTCCAACTTTTTTCTCTGTGACCTAGACCTGTAACAACGCCTATAAATGCATCTACTTATTAAATATAATGTAATCAACTTGCGAATTCGATAATGAAATCTAAAAATATATTTGGAATTTCAAACGAAATTATCTGAAGAAACGAACGGAAAAGGTCAATGGTTTCGTAAACTCCTCCCAGAACATGTAGTACAGTGCTCGACCGCTAGGAGCGCTTAGAATAGACGCTTCGTTCGTAGACAGTCAACAGGTCGGCATCACAGGAATCATTTCGGGGCGTTTCCTTGTTAGAAAACTACCGGTAATTTAACTTTTGTTTTTGTTTTAATATTGTGTTTTGTTTTAGTGATTTGTAAAACAGCATTAAACTTGATTATTGTGTTTTGTTTTGAGATTACAATCGTAACAATTTGTAGTGTTTTAAACAGTGAGTTGTGAGTTTTTAGGTTATCTGTGGTGGACAATCAGTTTTAAAATATACAGAGATGGCTCAACTGAACATGTGTTTTAGGTTTAGAATGTTTTAGAAATTGTTTGCTGAACTGGATATTGAGATAACAACGGATATATTTTTTCTACTTGGTTCTAATTCTTCGCAAAACACAATGGAAACATTCGCTGATAAGTACTATGATATTGGAGCTAATGATTTGAAGGAGTTGTGGGACTCTGATTTAGATCCGGTAAGTAGGCTTAATACATTAGTTTTAACAATTTGGTCATTAGTCCAGGAAGTACAGATGTAGAGATACTAAACTATAATCATTTTTATTAGTTTTTAGATTGTATCAAAAGAATGTAAAATCGTTTGAAATTAAGTAATAACATTCTAATCTAATCTGAAATACACAATTAAATCGATTTATTCCAGTAATATGCGATTCAAATGTTTAACCTTTGTACACAAGAAAAATTTAATTAAAAAAATGTCTTAAAGGTTATGTTTTATTTGCTATTGTTCTTAATTAATGTGCTGAATTTTTATTTGTTCGTTCTTGCTATATGTCTGATTGGCAATTTCAGATTATTTTTATGGCCTTTTCTTTTTAAAATTTTAATTGTATTTAAGACCTATTTCAATTTATTATCATAGATATGAAAACATAAGTCGCCCACATTCTTGTTGGGTTGAGGGGTAACACTTTGGGCTAGTTGAAACAGGCCTACTTGTTGCTGAAAAGTTCATAACTACAGATCATCTTCAATTAATTATTTATTGTTGGTTTGTACTTCACATAACCGTTTTGAATTAAATTTTCGAAATAAATAAGCCTACTTAGATCTATGTAGGTTTTACGCCTGGAAATTTTAAGATACAAATTGATAAATGTATATATTTTGGATAAATGGCCTAAAGATCTGAAATGGACACAAATATTTATTGATTTTATAATATTTATAAGTGTAAGATATTAAAGAGAATGTATGTGTGGTCCAAAATAAGATTTTGTGTAAAAGTAGGCTTAAGAAATTAGGTTTTGGTTGTACTGACAGATTTACAAGCACACTAATCACTTTATTTGTACCAAATAAGGGAAAGGGTTGGAACACTTGTACAAAGTCTGTCTATTTACCTTCTTTATTTAAAATGAATTGTTAATTTTACAGTTTTACTTCTAGTGTAAATAAAGTAATGTGATTGGTTAAAAAAACCTCAATATTTTTTTGAAAATATTCTTTTTTAAAAGTCCCCTAAATGAGAACTTTTGAATGGTCTGTCTGCTGAGCCGTGCTACAGACCAAACCAATTTACCGATTTTGATTAATTTAGACCCTTGGGTATAATTTACTCATATTTTAACATTTTTTTATTACAAAAATATTGAGGGTCTTAAGACCACAACAAAACGATTTCCTCAAGATAAATGCTAACGATTTTAATAATTTTTTCTCTAAAGGTTTGAAAAAATGTATTGGTCACCATCTCCACAAAAAATTGGGTCATTGGTTATGTGGAAAAATGGGTACCTTCATACGAGATTGAATATCTCAAATTCGCCACTAGTGTTTTAGATTAATTTTTTTAGAAATAAGGTTTATTTCTCAAACCAATTTTACAAACCTCGTTGAAAAATATTACAATTAGCAAGTAAATTTTAAAATGATAAATTAAAAAAACCTTTAAATGCAGTTTTGCAAATTGGTTTGCAAAATTTTGTATTTTACCAAATTTTTACAGTTAGTAGCCTAACTATTTGGTTTACGCAAGAGCGTCAAAAAATTTGCATTTTTTGACATTCAATTTCATCTGTTCTCAATTTTCGTTCTTCTTGCTCTTCAAATCATTTCATTGGATTCGAAAAACAATTTAGGCTCACATTTTCCTGCAGATTCCAAACATTTCAACCTTTAAGCTTTCTATGAGGTGTCAGAATTACTTCGGGAACTGTCAGGTAAGACAAAATGTACAAGAAATGTCATATAACATAAGTAGCTTAGTTTTCCGTCTATCCGCCGTTTTGTTTTTCTTACAAATGTTATAAACTGGAAATAGGTACGATATTGAAATCAGATTTGGTAATACGCGTTATTATGTATTGTTTTACACGTAAAATAAAGAATTTATTTCGTATATTTTCGAAATGGATGCCGTTTAAAATTTTTAACATCGTCAACTTTACAACACATTTACAAGAAACAAAAATGTTTCCCTTTTTGATGACAAACAAAATGGTTTCGTATTTTTACTATAACTCGACGGAAATCAAGTTATTGTAAAAAAACTGAAAACATTTTTTGGTAATTGTCAAATACACCTAGATTATGAAATCTATGAAATTAAAATTAGTTGCATGAAATTTAAGTTGTTTAAAATTTTGTCAGTTTTCAAAAATATTTTGGTTTTGCCTAATCTTGGGTATTGTAGACAATTACCGAAATATTATGTTTTCTGTTTTTTTGTTGATACATTATCCTTCAAATTACAGTAAAAATACAAAAACCATTTTGTTTGTCATTAAAAAGGTAAACTTTTCGTCTTTTGTAAATTGTTTATAAAGTTAACGGTTTTCCGATATTCGACTTTAAATATTTTAAACGGCAGCCATTTTGTAAAGATACAAAATAACTATTTTGTTTTCATTACACATAAACCTTAGGCTACATCCTCAACTCATTCCCATCTATTTTCAAAGTTATAACTTTTTTGTAAAAAAAAATAAAATTGCATATAGACGAAAACTAAGTAAGATAGGCCTGTATGTTGTGGCATTTCTTGTAGCCTACCCTACCCAATCAGTTTCTGACTGTATAGGTAGTTTTATATATTTTACGAAATAATCACTTTTATGATTTTGGTTAAAATACGTTTAATTGTACAGATTTAAGTTAGTCCATTTCCTTTTTATTACTGACATTCTTGAGCTGATTTGATCGTTGCTGTGTTTATCAGTTATGCAGATTGAGAATTATCAGGAAGGCAGTCCTTCTTTCACTGTACTTGTTATAGTCGACAATTTGTAGGGGCTTCACAACTCGTGGAAAAGTTAGGTAATAATTGCAACTTGTCTGTAGCACTAATTGGATTTGATGGTGTAGCTTTACTTTCTCATTCTATGTAAAGAGCAAGTATTGTGATGGCGAAAAATAACTTGGTGCAAAAAACCACGTATTTAGCGTAGCCTAAATCTTTTGTGCTGTTTAGGATATTAAACTTTACATTCCACTAACTCGCGGACCACCATTTTTGGGGGGATGGGGACCAACGTGGAAGCTACGGCTGAGGGAAATTTTATCAAAACCTTTTAAACCAATATGAGAAAATCTTCTTTTTTCTTTTGAGAGCTATCCTTAAAAAAAATTAACAAAATTAAAAATCGTTCAGAAATATGGCCAGTTAAAATAATTAGTGTTAAAATTAAAATTGGTCCAGTGTTTGTCGATTTTTTAACCTATTAGATTTTCTTGATACTACGTATATATATATATATATATATATATATATATACATAAAGGTAACAACAGCAAAATTGAAAATTCTCAAAAAACCCTCAAACGATGTTGATTAAATTTCGTTTAAATGTACCTCGTCCTGTTTCCAATACAACGACAAGGTCGCTATATTTGTAAAAATTCCAGTTCAGTTTTTGGACGTTTTGAGATCCTCAGAGTCAAAAAGTGGTTGTCTCTCTGTCCAGTGCTTTACAGCCCAAATTTTGTTAAATTTGTAATGGGTATATTTTGGCCATATCTCGAAAAAAAATTCTTTTTTTTAGAGAACTCAAAATTTGCGGTAGAAAAATACATAATTAAGATAAATTTTGGTGAAGTGTAGTCTAATGACCCAAATACGTATTGCACGGTAAAAATTTACAAAAATCTTCCTTGGGGTTAATAAAAGTCACATTTTCTCTAAAATTCTACTATTTTACTTTAAATTTGAGTGAAATGTGAAGAGGCCTAATGACCTTTGTACAAATTCGTTAAAAAAAAATTAAATAAAATTAACAATTATTGGGGGGAAACAATGACGAGATTGCGGCGAAATCGTTCTATATGGCAGAAAAGAAGTAATTGTAGACCCTATATATTATATACAGAGTCATGTATATATATTTTAACGACAATGTCGATGCTTGATTTCCCTTTTGTACTGACGACTTCTGAACTGTAATTTTTGTCGACCAATCGATTTTGTTTGGTTGGCATTTCAATTGTATGTAGTTTTATAGTCGTTGTTTTAATTGGTTAGCCCTAGCTTTAGTTTTCTAACAATCCTAGGCTACAATCACTTGATAACAACAGTTGATACATTCTCTCTACATATACAGGACGTTATGTCAATATTTCTGGAGCTGATTTAAGAAAACAAGCCTATATTAACGTAGGTCTGGAAACTCCTAGTTTTCCGTCTTTAGGAACTGGACAATATGAGTGAAGATTTAGTATAGGCATTACTGAATGTAATCTTTTACAATAATTTAAAAAATGGTGAACGTTTAAAATGTCTAAATATCTTTTATTTACAAGAGACAAACAAATTTCATCTTTTAACGTAAAAGAAAATGATTTTTCCTCCCTGTAGGTCAAAGGATAACAGAATTATTAACAAAAAACTAAAAACATAATTTCTTGGTTAATTGTCTACAAAATCAAGATTCACATAAATCAATATATTATGATAATTATTAATAATAATACTATATAATTCATTTCTCAGAAATGTTCCAAAAATAATTTTTCCTCTTGACAGTTTCAAAATGGCGACTGGTAGAAAATAAATTATAATAAAATTGAACAAATTTATTTGTCAGTAATTTTTTAAATTTTGATAAAAATTATAAAATATTAAAATTAGTAGGTACTAACCGCCATTTTGAAACTGGTATAGGGAACCATTTTCATTTTTGACATCTTTATGGACAATAGATCGTAATTCGGTTATATCATAGAAAAAAATTGTTTTCCTGAAAAGGAGGAAGTCTTTTGTTTCTTGCAAATATTTTTGTAATGTTGTTTTTCAAGATATTAGACTTTAAACGTCAGCCATTTTGAAAATGTACAAAATAAAGTCTTGGTTTCCTGGTAAAAGGTTACATGTATATATAGGCTAATATACCAAATCTTTACTAAATATCTTAATACTTCCAAAGATAAAGTTTTTTATAAATGGCCTGGACAACAGGAAATGAAGCATTTCCTGGCATAACTTTATACAAACCTTTTTCCTTATATTTATCACCCTATATATTATACCCTGCAAATAAAAATTATTATTTTTACTAACTATTATTTTTGTTTGTAAATGACCAAATAAATTATACGGACAATAAGATTTTGAGAGCTGTAAATTTGCAATAGTGAACGGTGATGCAGTTCTAGAAATGGAATGACACAGTTGTGACTGTCCTAGATTCAAGTATACAGTTAGGGCCTAGACATGGTAGATTAGGATAAACTGCATAGCTATTGTGCAACCTAGCTAATAGAAGCGAAGAAACGAAATTTAGGGTAATTTCAAACAATTTTATACCAGGGTTAGATTTGTTTGTTGGACGGAAGTGAAAGTGTTAATACTTACTTAACCTTGACCTATTTATTGGTTGAAGGAAGCGAGGAGTTAGGGTAAAATTAGTTTTTATGTATGTTATAAATAAGTTGCTTTCCAACTAAAGTAGGTTGAATGTATACAAACCGCGTATAGGGTACGTATGATAATTAATTGCCAAAAGCTTCGACATCTGTTTTTTGACTGATATTCACGTTTCATGGCTCCGTAAAATTGAAAAACGAGTTTCGAGATTAAATTTGGTATAGGGGACTGTAGTCTGCCCATATAGACCTTACTGACACCCAGAAAAATGAATTTAAAATGTCAAAATGGCGGCCATTTTAAACGCTTGTTCATATCTCGTGCGTTATTCAAGTCATAACGTAGGGTACTAAATTAGATGTATATACTTGCTCATTTTAATCTGTATATATAACAGTGAAAACCTACGGACTGATCACGAAATCTCTGAATCCAAGGAAGCCTAGAGCTATGAATTTCTTAACATGGTTTGGGGTAAGTCTGTAGATGCGAACTAAGAAAGGGTTGTGAAAATTTTCTACTTCAAGGGTGTTTTTACCCCTAAAGCATATCTCTGTATTCAAAAAGTCTGGAGCTATGAATTTTTTAACATGGTTTGGAGTAGGTCTGTAGACGCGTACTAAGAAAGAGTTCTGGAAATATTCCACTCCAAGGGTGTTTTACCCCTAAAGCATATCTCTGTAGCCAAGAAGCCTAGAGCTATGAATTTTTTAACATGGTTTGGAGTAGGTCTGTAGACGCGTACTAAGAAAGAGTTCTGGAAATATTCCACTCCAAGGGTGTTTTACCCCTAAAGCATATCTCTGTAGCCAAGAAGCCTAGAGCTATGAATTTTTCAACATGGTTTGGGGTAGGTCTGTAGACGCGTACTAAGAAAGGGGTTTATAAATGTTCTACTCTAAGAGTGTTTTTACCTCTAAAACAAGTATTATATCTTTGTTATTTATGGGTAGATTTTGATCAAAATTGGTGTGTTACGGTAATTGGGCATAATTTATTTCCATAGCACCACCATTAGGGTTGTGGTAAAAAATATTGATTTCCTTATAAAACTATCTCAACTATCCCCAGATGAAACAGGGGCCATCAGCTAGTTCTGTATACAATTGTACCAACCACACTTCTCTACGATGACAAATAGAGAAGTTGTTGCATTGAATGTAATTTAGAATGTTGACCTCCCCAGAAAATGTGATATTTGTATAGTTGTAAGATCCTGTATCGTAACGATTGGAGGTCCTTTCATGTATGTACAGCTTCGAGGCCCGAGACGCTGTCAACGAGTGAAAGGAATGGAAACTTTTTAACATGTACAATCTACGAGGCCCGAAAGTGAACAATTACGAGGTCTAGAAAACCCGTATCACAACTGTTTTAAACATACCTAACCTACTGGATAAGACACATTATAATCTGCCAATACAATTTAACATTTCCTACAGAGTACAAGAAACCAACTTTTCTGAATTACATTTAGCCTAGAGGATCTCATTGTATGATTGGGTTGGGGACAGTAGCCTCAGACTAGAAGTGTGTCTGGTGTAATGGGTGTGTCCTCCTTTCTACTTGCTTCCCTAGCCTGACTTGGCAGTACAACCCATTCCAAGAAAAATAGATTACTAAATTACTGCTCAGCTCTAATATTTCTTTAAGTGTCCATCCCTTTAATATGCACCTTTCTGTACTTTTGTAAACGTTTTATTCTTATTTACACCGATAAAAGAAACGAAAGTAGGGTAGGCGTTTAGACAGAGGCATTTGAGGTCTATGTTTTTTTATTGGAATTGTACCGCTGAAATTAAACTCAACAAACAAAGTGTGGAGGCCCCTCTTTTCCTCTCCACCCCAGACACATTCCTACCTTGAGGATACTGTAAATACCGTGATGACGCTCGTCAGTTTTCTATTTTCCGCTTTAAAATGGCGGCCACTTAGTTAATGCACGTTCCAGGGTATGGACGCGGTGTTCCGACTAAGGATGCAGAGCGCGCTCAAAGTAATAACGGCGTGAACAAGCCGTAACGAGTAGTCGTAGACAAACAAACGAGAAACGAATAATTTAATTTGAACTATAACTAATTGACTTTTTATACGAAATAAAACCTTTTCGCGTCTCATAGGTTTACAAAAATATTTCATAAATCATTTTTTACGTAACAGTTGGTTTTGTTCCTTGGATATTTCATCTAAACGTGGCATCATTTTCATGTACATCAATGTGAATTATAGTTATAGGCTAAGTATACAATAGTCGGAGTCTTTACACTTCCTCCTTACACGAGGCCTACCAGTGATGAAGCATTTAACTTTTATATTATATCTCCTTGTTCCAGTATATAGTAGCTGTATTATTTCCTGTTTCTGCTTGTTTTATGAATATTATAGTACGTCACGTCGCACGCTAAGTAGTAAAGAACGATTTGCTTTTTGAGGTAAAATCGTACTTCTCAATGTTACCTGTCCATAGAGGCGACTCCCGGACGTATCCTTTAGCCTAAGCCTTCTCCTAACTTCAGTTCTAAGTCGGAAACGTGTTGTCTTCATTAACTGTATAGAAATCTGTTTAGTGATTTATCAAAACTGCAAACATTGCATTTGTACGAGAATGAAATAGTCCACCCTTTGTAATAACGAATAGAAAACAAAATGAAACTCTATTGATGTCTTTTCGACTTTAATAACCTTTCATTACATCGCTGATAAGAGAAATCAGTGACAATCCATGTTTTAATGAATTGTTAGTCTCGTATTTTACTAAAAAGGTCTTTTAAAACATATTTTAGTAGGTATTCAGTGGACCGCTACCTTTCCAGGAGGACGGCCCAATAGGAGTAAGTAGGAAATCTTAAATGAGAGCATAGGTCGAGTTGTACATCGAATTAAAGGCCTTTATGAGTAGAACACAATACCGAAAACCCGACCTCAAAAGGTTCACCCTAGCTAAAATAGCGTTGGTTTAAATTTTATATTAGCTATAACATCTGATATGTTGAAAACAGCTTAATAATGTTTAAATAGGTAGAGGTTATGAAATCAAAACTTTGCAAATCAATATTTGGCTTTAAAAAAACTGTTTAATAGACTGGCTTTAAACAGTCTATTTTTTAGACTGTTCACTGGCTCTTTACCTCCAATGGAGGACGGCCCTCCAGGAGTCCAAAAGGAAATCTTAAATGTAAGCATAGGTTGGTATTTACATCAAATTAAATGTCTTTATTAGTAGTCTTTATTAGTAGAGTACAATGCCACAAATGACAACTACCTAAAGCAAGTATGTTTCCTGTTTGAAGAATACCCACTATTAGTCACAAACAACTTTCTCTTTAAGGCCTATCATGGTTAATCCATTTTCCTTGTTTGATTTAATCTGAACTTTAAACCCATGCTATTTTAACTAAGGTGAACATTTTGGGGTCGGGTTTGCGGCATTTTGTTCTACTGATAAAGGCCTTTAACTCGACTTATGCTCTCATTTATGGCGTCCCGAGACTTATTTAACACGAAGTGTATGATTTTGCACTGAAGTTTAATTTAAATTCCAATTGAAATAATAAATAACAGTTACAAGTTAGCTGGCACGAACTTTCTCGTGTATTTTATGTCTGAGATGTTTTGAATGAGTAGTAATTTTCAAGGATTATAATTAATTGATTACTTTAGACCAACTGTGATAATCTAGCATCAATTGCTTGGCCGTAGGGGGTGTAATTAGGAAGAAACCCGCAGGTCTTCACTTAAAATTCAGTTCTTAGGTCAGCGAATGATCTACATACCAACTATTATTTTTGATTTAGTGAAATTGTAATTTTTTGACGCTAAAGTGAATCATTTAGGAACTATACTTTTATATAAGTTATTCGGGCATTTGTGTATAGAAAAAGCTAGGTCTGTAGCGACGGTAGAAGTGGAACTTTTTATTATTTGGCTGTTCCTAATTATCATCTCACTTGAAGTTGCATGTAATAAATTTTAATTCATATACCAGGTATCAAAACATCCCCGAGACGCTTAAATCGCCTAATATTAAATTTTTTAAATTAGAAAGCTGGAATTTTATAAATATTTTTTAGTGTAAAAACACCATATTTTGGCATTATGAGGTAAATTTAATCCTACCTCTAAATGGGATTTTTGGGGGCAACTCAAAATTTTCAAATATAAAACTCCATCGAGTAATACATTTTTTTAAAGATCTTTCTTATTAGAAATAACTCCGCAAACCAGATGTCGCACTAGATGAAGCTTATTACAATCCAAAATTGTTGTAAGTCAAATATTTTAAAAAAAGCAGATTGACTTGAGAAACTACTCTAAATGTCAAGGGTAAAATATAAGGAGAATATTATAATAGCAAGGAAATTCCATCACTCTATAATTTAAATTTAATTTCAAAACTTTTGCCAGTTAAAATTTTGAAGTATAATACCAAATTTGACAGGTCGCCATTTTGGATAGTGACCTCTAGTTTCTGCAATTATATTCTTTTAAATAGAAGTTCTACTCGATTGAAAATTTTGAGTTGCCCTCCAAAAACTCCATTTTAAGGTAAGATTGAATTTTCCTTATGATTCAAATATGGTGTTTTTACTTCAAAACAATTTCAATATTTTAAGCTTTCTACCTTTAATGTTTAACAGTTACTTAACCCGGTAGCTGGATATATAATGTTGCAATGATAGAAAAAGTATGCCAACGTAACAACAAAATTATTTTTGTAATTCAGTTGTAAATAATTCAATATATCGAAACAAGAAAATGTAATAATTGTAAGTTTACAAAATTATTATTGTAATTCAATTTAAAACAATTTAATATGTAGAAACAAGAAAATGTAATTGTAAGTTTACAAAATTATGTTTGTAATTCAATTAGAAATAATTCAATATATCGAAACAAGAAAATGTAATTGTTAGTTTACAAAATTATGTTTGTAATTCAATTTGAAATAATTCAATATTTCGAAACAAGAAAATGTAATTGTTAGTTTACAAAATTATTTTTGTAATTCAATTAGAAATAATTCTATATATATCGAAACAAGAAAATGTAATTGTAAGTTTACAAAATTATTTTTTTTAATTCAATTAGAAATATTCAATATATCGAAACAAGAAAATGTAATAGTAACTTTACAAAATTATGTTTGTAATTTAATATATCGAAACAAGAAAATGTAATGGTAAGTTTACAAAATTATGTTTGTAATTTAATTAGAAATAATTCAATATATCGAAACACGAAAATTTAATAATTGTAAGTTTACAAAATTATTATTGTAATTCAATTTAAAACCATTTAATATGTCGAAACAAGAAAATGTAATTGTAAGTTTACAAAATTATGTTTGTAATTTAACTAGAAATAATTCAATATATCGAAACACGAAAATGTAATAATTGTAAGTTTACAAAATTATTATTGTAATTCAATTTAAAACAATTTAATATGTCGAAACAAGAAAATGTAATTGTAAGTTTACAAAATTATGTTTGTAATTTAACTAGAAATAATTCAATATATCGAAAGAAGTAAAGATAATTAAAATTAACTTACAATTTATCAAGAGAATAAATTTGTTATTCATCATGTACCTAGTCACACAAGTCATTTACATTAATTATCCGCTATAAATTCTAAAACCATATTAAGAGAAATTTATTTATAAAAAATTGTCATTACGTGTCCAACAATTACAGGATATTTACAAGAACTTGAATTGAATGAGATTAACGAATTTTTGAACGATCCGTTAAGGTTTATATATTTACGTTTTTATGTTTCATGGTTTAATAAGTTTTTACTTTTTTGCATATACACAATATAGAGTAAGTTATCTGATATACCAGTTTTGAGGTCCACTAGTCCAAAAATGAGTTTTTTGGAATGATGTCCGAGTGTCTAGTGGACATTACAGTCGCGTAGACAGATTTAAATCAAATTTGGTATTATGTGCATATTTTAGCCATTTTTCGGATTAACTCAAAAATTTGGGTACACAAAACACAAAATTACGACTTTCTCAAATAAAATTTTACTCAAGTGTAGCCTCTAACAAAATCATGTTGTCTTAATTAGACCTGATTGTTCGAAATCTGCTTTACCGAATTCATTCAAATTTAAACGAAACGTGAAAATTAATGACTCCGATTTGTTTACAAAATCACAGTTAAAAAATAAATACAATAACCGTTCAGGAATTATTGGTAAAAAACTAAAATTAACCTTTATTCATTTACTTGTTGACTCTTAACTACTGACCGGATAGTTAGTGGTCGATTTATATTTGGTTTGAAGTGAAAGAGAAAGTTTATGCAATATTTTTGCGCCTTTTATTTGATTAAACGCCAATAATACGAACGATCCAATCACTTTAAACCTACCTGACTTTATTTAAAGCATAATCAATGAACAGGCAAACAAGTTGAGCCCGAAGGTAAAGCTTTTGAATTGTACTCGTTGTTCGCAATCTTGTTGTCTATACAATATCCTAAAAAGAAACCCACGTTGCAAGACGACTATTGAACCTTATGCTATTGATAAGTAACCTTGAACTTAAGATAGGCCTAACTTGTGACCTTTCAAATCGTCTCGTAATTTTTTTTTACGATTATCTTCAAGTGCATTCTGTAGAGATTAGTCAATTGTGTTGAGAATTTTTTTTTTGACGTTAAGTCATCATATTTTGAAATTTTGTTCTTTTTTTGATGAAATACAACTAGAGAAGCGAGCCGGAGATACTATAAAAACTGTAAGGGTCTTAAATAACGAAATTATTGAAGGTGTAATCAGTTGAAGCAATAATCAATTATTTGAGGTTAGTTTTGCGAGTTGTAACGTTTGTCATGCAGGTTTAGTTGTCTCCAAGGTTTCTGGCAAAAGGATGGTGCGCTACGATCAATCGCGAAACTTGGTTTACGACGACGGGAACTTGATTTGCTGACCACACATTACCCAATGAAAAATTGTCCATCCGATCCATAGCCTGTTGCATCAACGTTTATTTTTACGTCTATTTTTCAATATTCGGATTCTAAACTTTTATTTCAGCAAAATTAGAAATAGTAAAAAGCATATAATTATATATAACATTAATTTCCCCAATGTAGTTTTCGTTAGATTAGTTATTTTAAATCATATTGTACAGTCTTTTAAACAGCTGTTGGCTTGGATTTGCAGAAAAATTACCAAATTTCGTTACATTTTAATGTTAAAAGAAGATTGATTTTAATTTTTTTTTAATCAAATACATTTGAACTATATAAATCAGCTGTTTATAACCTTTAAAAGTAAACTACCGGTGTCGTAACAGGTGATGCAACATACACATCTGGAAAAATTTAACTATTGGTCATCAATAAACAAAAAAACAGTATTGTTGGAATAAAGGGGAAAATTATCTGTCCCCACTACATAGAGATACTTATGAAAGGACAAATGAGAGAAGTACGGCGAGGTAACGGGACAGAATGGAGTGGGGGAGCTGAGTCATGCGCATAGGATTGTTCTTTTGTATGTTGTAGATCTATATTTTTGTAAAATTATTCTTAGATAGCTTGAAGAAACTAAATTTTATTTTAATCACGTGTAATTAGCAACACTGGGAACGCCAATCATAAAATAAAATTTCGTGAGTTATTGGTAAAAAGTAAGAAATCGCGCATGAGGTTATAAAAGACGTAATTTCTCAAAATCGGCTTTACCGATTTCGATCATATTTTAGGGAAATATGAACTAATTAAAAATTGCCCTTAAGGAATAATTTATATAAGAAAAAGCGAAAACGATCTTTGACAGCCGTTATTTAAACTTAATGTTTATACTCAGGACGTGTTTATGACGTAAGGGAAACAAGAAGCAATATATTTGTTCCACTGAAACCCAAACTAACCTACAACACATGCACCGGTACCCATTGAAAATGCAGCGGACGGCCGTGACCTTTGACCTTGTACACACATTACCTTTAAGTGACGTAATCTGAGTTGTACTATTTAAATTCTTACAGGTGTGAAATAAGATAAAATTTGTCATTACTATGCGAAACTCGTTTAAAAGTTGCACAAGCTTTGCGCAATGTGCAAAATATGATTATTTTATAGGTTTCTTACTAGCTCAATAAAACAAGATTAAAAGAAGTTGGTGGGAACCATCGTGGTACTTACTCAGCCCCATTAAACAATGAAATTGAAGAAGATCAACTAAATGTATTCCCCAAAAATTAGTCTTTTTGGATCTTGTAGGAAATGTTAAATTGTATTGGTAGATCAAGCTGTCTTGTCCAGTAGAGTTGATTATGTAGGTTTTCTGAACCTCGTAATTGTGTATATCACTTTTTTTGTTTGACGCCATTTAAACCCTAACGTGCCTTGTAGATGTATATACAGCGTGTTAAATAAGTCCCGAGACAGCTTAATGTTTTTTTAAACCATTACAGATGCCATTACTACATAGCTTTACACATTGTTAACTGGCACCAAAACCTAGTATTTTAGTAGGTATTCAGTGGACCGCTACTTTTCCAGGGGGACGGCCCACATGGAGTAAGTAGGATATCTTAAATGAGAGTATAGGTCGAGTTGTACATCGAATTAAACGCTTTTATGAGTAGAACACAATACCGCAAATCCGACCTCAAAAGGTTCACCCTAGATAAAATAGGTAGAGGTGGTGAAATGAAAACTCTGCAAATCAATATCTGGCTTTAAAAAAACTGTTTAATAGACTGCTCATTGGCTCTTTACCTCCAATGGGGGACGGCCCTCCAGGAGTAAAAAAAAAAAAAATCTTAAACGTAAGCATAGGTTGATATTTACATCAAATTAAAGGTCTTTATTAGTAGAGTACAATGCCACAAATAACAACTACCTAAACCAAGTATGTTTCCTGTTTGCGGGAATACCCACTATCAATCACAAAAAACTTTATCCTTTAGGCCTAATCATGGTTAATCCATTTTCCTTGTTTGATTTAATCTGAACCTTAAACCCAAGCTATTTTTTCTAGGGTGAACGTTTTGAGGCTTTGTATTCTACTCATAAAAGCCTTTAATTGAATGTACTACTCGATCTATGCTCTCATTTAAGATTTCCTACTTACTCCTTATGGGCCGTCCCCCCCTGGAAAGGTTGCGATAATTACTAAAATAGATTTTGGTGTCCATTAACAATGTGCAAAGTTGTGAAGCTCTATCTGTAAAGGTTAAAAAATATTAAGCCGCGGTATTTATGTCATTGTTCACTCTTGTCAGTTATGTCAGAGACTCTCTACTCGTTCTGGTAACTCGGCCTTGCCGGATTTCGTATCGATAGGAATATCACATATTCTCGGGAGGTCAAGGTTCGAAATTACATATTAGACAATAAATTTCGCTATTTAATAGTAATGAGTTGATACCATTACAATCAGAATTGTTCAAATTTTTATCTAATTTAGTGTGTTGAATAACACATGAGATACGAGCAAAAAAACTGTTTCAAATGGTCGCCATATTCAATTTTATTGTTCTCAATTTTAATAGAGCACACTACAGTCATTTATAAATTGTTTTCCATCCAATTTTAATTTTTGAGGCCGCTATAATGGTTACATACAAACATCGACATCGGACGGACGCGATAGAAAATAACATTTTCAATTTCCTGAGGCAATGAAACGAGATCAGTCAAAAAACCATGATCGAAATTTTTGACGATTTAACCCTTTTATTTCATATACTGAATAAGTAAAACCATATGAGTTTACTCTTTGAATGACCAGAATATTAGAAAAAGTTGGTTTCTTGGACTTTATGGGAAATGTTTAACGGTGTCGTGGGGTTGGCCGCCCCAGTCAATAGCAATCACTTCCTGGAAATGTGAACGGATCAGGTACCAGTCGGGCGGGTATAGGTTAGGTTAGGTTAGGAAGTATGGTCATCGCAATCATAAAGCCCATCGACAATATAACATATCATCGAATTGGATACTTAAATAAACTTCAACAGTGCCTTATGAGTTCAGAATAGTTATGATTGGTATTGTGCTTTCTGTTAGTTTTAAAGGATACCAGGTTATCCAAGGACTAGACAAGACCCGCGAATAACAAGTCATACTATTCTGACAGACGACGAACCTCGTCACTTGAGTGTTGCTCTTCGGCTGACCGAACAAACAAACACCTCCAAATTCCAAGAAGAGTTGCTCATTAAGCAGGAGTTTGAACAGATGACCCTAGTTCCCCAAAGTGTTGAGCCAACCCCCACGGTATACTAGTGTCGAGCCAACCCCACGTAATTTGTTAAACTGTATTGGTAGATAACGTGTTCATACCCAGTAGAGTAAGTTTATTTAAAACAGCTGTTACAGAGAGGTTTTATAACTTTGTAATCACTTCACTTGACTTAGGCTAGACCTAATGAGCCTCGTAGATGTGTATATATGAAAAAGTATCTTCTCGCTTCGCTCGTGACAATGTCTCGGCCCTAGAGGTCCTTGAAGCTGTACATGTTTGAAGGAGCCTTCACTCGCTACGCTCGTGTCGGTCACGTGACCCTTCCGGATCTCACAACCATACGATTATCAGATTTTCTTCAAAGGTCGGGGTTCTAAATTATATTTTTCGCTATTTCGCAATCGTAGAGAACGTGTGGTTGATAACATTACAACTTCTAGAAATTCATAATTTCCCTCATCAAAATTACTATCGATTTTTGACAATTACTTTCATGAATTTTCAGTGACTTTGGTAAAAAAAATACCCCATTGGTTGTAAGCGACTTCACACACAACCCAACTTGGTTATTAAAATTAATTTATGTAATTTTTTATCTAAAACAATTTAGTAAGAAAACATTTTCTAAGAATAAATTTGTTTTACGGATCAGATATTTATTTACCTGTCAACTAAACCACCATATGATTTTACTTAACAGCTGTTCATAATTTTCTGTTAACTTAACTTTGAGGTTATGTTACATCATTAGATAAAACGGACGCGAAGATCTGCGCCGTAACTGCTAGAAATGTGTTTATCAAATTGTTTCGGAACATAAATTATGATTCCGAATTTATTATCTACATATTTATTAATTTTATTTACATAATCTACATAACATGTAATCGAAACATGAAATGGTTACAAGACGAATCATATGTTTGTTATTTAGATAAGCCTACACAATTTAGATGAAAACACATTATTCATATATTCTATGAGTAATTACAATACCTATAAGTTTGTCACATAGCTGATACGTCAGAGCACCTACGATTCAACTTCTACAGCTAATTCAAAACAGCATGTTTCAAAAATATGATGGACTCATTTAAACAACAATGAAACCAAAACTAATAGACATTATGACGAATAGCTGAATCTACATTCGGTATATTCGTGTTAACTCGACTCTTTTGGTGTTCATAGTTATAGTTTAAATAGAAAATTATTAATACTTACGATATCGGTACGTGTTGCCACTTCACATTTTAAATACAAAATTATAATTTCCAATAATGCCAACTTACATCTGTTGTAATCTCTTAGGCAGTTTAAAACAGAATATGGAAAACAAAAATATTACAAAGTTGGTAAAACAATCCCGTTACTTAGTCTCGTTTGTAAGAGGAGGAGGGTGTTATAGAACCTGATTTAGGCTTGAACAGTAGCGTGTTTCTTAATATAATTCAAACGGTTAGAGATAAAGTCTATATTTAAATTTTTTTTAAATGTGTGTTTTTGAAAGACCTTTTCATTGACGTACTTCACGACTAACGTTACTATTCGGTGTTTTTGATTTTTAATGTTTTTTTCCAAAATTGTATGTTTTTAAAATTGTTTGAGTAAGAGGCAACTTAAACACGTTTTTGGAAAGGTTATCTTCTTATGAATATAGGATAAACATTTGGTTTATGTAGGCTTTGTTATGTGGTAACAATAAAACTCTCTGTACTACACTATTTTTTTTGACGTTATGGAACACCCTCAATAAGTTTAAACTTTTTTTCCAAAATGATCAGTGAATATGGACCTTTTAAATGAGGTATCGCCGACCTACCTTTACATTTGAAAATTTTCCAAAAACGACCTCCATCTCAAAAAACATACTTTTGGAGCATATTTGAGATTTGAAAACAATTTTACTGAATTATCTAAGGTCGAAATAGAGGGGGTTTAAGTTAAAACGAAGGCTGTAGCTCATTTGGTTCAGTCGCTATAGATTACGCACGGGTGGTCTGATTCACCCTCTGTATATAAAATCAACTCAATACTGTTTGCCCCTTAACAACCCTAAGGTAATTTTTTTGTTACCGCTATATTTTTCCTATAGCCCTACGTGGGACAATGCAAAGTATTTATCATCTTGTTTGTGTAGACGGGTTGCGACTTACAGTCCAACAAGCGCGGTAAATTTTGAGGGACAATAAAAACGTTTACAACTCGAGAACCGCTGAACCGATTTTCATACGGTTTTCATTCCTATGTAGATACCGGGTCCATGTCTTTATTTGCTTGAAATTGCTAATAGTTCAAAAGTTGTAACAATATTTGTCTGCTCGAGTAATATCAAGAATTAAGTTTTCGACATGTTTACGAATTTTCTTCAAATTGTCAACAACGTAAATTTTGTTAGTAGAATAGTTTTTTGAGGTGTAGTGTGTTTATATGTACGTTATTTTCCGTGATTTTTCCTCCATAATTATTGATTGTTTCTATTTGTTATACATTTTATCATTGTTATAGGTTGTAGTGTCTATTGACAATCATACAATTTATGTTTGTTCATATTCGTTTTTATGTTTCCACTCGATTGGCTCATTGATGCTGTACATATATGTCAACGAACCTTCACTCACTACGCTCGTATCAGTAACTCGGTTCTACTGTATCTTGTAACTATACGAATATCACTTTTTCTTGGGTGATCAGTGTTTGAAATAACATTTTGGATAATAACCACACAATTTGTCAACTTATAGAAGTGGGGTTAGGTTGTAAAATGGAAATCTGCAAATTTTCATCTAATTTAGTGTTATAGATTGAATATTGCGCGATGAACAAAAATCTGTTTAAAATGGCCGCCATTTTGACATTTTCAATTCGATTTTTCTGAATTTCTGTAGGGTTTTATACGAGTACTCTAGTAGCTCATATCTAATTCCATGTTTCTATCGTCGACGATGACGTTTCTAAAATCATTGTTTTTTTTTTTTGGTCTCCTAAGGCCACAAAACGTGAAGTTCAGTCATAAAACAGAGGTGGAAACTTTATACGATTAGCAAACTTACCCAATACTTCGTATAATGGATAAGAACACGCTTTATTTGTGTGTAAATACTACGTTTCAATGACTAAATCATCATCTTCAGTTGTCACATGTTTACAAAACTTTGTGCCACTTAACTACAAAGACGAGGATGATAATGTATTTCAATTGCTTCGTAATTGACTACATTACCAAGTTTGTTCGTTAACGAAGACCTACATGCATTAGAAACACTGAGAAGTTTGTTGGTGTTTTAGTCAATTACGAAGAATTATTTGTGATAACTTAGTTATATTGTGTTTCTTGTTAATAAAGCAAAATATCTTGTATTTGCAAATTTCTCTTAAGTTTATCTAAGAGATATTCAGGATCAAATATTTCAAATGGACACATTAATATACTGTTTCGCTAAAATTAGAATGTTTTTATAAAAGATTTAAAGGAATGTTATCAAAGGATGTATTGAACATTTATTGCCGTTATTTAAACGATTTTTTATAGTTGGTGATGAAATTGTAAATTTATTTAAATAAGTAAGTATTTCTTCTGGAAGATAGTTGCTTTGGAAGCACCCCCCCCCCCTCCGCTTATAGGCTACATTTTATGTGTTTATTATTTTTTTAAAATATTTATATATTTAAATAAAGCCAAAGCTACCTTCGTGCCATAAACTCGTTCTAGGCCTAAATTGAATTGGACGAAGTCGAGTTTTTAATGACGGTTCAAGGTTAATTTTTTGATAATTATTACTGGACGTTATCTTTTTTTACTTTTAATTTGGCTTACTGGTTTGGGGGGGTTAATCTTAACATTTAAACAAAATATATCGAAATCGGTTGAGTCGCTTTCGAAAAATTACGTTTTTTTAAACACCTCCATGTAAGATGATTTGGTTATTTGCCTGTGAACGAAGCAGCAGTTGTGTGGGTATTTATGTTTTTAAAAAGTTGTTCTAAATCGATACAGTTGATTTTGGGATAATTTAAATTTTATGTTTTTGTGTTAGAAGCATGTACTCTTAAATTTAGCGTTATAAAATTTTTTTTGGAGGTATAGTCAAATTATGCCTACATAGGAAATTTCATAATAATTGGTTCATTAGTTTGGGCTAAACGAAACTGCATTAACTCTTTTTTTAATATTGATAGAAGTCCTGGATGTGTTTCTTAGCTATGTAGATTGTTAGACACAAACTACCTTGTGAAACCCTCAGGTTTTTGAAAATCTGTGAGATTCTTTGGATAATGTTGTCCTATATCCTTTTCTGACCCCAATCTATAGAGTGTCTAGGTTAGGGTGTATGCTACTTTATCAAAGCAGTCTCAGGTTATTGGAAATTCGTAGATGCTTTGGATAATGCTGTTGTGACCCCAATCTATAGAGTGTCTAGGTTAAGTTGTAAGCTACCTTATCAAAGCAGTCTCTGGTTTTTGGAAATCCGTAGATGGTTTGGATAATGCTGTCCTGACCCCAATCTATAGAGTGTCTAGGTTAGGTTGTAAGTTACCTTATCAAAGCAGTCTTAGGTTATTGGAAATTCGTAGATGCTTTGGATAATGCTGTTGTGACCCCAATCTATAGAGTGCCTAGGTTAGGTTGTAAGTTACCTTATCAAAGCAGTCTCAGGTTATTGGAAATTCGTAGATGGTTTGGATAATGCTGTCCTGACCCCAATCTATAGAGGCCTAGGTTAGGTTGTAAGCTACCTTATCAAAGCAGTCTCAGGTTATTGTAAATTCGTAGATGCTTTGGATAATGCTGTCCTGACCCCAATCTATAGAGTGCCTAGGTTAGGTTGTAAGCTACCTTATCAAAGCAGTCTCAGGTTTTTGGAAATCCGTAGATGGTTTGGATAATGCTGTCCTGACCCCAATCTATAGAGTGCCTAGGTTAGGTTGTAAGCTACCTTATCAAAGCAGTCTCTGGTTATTGGAAATCCGTAGATGGTTTGGATAATGCTGTCCTGACCCCAATCTATAGAGTGCCTAGGTTAGGTTGTAAGCTACCTTATCAAAGCAGTCTCTGGTTATTGGAAATCCGTAGATGGTTTGGATAATGCAGTCCTGACCCCAATCTATAGAGTGTCTAGGTTAGGTTGTAAGCTACCTTATCAAAGCAGTCTCTGGTTATTGGAAATCCGTAGATGGTTTGGATAATGCTGTCCTGACCCCAATCTATAGAGTGCCTAGGTTAGGTTGTAAGCTACCTTATCAAAGCAGTCTCAGGTTTTTGGAAATCCGTAGATGCTTTGGATAATGCTGTCCTGACCCCAATCTATAGAGTGTCTAGCTTTCTACAGTGCGTCACCCCATTTTGTGTAGATCGCTAAGGAATATCCAGTGACCAGTCAGGAATCCAGTCATCTCTTACAAAACTTCTGGTTGAACACAGGTTTTGGACAGACGTGGTTCTAAAAAATCACGGTTTTGTTTTGAAGTGATCTCAGAAAAGGTGTATCTGCAACAAACTTTAATAATTTTTTTAACCTATCACATATTAACTTGCTGTATATCAGTCTATCTACGTGTAATAAAACTATCAACTTGCTTTATGATAAACAAATAAATGTTTTAAAACTTTATCCAACCTAACCTATTTCATACGGAAATATGAACCAAGCTGTGAGAAACGAAATTAAAACAAGCCCCGCCCCATTCCGGGCCATTGACACCGGATTAATGAACAGACAATCGTACGGTATACAAGGAGTGTGGTATTAAATGCAAATACCGCATGCAACAAGATAGCATTTCAACTTGTTTTGCTGTTCTACATAAGTTAGGTTGTGTAATCTGTAATGTTAGGTTATATAATCCAATTGTAAACTCGATTGGGCCTACATTTGACTTCGGTAGTTGATTACTTCATGCGACTCTGGTGATTGTTTACTAAATAGAGTTTACATATTATTTGTTTAAAGATGTTATGGTAACTTTATTAAGTAGTTGCAAAAACATTGCACAAGCTTTCTCTTCCACTCATTTCAAAACCAAATAAAACCGATACGTCATTAAAATTGACAGTTCCGTATTTGTCAGTCATAAAGTGGGGGGGGGGGAATAAATAAATGAAGTATTTAAATATTAACTAAACGTTTCCTCAATGTAAATCGTATCCATTATCGAGCTTTTACAAATGGCTGTCTTGATTCATTTTAAGGGTCAGTAAGGTAAAACCAAGGATTCTTATAATTTCATCAACATGTCTGTCCGTCTACCTGTAAGTCCAACCTGTCTACACAGACAAGACGATAATTCTTTTATATTTCCAACTTTGCATTTATATTCTTTGTATTGACCCACGTATAGGAAAAATATAGCGGTAACAAAAAATAACCTTGGAGTAGTTAATGGGTCAAAACTATGGAGTTGAAATTTGTTTTAGGAAATATTATGTGTGGTGTATCAAATAAAATTAGAAGTTATTCTGATTACGAATGTGTATGTTTATTTGACGAAAAATTTAATATGTTGGCGTTAGGCCAAGTTTAAAGTGTCAGAATCATGTCTCCCCGTCATAAAACTAGAAGACGGCGTCACCTACAAATCTGAAAAAAAATTGGATTTGAAATAAATTACAGTGCGAAATCGTATATTATAGTTTTTTGTATGACGAATACAATTTAATTTAACCACATAGTACAGCGTATAATTTTTAAAAACAGGTTTTGTGAGATACGAGACAATTCAATACCCATTAAAGATGGGTTGCATTTTCATTGATTTCTCTTTATTAGGTTGTGTAAGGAAAACCAAGTACCCTTGTAATTTCACTCTCGTGTCTGTCTGTCGGTACAATTTAAACTGCCGATTAGAAGATTTCGATTTTATAAAAATAACTGTCCCTATTCTGCCTACTCTAAGTCGTGTGGTTTCTTGTAAATTATATTCTTAATTTTTTTTTTTTAACTGTATTTCGCACACGGCTTTAGTTCAGTAATTTTCACAAAATCGGTGGAAAGATGACAACAAGTACATTTGTTTGGGCTCTTGGAAGCGTAGAACAGAATGTGAACAACATTATTAGACCCGATTTTGAGCTTTATCTTTTCTTATGTCGGCCATACCTTAATTTCGAGTTATAAATTGTTATTAAGTCCCGAGATATAACTGAAATACATTACAAATTTGATTAAAATCGGTCCACTCGTTTGGGATGTACAGACAGAAAACCACTAACTTACAAAGTCGCTTATTTATTCCTCGTGACAATATAATATTCTATTAAAATACTACAAATTTAATACTAGAGTCGAGTTGTGGTCCACTGAATTTGTAATGACTAATGTGGTCTACTGAATGTCTAATGAGATGCTCAGCCTACAGACACTAGCACGTGTAAAGAAATAGACGGATATTGAATTGGACAGACTGGACACTCCTATTTAACCTATGCACTATTAGTCACTGCACAGGCTTGTAAATAACATTCTCAATAGCTAAACAAATAATAATGAAAATGTTGTCCATTGCTCCATTAGTCAATACTGTTGTCTATTAAACAATACGCAATACATGATTCATACTGTCTGAAATATTACTTATCAAAATGTAAAGATAGACTGTAATTGTAGTTTGTTTATAAACATTTTAATTTTAATAGATTAAGTTACATGATGCATAGAAAAAAATTATATAAGTTATTTGTTGTTAAGCTGTTTATAAGGTTCCCTAAGTTCTAAATAGTATATTTCATCACTAGGACCAAAAGAAGCTTTTCGATAGAAGCTCAAGTTCGGTCGAGGTCGGAAAATGAGAGAGGATCGAAAAGCTTCTTTTGGTCCAAGTGATGAACTATATTTTTCGTTATACTGCAAATAATATGAGAAAACAATTTCTCAATAACTAAAATGTTATAACATATTTACTTTCAAATATATAGTAACAGCTGTTTTAACGGTTATTTACAATCGAGAGTATCGGTTGTTTTTATAGATGCTTTACAATCGTTAATTAATTTCGTATAAACGAAGTAACAGCTGATGACCTCGACCTCAGTTGATGTTTTTAGGTCCTAGGACTAAAAAGAACAACTTTAGCATTTCAATGTATGTATTTGAAAACAGCTCTTTTTGAAGCAGTATGACGAACAAGTTGTTTTTGAATGATGTGGTTTGTCGTATGTGCTGTGCTCTAAAATCGTAAACGCGTGAACCGATTTTGCCACATATAGGGACTTTTACTCAAATTGTGGGGGTAAATGAAGTTTTGAAGAGAGGGTTCAGTCCAAAAACACAACTTTTCTGCGTTCGTCTTATATGTAGACAAACGGGTGGTCCGATTTTAATGGAATTAAGTAGTTGGGTAATTTGACCATATGTAGGGACTTTTTCATTCAAAAATTGGGGGTAAATGAAGTTTTGAAGGGTATAACTCAGTCCAAAAACACGACTTTTGACGTCTGTCGTATGTTTAGACAAACGTGTCATCTGATCTTATTAATTTGCTATTTGAGCATGTTTTACCCATATCTAAGGACATACTTAGAAAGTTGTTTTTCATTTTTTGGGGGTATAAATTTTTCTGTGAACTCTAAATTTGGGGTACAATAAAAAATACAAAATTACGATTTCTTAAAAAGTTTTAACGATTTTGATCAAATTTTTCCTAAGTGTAGCCTCTAAATACACAAAACCTAGTGGTCGCCATCTTTCATACAAGTTCTTGAGTTATCTGTTAAAATCAAAAATCAGGTTGTAATAAAATATTTAATTTCGCAAAATCGGCTGTACCGTTTTCAAATTTAGTGATCTGTGAAGAATAATGATTCAAATTCGTGATCAAAATTGCAAATAAAAGAATATTACGGTTCCGGAATCATTGGGGGGGGGGGAAGAACCTTGACTACCGTCGTTAAAAGCTAGATTTTAACCAAATACAACTTATGTTGAGGAAGTGTTTGTGGTACAAGTGTATTAAGTTTAGGCCGTTATTTAAATATATCTTCACAGTCGGCTTTCTGACATTTTTGACGCCCAAAAGTTTCAGTTGGTTTTTATTTGCTTTTTGGGATGGTTGATATGAGAAAGTTTGCACAGTTTATGTATACAAAAAGACGGAACTTATTTTTAATTGTTTTGAATTCATTTAAAGTGTAAGATACGAAGAATTTCCCAAGAAACTATTACTTTGACGTTGCATCAAGCCATTGACTTGGCAGCGTTGACAGTTATATTCCACAGTTAAACTGAAACTTGTGGAATGTAGTCAGAAGGAATCCGTTATGAGTCAATCCGGTCTGAGTTCTGACTTTCTTCATAGGCTGACTTGTGATTGTATCTATGGGATTGCGCAACTTCAATACGCCCTCTAATATGTAGTGGGAAAGTATTTTATCATTCTGTTAATACTTTCGCTAAAACTAAATAATTTAAGCCAACCGCCTATAAAGCAATTTTTTAAACCCGTTTTTTGTTCGTATCAACAATTTTTAACACAAATTTTAATTTCGCATCTAATGGTACAACCCCGTATCTCTACAACGACAAATTGTAAAGTTATTGGGAAAAAAATGTATTTTAAATCTTTACCTTCTAGTCATGTAATATCTTCTTGAAATATCCAGAGACACTGATAGGGAACAGTTCGTATATAGGGTGTATAAAAAATCCGTAGCGGGCTATGCAGAACCGGTTTCTACATGTAAAAATAACTGAAAATTGTTCAGTAACTTTTTGTCGATTTCGGTTTAGTTTAACCGTAATCCACTGTTTTGTGTTTTTAGAAAAAAAAAAATATTTCAAAAACCCCTCAAGGTAGACTATTATTATTAAACTTGTCAAATGTCTTACGTACTTGGATCTACGAAAGTTCGTAAAGTATATTTTTTGATTCATCAAATTTCAAAATGGCGACAGTTTAAAATTATTTTTTTTTAATATCTTGAAAATCATCAACCTTACAAAAAATTTACTTTTTTAATAACAAACAAAATAGTTTTTGTTCCCCCCCCCGCATATTTGGCCACATAAGAACAGTAAATGGATTTTAACAGTGTCGGGATGTTTTTATAATGTATGTATTTTTTAATGTTTTGGTGTACTTCATGTGAAGATGGTGACAATGAGTAGCGAAACAGTAAATTATAATGTATGCAATTCGTGAAAGTCAATCAGATATAAGTAACCTGTATATTCCATTGATGTTGCTATAGAATTAACATTTCCTACAAGGCCCAAGAGACCAACGTATAGGTGTTTTTAGTAAATCATCGCCTAAACATATGTATCAAAATGTACTTTTTTATCAGCTTTTAGCGACAAAAGTATAAAGATTTCTTAACCAGACCTTGTTTCATATCATTTATAAATAAAGCCTGTATTTACATTTCATGTTTAATGTGTATAGGCTTCAAAGTTCTGAAGATAACGTGGAGTCAGTGTTTCTAAACTTATATTTAAACATTCTCCACTCGCTTCAGTGTCCCAGTCCTTTCGAGCCTCGAAGCTGTACAGTGTCGAGGACTCGGCACTGCCGGATCTTTATATCACATCTTATTGGTGCAGGTCAGGGTTCAAAAACAAATTTAAAATGTCCGTCATTTTGACGTCTTCAATTCGATTTTTAAATTTCAATAGCGTTCTACATGAGGACACTATATTATCAAATATCATGTTCTTATCTTAAATTTTGTAGCCGCTATCGTGCTTTCGTGCATACGGCAAGGACGATAGATGGACGGGACATTGAAAATCACCCCCCCCCCGAACTATGATACGTCAAAAAAAAGAGGTCGAAATTTTTACTGTACTTATTACTTTTTATAATGAGTAATTAAAAATGATTACACGTAAAAACGCACTGAACTGGAATAAAGAACAAAACTTTATGTCGCTAAGACAGTTATGGTATTCGGCGAATCGTAGCGCGCCACGCCAACTACGATGTGTAATGATAGCGTAATTTTTTTTTTTTTTTACTTTACATTCTGCGATAACAAGTTGACTAATGTTTTCATGTTTAGCTAAAATTTGTTGGAAATTTTACTTAGAATTTTCTAGGAGATAGTGAGGAATATATTTTGTTTTCTTGGATTCTGTCCGCCTGTCGCCTTGTTTTGTCTGGAAGCCCCTCCTTAAACTGTACTGGACAGAAAACCGATTAGACCTACTCGTGCCACGCCTAAAAACTTTCGTGTGAACCGGAAGCTCTTGGAAGAGATAAAGATCAAAACTAGACTATTATCGGTCAGTTTTACAATAAACCTATTTTTTAAAAGGTAGACCCCCTCCCGTTCTCTAAACTTTGCCAAATAATAAATCCTCATGCAGTGATTTTAATCCTAATTCTTTTGGAAAACAGTTATTGAGCTTACCTTAACGGAAGAAAATAAAAATAAAATGTACGCAATTATTAACACGTTTCCTTACAGTAGCAAGACATCAGGTTTCATTCAACCAAAGAGTTAATTGTATATTTACTGTTATTTTCCCACCTTCGTTGTTAAAAACCTTTTTGGTCATCATCGCCTTAAGGTGCATAAAATAAAGATCATTACTCCTTGAATATTCTAATATCGTCAGGCCGGAAGAGAACAAGAGTTGGTCAAGAGAGGCTTTATAGGAAAGTTGAAAGAGAGGGATCTAACTCAAGTCAACATGAAAACTATGTAGATCCAGCTACGTCCCTCGGGATTGCTTAGGATTACTCACTATATGAGTCCCTGAAGGTTAAAATATATCCCTTGTATTTATGTTCAGCAATAGCTCTAGGATGTGTTCGGCCCACCACTCACTTCGCTCAAGGCGTCATCCGGACATTGGAATTGTACTTACAGTATTTAAAATCCAAACTGTTCGTGTACACGGCTAATTAAGTATTAGACCACGCTCCTGTCATGAACTTGAATTAGTAATGTCAACTTTAGAGGTTCGTTTTACACCTGGAGAGTATTTTTTATTTGCGTTTTGTTATTCCTGTTAATATTTCACCAACATTTTAAATAAATTGGTTTACTTCATGTAGAAAAAAAAAACTGGCTTATAAATAATTCCATTTTTAATTAAATTAGGCCTACTTGTCTTCTTGCTAGGGTTTTTTATACATTTAATTTGTAAATAATCTTATCAATTATCCTATCATCGGCAAATAATTGTTTGACGCGTTTTGATTATCGCCATCTTCAGGAGTCTATTTTCCTTTTTCCTTAAAAAAATGCAAAACGTTTTAGTCGTTGCACAATTAACTAAACAGCATTTTGATTTTCTGAGATATTTTGAAAAATATTTCGTATTCGGAAAGTTTTTGGAATACCTCTTCATTTTATACAAGTTACAATATTGCACCAAACACAATTATCATAACATAGGCACTAAGTTTTCGTTTTGTCGTTTTTAATCTATAGTCTATAGGATCTACTATGTTCTAGTCTAGTCTTGTAATTCTATTAAACCATGTATGCTCGCTATGGTTGGGGGGGGGGCAAAAAGTGAGGAAGGCCTTGCAAGAGTAGGGTCAATGTCATCAGTGTACAGGCTGACCAAAAAGCGTCGACGCGCTGTTTGAGTTCTCCTTCCTATTATGGGACGTAAAAGTCTGTTGCTGTTTTTGTGCGTTCACTAGTTTGATGATTATGTTTATATTTTATCAAAATGAACTGCGTATTTAGGAAATAAACAATAAAAAAGTTCACGGATTGTTATCATTTTTTTTATCCATGAGAACGTTCGTCATAATCAGAATTTTTAATTATTTCATTTGAGCCGATTTTGAGTACATGTATGTATGTATGTATGTATGTATGTATGTATGTATGTATGTATGTATGTATGTATGTATGTATGTATGTATGTATGTATGTATGTATGTGTGTATGTATGTATGTATGTATGTATGTATGTAGTATGTATGTATGTATGTATGTATGTATGTACGGACGGACGGACGGACGGACGGACAGACAGACAGACAGACAGATAAAGTTAAAAGATTATGTTGAACTTTTTGTTAATCTATATCCGTTTTGAGGTTACCTGAGTCAAAAAAGTTGTTTTAAAATGATGTCTCTGTTTTCTATCCTATGGCTCTACTGTCTAAATGCGTGAACCTTTTAGGTATCTATTTAGTATGTGAGCCTATTTTGGCCACATCTCAGAACTTTTTTTTTATAACTCAAATTCACAGGGGGGTAGCTGCTATAACAGAAAAATTTAAGAATTTCTCAAAATCGACTATAACGATTTTGATGAAATTTCGCCTAAGTGTTGCCTCAAATAATCAAATAAAAGATATGCTGCTTGATGGGGTTTTTAAAAAAAAATTTTAAGGGGGAAATCGGCCATTATACTGCTATAAACGTCTTATCTATAAAATCGACTGTTTCAAATTTCAATGAAAAGTGAAGTTTATTATAAGTGAAAAGATATTATGATTCAGTAATAATTTGCAGATATAAAAATGCACCATGACGTACGTCAAACAAAACGCGATCTTTATGCTAGCAAGTTTAGGCCCTATTTAAATTTAATTAGATCGGTTTTTTTTTTCTTTCAAAATCTGAATCCTTGATTCATTTTCACTTTTTGATTAACAACTATCGACTTAATTTTTTTGGTGACGTTTGGTTTTGATTTAACTTTATTTAGTTTTGGGTTTTTTTTTACACCATTTATTTACTTTTTGACAATAATAAAACTTTGCCTACTTGGACCAACAATTTAACACATAAATTCCAAAACTTATTTTTTCTATGTTATTGCTTTTTTCAAAACTTTTACTTGTAAGTCCTACAGTTCATTTTGGTTAGATTTGAAATCTGCACTTAACGACGCCCAAACGAGTTGTGTGTATTACCAAAAAACAATTAAAAAATAAAATCGGTAATAACATAATCTCAAATTTTTGAAAAATGTAAGCAATAATAGCAGGAATTTTTATTTTTATTACAGCTATATTTAGTATGCAATTTATATATGAAAATTGTGCGTTAAAAAAGTTGAATAATCTCAGAATGGCGGCAGTTTCAAGTATTTTACCTGTACTGTAGTTTGTTTTTATCTAAGTGCCTATAATTTTTCAGTTTGTGATAAACCTACGCTCGTAATAATTCCATTTTGAAGTATACAATCGATTCTATATACAAATAAATCGTGCAAACGCGTTGCACAAACTTTCTCATTTATCCATCCCTTAAACCATAAGTAAAAATGAACCAAGGACGTTGTTAAAAATATTAAGCACCCTAAACTTTGCTTCACTTGTACCATCAACGCGACCTCAGTTAGGGCTATTAAAACCGCTCAAGATTCATTTATGTTTGTTGATAATTATTTCTGACCCATATATATTGTTCTGACCCATATACTCACACAGAGGTTTGTGTCATTGATCTTCAAATTAAAAAAATAATAAAATAAAAGATTCGGTACAGCCGATTTTGAGAAATTGTGTCGGATAACTCACGAACCGGTATTTTTGTAAAATAGCGACCAATACTTTTTAATTGACTTCTTAAAGACCACACTTATGTACAATTTGTTCAAACTCGTAGAGAGGAGTTTGAGAAAGTTGTAATTTTGTAGTAATTGTAATTTGTAAAAACAAAGAATAAAAATGTGGGCTGTAATGCGCTGCGGTATAACAGAAAACAATAATTGATGATGACAGATAGACGAGAGTCGGACATCATTCCCAAAACCACTTTTTGGATTAAAAAGCGGATATAATTGTAAAAAATGCGACTACGTTTTTTTTTTTTTGTTGCATCACATAACCTTCTCTATGCGATGTATATGTGAGAAAGTAAATAGAAAAAGAAATTCGTCAGCGTATCAGCTGCGTGCTGCGCATTTAGGTTGAACTTCACGCTTTATCAAGAAAGCAGAGATCTCTCATATATGTTTATATAATGTATTGTTATTTACATGTAAATACATTCCATCCTCACTGTTAGACTTATGTTACCATCGTAAAGCACAATTTGTCTAACATACATTTTTTTCCGGAATTTGATTCTTTCTAAATAATTATTTTTCAGCGTAGCCTACATATATGCAACCTTAAAGCGAAACTAGAAATATAGGTAGACAGAAAAAATACACATTCACTAGTGAATGTAGACGATAACTAGAAGTTGTATACATTCCCTAGAATTATTTTGTTGTTATTTATGAGTTTATCCTACTTTTTGTTGCCAAGTTCAGTGGCGCAGTCGTAATAACGATTGTAAAGCATCTATAAAAACAACCGATACTCTCGATTGTAAATAACCGTTAAAACAGCTGTTACCATCGATTTGAATGTAAATAGGTTATAACATTTTAGTTTTTGTGAAATTGTTTTCTTACATTATTTGCAGTATAACGAAAAATATAGTTCATCACTGGGACCAAAAGAAACTTTTCGATCCTCGCTCATTTTCCGGCCTCGGCCGTTAAACTTAAGTTTATGTTGAACAGCTTCACTTTTGGTCCTAGTGATGAAATGTACTATTTTTATAACAATGAAAATAATAATTTCTTTACAAATTATCTAACTAACCTTCTTCAGGTCTTGTTTAATTTTTTATGTAAACTATTTGATTAATTACCAAACCACGAAATCGTCAAACTTTTTTTTTAGGGGATGGGGGTTGTCTAGTCGTTATTACGAAGCAATTTTCTTGCATAGATTTTTATTACGTTCACCGCTGGAGGGTTAGGAAATTTATTTTTTAATTTCCACTGGACTATGAATGTTCCCCATTTAATAGTATTTTTAACGGTTGTAAAGATAGCAATGGGGGGGGTCAACGTAAAAATACTGCCATGTAAATAATATATATACAAATAAATATTTGTGTGCTTAATTTACGTACATCCGGCGAATTTTTAACCATGTCATTTGGAGAATAATTGTAGTAGGTATTCGCTCATCTTATATAACTTGTTTTTAATCACAAATATGTTGACATAAGAAAACTAAATAGCCGTGATGCATTTTTAGTTTACATTTACCGCCTAAGACCTTGTTATGAGCCAACATCTAAGTATAAACATGTGACAATGGCAGTCCGTTATGTGCACATTATTTGATATTTAGTCATAACCTGACTGGTCATCATTTCTAAGAAATCATTTTGTTTGTTGAAAGTTATGACAAACATGTAGTAACAGTGAAACAAGGAATATTTGTAGGTTTTGAAGAAATGCGAAGGTTAGAGTACAGTAGCCTCAGACTAGGAGTGTGTCTGGTGTAAGGGGCGTGTCCTCCCTTCTACTTGCTTCCCTAGTCTGACTTGACGGTACAACCCATTAAAAGAAAACTAGGTACACAAATTACTGCTTAGCTACATTTAATTCCTTACAACTTCGTGACAGACTTTTGTAAAAGTTTTATTCTTATACCGATAAAAGAAACGAAAGTAGGGTACGCGTTTACACAGAAGCATTTGAGATCTATATTGTTTTATTGGGGTTGTACCGCTGAAAGTAAACGCAACAAACGAAGTGTGGAGGCCCCTCTTTTCTTCTCCACCCCGACATATTCCTACCTTGAGGATACTGTACTGGTTAGCGCTATCGCGTCAATAGTGAGAGGTTCCGAGTTCAATCCCCGTGGAGGCCGAAACATTTTTACGGTGTTGACCCAACATCGTGAAGTATATACAGGATGTTTCAAAAAATGTGTCCTAAATTTGAGAAATGATCCACAGAGTCAAAATAAAGAAAAAAATGTTATAAACATATGTCGAAAACGCCACTTTGTGTTTTTTAAAGTAATGATAACTTTAAAATATAGGCTGTCGAATCCAAATTTGGTATATATAGAAAATTATGATTTTTGTTTTACGTCCTCTGTTATTACAGAACAAATAAAAATAACAGTAGTGTTATTACACCTTTTACCCTAGCTCTAGTTTAAATTTCACCTGAATTTGATTTTGAAAAGTAAGAAAATTTGTCTCTGAAAATATCTTGATTTACAATTTTTAACACGTAGCTCTTAAACTGTTAAAAATATCGAAAAATACAAAACTACTATAGTTACCATAAGAATATTTAGAGCGACCGCCATATTGGAAAATGGTGGGTGGTATGAAAAATTAGGTAACACCAGTTTTACCTTTTAGTTTTTTTGTTAATTTTTGAACTTATCGAACAAAACAGTGGTCACACCTGTTTCAACCACCTTACTAAAATACAGGTTTATTCAAAAAGAAATAGATACATAGTAAAATTGTTTTCATCAACAGAAAAAAAAAGCTTTACAAAGAGGACATTTCAAAGTTTTTTGTAGAGTATTATTGTTGTTCTATATGAGCCCCACGGGTTACACGGCAGACATCAATTCGATAGTCAAGTTCTGACCCCAGACTCTGTTAAGTGTATGGACGTCAACACTCTCTATAGCTCTTGTGAATTATAGCGCTGTCTTGATTCCAAGAGGCTTATTGGTAATGGGGGAATAAAAACTTTATCTTTAACGTAACCCCTCAGGAAGAAGTCGCATGGAGTCAAGTCTGGACTGCGAGGTGGGCAACGCATGAGTGGCATATTGTCAGTTGCACGATCAATCCAGCGATCCGGTAATTGCACATCGAGATATTCTCTGAAATCATGGTGCTAATGCGGCTGAGCTCCTTCTTGAAGAAATATGTAGTCATCACTGTCTTCCTCTAGTTGAGGGATAAGCCATTCCAAGTAGAAGCCTCTGGCTGTTCTTTCTTGTAAGAAGAAGGACTGTATATCTTAAGGTTTGATTCTCTTGTAGCTTAGGAGAATCCCTCTCACGTTCAACAATTACTCTAGGATTTTCTGTTCCCCAGATACGCACGTTGTGTTTCTTAATCTTTCCACTAATATGAAACGTTGATTCGTCACAAAAGATTAGTCGATCAATGAATCCATTGGTGTCTGGATGTCAATAAAGAACGCCAAACGTTTCTCCTTATCGTCATGTTTGCAACAGCTGTAGCTTGTAAGGTTTCTTTAGACGTTTTCTCAAAATCCTCCAAACAGTTGGCTTGTGGAATTTTAAGTTCTACACTTGTCCTGGACGTCGACTTTTTTGGACTGCGCAGAATAGAAGTTCGACCCTGTTGCACACGATCTTCTTCCAGCGATGGCCTCCCAGTACTTTTTGATTTGCACAAACAACCTGTATTTTTTAATTTCTTGTGCCAATCATAAATAGAAGTGTTGGGGGTTTTTTTATTATTATTTTTTATTTATTTATTTTTCTTAAAGCTAGTAATAAAACTCCATTGCACTAAAATAACTGATTGAGGTTTCTCTAGTCCATTTTTAAATAAACAAAATCAAGAGTTGTCTTGCACCAATGTTCCAACAATCATCTGTTAAAATAAAACTTTAGTTTATTAGCTGCTTAGTAATGCCAACATGATAATTCTATTAATGTAGAAAAGTGCCTATTTCTTTTTGATAAATCCTGTATATTTTATTATTTCTTAGAACTACCGCACTTACATGCAAGTTTTACTGAATACTATCGCCGGGCAAATGTCAATCCGTGCAAGTATCTCAACTTCTTTTAAATTGGGTTGGTTTTATTTAAGATAAAATGACACTTGAACCTTCAGCTATTCAAAACAAGTTGTAAGGCCGATGATTGGTCTTGAACCAAAGTCTTAACGGCAATATATAAACAACAACATGACTACTAACCGGCGGCGACACTTAAAACAAATCGACAGCTAAAAATAGATTCAGATTTAAGCATTGTTCATAATTAGAAGTCTGGTTCGGCGCACTAGTGCAAGTGCAGTAGGCTTTACTAATTGAAATAACAGACAGAGAAGGAGAGAGCAGTATGAGGAAAACTTACTTGTACGCATGCGTTTGAACTTTATAGCTTGTGATTTTCAACACAAAACTAGTATCCAATTACCCCTAGTAGATTCTAAAATTTGTTTGGTTATTCTAAAATTGGATAAAGTCGAGTTAATTACCGGGGGGGGGGGGAATGTCTGTAAACGAAAAGAAATTAAAGCTTCGTATGTAAATGGATTGTTCTTAATAAGACCATTGTTTAATGAAAACTGAATTTCAAATTTTTAAATAAAAATTCTTTTCCTCTAAGTAAGGCTAAAATTACCGCCAGCCAATTCAACTAACTCATAGAGCTAAATTGTACGGATATTCATTTTGAGGTCCCTTGAGTCCAAAAAAATGGTTTTGGGAACAATTTGTATATGAGCTTTACAGCTCAACCCTTGAACTAATTTTATTCAAATTAGGTGTATGAACATATTTTGATTATATCTCGCGATTTTCCCTCCTTGTTTTTGATAAATCAAGAATTGGGGAATCACTGCCATAAAAAAAAATACAAAATTAAAATTTTGTCTAACGATATTGATCAAATTTTGCTCAAGTGTACTGCTGAAAATCTAAACAATACGTATTTGTCGCTATCTCTCCAAAACTGCAGATTCTTATATTATGTGCAGGTGGGGATTATGTCATGGGGCTGTTATAAAGTACTTAATTTCTCAAAATTGGCTCTACCGATTTCGTTCAAATTTTAGTAAAATTTATAGATTATTAACCTTAACACGTGCGAAATGTCGCAAGCAAATAAGAAATATTACGGTTCAGGATCATCTTCATTAAAAGTTTGATTTGAAACAAGTTTAGGGTCAGTATGAAAATATTTGTTTTCAAAACTATGTACATCGTTCATTTTCACTCTTTGATTTGAAGCAAGTTTAGGGTCACTATGAAAATATTTGTTTTCAAAACTATGTACATCGTTCATTTTCACTTTTTGATTTGATAACTACATTTTTGGTGACAATTATTTATATTTGTTTTGTGGATGGGGGAGGGGGAGAGTTTGTGGCTGCATTGTACCAAAAGGATAACACCAGAAGGTGTTTTGCATAAAATCGTGTATAAATACTTTAAATTTTACATATTTTAAAATTTAAACACATTTATGTAAATTTTAAACAGTTAAAAACACATTAATTACGCGCATTAATTATTTACAAATACTTCAGTTTTCTCTCCTGTTTATTTATAAATATCGTCCTAGTTAGAATTTCAGTGTCTAGGAATATAATTTTGGGTGATTACGAACAAATTCTCGTTAACTTTACATTTCCATAAGAAAGTAGCCATACCCTCTGGGGCTTACTTTAATGTGCACGAACGTCTTAATTCCGAGGGGTTCTAGAGTTAGATCCTTCTATTTCATCTTTCCTATCAGATCGCTTTTGACCAACTCTTGTTCTTTTACGACCCTGACACAATTAGAGTATTCGAGTACTAGGAGTCTTTATTTTATGTTTTTTTCTTCATTTTTTATAAGCGATGATGACTGACAAGTTTTCCTCCTTTAAACAACAAAGGAAAAATGAAAGTGGTGAGTTACATGGAACGTTTGTGCCCTATTATTGGCTCCATTTTATTATTATTATTTTTTTTTTTTTAAAGTTACAAATCTCTCTATTTTTTATCTTAAGAAACCTGTGCGCTTATCGAAGTACAAAATGATATAACGGAACGTTTTAGGACTTATAGGTTTGTTGGTTGAAAAACAGTTTGTATTATGAACTGTGTAAATAGCTTACCTACACAACAGGTGTTAAAATTGCTTCCCTTATACTGTTTGACAGTGTGGCAACTTGTGGTAAAGACCACTAACCACATTTTGTTATTCCCCCCGGTTCTTCTATTACTCGATGAGTTAGTTCATGTAGGATTTATAAACTTTATTAAATTCCCACAAAAAGTAATCTAATGGTTACATTTATTAATCATACTTACATTAAAAACAGTTTGTATCAGTCGAAATTATGAACCGTGAAATCAAAATAGCTTACCTACACAACTGGTGTTCAAATTGCTTCTCTTATACTGTTTGAAGGTGTGCCAGCTTGTGATAAAAACCACTAACTATTTTCTTATTCCCCAGGTTCTTCTATTACTCGATGAGTTAGTTCTTCTAGGTTTTATAAACTTTTTTAAATCCCCCAAAATGTAATCTAAGGGATTTAAAATCATGCTTATATTTAAAAAAGTTTGTATCGGTCGAAATTATGAACCGTGTAATCAAAATAGCTTACCTACACAACTGGTGTTCAAATTGCATCCCTTATACTGTTTGACAGTGTGCCAACTTATGGTAAAAAGCACTAACTATTTTTTACCATTTTCTTATTCCCCAGGTTCTTCTACTGTATTACTCGATGAGTTAGTTCGTCTAGGTTTTATAAACTTTTGAAAATCCCCACATAAAGTAATCTAAGGGATTTAAATCACGCTTATATTAAAAAGAAAAAGTATAATCTCGTTCCGTGTCATTTTGGAATACCCTGTTTGTGCTAGTAAACTTTTATATCACCCCTGTAGGTCAAGAAGTTTAAAATGACGTGTCACACGTTTTGTGTAGAACCAAAAATTCGCGGCCGTTTCCATATTCCCCCCCACACTGTACACATTGTTTTTTGTTTTTTTTGTGAACCAACAATAGTGCCAAAGAGTAGGTTAGATGAACAAGCTATATTATTGCGTTTTATAGTTTTCATGAGTTGATAGGAATAGCTAACATTTTAAAATCAGAAAATCGATAATAAAACTAGATTTTTTCCTCTTGTGGTTTTATTGCGAGTTTTCCAATTACGTCTTGCTCCTCCTGATATGTTTGAAATAAGATATGCTTTATAGGAAAATGTATAAATCAATTAACAAGAAAACAATGGAATTGTGCGCAATAATGAAATTATGATTGTTCAGGCTCTATTGTGTAACTTAATGTCTATAATCGATTAATTAAAACATATAACGTAAGTTTTTCCAGTGGTTTTTAAATCAACGGAACAAAATCGTCGTACAAACTTCTTCACACACCCATTCCCAAAACCAAATAAAAACCAACCTCAGTTGTTTTTCGAAAAGTATAAATGGACCATAAACTATACAGAGTGTTTCCAAAACTTCACATCAAAATCAATGAAAAATGTTTATAAACATATTTTTTTAAATGGTTAGTTGTCCATCGAGACGCCATTTTCTGTTTTAAACAAAACATTGATATTTTTTTAACAGTAATGAAATTTCCTTTATTCATTTCTAGACCTTTACTAAATACATAAATATCGTTAAAAATAATTTCAGTTTTTTTACTGAAAATTCATTTTAAATTGAAATTTATGGCGACAGTTTAGGGTGTGTGAGAATGTTTGTAACATTTTTTGCACCGTTACCATTTGTACCAAGTTTCTTATTACTGTTTCTTCTACATTACATTTTTTGACTTTCGCGTGTCAGAATGTAGATGTTTCTATTCTGTGTTTCCTACCTGACCCACCAATTAAGTCTCCCCAGCTAATTATAGTATTTTCCAAAGGTTCCTAAGACCAGTAGCGCGTGACGTGCTTATATTCTTAATTAAACACTTTAAATGCTAACTAAACACGGAACCGTGGAAACGTGGATTCTATTTTAAACTTAGTTTTCTAATTCTGAAATATAACCTAAAATAAACAGTGCACAAACGTTCTAACATATCCATAAATCAAATCAAATGATAAAGAGGAATCTACAGTTCAAAACTCGGATAATTTTGCTAAAACAGGCTTCAATTGTAATGTAATACAATCTCCTAATGTAATGTTACACACAAAGAGATCCCCTAAATGTAAGGTTATACACGCAGATCCCCTATATGTAATGTTATACAAGCAGATCCCCCTATATGTAATGTTATATACAAGCAGATCCCCTCTGTAATGTTATACATGGAGATCCTCTGTATGTAATGTTATACAAGCAGATCCCCTGTATGTAATGTTATACACAAGCAGATTCCCTAATGTAATGTTATACACAAGCAGATTCCCTAATGTAATGTTATACAAAAGCAGATTCCCTAAATGTAATGTTATGCAAGCAGATCCCCCATATGTAATGTTATACACAAGCAGATTCCCTAATGTAATGTTATACACAAGCAGATTCCCTAATGTAATGTTATACAAAAGCAGATTCCCTAAATATAATGTTAACAAGCAGATCCCCTATATGTAATGTTATACACAAGCAGATTCCCTAATGTAAAATTATACAAGTAGATGCTCTGTATGTAATGTTATACACAAGCAGATTCTCTATATGTAATGATATACAAGCAGATTTCCTCTACATGTTATACAAGGAGATGCTCTGTATGTAATGTTATACATGCTGATCCCCTATATGTAATGTTATACAAGCAGATCTCCTACATGTAATGTTATACAAAAGCAGATTCCCTAAATGTAATGTTATGCAAGCAGATTCCCTATATGTAATGTTATACATCCAGAGAGCCTATTTTTAATGTTATACAAGCAGATCTCCTACATGTAATGTTATACACAAGCAGATTCCCTATATGTAATGATATACAAGCAGATTTCCTCTACATGTTATACAAGTAGATGCTCTGTATGTAATGTTATACACAAGCAGATTCTCTATATGTAATGTTATACAAGCAGATTTCCTCTACATGTTATACAAGGAGATGCTCTGTATGTAATGTTATACACAAGCAGATTCTCTATATGTAATGTTATACAAGCAGATTTCCTCTACATGTTATACAAGGAGATGTTCTGTATGTAATGTTATACACAAGCAGATTCCCTATATGTAATGTTATACAAGCAGATTTCCTCTACATGTTATACAAGGAGATGCTCTGTATGTAATGTTATACACAAGCAGATTCACTATATGTAATGATATACAAGCAGATTTCCTCTACATGTTATACAAGGAGATGCTCTGTATGTAATGTTATACACAAGCAGATTCCCTATATGTAATGTTATACAAGCAGATTTCCTCTACATGTTATACAAGGAGATGCTCTGTATGTAATGTTATACACAAGCAGATTTCCTATATGTAATGTTCTACAAGAAGATTTCCTCTACATGTTATACAAGTAGATTATCTGTATGTAATGTTATACACAAGCAGATTCACTATATGTAATTATATACAAGAAGATTTCCTCTACATGTTATACAAGGAGATGCTCAGTATGTAATGTTATACACAAGCAGATTTCCTATATGTAATGTTATACAAGAAGATTTCCTCTACATGTTATACAAGCAGATCTCCTACATGTAATGTTATACACAAGCAGATTCACTATATGTAATTATATACAAGAAGATTTCCTCTACATGTTATACAAGGAGATGCTCTGTATGTAATGTTATACACAAGCAGATTCTCTATATGTAATGTTATACAAGCAGATTTCCTCTACATGTTATACAAGGAGATGCTCTGTATGTAATGTTATACACAAGCAGATTCTCTATATGTAATGTTATACAAGCAGATTTCCTCTACATGTTATACAAGGAGATGTTCTGTATGTAATGTTATACACAAGCAGATTCCCTATATGTAATGTTATACAAGCAGATTTCCTCTACATGTTATACAAGGAGATGCTCTGTATGTAATGTTATACACAAGCAGATTCACTATATGTAATGATATACAAGCAGATTTCCTCTACATGTTATACAAGGAGATGCTCTGTATGTAATGTTATACACAAGCAGATTCCCTATATGTAATGTTATACAAGCAGATTTCCTCTACATGTTATACAAGGAGATGCTCTGTATGTAATGTTATACACAAGCAGATTTCCTATATGTAATGTTCTACAAGAAGATTTCCTCTACATGTTATACAAGTAGATTATCTGTATGTAATGTTATACACAAGCAGATTCACTATATGTAATTATATACAAGAAGATTTCCTCTACATGTTATACAAGGAGATGCTCAGTATGTAATGTTATACACAAGCAGATTTCCTATATGTAATGTTATACAAGAAGATTTCCTCTACATGTTATACAAGCAGATCTCCTACATGTAATGTTATACACAAGCAGATTCCCTATATGTAATGTTATACAAGCAGATTTCCTATATGTAATGTTATACAAGATGATTTCCTCTACATGTTATACAAGGAGATGCTCTGTATGTAATGTTATACACAAGCAGATTCTCTATATGTAATGTTATACAAGCAGATTTCCTCTACATGTTATACAAGGAGATGTTCTGTATGTAATGTTATACACAAGCAGATTCCCTATATGTAATGTTATAAAGCAGATTTCCTCTACATGTTATACAAGGAGATGCTCTGTATGTAATGTTATACATGCTGATCCCCTATATGTAATACAACCAGATCCCCTATAAAATGTAGTATCTAAAAGTTGCTTTCTTTGATCTTGTAGAAAATATTAATTGTATTGGTAGATTAAAGGTCTTATCCAGTAGGGTAAGTATGTTTAAAACTGTTGTTACTCAGGTTTTCTGAACTTCGTAGTTGTGTATATCAATACTTTCTTGACGTCGGCTGGACCCTGACAAACCTCGTAGATGTGTAGAGTAATATATAAAAAAGTTTCCACTTGTGTTAATGACTCGGTCCTGACGGGCCTCGAAGCTGTAAGATTCCACTCGCTACGCTCGTGTCGGTGATTTGACCCTACCGGATCTTTTAATTATACGAATATCAGTTTTTGTGAGGTCATGGTTCGAAATTACATTTTTGGCGTTTGAGGGGTGGGGTTGTTACAGTTACATGTGGAATTAAAATCTGGAAAATTTAATTTACTGGGTTCTAACTAACGAGACATCAAGAAAAAGTTGTTTAAAATGGACGCCATTTTGACATTTTCAATTATATTTTCTGAATTTTGATAGGGTTCTGTATGAGCATACTATAGTCTCCTATACTAAATCTTTACTTTAATGGCAGCTGTCGTGCTTATTGCAGTCGAATATCACTTTCCTGAGTGTGAAACGTGATATTTTGGCTTTAGAGGTCGATATTTTTTCGATTACTAAACCTATACTATACTTCGTATACTGGATAGATAAAACACACAAAGAGGTTCACATTTTAAAATTGAGACTTTCTCTAGGGGAGTGTTTTTTTTTTTTTTTTTTTTTTTTTAGCTTTCTGACCAATTATGTAAATTTAACCGTTTTCCCTTCAAAGTTATCAAATAGTTTTCATACTTTTCAAACTCGAGATCAGCGAACAAGCTGGAATAATTCTCGTTCTGTCGTGTACACGTAATTTTTAAAATCAAGGAAAGTAATGAATTAGAAAACAAGATCAACAGACTTTTGAATTATGGATAGAATAGCCTATGTCTGGAAAAACACCAACGAGTCGAACTTCGGCAGACTTTGAAAACATTATGAAGAAATGACCGGGTAATTTACTAGCCTAATGACCCATGCTAATGGCCAAGGATGTAAACTCACTTTTACACGTTAGTTAAAAGTTTTAATTGGTTAATGTTTAAGAAAGATAGAGTTTAAGTGGTTGTACAGTTAGTTTAAAAATCAGAAATGATAATGACGTGCAAACGTATAGGCTAACAGTATTCGTCTTGCTGATAAGATGAGCGGATATTTAATTTGGTGAAACACATGTGCTTAGTATAGAGCCTACATTTGTAGAGTTAGGGGCAGCCGAGTTGGCGAAGCCGGGCACTTCTACCCTTCTGCCGAAATTTAAGCATTTCTAAAAACATTAATGAAAACAGATTAATTTTTTATATTGGATTAATTAAATTTTAATACACATTACACAGTAATTAATACTATATTGGTATTGTATTTATATGTAAAGTAATTATTTGTGTTTTTGTTAAAGATTTTTAGGTTAGCTTAGATTAGGTTAGATAAAGATGGTTAGGTTAGCTTAGCTTTCGTTAGCTTTGGTTAGGTTAGGTTAGGTTAGGTTAGGTTAGGTTAGCTTTGGTTAGTTTAGCTTAGCTTAGGTTAGGTTAGGTTAGGTTAGGTTAGGTGTTGTTAGCTTTGGTTAGGTTATGTTAGGTTAGCTTAGCTTAGGTTAGGTTAGGTTAGGTAAGGTGTTGTTAGCTTTGGTTAGGTTATGTTAGGTTAGATAAATATAGTTAGATCTCGTAACAACTTACTTCAACATGAAATTAAGGACAATATTAATATTCATTGTTATCGGTATCAAAGACACAATTGTTAAGTAATTCAATCGAGTATAGTTCCATCTATCTGAACTTATTTCCTGTGACTTTACTCTTGACGCGTTTCGGAACTGTATTCCATCCTCAGAAAATCGCTCTTTACATCCTGGAGGTCGTCTTTACATTAAGAAATTACAAACACAACATAAAGTCATAAGTTAAAACACAACAATCACTGTGCTGTGCACACCAGCGTTGACGCGGGTCGACCCACATATCGAGGAAATAAGTTCACTTACTAGATCGAATTACAATATCAATATTCAAATATACACACGATTTCGTTGTTGATATAAACATGATTGTAGTAGAAAATATTATTCATTAATAAATATCAATGTTAGAGCCTCATACGCTCATTCTCAGACAGTTATGAGATTATACACAGAAACAGTGGTTCTGAAGCAATGTTTTTACCCTAAATAGTACGCAGGAGGCGGGCGAAATGAATAGTAGCGCTCCGTCAACTTGGTTACCTCTTACTCTATCATAAACGCGTTGATTTAGTGCAATTTTAACACCAATTTTAAATAACCGGTATTTTTAAAATATTCATTTTTTTATACCTTTCAAGCAACTATCAAATATTATACAATTTTATACTAGTTGTTCTTTTACTCGTTTCGATTCTATTAAAATTCACCGAGCTTACGGCTTTTCGGTGGCGCTGAAATTACTTCCATTTAGTGTGCACGATTTTTAATTCCTTTAATTGTTAGTTACTTGAGAAGCACACTTCATATGTTTTTTAATTGCAGTGATTTGTTTTTTTCCCCACGTAATATTATTTAATATTGTCTACAATATCTCCATTTTCTGCTACGTTTAGGCCTATATCATGAAACTTTGAAGATTCTGTTTTTTCCGACATTTTATCGAAATTAACAGGAGCATACAAGAATGTCAAAATGAGATCGAAAAATTGACTGACTTATCACATTTTACACACTCGATCATCATCGTAAAAATCAAATGTCTTAACAGCTTCCCTGAAGTAGCTCCTCGACACTAGTGGTGACACCTCATTTACATGTGTAGTAGAAAATCGTGTTGATCTTTTATCATATTCACAATATTTAATAACAAACTAAGTTTACAGTTCAGCATCGAACAATATGGTTAAGGGTAGTTTAAGATAGTTCTTGACCAATCTTGGCTATGGAAGGATAACAGCCAAAATCGTTAAGGTAATCCTCAGCAATTTTTCTTCCTTAATAAAGGTAATACTTGAGGTACGTATATAAAATGAAAGATTGTTAAGGGAGGCCCGAGGACGTAGACTAAGGAGACCTTAAACAAAGGAAATCCTTAGCAATTTTTCTTCCTTAATAAAGGTAATACTTGAGGTACGTATATAAAATGAAAGATTGTTAAGGGAGGCCCGAGGAAGAATCATAAGGAGACCTTAAACAAAGGAAATCCTCAGCAATTTTTCTTTCTTAATAAAGGTAATACTTGAGGTACGTATATAAACTGAAAGATTGTTAAGGGAGGCCCGAGGAAGAATCATAAGGAGACCTTAAACAAAGGAAATCCTTAGCAATTTTTCTTCCTTAATAAAGGTAATACTTGAGGTACGTATATAAAATGAAAGATTGTTAAGGGAGGCCCGAGGAAGAAGCATAAGGAGACCTTAAACAAAGGAAATCCTTAGCAATTTTTCTTCCTTAATAAAGGTAATACTTGAGGTACGTATATAAAATGAAAGATTGTTAAGGGAGGCCCGAGGAAGAGCATAAGGAGACCTTAAACAATGGATATTCTAAATACGAGCCTAAATCCTTTCTTTTCTGAGAAAATTTTGAGTTATTTTTACTGTATCCCTAACTTTTCTTTAAAATGCGTTTTTGCATAATAGTTGGGGCATAACATTTCACCACAATTTGATCGATATACCTTGAGAAGATTTTGAGATATGTAACCTTATACAATGGCGTCCATGGTTATTTTCACTTGTTATCACTTTTTATCTAATACCTACTAAAACTAACATTTTTGTAGACACACTGACGAATATTTTAGTTCAATTATCTTTTTGTTGTTCAAATTTGATTTTGTTGAATTAATCTTAGTTTGATTTTGTGTGCGAATGTGTGGGGCAATTAATGCAATGTTAAGCAATTAGAAAGTCACGTGGTAACGTAATATTTAACCGATTATACGATTTGTCAACTCGGAGAATAATTGTATCCGATTTTAATTGCAGGAAAAAACCCGTCAAGTTACAAACGGAAGAAAAAGTAGGCAGCGCTAGCGGTAAGGAATGAGAGGCAGGCTACAGGACTGCAGGCTTTCTATTCCTGTAAGAAAGTGTAATTGCAGTGTTGCCAACATTTAGATACTATATTCCCCTTCTTTTTTATCAATCTTACAATGTATCGATCAACTTATTACTGTCTCACGTGTAGAGAAAGTTATGTAACAGGTCAAAAACCCATTGTCGTGTTTTTCCTAGAAATATCCTTTTTTGAGTCAGAAAAGTGGTTTTGGGAATGTTTGTCTGTCGTCGTGAAGTGATTCAGGCCGAATGATTTGATTTATTTTAATAAACTTTCGTTGTTTTCATATCTCAGGACTTTTTTAAACCACTCAGAATAGTCCCAAAAGCTGGTTTTCAATAGGGTAGGTTAAAAGTATCTTAAGAAATGAATGGAAAATACCTTAAATTGGTTTAAGAGTTGAAAACGTGTGTTTTGTTTTAGAGCAGAATGTTCAAATTCTCCGATTACTAACGAACAAATTACAAAAGGGCGCCGAAAATATTTAACTTTTTTTCGATTAGTTTTGGTGGATTTTTATTCAGTTTTGGAGATGGATGACTGAGCAAAAGTTTGTGCAATGTTACGTACTGTTTATTTAATTAGAATTCTTGTTATTTTTATCGTAAAAACATGTTTGCGCATAATTAGATTTAGATTTTAAAGAAGATCAAAATGTACAGTTTCGGGGTGTTATCGGACCGACAAGTAAAAAGTTGTCCTGATTCGGTTTTATAAACAAATATGATGTTCAGCCTCCATTTTGAAATTCACTATGGTCGATTTGCTTGCTAAATTTACCGGAAATTAAATTAAAATTCGATTAATTTACGCTGATTTCTAATTTTGAGTTTTGACGATTTTTTGTTTTTATAATACATCTTCTTTTTTATCGTTTGGGCGTCATTTAGATGCAAATTTTTAATGAGCTACTCTTGAAAGTTACTATCGATTTTTTTAAATTCGAAAATCTGCTGTTACGGGTACCTTTAAATTTGTATTGGCAGTTTCTTTTAATAACGAAAATGTTCAACCATTTCTAAAAACGAGCTTAAAAATTAAAAAATCTGACTAAATTTCAATATTACAAGCTTTTATTAACACACCCACATATTAGAACTAACATTTTTTTCAAATTATCTTGTGGATAAATCCGGTAACCATTTCGTACTCTGCGTTACCACATGGTTAGATTTTAATATCGTAGAATTTCTCTAATAGACTACGGACCCAGATTAAATGTGTTCTATAAACCGAAAAGGTCTTTTACTATCATATATCTAAAATCCAATGTCTAGTGAAAGTCCAGACATATGATCATGAAGGTATCCAGTATCCCAGTAACATATAGACATATGGAAGGTCGGGTATGAACCCGTTAGCTTCAATACCGGTTCATACCAGTGTCTAGATGCCAAGGTTTTTGCAGTGCCCTTTAAAGATTTGCCGGACATTTAGTTTAGTCGATTTCATCATTATGTAAACATTTTTACTTTCTCAGTAAAAAAATTTACTTAAAAAATTGATTTTGAGATTTTTTTCTATGAAAATCCTTTTTATTATTTTTTTTTATGTAGTTGTGTGATAGGTCAAAAAAATAAATGTCGAGTTTGTAAGGATGATTCCGTTTTGAGGTCCCCTGACGTCTAAAATTGGTTTTTGGAATAATGTCTGTCTGTACACTACGCGTCTAACTCGTTGAACGATAATCACATTTGGTATGTGGTTATATTTTGACCATATCTTGAGACCCCCCGCACTTTTTCCAATAACTCAAAATTTAGGAGTAGATAAAATACAAAATTACGATTTCTCAAAATCGACTGTAACGATTTTGATCAAATTTTGAATAAGAGCTCTAAAGGCGCAAACAGAACTTATACGTCGCCATCTCTCTAAAGATCCCTTCATGTGCTACAGATGAGCAACATTTATTTAAAAATTGTTGTTAAAACGAATTTTGAATCAAGGTACATCTCCAAAATTTCAGTTACTATTATATTTCTCGTGCAACTAACTCTACGTTGCAAATATAATCAAAATCCACCTGATGGTGTTAATAGTATACGTAAGTCTAGTTTACGTTAATTACTTTTATTTTATGTTACATTAGAAATAGATATATATTGTTCTAAACCTGATATAACAATTTAAAAATATAATTGACTAATCTTTTATTTTTGTTTGCAGGTAAGTAGACGTCATTTGCAGTTATGTAAGTACATCTGTAACTTTGTTTATTTGTTGTATAAAGTATGTTGTAAATCCTATTTTCCTCTCTTGCTCTATAGATAAAGAGGTAATATTATTCACTTGAAATGAACAATATTTTTTAATAAACTTTAAACACCGAATGAAAGAAAACGTATGATTAAGAGGTAATATTATTCACTTGAAATGAACAATACTAGTGAAAACTTTAAACCCCGAATGAAAGAAAACGTACGTTAAAGAGATAACATTATTCACTTGAAATGAACAATACTAGTGAAAACTTTAACACCGAATGAAAGAAAACTTACGATAAAGAGGTAATATTATTCACTTGAAATGAACAATACTTTGGAAAACTTAAACACTAAATGATAGAAACCATAAGATAAAGATATACAGTAATATTAATTACTTGAAATGAACAAGACTTGTGAAAACTTTAACACCGAATGAAAGAAAACGTACGATAAAGAGGTAATATTATTCACTTGAAATGAACAATACTTTAGAAAACTTAAACACCAAATGATAGAAAACATAAGATATAGATATAATATTAATTACTTGAAATGAACAAGACTTGTGAAAACTTTAACACCGAATGAAAGAAAACGTACGATAAAGAGGTAATATTATTCACTTGAAATGAACAATACTTTAGAAAACTTAAACACCAAATGATAGAAAACATAAGATAAAGATATAATATTAATTACTTGAAATGAACAAGACTTGTGAAAACTTTAACACCGAATGAAAGAAAACGTACGATAAAGAGGTAATATTATTCACTTGAAATGAACAATACTTTAGAAAACTTAAACACCAAATGATAGAAAACATAAGATATAGATATAATATTAATTACTTGAAATGAACAAGACTTGTGAAAACTTTAACACCGAATGAAAGAAAACGTACGATAAAGAGATAATATTATTCACTTGAAATAAAGTTGTATTCGGATCCTTTAATTTTAGTAGAGTATTATCAAAATCTCAGAGATAGTGTTTTATTGAAAATCTTAATATTGTGTTTATGGTTTTATTACAGCTCCCCTTTAAATATTCGGTTTTATTAGTTTATGTATTTTGTGTATGGATTTTTTAGAACGTGCATAGTTTATTTGACTCCCAAAGTGCTCCCTTAAATATTGTTGTCAAATGATCGCTGTAAATTGAAAAAAATATGAATAATTTGGCACATTTATCTCACAGGATATGATTTACAGACAATTAACACGTAATTGTGTTTTATCAGTATTTGTTGGAACGACTGAACATTGTTTTATTCCTCTTGCAGCTATAAATCTGCATATACAAGTTGCATGCTATGGCAGTCTGGTGTTTGCGTAATTTGCTCAACTTGGTTGACACCGATTCCAGTCAATTTGCGTCAATAACGAGATGATGGGTCAGGTACATTCTGTGGAAAAATTTAGCTTTTCTCAGTTGACTGTACACTTTTCAGTTCGATGTAATTGAGACTTTTTTTTTGTATTAGGGAATTTCTAATATAGAAAGTTGTTATTTTTCTCCAAGAAACGCCAACATGAAATGTTAATTGATTCCACCCATAGGAGTAATTTAATACAATCGTTGGTTCTCTGTTCTGTATATATATATATATATATATATATATATATATATATATATATATATATATATATATATAATGTGTGTGTGTGTGTGTGTATGTGTGTGTGTGCGCGCGCGCGTGTGTGTGTCTGTGTTAGTAAATACTTTTGAAGTCGAAATATTGTCTAAATTTGATTTACGGACACGGTATTACGAAATTGGTAAACTAGAAAAATCGGTAATAAATTGAAAATAACAGTTAACAATTTAGAAAAAACAATTTTTTAATTGTAGAATAACTTTTTTTCACTAACGGCATACTACACACACATTTTCCTGTTTTATCCAGTTAAAAAATAATCTGGTCTCTAGTGAAGCTCAAATATAACCTCAAAATTAGGAGCAAGTAATTAATTATGGTAGTTTCAATTTTAGTTAAATATATTCAATTTTTAATTTAAACTAGCCAAATTTCAACTAATTGTTACTATTTTCTTATTTAATATGTTTTAAACAAAATAATTTCCCCTATTTTTGTAAGTGGTTTTTGGAATAAAATTTGTCTACTCTTCGTTTTACCTGTATTTCTAGCATTTTCATTTTGAGTCAAAAGTGAGGGATGTACATGTCAAAAAATATATTAGTTTTTTCTCTTTTTTTTTTCTAATAGTCTAACTGGTTTTAATACAAATGTAGTCAATCTATAGCCCAAAATATTTTGTTCACTATCAAATCGTTTAAAATTAGAAATAGATGTAATAGTCAAATGTGGATAGACTACTGTTTATTAAAAATTATTTTTGAGAAAAACCTAGTCAGAATTTTTTTTAAATAGTTTATTTGGAAGCCTACTTCCTTTTTATTTATTTAGGTAATAGCAAATAATAGCTCTAAATTATCGAGAGTTTTACTTGAATTAGTCTCCGGTTGAAATAAGGAGTTTTGCAAATAGTTTCAGATTCAACCCCAGTGGAGGTTTTAAAAATTACGGTGTTAAACCAGCAACATGAGCAAAGTGAAAAGGCCTTTCTATAGGCCTTTCACTGAGTCTATAGGCCTTTCACTGTATGCCTATAGACCTAAGAGAGGCTTTAAAAATTAAAAATATGTTTTAAGGTAGTGACCTATGTAAATATATATTTTTTAAATATCAATACTTTTTTACCCATACGTCCTGCAATATAGTGTTTTAAAATCTACATTCAATAATTCCCAAATGTACTTTTTACGGTGCAAAATTATTGGGTTTAGAAAAAATTTATAAAACTCTTAAAATATAACTCTCAAAATTATTAACATTTCAGTGATAATACTTCTAGTAGCTGGAATTTTAATTGTATAAAACCAATATAACTACTGTAGATGTTTGAAAATAAATGACGGTTGTTTTTAAGCTTTTTTAGTTATAGTCTATTTATCTTAAAAATGATAGCGATATTAATTTGTAAAATAAACTTTATCTTTTGTTTTAAACTATATATTTGAATAAATTAAAACTAGAATAAAATATATTATCGAGGTGAACAACAATATTTATTAAACTTTAGAGAATCAGAAACAAGAATAAACTAAAAAGGAACTAAGACCTTTTAAAACATTTAAGTATACACAATTATTTTAAAAGCTTGTTATCAAAGTCTTTTTAATTTCAAAGATTGGATTTTTAATAATGGATTAACTAAAGTTTATGATTGTTAAACGTCAATTATTGTTTTCTTTAATTATCACTTCGATCAAGCAGGTCAGTTATCGAATACCAGGTTGATGATGATGAAATGTCCACAATAGAATTTGTGTCATGAGGAAATATACATTTAAGTTGACTCACCAAAACAGATTTATTTATTGCACTGATAATTTGTTGGTTTGTTTATCCTGTTGTCTGATTCACTACTTTTTTTAAATTGCTGTTCACTAGTCATTATTCACTTGGTGTCTGAATTCTAAACATTTCAAAATTATTAACCTTTCCGGCTTATAATTTATCGTCTTCCAGGATATCCGTTTCGATCTCCTATGGGACTTTTAGAAAAGATAATATATTTGAATTATATTGGTTCTTGATTTGATTCTAATGTTTAATTAAAATACTGTAGTCTCATTTTAAAATTAGCCGTGTAACAAATCCAAAGACATTTCGTACATTTACAAAATGGATGCTGTTAAATTTTTTTAACGTCAAATATCTCGAAAACTTAACAGTTATAAAAACTAACAAAAGACCAAAAGGTTTCCCCGTTTCATTACAAACAAAATGGGTTTTCGTATTTTACCATAGTTCGAAGAATAATCGAATTATCGACGAAATACTGAATATTTAATTTCTCGGTTTTTGTCTACAACACCCAAGATTATCCAAAACCAAATTATTTTTGAATTTCTGCAATTTTAATAACAATAACAAAATCCATGCATCTAATTTCAATTACATAAGCTTAGCCTTAGTAAATTTACTCTTATCAACTACTTTTTATTTGTAATATTACAGTAAACACGCTAACAACTTTACAAGCTATTGCAGTAAACTTTAAACCAACGCTTTTGAGGTCGGGTTTGCGGCATTGTGTTCTACTCATACAGGCCTTTAATTCGATGTAGCCTACAACTCTCATTTAAGATTTCCTACTTACTCCTTGTGGGCCGTCCCCCTGGAAAGGTAGCGGTCCACTGAATACCTACTAAAATAGGTTTTGGTGTCCATTAAACAATGTGCAAAGCTTTGCAGCTCTATCTGTAATGCTCAACTAATTATTAAGTCATCCCGGGACTTGTGAACCTTTTGAGGTCAGGTTTGTGGCATTGTGTTCTATTCATTCAGGCCTTTAATTCGATGTACAACTCGACCTATGCTCTCATTTAAGATTTCCTACTTACTCCTTGTGGGCCGTCCCCCTGGAAAGATAGCTGTCCACTGAATACCTACTAAAATAGGTTTTGGTGTCCATTAACAATGTGCAAAGCTTTGTAGCTCTCTCTGTATTGCTTAACTAACTTAATTATTAAGTCATCCCGGGACTTATTTAACACGCGGTATAAATGAGTCAAAAATTAAATAACGTGTGGAAATTTTTAAGTTTTGATTTACAAATTTGATCCAATGTCAGAACCCACTAAGGGTTTGTGTGAAGCGAGTCTTTGTTATATAGTGAGTAAAATAGGAGATTACGTAGGGTTGGCTCGACGTGGGGTTAGCTCCACACTAGTATACCGTGGGATTGGCTCGACACTTTGGGGAACTAGGATCATCTGTTCAAATTACTGCTTAATGAGCAACCCTTCTTGGAATTTGGAGGTGTTTGTTTGTTCGGTCAGCCGAAGAGCGACACTCAAGTGACGAGGTTCGTCGTCTGTCAGAATAGTATGACTTGTTATTCGCGGGTCTTGGCTAGTCCTTGGCTAACCTGGTATCCTTTAAAACTAACAGAAAGCACAATACCAAATCATAACTATTCTGAACTCATAAGGCACTGTTGAAGTTTATTTAAGTATCCAATTCGATGATATGTCATATTGTCGATGGGCTTTATGGTTGCGATGACCATACTTCCTAACCTAACCTAACCTATACCCGCCCGACTGGTACCTGATCCGTTCACATTTCCAGGAAGTGATTGTTATTGACTGGGGCGGCCAATATGTCGAGCCAACCCCACGACACCAAATCGGGAACATAAACACAAAACCTTGGAGAAAAGGTTATCTAATTTTATAGGAATCATTCGCCGGGCAATGTCAATGACGTGGATTACTCTAGAAGTGGATGTGTTTATACCAATAAGAATATAACTTTAAACTTTGTACTTGGATTGTTATTATTATTTAATAATAATTTGTAAATTTTTTTTACATTCATTTGTATAGGTTTGACTTATTTTATGTACAGCTTTCTATGAAATAAACTTATATTATTATTTTAAACTATGTAAATACATTTTCTATCGTTATACAGTATTTTCGTATCTACCATTTACATCCACTTCATATCTTATTTTTATTGTTTAAAAATTGTTGTCCAATTGTTTATCTACTTATATCAGTACTAAGGTCTAGGTCGGCAATCCATCGGATACGCGTCCTGCTACGTCTGTATTTATTATTCATGTAGATTTAGTGTTTATGTGGATATTATACAAGTGCAACGTTTGTACATCATTTATTAAAATACGCCCTATGTTGCCAAGTATTGTAATGTTTATAGGTTAGGAGAGATGGACTGTAGTGTAAGAACCCCACGTGGTCAGGCCTTGACATTAAGCAGGTTTAGTGGGAGTTGTAGTAGTAACCGTTATGTCTGTTCCACCAAAATACAGACTCAACTATGTCCTTAAAAGGTGTACTTCTTTTATTTTTAACAGAAAAAAGGTTAGTAATTAATTGTGCTAGTAGTCGCAGTTTTTGTCCAAATTTGATTTGTTAGCTCGATTTAATTAATCGTAAAACTAGTTTGTTAACTAGGGCGGTAAATTTTACGATAGAGTTTGATTTTTATATTTTTAAAATGTTTTTCCGGTCGATTTTTTATGTTTATTTGTATACACCTCAAAGGGTTTCCATAAAAAGTAGTTTTCGTCATACTGCTTCAAAAACAATTGTTTTCAATACTTGCATTGAAATGCTAAAGTTGTTCTTTTTAGTCCTAGGACCTAAAAACATTAGCTGCGGGCGAAGTTATCAGCTGTTACTTCGCCTATATGAATTAATTAGTTAACGATTGTAAAGAATCTATAAAAAATAAAAAAATCGATACTCTCGATTGTAAATAACAGATAAAACAGCTGTTACCATCGATTTCATAAATAATTACCACTAACATAAACTAAACAGCTGTATTAGCTGTAAACTTGTTTACCTTTTCCAAACATTTGAAGATAAATAGGTTATAACATTTTAGTTTTTGTGAACTTCTTTCCTTATATTGTTTGTAGGATAACGAAAAATATAGTTTATGACTAGGATCTAAAGAAGCTTTTCGATCCTCGCTCATTTTCCGAGTTAATCTTGAGGTTATATAGAAAAGCTTCACTTTTGGTCCTACTGATGAAATATATTATTTTAAATTACCGACTTTTTGACATTTTGTTAGTTTGTAAATTTTCACATTACGTTTTGGGATGTGTTAAAATTTTCGTCCGCCATCTTGAATCGACCATTTGGATTTGCGTCAATATTTTTAAATGGCAACACGGTGTTTTAATGCATGATTTAACATCTTTTTCAATCCTGAGTTCAGTGGTATAAATATTTTTTTAAACATCTCTCACCTATCTCCAGTTATTCACGAAAACCCATGGAAATTTATGAAAACTTTTTTTCGAATACTGCAAATTTATGGTTTTAATTGTCTGTCACTTACACTGGACTTTGATTTTCACCTCTACGGACATTTACAGAAATAGACCAGTGTAATTGTCCAACTTGATTTATCATTACTATTGAGTGTTTTCGTTTCTTATTTAAAAGAAGCAGTTTAAAACCATTTTTGAAGTTGTTTTATGATGTTCCATTGAGGTGAAAATCAAAGTCTAGTCCAGTAGTATCCGTCTCATACAATTAAAACATTAAATGTACAGTATTTAAAAAATTTCATTCACTTTCAAAGGTTTTTCGAGGGAGATATCAAAAAATATTTATTCCAATGAACTCGGGGTTGAAAAACGATGTTAAAATCGTCTTGCAATTTAATAAAATTATCTCAAATCTATTGTGCGAATTCAAGATGGCGGCCGAAATTTTAACATATCACAAAACAAAATCAGAGAGCAGAGTTCGCTGGAGAGAACTCTCAAAGGGAAGCGCTATGGATCTTGGCTCAGCCAGATCAAAAACCCTCGTGGTTTGTCGCTGTATAAAGTAAACGAAACCAAAGAAAGTGTTAGGCTTCGTGACAGCGTCGCTTTTACGAAACATTTGAATATCATAGGATTAATCCAGGGTAACTTGAAATCCAGACTGTACTGGAAACTGCAGAACACATACATCTGAAATGTGTTTGGGCTAGCGATCTTCAGCCCAAATGGAATTCTAAAAAAGATAACGATCTAGTTAGTCAAATTCTATACATAATCAAGGGTATTAAAATAAGCTAACTAGAGACACAGTCTTATAGAATGAAGTGTCTATGGGGTAAAACCCGCTTCCATGATTACAAATAATAATGATACTTATACACAAATTTCATTTAGTTCGTTATCGATAGCGAAAACTTTGGGAAAAAGTGAAGGGGGGGGAGGATAGTGAAAGTTATGTTCGAGTCAACAAATATGGATGTAGTGTTTTTGTGAATACAGTATATCTATTTAAGATCCTAGTCCAATAAAGTAGGTTTCGGAATGATGTCCGTTTTTGTAGCGTTGTCATCTCTTTGTCTTTTTGATCAGATAACTTTCACATAAAAGAAAAAAAAAACTTTTTTTGCCGTATGTAAGAAAGTAAAAGGTGTTACTTTAGAGTTTAGACAAATGGATTTTTTTTTGTAAAATCTACCATGTAATCTTGCTATTACTATTACCATTACCATATAACATGCCATGTATTATTTATTATTAATTTAATATTTATGGAATATGGTTTAAAAAAATCAGCCCAATTTCGATTAATTTTGATCAATTTCGGTACTTCGGATATGTTAATTATATTTTCTGACTTTTTTTCATTATTTCAATATTGTGATAAAATGACAATAAAAAATAAAATTTAAAAAAGTTTTAAAAAATAAATAAAAATAAAAAATAGATTTTTCTAAAAATCTCGTAAACATTTTGATTCATTCGGTTCACATGTAGCTAAATACAGGGATAAATAAGATGTAGTGGTTGGTATCTATTAAAATATGCATGTCTAGAAATTATTTTAAAAGGTGGAAATGTAGGCTACTGTCGTTTTGGAAAGATGAGTATAAAAATATTCGACACTGAAATTCAGCAAAGTCAATCAATTTTCTTGAAGGTTTATAATACAAACTAACATACTAAGCATCATGTAAAAGGCAATTAATTACAGCTTAGGAATAAAAAATCTGAACAGCCTATTGTGGGCTTAGGGATGATGGACGCTTTTTCGTCGAATGGAGGAGGTCACAGCGACTTCCCGGCGACGCAATTCTACCTTTTAGCGGCCAGGATTCTCTAACAATCGTAATTCAAGGCTCACAATGCTGTGTCTACACCTTAACTTTTTATGGACACGCGTAGATCGAACCCGTAACTTTTTACACGTAAGGATCTAGACATTAAAGCAACTGTTCATTGTAAATTGGATTTAAACAATCCAAATGGAGATTTGATTTTGTGTTTTTCTGATTTACTTTCGAACTGCAATTTTTTTCGTGATGTTTGACGCATTTAGTTTGGTACCATTAATTTGATTCATCTTCTCAATGATCACGGTTAATTTTCATATTTTGAAAAATGACATCCAGCTAACGAATATCTTCACGTTTCCTCTTTAGTCTCATGAATGAAAACATTTGTGCATGGTTTTTGCACCGCACTTCTACATATATGTGTGAAAAAATAATTTCTCTATTATAAAATTGCATCAGGAAGTCCACCAAATCACAGCTCGGTAAATTGGGCTGCTATTGGACCGCCAGGAATGCACCTTTCACCGTTATCATGGCGAAGGTCAACCTAACGGACGTACGGTTGCAAGTTTAGATTTTGTATTTTAAACATTAATTTATGGCGGCACTGACCTCACCACGGTGTCCTTGATTCGGGTTTTGTGCGCAAATCGGAACAACCTCGCATTTTATGCATTTCCGTCGACGCATTTTTGTCTGGATGTGTTGTCAGGCTGGAATTGAATTGTCAGTTAACAAATTTCTAATCTAAGGTCAAGCTAGACAGTGAAATGTCCCTCGATCCTACTGATTGCTTAGCAGGGTGTTTCCAAAATAGTTACAAAACTTTTGAAACTTATTCCTCACATCAAAATCAATGAAAAAGATTATGTAAACATATTTCCTAAAATGCTTATTTTACTATCTACTCAACATTTTGTGAAAAATTCTCATCTTTTTAACGGTAATGGAGTTAAAAATAGTTAATTTTACTAAATATGTACAAGATATTAAATATTTTCATTTTTAACGACAAACACATGTATTTGAAGAGTCCGACAATAATTGAGAAGACACCTAGATGCATTCATTTTGAATGAGTGCTGCCACTTTGAAGAGCTCATCTTGTTTCTTTCATACAAATCTTCTTATCCATTTTGTTTTTGAAAAATGAATTTTTATTAAAATACAAAATTGTCATTATTTTTCCTGCTCAAATTTGGTTCTGGGCTAATCTTGGTTGTTGTAAACAACCACCCAGATTAATGTTTGTAGTTCTTTTTAACCCTTAAGCTTTAGAAAGAATTAAAAAAAATAGGTTTGTCATTAAAAAAGGAAATTATTTTGTCTTTTGTAAGTAGTTTTTAAAATTAACGGGTTTTAAGATATTCGGCGTTTAAATAGTCCTTATTTGGAAATTAGTAAATGAATTCGGTTGATTATTTTTCTCAAATTGGGTTTTACAACACTAAGTAGCTTCTAAAACCTCCATATTATTTACCGTTAAAAAGATATGATTTTTTTTTGGTCTTGAACACAAAATGTTGGCTAGACAGAAAACTAAGACTTTTATAAAATATGTTTACATAAACGTTTTCACTGGTTTTCATGTGAGGAATAAGCTTCTGGAGATTAGGAACGATTTTTTGAAACACCCTGTATCAAGTACAATGTTTTTTACTCTTAGGGGTCATTATTGAGTTCGGAGAGGCCTACACTTTATTTCATGCAGTCTAAGGTTAGAACCTTTTCTTTTTTCTCACTCTTGCTCTCTTCTAACCCTAAGGTTATTATAGAACGCGAGGTCTAGAGATCTTTATTTTAAATTATTTTCTTTCTTTTTTACAAGTCAATGATGAACGAGAGGTTTTCGCCTTTAAACAACGTAGGAAAAATCTTATATACATTTAGTGAATGCGGGCTTGGAAATCCCAAGTGAGCCTAGCTGAATCTACACTTTCTTCCATATCGTCCTGGATTGGTTGACTTAGACCACCCTCTCTGTCATCTTTCCTATCAGGTCTCTCGACCCAATCTTGTTTTTTCCGACCTTGACACTATTTGAGTATTTGAGGGCTAGGGTTTTCATATTATGGTCAATAAAGCGATGGTGACCTCTTGCGATAAGGCAATGTTGTATTAAAGGAATTTTTTTTGAACAAATTATTTCATAATATATTTTACCAGAATTTTTTAATTCCCCCGCCCCATATCTAGGACCTGAATAACAATATAGGACCTGGTTTTTCCTATAGGTAAAAAAACTGTACATGTCGAATTAAAGAGTTGCTATTTTATCTGAATTAAAATAGATTGTTTTAACTCTTCATAGTGTATATGAAACCGTCTCATCGACAAGGCCATCAATTATTACCATTGTGCTATAGAAGAAACTGTGCAGGCCTAACATCTTTTATATACTCTCCTTATATAACTCCTTAGACCGACCTTGTCTATTATCGATGCAATCAAAGTCATTCACGTTCAGAATGCCAAGGTCACAATGTTGCTCCGTTATTGAAAAACATGTCAAACAATTTAGGTGCTAAAATCTACAGACCGATTCCTACAGCTTAATTATGTCAACCTTGTCATTTTGGAGGTTAACTTGAAACCATTTTGCCACTTTATCAGAAAACCATGTCGTTGGTTATCTTAAATATGTAGGCCATTAGTCCTGGACACCATTTTGTTATTTTGTCCTGTCAGATGTCGTGTCATTAAGCTTAAATTTACGATCACTTAGTTGACGATTTTTCAAAATGGATAAGTGGTTTTTGATTCATTTCAATAAAATAACTTTTTTTTAAATCTTAATTGTCACGGACTGGCGTTTTCGAAGAGATGGAACCAGTACGTTTTGTTTGGATACTGGGCTACATTGGAGGAAAATTTCATCATAATCGTTAGAGCTGATTTTGAGAAAATCTTAATTTAAATTTTTATTTTATTTTTTTTACTGGTAAGCTTTAAGCTTTATACAAACGACAGGTATCCAAAAAAAATTTCCGACTTAAAGGACCTCTAAATGGATATATCAGCAATAAACTTGGCATCGATTTTTTTAATCAATGACATAATATTCTCTATAGTACGTTTAGCGAGAAAAAAAGCGGACAAAAATATATTACTAATTATCTAAATAATTTATATTGTAAACTGACCTTTTATAAATTCACTCCGTAACTGTTGGTAAGTGTTGGTATTTCCGTATGGAAATGTAAAAAGTCAGATGTTGAAGGAACACAAAACAAAAATTATGAATAGTGTCAAACGGATTAGATAAAACGAAATTTTTAGTAAAAATAAAAATAAAATGAAAATGACATTTCACACCTGCTGCGTCATGGAGTGCTACGTACAGACCTTTCATTTGTCGATTTCAGTCGTGTAATATGTGAAATAAGAACGGTTGTTTTATATAAACAAATGGAAAATGTAGAATTTATAACATGTAAGACCTGATGATGACAGTACTTTGACGAAACTAGTAAGCATTAAAAAAAAGAAGTTGCAGACGGACATGTATCTAACACGCAATCTTGGTAGCTACTATTCTACATTATGAATAAAATAGTGTCTCATCGTTAGTCATATATAACGTAAGACCTGATGATGACAGTACTCTGTCGAAACTAGTAATCATTAAAAAAATAGAAGTTGCAGACGGACATATATCTAACGCAATCTTGAAAGCTACTATTTTACATTATGAATAAAATAGTGTCTCTTCGTCAATCATATATAACATGTAAGACCTGATGATGACAGTACTTTTCGAAACTAGTAATTATTAAAAAAACAGAAGATAGCAGACGAACATTTATCTAACGCAATCTTGGTAGCTACTATTCTACATTATGAATAAAAAAAAGTGTCTTTTCGTCAATAATATATAACATGTAAGACCTGATGATGACAGTATTCTGTCGAAACTAGTAATCATTTTTAAAAACAGAAGATTGCAGACGGACATTTATCTAACTCACTCTTGGTGGCTACTATTCTACATTATGAATAAAATAGTGCCTTTTCGTCAATCATATATAACATATAAGACCCTGATGATGATGACAGTACTCTGTCGAAACTACTAATCATTAAAAAAAAAAAAAAAAACAGAAGATTGCAGACGAAAATTTATCTAACGCAATCTTGGTAGCAATCTGCATTTGAATAAAAAAAGTGTCTCTTCGTCAATTTTTTGTATAAATCGACGAATGGCAGTTTGAACTAAATTCGAATTTTATCACGTCAGCGTATCAGTTGCGGTTTTGAATGTTAACCTCGCAGAGTATGAAAATATATAAAAAAAGAAAGTAGTGGGTGCTATCATGGTACTCACCCAACCCTATCATACAATGTAATACAAGCAGATCCTTTATTGTTTGTAGCCGCTATAAAGCTTACAAGTGGAAAATAATCTTTTCAGTTTCTTGGCGTCATAAAACTTTAAGATCACTAAAACACAGAGGTCTTAATTTTTGACGTTTACCAAACATACTTCGTATAGTGGTAAAAGTATGGAACAGGAATTAAGGTGTGATTGGCCCTTCACTTCCATTGTAGAAGTAGGCCCTGTGAAAGGAGTGCAAGAGAACGTTCTGACCCAGTGCAGGTGCACAGGCATGAGCCTACCTTGACTCAAGGTGACCTTATCATGGGGCTTTCTCGAGATGCTTTCCTTTGACGGGAAGGTTAGGTTAGGTTACATTACTCTGATAATCATATTTAATAACGACAATTGTGGCAGAGACGTGTAGTACGCTCACTATTATTATTGGAATCGCGTTGATTTAGTTTAAATTGTAAAATTAATATTCTAAACTTTGATATTCGTTAATTAACAGAGCAAAACATTGCACAAACTTTCTCACACACACGTTCACGCTCACTATTATTATTGGAATCGCGTTGATTTAGTTTAAATTGTAAAATTAATATTCTAAACTTTGATATTCGTTAATCAACAGAGCAAAGCATTGCACAAACTTTCTCACACACACGTTCACGCTCACTATTATTATTGGAATCGCGTTGATTTAGTTTAAATTGTAAAATTAATATTCTAAACTTTGATATTCGTTAATTAACAGAGCAAAACATTGCACAAACTTTCTCACACACACGTTCACGCTCACTATTATTATTGGAATCGCGTTGATTTAGTTTAAATTGTAAAATTAATATTCTAAACTTTGATATTCGTTAATCAACAGAGCAAAACATTGCACAAACTTTCTCACACACACGTTCACGCTCACTATTATTATTGGAATCGCGTTGATTTAGTTTAAATTGTAAAATTAATATTCTAAACTTTGATATTCGTTAATCAACAGAGCAAAACATTGCACAAACTTTCTCACACACACGTTCACGCTCACTATTATTATTGGAATCGCGTTGATTTAGTTTAAATTGTAAAATTAATATTCTAAACTTTGATATTCGTTAATTAACAGAGCAAATCATTGCACAAACTTTCTCACACACACGTTCACGATCGAGTACTAACCAAACAGAACGTCGTTAAAAATGTTAGTTTGTTTGTGAAAACTGAAAATCAATTGGAACGCTGTAGATTTTGTAAATTATTTTACAAGAGGTCTAAACTTCTTCTTCAATTGTGTTTTAAATAATGCAAGATGAAATCAAGTTAAACGGCAGTCAAGATATGTGTTCATTTTTATAGTCCGTAGGTAAACACATGGAGTCTTATAATATCACGCGCGTGTCTGTCTGTCTGTAAGTCGCAACCAGTCCACACAGACAAGACGATAAATCCTATATTTTTCAAACTTTGCATTTATTACTTTGTATTGTCTCACATGTATGAAAAATATAGTGGTAACAAAAAATGACCTTGAGGTACTTGTTTCCAAGTACTTCAAATGACCTTGAGGGTCAAAAATTATCCAATTTGAAATATGTTTGTAACGTGTGTGATATAAAATAAAATGTAGGTATTTTGATTACGATTATATTTGACGAAAAATTAATATGTTGGCACTAGACCAATTTCAAAATGTTAAAATAAAATTGGATTTGAAATAAAACTTAATTTAACTTAATGAGAAATACGTGTTTTAAAAATAGTTTTTGTGACATGTGAGATAAACAATTCAAGAGCCATTAAAATATGGATTGCTGCATTTTTGTTGATTTCTCTATATTATGGTCCGGACGTAAAATGAAAGACCCTTATAATTTCACGCACGTGCCTGTAAATCCTAACCCGTCTACACTCTACACGGACAAGAAGATAATATATATTTCAAACTTTATTTATATTCTTTGTATTGTCCCACACGTAGGGAAAATATAACGGTAATCAAAATAAATTACATTTGTTAAGGAATAAAAGCTATCAAGTTTTTTGGGTTATATTGTATATGAAATAAAACAAAATTATTCTGATTACGAATATGTATGTTTATTTGACGTAGAAATAGAAATATTTAGACTTAAAAGACTTTGAATTTACAAAATAACTGTCTCTATATGTCCTAAGGACCACTAGCACACACATCATTTTTATTTGAATATTTATTAATTTGGTTTGAGTCATTATTATCCAAGTTTCATAAAAAATTGAATAAAATCGCGTATTTTATAACGGTCCAATGTTTGATTATTTGGTTTGTGCACAAGTTATCTATACTATTATATAAACATCTAATGGTGTCTGTTTGTGTGTTACTCAATCACGTAAAAACTACTGGACCCATTGAGCTGAAATTGTACATGGGCAATCTTATGGTCCCTGGTTAACACATAGTCCTATTTTTATTTTGAAAGTCCATCAGGGCACCGCCCCACTGGCTTTGAAAACTCCCTTAACATTCAATACCAATATCCGTCAACCCCGTACGAAGGACGGGTACTCTGCTAGTTTAAAATAATTTTCCCCTCAAGAACTCACTTATAGCAATGACTACATAAATACTATAAGACACGACATAGGATAGGGAAATAGTCTACGCTTTACGGGTGCTGTTCGTCACAAGTTTGACACACAGCTATCAGAAAGCGCTAGCAGCAGGTGCTTGACTGTACGCATCCCACTTGGTTGAGACTGTACAACTGTTGACCTCTCTCTCACAAACCTTCTCACTTACTTCCGTCAGCATAGTCAGTGTTGTCAGTTCGTGCGCTGAGATAAGCGATTCTCGACCTTCCCATATGTGGCATCAGTGCGTTTTCTCTTAACCGCCTGAAACATTGTTTGACCGTAGAGCCACCTAGCGCCAGTCACATCAACTTCAGATTCTCTAGCAGAGCGACCTAGCGGGTATTGGTCAACTCAAGAATAAGTGTAGAATATTTAACATGGCCATGTCGTGTCTTATAGTATTTATGTAGTCATTGCTTATAGTGAGTGTGAGATGTACACCTTTCTTTTGCATTCATGGGATAGATTCCTCTCTTTCATTTTATATATCAGGTTCTTTCCCTACACTAACGTTATTATATTATTCGAAGGATGTTCATTTTTTCTTCTTACAAGGGGATGATAACATAGAGGGTTTTTGTCTTTAATACAAAATCCTTGAAAGTTATCTCGTGAACCAGTAATTACAATACTAACTCTATATTATCTAATATTTGTCAAATTGCCAGCAGAGTTTCCTAGTTTAAAGTGTTCCCAGTATTTCTAAGATAACAACATACCTGTATATCATCTCCAGGGAAACCCGTGCCTGGTGTTCTACGAAGCAATTCATTATCCTTAAGTCGAATTGATAAGAACACGTGTTTAATATTTCAACATAACGATATAAATAGCAATTTTATACGGCCTTGATAAATCCTAACAGAGTTGTTAATTAATTGTCAGTATAGAACAAACGGTGGGACCGCTTTTGATGCAGTGGGTAAATTTTTAGTGGATTTCTATGCTATTTCTTTTCTCGGATTTCTAGTAGCTACACATTTACGGTAGCTACTATTTACGGTAGCTACTACACAAAATTTCGATTTTCTGAAAATCGGCTAAAACGATTATTGGTCCTTTGTTGATTATATATTTTTTGACAGGTTAACCGGAATTTTCGGGTAGTCGGCAAATGTGGTTTTTAGACACTGTAATACATAAAATGGCACGTCTGCAGTTTTTATTTTTTCATAAATATGTAGTATAGAGAAAGTCATGGCTCAAAATATTGATGTTGAGTTTTTTTGCAGATATGTCCTTGAGTACAAAAAGGTGATTTTTGGGAAAAAATGTCCATCAGTCGTTTGTGCAGTGCTCTACAGCCCAACGGATGGACCGATGTTAATAAAATTTGTTTTGCCGGCTTATTTTCACTATATTTCGGGAATTTTGTCACTTTTTTCAATATCAATATTTAGGAGTGGCGCTAGATTATTTTGATGAAATAATCGATTTCATCAAAATCGGCTCTAACGTTTTTGATCAATTTTTGTTGAAATATATCCTCTAAAATCCTAAACGAAACGTTATGATTGTCATCTTGTTGAAAATATGGGTTCGTGAGTTATGGGTAAAAAGAACAAAATCGGCAACGGGACTGTTGAAAGATGTAACTTCTCGAAATCGACGTCACCGATTTTGTTGAAATTTTAGTGAAGTATAATGACCCAACTCCGTATAAAAATTTAAAAATATAGTTACGAAAAAAATATCCGTTTGAGAATATAGGTGTGTAAAAGTTTTCCAACATCTTTACACAGTTTGTTTTTTCCACAATAATATACATTAAAGATATCTTCAAATTTTGCCGTTGTTGTTTGTGTCTCACATTAAAATGAATGTTTTAATAGGTGAATGATTTTCTAAGTATTGTAACATAACGTTTTACACTACTTGATGATGAAAGAGTTGATTTATCTCTTCGAAACGTAGTGTATTAGTTTTAAAAACACAAATGACGGTAATGTCCGATTAAAACATATTAATAACATAACATGGAGTTCACAATTTCTGCTGTTTTTTTTTTTAAATTCCTAAAATTTCTAATCCTGTTTAAAAGAACATAAGTTCAATATTTCAGATATATGCACAAGACAAGTCCTGCGTTAGAAAGGTGCTCTTGCAGTCAATATTAATGCATTATGCATTCTCCCACAATACACTGCAATCAGTTTGCATGTTTCTAAGTCACTGCCCAACAGATTTGTCTTATTAATATCTTGTTGATGACAGGCGAGAGTTTGATGACGTCATTGACATTTTGTTTTCGTCATAGAAGATGTCTTTACCAGAAGCGATAATTCTTGGAAGGGGATTGTAGACGAGATTATTTACAGCATGAAATTCATAGGATAAACAGGCGTTCAACTCTGTGTTAAGATGGATCCACTTCTCTAATTTGTAACTACCATCAAGCAGTTATACTAGCAGCTGCTTCTAAACTCTCATGATCTGTAAAATACTTTTAGATTCAAATTGGTTTTCTTTTGCACTACTTTATAAAAGTCTGGAAACACGTTTAAGTTCTTTTCAATTCATTACTATTTCATGATTCTTATAAACTTGAAATCACCTTGTCAAACTCAGTTGTAACTATTTCCTAAAAACTAGAAACAAATTTTTGATATATTTCTTTTACGTCATACTGCTTCAAAAACAGCTGCTTTTAATACATGCATTGAGATGCTAAAGTTGTTCTTATTAGTCCTAGGACCTAAAAACATCAGCTGAGGTTCAGGTCATCAGCTGTTACTTCGCTTATACGAATTAATTAACTATTGTAAAGCATCTATAAAAACAACCGATACTCTCGATTGTAAATAACCATTAAAACAGCTGTTACCATAGATTTGAAGGTAAATAGGTTATAACATTTTAGTTTTTGTGAACTTGTTTTCCTATATTATTTGCAGTATAACGAAAAATTTAGTTCATCAGTAGGACCAAAAGAAGCTCTTCGATCCTCGCTCATTTTCTGGCCGTTAAACTTGAGCTTGTATTGAACAGCTTCACTTTTGGTCCTCGTGATAAAATATACAATTATTCAGATATTTGCCATCATAAAAACTAATACACGGCGTTTCGACAGTATTGGTCAACTATCAGCATCAAATGAAAAAAAGCTAGAACAATCATGAAAAATATGAAAAGGATCATCAACCTAACCTATATCATAAGACTATAAATTAAAACTAACATTAGTAACCCAAGAAAGGAACCCAGGACTAAAATTAGACTTGAGCTGTCAAAGTAGACAAATATGATCAGAAAAAGCACACAAGTTAACAGAACTGAAGAGAGAGAAGAGAGAAAAGGGGGGAAAAAACAAGCTGAAACGAGATTGTACACCGGATAACTAACAAAAACGTGTTCTCCCTAATGGTTTTATCAATGGGACAATATTTTGTTTTCTCTCTGAAGAGTTTAATTTGTGACCTTGTAGCCATATCTTGTGGTGAATTATCCAGAAAAAAATGACAATTTACATAAAGGAGTGGAATTGTTATTTTCAGCTGAGGTTCAGGTTACATCAGCTGTTACTTCATTTATACGAATTAATTAACGATTGTAAATCATCTATAAAAACAACCGATACTCTCGATTGTAAATAACCGTTAAAACAGCTGTTACCATCGATTTGAAGGTAAATAGATTATAACATTTTAATTTTTGTGAACTTGTTTTCTTATATTATTTGCAGTAATAATATTTCCAAAATGATCGTTGAACAGAGACCTTTAAAATGTGGTATCACTCGACTTACCTTTATATTTGAAAATTTTCCAAAAAAGACCATCCCCTCAAAAAAGGCATTTTTGAGATTTGAAAACATTTTACTGAATTATCTAGGGTGGATATAGGTAGGTTTTAGTTAAAACGAAGGCTGTAGTTCATTATACAGTTGCACGGTTGGTCTGATTCATCCTGTATACTCAGCTATGAGACTAGCCGACGTCAAGTAATATACTGGTGATGTGTGAGTTCGAATTAAAATACTCGGCGAATTCGAGTATCAAAATACTCGGAACATTCCGAGTATTAAAATCCTCGGTTTCGTATTAAAATATTCGGACGCAATCCTCGTAACTAGGAACAAGGAGGAGGTAATGTGCGAGTATGAATTCGAAATAAAAACCTCGGACGATATTCGTTAGTGTTGTGTCAATTCCAAACAAAATGCTCGGTGTTTTTACTTTGGTTATATTAGTTTCTAAGCTGATTTTTCACTACACATTAATTAAACATTACGATTTTGAGTTAAAGTGATTTAGATTGGGTATAAAGTTCAATTTAAAATAACAATAATATTCATTTATTTCCACATTAACAAAAAGTAAATTAAATTATTATTTAATTGTTATTATTTATATTTAAATATATATTAATAGGTTACCATTTTTATAAAAAATATAGTAAATTAACTTATTTTAAATAATTAAATTATTAATGTTGGTAATACAGTAATTGTACTTACGTTAAATTACTGAATTTGTGTTGAGGCAGTATAACATTTAATTACGTATTACAAGTGTAAATCACATATTGTTTAAAAAATAAATACTTGGTAGATCAGTCTAACAGATAGAACGCAAAAGTGTAGGTTTATCTAAAACGATCTGATTGTTAAAGCTGAGTTCGAATCCGATGCGCAAAATCATTCTGCGCAGATACTCGATTTCGAAATAATAATACGAGTATTGAAATAATTTGAAACCGAGTAATTCGATTATCCATTTCACCCGAGTATCAACATCGCTATAAATATACACAGTTAGCCTACAAGGTTCAGAACACCTGTTTACCAACTGCTTTGATAAGATCCTTTGATCGTCCAAATCGATTTAACATATCCTACAAGGCATAAGAAAACTAATTTTGAACACTTAGAGGATCTGCTTAACGTATGATGGGGCTGGTAAGTACTTGATGACACCTATCAACTTGTTTTTATTAAAATTAGTTTTCGTGATAATTACTCGTAGATTCGTGTCTCAGTAACACTTATATATTTACTTTTAAAACTTCTGAAAACTACTTCAGTTTGGTGTCATTCTTGCTATTTGTTAATTGTTATAATTTTCTGATATCTAAATGTCTTATTAAAAAGATATTGACTCATCTTCTGTATGAACATGTGACTAAGTTGTATTGCATCTTATCGGAATTCTTTTGTGGAATCAATGTTATCTTTAAGAACTTCCAATAGTTGAAAAAAAAAATTGCGTTATTCATAAAATCTCTTCAGTATATACGCGTCTCTGATACGTTCGTATAAACAAAGTTTGCCCTATATAGATAACGATGTCAGATATTTACAGTATTCATTTAGTAGGGCCAGAAAAACTTTGTATAATAAAAACTGAACAATAGTTGTACAAAAAAAAAAATCAAATCAACGTTGTTTTATCATTCTCACAAATACTTGGCATAGTGGAAGTTATATGTTGGGTCAATAAATTGTAATTGCGTTATCATCGAGCACATATCATTTGTAAAATCAATACACAACACAAAACACTAATACATAAATTATTACAGTCACAAACACACTGACGACGGCAACATTTTGTTGTTGTTTTTTTACTTACGTAGCAGAAATATTTTTTTAGAATTTAATAATTATATTTCTTTATAAAAATAATGAAGGCAAAATACTATAGTATAATAGTGGGTTTAGCTGTAGACAACTACAATCGGAGTATAACAGGGGAGTCGAAAACATCTGCCGTATATCATCGACATCGAACTTACCTTCTTTAGTTTAGTTATGAATAACAATATTCCCAAATCAGTTAAGAAATTCTATAAAAAGAAGATGGTTAAAATGTTGTGAATCGTTTGTATATAGTAATTGTCTAGATTGCACCATTTCTTAATTATTACTGGCTGTATTCGACTTTGTGAATAAGATTTGTATCCGAAACAAATGTATAACAGAGCTTAACAATATCAATTTGTCTTTAATTTACTCGGTGTAATACATTTAGTAGTAATAAGGAGCTGGTGTAGTCAGTAGATGTTCTAGACAATTACCAGAAAATTATGATTTTCCTTTCTATTGATATAGTATATTTCATAACAAGAGTGGAAAGTGGGGTTTTGCATGTTCGAGACCATATGTTTGAAGTGCGAGATTTATCGAGCACTTCAAATATGGTCGAGAATATGCAAAACAATTACGCTCGTGTTTTGAACGATACTTTTCACTACACTACGGAATAAAAACGAGACATCGTTAAAAAAAAAATTAAACCGATCTTGGTAGTTTACTAGAACACACTAGAGGGTTTTTAAATCATATTTTAGGCCTATATGTTAAAGGATATTTTACAGCTGATTATTTTTCTATGTAAAATTTAATTCAGGTGGACTTATTGTAGAGGACATATTGGTTTGCTATTATGCATTAAATTAATTTTTTTTTTATTTAATCTTGGTAATTTACTAGAATACACAAGAGCTTTTCAACGCATCTTAGTTTCCCACAGCTATTTTCAACATCATCTGCTAGTGCAGAAAATAACATTTTCCACTCTAGAGTGGAAAATCAGACAGCTGTTGAAAATATGATGTTTCTCAGGTTGTAAACACATAACGAAAACAGCTGAATTCATAGTAGTGTAGTGAAAAATCTATTATTCCTCAGCCTACAGAACAAATAAAAATAACAGTAGTGTTATTACACCCTTTGCCCTAGATCTACTTTAAATTTCACCTGAATTTGACTTTAAAAAAAAATCTCTGGAAATAGCTTGAACTTTTGAAACATTCAAATTACCTGTAGCTCCTAAACGATCATAGATATAGAAAAATATCCAAGAATAAAAGTCTTAAATAATGTGTATTAAAAATGACGGTTCCTATAAGAAAATTTAGAGCTGACCGCCATATTGAAAATTTGGTAATACCTCTAGTTTTAACTCAAAAAATCCTAGGGTTGCCTTTTAGTGTTTTTTGTAATTTTTGTACTTATCGAATAAAACAGCCGTCCATATACAAACACTTTTGGGGAGATGGCAAAAACATTATTTTTAGATCACCGTGTGGAAAAGTTATTGTAATATTTCTGTACAGTTTATTTTAGTATTGCAATGGTCTATTGAAGTTAAGAAACTTCACTGAATAAGGAAAAGGTGACCGGTCAGTGATATGAAATTTAAATCTTCGTCTTACTGGCGCCAAGTACTGTATTGCGAAGTTCCCGCTCAAATCCAGTATTGTTTGTTTATTGATGTGTATGATCCATGACGTCACTTTCTCAGATAATGTTTTCGGAATGTTTCGTAAGTATGAGTTTTGTGATTTTATATTTTATTTGTTGCACACATAAAAGTTTCTTACGTAAAATACACAGTTATTTATGTATGTGTTTTTAATATTATTATCAAAGCTTGAGATAAGGTTGATGGATTAGTTTGCTTCTATGGTTTATTTGTTATAGAGTGTCTGATGTAACAGTTGGGAAGTTTTTAATCAAAATACTATAGTATAATAGTCGGTTTAGCTGTAGACAACTACAATCGGAGTATACAGGGGAGTCGAAAACATCTGCCGTATATCATCGACATCGAACTTACCTTCTTTAGTTTAGTTATAAATAACAATATTCCCAAAATATTACTTATTAGGTATTTATATATTTATGATAAAACTCTCTATAGCTTCTAGGAATTCTTATGTTTTTAGAATAGGTATTATTTTGGATAGGTTAGGATAGGTAAAATGTTAACGATTTTTGAAATTTGAAAATCGACCGCCATTTTAAAAACTACCTGAGTATTATTTTCGTTAAAAAAATTATCTAATGATTTGTAAAAATCAAACTACAAACCACACTTTATAGTTTATTACAATTTCGGAGAAAAGTGTATTTTGTCGACACTTTGTTTGTTTAAACCTCTTTAGTTTCAAAAGGTTTAGGTTGATTTTACACGTAGTTGCTCACTGTACCAACATTTTGTCGATACAGTACTACGTATTGTTCCACACCTAATCTAAATAATTATAATGTCGACAATTTCGAGGAAAATGATTTTGTTGACAATTTATTTGTTTAAGTCATTATAGTTTAGATTGACTCTTCGCGTAGTTTGCTCTCTTTAACAATATTGATACTACGAAATCAATACAAGTTTGTTCTATAGCTAATCTAAATATTTATAAGCTCGACAATTTGGGGGAATTGTATTTTGTCGACACTTTATTTTGTAACTTTATAGTTTTAAAGTTTTTTTTTTGGTGACTTTTCACATAATTTAATCATTTTTATTGCTTCACCAAGATATCGTCATTTAGTTTACACTACAAAAACAAAACTTATTCGTTCCACATTTAATTTAAAATGTCGACTTTTTTCGTGGGAGGAAATGATTATTTCGATACTTATTTTTCTTTAAACTTTCATAGTGTGCAACTTTTTAGAATCGGTTTTCACTTTTTATCTATCTTTCTCACTTTGCTAATATTTAAAAACTATATTTATTTTTTCGACATCTATTGTCGGAGGGGGGTGTATTTTATCGATACTTTTTTTTATACATTTTAAGATGTTTTTCACTTAATTACTCAACATGTCTCACTTTTTATTTGTGGAACAATAAAACTCTCCAGTGTTTGTTATAAATAATGTAGGCTAATATTTATATAAAGTGTTGATAATAACGTAGATAGGAAGTGTTTTGTTTTAATCTGTGAACGTGGGAAGTGGGAAACGCCATCAGTCACATGACGTGAGTGTGTTCATTCCATTCAAGGAAAGGTGGATAATCGGGGTCAAACTTTCTGTTATCTATCAAATTCCCCATTTTTTTTTTAAGTGTCAATGAAGATGATTCTAGAAACGGAGAATTTCGCTATTCATACTGTTATCAGCAAAGTGAATGATTGTCCCGTTTTGGCTGCTTTATCACTCTTATGTAGTGTTACATTATTGGAATGTGTCATATTTAGTGAAAGGATTATACATCTGTGCGTATTAAGTAATAATTTAATTGGTTTCATAATATTTATATTAAGTAATTAAAGCGTACATTTTCCTGTTTTAATCTATAAATTAGTTATCACACCTGTTTCAAATTATAATCAAAAACACACAGCTGGTTGTTTGTGCAGTAATATTGAAATAATTTCATTCATATCTAGTTAATTTTTTGTCATTTTATAAAAGCAAAACACCTTTCAGGCATCATCGTCTTATAAAAAAAGGAAGAAAAGAGCATCATTAAAACGCCCTGGAATAAAGTAATAGGGTCAGAATCGGAAAAGAACAACAGTTGTTCAAGAGAGACCTGATGGGATAGATGAAAGATGAGGATCTAATCCATGACTACATGTAAAAAGGTACGAAATTCCCTCGGATTGGCACGCCTGTACTCACTAAAGTAATCTCAAACCTCTTAAAAAAATATCAGCTCAGAACTTATCGGTAAAAAAAACCTTCTAAGGTGTTGAAAAAATCTATAAATCCAGCGAAATTCCCTCGGGTTGGCACGCCTGTATTCACTAAAGTAATCCCCTGATGGTCATATTACAATTTTAATTCAAAAATTTTTGTATCGGTGAATATTTTTTTCAGTAGAAATACACTATCCGGAAAATGTTTTATTTGTATAAAAGGAAACTTCAAAAACTCTTAAACTCTTAAAAAATGTTAGTTCAGAACTTATCGGTAAAAAAAAAATCCTTCTAAGGTGTTGAAAAAAGGTATATATATTTTTTAAATTGACTGTTGGTTTCGAAATAATGTGCGTAAATTAACAAAATTATCGGTAAAGCTATCGAAGGCTGATTGTGCAACATTTATTTGGTAGAATATAAAATAAGTTGATGACACCGTCATGGTACTTACCCAGTCTCATGGAGCAAGCAAATCCTCTAAATGTAATGCCAAAAAGTTTGTTCCTTAGTCCTTGTAGTATACAGTATGTTAGGAGGTAAGTTTGTTTAATGACAGTTGTTAGGCTACATAGATTTTCTGAACCGTAATCGTAGATTTCTATTTGTTAAAAGTTTCCACCCGTTTCGGTCGTGCCAGTGTCTCGGGCCTCCAAGCTCTACCCTACTTACATGAAAGAGCCTCAATTTGTCACGTTCGTACCCGCCGGATCTCGTAAATATAGGAATATTAATTTTTCTTTAGAAGTCAGAATTCGAAATTACATTTTTAACAATAATTTCGCTTTTTATTATCGTAGATATTTAATACCATTACATACAGTATTAAAATCTTAAATTCTAGATATACAGTAGCCACAGACTAGGATTGTGTCTGGTGTAAGGGGCGTGTCCTCCCTTCTACTTGCTTCCCTAGCATGACTTGACGGTACAACCCATTCCAAGAAAACTATGTACACAAATTACTGCTTAGCTACATTTAATTCCTAAAGTTACAACTTCGTGACAGACTTTTATAAACGTTTTATTCTTATTTACACCGATTAAAAAAAATAATTAAAAAAAAAAAAAACGAAAGTAGGTACGCGTTTACATAGAAGCATTTTAAGGTCTATATTTTTCTTATTTAGGTTGTACCGCTGAAAGTAAACGCAATAAACAACGTTTGGGGGGGGGGGTCCCTGTTTTCCTCTCCACCTCAGACACATTCCTACCTTGAGGATACTGTAAGTTTAACTATAACTGTTCAAAAGGCCGCCATTTTGAGACGTTCAATTTGATTTTTCTGAATTTTATTGTGTTCTAATGAGGACTATTTGTCTCCTGTACCAAATTTCATGTTCATACTTTAATGTTGAGGCCCTTACGTACGGAGACAACGACGACAGACGGACGGTATGTCGAAATTTTACCGGTTTTCTGAGGTTATGAAACGTGCCTTTTCAGTAAAAAACGGAATTTGACATTTTTGATGTGTACTTTGTATAGTGGGTAAGTAAAAAAATGGCAGCTTAAATCGATTACGCTCAATGCTATCATGCAAAATTAAAATCTGCAAATTTGTACCTAAATAAGCGAGTTTTAAGTTGAAAACATTCGAGTAAGGAGTCAGGAGATTTTTAATTTTTGTTAAGTTTAAAGTTTGAGTAAATACTTTACATTTGAATGTTTTTTAACGATTTCCTTCCAATAGACTGTTTTGTTTAAAACTTGACTCGTGCTCTGCTTTTCTTGAAACCACGAAGTAACTGTTTTAAATGGTTATTATTTTATATTTAACGGAGAATTAAATTTAAAACAACTTTCGCAAACTTCGTTGCCTAGTTCAAGGAACCTTATTTCTGAATTTCATATCGAATGGTGCACTCGTTTTTCTGTAACTGCGTTTCTTCCGTCAAACATATTTGTTTCGTTTGTAACCGTAATTTGTGCACTATTTATTTACGCACTAGTTACGTATAAAATAAAAATGTCGTCTTATCAACGATATAATGTACACCCATATTGCGTTATCTCACACTCGTGATAACTGATAAGCCACTGTCGCAACGCGCGGGAGATTACGGCACCACATGATTTCCCGCCATTTTTTTTTCACCACTTATCTCGCACAGCAGGTTAAAGTTGTCAATATGAAAATGCATTTATTTATTCCAGCAATGAAATATTGCCTGCTTGAAGGTCGTTGACACTGAGGCGCGACGGAATGGTTAAGTGTTATTTGCGGAACAATATTTAATAAAAAGGATTCTTTGGAATACGTTACACGCGAGCACACAAGCGGCAGAGTTGACGGAACGAAGTTTTGTTTTAACGTTTGTAGATTTGTTACGCAGTTACGTTTTAAAATTTAGGAATAAAGTTTTATAGTATTTCTAAACTAGGCCGATCGATATACTACAGTTCTGCTGCTGTAAGAATGAACGCGCAAGGAATGCAGAGGATAAGCAAATATTTTAGTTGATAGTGAACATCTTACTACTTCTCTAATTAATGATATTGATTCAATGGTTTGACGCGATAAATATTCCGAAATGAGTTTCAACTGCTGTGGAAAATCCCAAACTGATATTTTCTAACCGATTAGTACGCTAATGGTTAAAGGGTCTTCACTAGTCTAAATGCGATCAGCGCATGTGCAGTTCCCTCTTCACCCCTCATACGTTGCGTTCATTCTTGTGATCGTCAGGCAGTATGTACTATTTTCAAACAAATATTATTTTCCGTTAAAATGGCTGCATCGCTAAACGGTGCCAAGACATGTAGAGGGTGCTACGGTCTAGAAATAGAGCGCGCGCATCCAATTTTAAATATAATGGGTGTGAACGACGCATAACGAGCAGTCATTTTTTTTTTAAACATTCAAAAGAAAAAAATGACGAGAAATTTTTCCTGAGCAAAAATTTTACGCTCTTTTCGTCGATTTGTAAGTCAATGATAACCTCGAGGTTTGTCACCGTTAAAAACAAGGAAAATATAACAACTAGGGAACAAGGTTTACAGGTCAGAGAAACACTGGTGTAAATCGAGTTCCAAGTATTATTCCGCAGTCCAATTCTAAGAAAGTTGTTTTTCAAGTGAAAATCAAACTAGGCCTACAACTTCTTTTACTAGGTATCTTGTTTTTTTTTCTACTTCTCGTTCTAATTTTTTATTCCCTCATTTGCCTTTAAATTAAGTTTTTCATAAATTGTATTCCTTATTTTAACTGTAGAAAAAAGGCGGCTGTCTGGCGGAAGGGCCGTCTCTTACACATGTAGCTCTCTCTCTCTCTCTCTCTCTCTCTCTCTCTCTCTCTCTCTCTCTCTCTCTCTCTCTCTCTCTCACGACCTTCGGTCAATAGTGTAAATCGTATTATGTTATATATATATATATATATATATATATATATATATATATATATATATATATATATATTTTAAGTTACTACATATTAGATAACATTTTTTTGTCGTTTATGCAATTATTTAATCGTTTTATCAATCATATGACAAACATATTTCAACATTCTTTCTTTACTATTCTACTTTTCTTTTATTCCCATTATTCTTTCTTATATTTTTACAATGCTTTTTTTTTTACGGAGAGTTAATCATTAATTAGGTAGCTTGTCTCAGGGCAGGACACCCGCGAGTGTGCGTGCGTAAGAAACGGTTTCGTCAGGTAGCCAGCCTTATTCCTTCGTTTTACAAACTATATCTATCATTTGATTTATTTTTTCAAGCAGCACGTTATTGGCTGTTGTAGGACATAGTAACATAATACAAATAAAAAAAATACGCCATTTGCAATTGTAATAATCGATTTTTTGTTGAATACGGACTTGTATATCCATCGGGCGATTATACAAAACCGATTTACTACAATATTGATCCTTTAGAGGTTTTTTTGTAACGCAAAATTTTGGAACCTTATAAACAGCTGTAACGATCTTGATCAAATTTTACTCAAATGTACGTTCTCGCTAGTAACTAAACACTGAATGTGTGTGGGTCGGAACTCTATATCATTTATATTAGGATCCCAGAATGTCGTTCGGCGCTTATACAGGGTGATTCAGAATATTCGTCTTACATGAAGATTGTTGGCATTAGTTTAAGATAGAAACTTGGTTTAAAGTTTTTAATTTGCGTAAGTAGAATGTAGAGACAATATATTTTTTTTTCTATTTTCAGTTCTCTAGATGTACATTTATAGGTGGGGGGCGGGAGGATAATGACGAGACTTATATATTATAAACAACTCAAAATATTATGAAAACCAAATAAATGTTATATACAATATATTTGTCTTCTTTCGGTCTAAGAAATCTGAAGGGATGAGTTTACTTTCTTCCATATTGATTATGCTTCATTTTTAAATACTGTATCCCTTAATCTTTGAATATACAAATAACTATATAGATGGAGTTGTAAATGAAATATTAAAAAGCAAAACATATTTTGTATTGATAGATTTAAAATCTATTATGATTTTTTTAAAGTATATTTCATTGGTGTTCTTAAGGTTTTTTATAGTATGACTTCGATGAATTTTATCAAATTTTTCCTTTAGAGTCTACAGGACGTAACAAAACGCATTGGTCACCCTCAAAATACTGGAGGTTTCTTTACACCCTCAAGACGTAATTTATCGAAATCTTGACTAATTTCTTTAAAACGTTGGTGAATCATGAAAACTAGGGACCTAAACCATCGTTTCTCAAATAATAGTTAATATCGGATTGAGAGTAACCTAATTGGCAAAAAAAAACGAAAATGAACCTTGACCAGTATCGTTAGAAACTCGTTTTCAATCAGTTACCAGGCACGCCTGCAGTGTTTTTATGACACGAGTGAAACAAACCAAGGTTTTTTTTTACTCTTTCACTCTATATCAAGAGAAAGTATTGAGTTTGGGGATATTTTAGTGAGAATTTTTCCCCCTTCAATTAGTCCTATCTCACGAGATGTAGCATGTAATTCACCCAATAGAAATAAGAATGAACTGGTATTATAAACATAATATGGGTGTTGTAGTCAAGTACCAAGAAATACTTTCGTTATCAATAACTTTGTTAACCTTTGACCTATAATGATATCATCGTTTTAATAATTAAAAACTCAATAAATTTGGTCCCTTGTTATGTTTTCTTAAAATCATGGGGTTTCGAGATATACGATACTTTAAATTTTACAGAGGCTCAATTTCGAAAAAAAACCACAAAATAAGGTGCTTGTTTTTGGTATATTGGTAAAAGGTTACTTCCGAACTGCTTAGTCTCTATACCAAACCTGGAATTAATATTTCATCCAATTACAAAATTGTGTAGAAAAACGCAAACAAAAAGGCAGAGGGGAAACGAAGCGTTTGAGGACGAAGTTAGGTTACATATTTTTAAATCATGCTAAAAGTATAAATAAAAGAATGAATTCGGTAGTTGTCAGTCAAAAAGTGAGATAGCAGTCGACGATTTTTTTTTAAAAATCTATCTTTGTTCCATTTGGGTCCGTAGGAACTGCACGAGAGTACAATTTCATCAAAATCGATATAGCTATTTAAAAATTGTAATTTTATGTTTTTTTCTAATGACTACCAGCAAATGTTTAGGTGTAGACTCCTCCAGAGGAAGATTCCAATGGTTAGAATTTCTATAATCGAATGTTTCTAACAAAACAACGCGATATTTCTAACACCGCGAGATCTAAATGTGCATTACATTTTGTGAAGAGCAGTTGAATTGAATAGATATTGTTAAATCGACGGTGAAATCAGAGCTGTATACGCGGCGGAAATGGACAATTTGCTGAGACTCCTAATTTGTCTTTCTGTCTGTCTGGATGCCGGCACATCACTTCCGCTCTTGGTCACTGCCGAAACTTAATCCACGAAAGATAATAACGGTTCCTTCTTGTAGGATATGTTTGCAGGTTAATTACCATACAAAAACTGGCAATAATTATTTCGATCTGAGATATCAAAAGTAAGTCTAGTTCAGTGTTGTAATCAAAACTCTCGTAGTTTTTGAATAATTTTCTTTTTTGTTTAAAGGCGACAACCTCACGGTTATCATTGCCTTTTTACAAAAGGAAGAAAGTACAATAAAATCAAACCCCCCCTAACCCTTGAATACTAATAGTGTCAGGGTCGTTTAAACAAGAGTTTATCAAAAGCGACTTGGTTGGATAGATTTAAGAAGGGTCTAACTTGTATGGAAAAAGTGTAGATCCAATTTAAGTCACTCTAGTGCTTAAGATGTTATTTTATAAATCTCGAAATGTCTAAAGTTCCAACTAACATAAGGACTTTTTTCTTCTCGTTTGAAGCCGAAAAACCTTTCGGTTATCATTGCTTTTTAAAAAAAGGAAGAAATTACATAAAATAAAGACCCCCCCACGATTACTCAAATAGCGTCAGTGTCGAAAGTGAAAAAGAGTTGGTCAAAAGAGACATACTGCATCGAGCTAGGTCCCTCGGGATTGCCACGCTCATCCTCGCTATAAGTGAACCCCTGAAAGTTTATGACAGTGTTACTAGGCTATGGTCGTGATCTTAAATGGGACCTACTTGATTGTGTTCCGTTTTGGCTGATGTCGTGCCATCTCGTCCAGGTGCTATCTCATCCAAGTGTCATGTCATCCAGATTCCACGGACGTAGGACAGGGGGTTAATCCTCTACTCGCCAACTAGTGCCATCTCTTCCAAAAACCTATGTTATTGTTTACTTGACAGGTCTACAAAAACTATTGGAACGTTTATAGTAGCCTACCTTTATAATTTTATAAAATTCTTATTATTAATAAAATTTCGGGTCTTACATATTTTCTAGCTTCATACTATTTAAACCCCCCTAAATGCTCTTTGCGTTTTATATCAAAATGCTATAAATCATGTACAATCATGTTAAAACTCGCCTTGTATGTAATACAGGGAGAAAACTAATCTTCTTGCGGGTGCTCCTTACCTAGGCTCCAGGTTGCGCAGTTCAACAACAGTCTGTTCTAATGTTCCACCTCAGGTTTGTAGAATATGAAGCCGCTTGGTATATTAACAGAATTATTTGACATACATTACAAATAAAATCTGAAAATATTCAAAGCGGCCGTTAGGTTAGGTTAGGTTAATCAACTGTAAACTGCACTGGACGAGATGGCACTTTTTTCTAGGAAATTGGATGAGATAGCACTGGGATGAGATGGCACTACATCGTTTTGGCTTATCGTAGAAAACAGCTGACCGGAACTTTGTTCCGAGTTATTTTTAGGAGACCATGTTACATTGAAGTCGGACATGCTTGTCTCGCATTAATTTGTTTTTTTAAATGTTATACTAAATTAATCGGAGGTTTTTCCGAGACTCAATTCCCAAATCGGTCCGTATTTAAACTAGACGTGTTGACTACGAGCAAAGCCAAATTAAACTTGTTAACTAGTGTTTGTGTTGTGCGAGTGAACTTTTAGTAATTACCTATTATTCGATGATATATTATTAATTAGAATAATCTTTCCAAAGCTGGTTACGCTATGGTGGATAGGCAGACGTGGGGTGAGTTCACGGGCCTAAAGCAATATCGCATTCTAAAATGTATAACCATTGTTAGGCCTTAACGTTACAGTTACAAATAGTTGCAGATCAATCCAGTTTAATGCTTGAGCTGTAGTTTGATAGCGCTCGACATGTAAGTTGTATACGTCTTCATTAAAATTAAACGTTGCAAAATCATTGCACAAACTTTCTCACCCATCCAACATTAGAGATACATCCAACATTACCCAATACTTGAAAATTACCCATCATTAAACAAAAATATTTATATTAAAAATAAGAGATAGTTTCAATTTATTTATATCAGTGACCCTTGGTACATGCTAGAATTCCATTTAAAATTATAAAAATAAAAACTCTTGTTATTTTCTACACTCTTTATTGAGCCTAGGTTTCGCCAGTTTCACCATTCTCATAGACAGTTTAATAATGATGGACGGATCATCAACGATTCATTCATAATGAACGAGTCACTAGGTCCTGAAGGCAAATGAACGTAATGACTCCTGTTTAGCCTCCGATCATTTGGTTCTAACCCGAATGGTTGCTTTTATTATTCATTTGTGTCTTATGGATTATGGATTTAATACAAAATATTACAAATATGTCCCCTCATTTTGCGTGCGACACTTTCTTACTATTGTGTAAAGTTCCAAATGAAATATAATCAATGATAAAAGGGTCAAGGGTATGCTAAAACCACGCGACTTAGTGTCTGTATTTTTACAAAGTTGAAGCCTAGCGTCTACATGTTTATTTCTTCCTTAAAACAGACAATCTAAATCAGAATAACTTCTAGTTTTATTTGAACCCCCAAAGTAATATTAAAAAAAAAAAATCGTCTGTGTAGGTTTTGCCGTTTAACTACCTCAAGGTAATTTTTTGTTACTCATATATATTTTTTATTTATGGGGCAATACAAAGAATATAAATGCAAAGTTTGAATTCTTACGATTTAACATCTTGTCTCGATAGACTGGTTACAGATTAGAGAGATGGACTGACGCGCGTTTTAGTTATAAGGGTCCTTGGTTTTACGTACTAACCTAAAAACTAGAAATCAATGAAAATGCAATCCATCTCTTAATGACTATTGAATTGTCTCAAATCACACAAAAACTGCTTTTAAAACTTATACGCTAGGCGCTCATTGTGTGGTTAAATTAGGTTGTATTCGCCATACAGTAAACTATAATATATGATTTCGTACTGTAATTTAATTTCAAATCCAAATAATTTTTTTCAGATTTGTATGTTACGCTATGTTCCAATTAGAGGTGGGGGGGGGGCGGCGTAATATGTGACACTTTAAATTTGGCTTAGCGCAACAAATTAATGTTTTCGTTACTTAGAATAATTTTTCGTTTTATTTAATACACCACACATATTAAAAAAAAAAAACACTGTTTCGTTTTTACTCCTTCTACCTTGGATCATTACTTTGTTACCGCTATATTTTTCCCATATGTGGGACAATAGAAAGAATATAAATACAATATTTGAAATATATAGGTATATAAGATATATCGTCTTGTGTTTGTAGTCTGGTTGGTTACAGACTGATAGACGGACAGACGCGCGCGTGAAATTATAATAGTCCTTGGTTTTACCTTCGTACCCTAATAATAATTAATAGAGGAATGTGAAGGAAATATTATATTAAAATTTTTTTTTAAGAAAAAGAAATAAATAATGTTACAAAATATACATTAACCAAAAAAAAAAAATTAATATAAGCCTAAGTATCATATAAAATTTGTTATATCTTTGAAAAAAAAATAGTATAACAAAATAAATACATTAAATTTTGGGTTTATCTAACGTACTAGTCTTATACACCAACTAAACGTAAATAAAAAGGAAATACCTGTAGCTTATAAAAATAAATGTAGTAATTTCTTAGCAAGAGGTGTTAGTAACTAAAACATAAGGAGAAATAGACGGAGAGAGAAGATTCAATAATAACTGACACGGAAGTCTATGAGCAAGAGAGAAACATTGGGAAGGGGGTAAATTAATCATAATAGTAAACACCTGATCCGGAGTACGCATGACGTCATTAATGAACCGAGTCTTTTAACCGGGTCATTTTGGTGACTGACCTGTTTTGCCCGCTTCTACAGAGTAAGGAAACAATATACAAGGTTTGGCGTACAACAGTACTGTACTAATTGATTAGAAGAAGGGGAGGGTTCAAGGACCTTGTTAAGGTTTACTTTATTATAATGTATTGGAAAAGGAAAATTTTGTAAGCATTGTGAAATTAATTTTTAATAAATTGTTAAATAATTCTAAATAATTAAATATGTTAGCTCAGTATGTTAGAAAGTGTTGTTTATAAATTACCTCATAAAATTGTAATTAAGCTTACGTAGGCTAAATCGGTAGAAATTTTAAAATTAGGTTAAGTGAACGTAACAAAAGTTGGAGGTTGGGTTATGAAGACTAGTTTTTCCAACTTTTTAAAAACACAAATTTTAATTCTAATGCAGAATTTAAGATTCTCCATGTTAATGTTATAAAGTTATAATCACTGGAAATGTTCGAGATTAGTTTATAAAGACTCCAACTTAGAATTAACGAACAATGAAATTAAGTAAACTCCCCACTCTCAACCCTTGACCCAGGTTCTTGAACCCTCCCCTCTTATAACGGGACTGTAATATCCGCTATCTCGTATTGTTTCCTTAATTTTGTTTTAATCTGCCTATGAGGACATCGTAATTGTATAGCCTACTACTGTATATGGGTGAAAATTTGATGTAGAGTTTTTTTGCAGACATACGTTTGAGGGCCCTTGTTTTCAAAAAGTGGTTTATAGAATTTTGTCTGTCTTGCTGGCGAGCGTCTGTAGCCTGTGCTGCGCTTTACAGTCCAAACGTGTGAACAGATTTTAATCAAATTTAGTATATGAACGATTTAGTATTTCGTGATTTTGTTTTTTATAACCCAAAATTTTATTTAAAAAAACCGAAAATTTCGATTTCTCGAAATCGGCTCCAACGATTTTATATCACATTTTACTCACGTTTGTAAGGATCCTAAAAAAGTATCTCTTTAATGCTGGTATTTTCGTATTGTCGGTAAAAAAACAACAAAATCAGCCATGAGGCTGTTACAAGCAACGTAATTTTTCAAAATTGCCTTTACCAATTTGGTTCAAGTTACAGTGAGTGTAAATAAATTAATATAACTGACATAAAACGAACAGTAAACCATGACCTCAATACGATTTACACTGACGCCTTATTTATATACCATACTCACTATAACTCAGTTATTAAAGATAAATTATAAATTCCTTTCCAATAGCTTAAATCGACTCTATAATATGTGAAAACAATAATAACGTTACATTAAAAAAAGTTGAAAATTTCACATTTTGGTAATTTTTGAAACACCCTTTATATCCTACTCAAACTTTGTATCATCCTGTAGATAGCTCAGGTTATGATTTTTTTTATCTAAAGCAGCTCTTAAAATATCAAGCAGTTTCCATATTTTTTACACTCACTGTATACATATATATATATCAAATTCGGTGTCTATGGTTAATTTTTACTTTTTGACTATCGTTTCACAGTATCGAAATAACATTTTTGGCAACTTTTGTCAATTTTAGGGTTGCGTGATTTAGAAAGTTTGTGCAACATTTTCACACAATTATAATATCGGTAATATGTGAAGTCTGTATAACAAAGTACAGTAAAAGGTAGCAGGATCTCATCATTCCCCTGCAGTTGGCACCACTGGCAGAATTCACTTGAGAAAGGATGAAAGTCTGGTTTAGTGAAAGTTTAATAGATTGGAGGATTGATGAACAAATTATGGTTTAACTGAATGACTTGACAAATATATTACATGCCACGATGAACAAGTCTGCGGTAAAGTAAATAAGTCCATTTACCTTAACTTCGTGGGGACAATATTGTCTTGTGCAGTTTGGAAAACAAATTTAAAAAATGGATTGTAATAGAAAGATTTCTGATGGTATATTTTTCAGTAGGAATTAAAAAATCCTAATGTAGACAGTTATTTTTATAAAATCGAAGTTTTTTAATCTGCAGTTTAAATTGTACAGACAGACGGACAGACACGGTCGTGAAATTATAAGGTTTTATCTACGGACACGAATGAAGAGAAATCAATGAAAATGCAAATAGTCAATGTATCTCACATCTTACAAAAACTGCTTTTAAAACTTTTCACCACGCATTTTTCATTGTGTGGTTAAATTACAGTATCCTCAAGGCGGCTGTTACCAAAAAGCCACGAATTTTTCGGTCCATCTGAAATTACTAAATAGCCACGATCATTAGTGAGTATTAAGAAGGGTCATCTCGCAAGGAACGAAATGTCCAAAAAGCCACTATCGAACCTTTAGTAGGAAGTATGCTTGTAGTGCCGAAAGAGTATATTCTATAAATATTAGTATCTATTTTTGTTGTAGCTTTCTCTATCCCGACACGGATATATGATTTATTCATCATTTTTCCTGTAAAATAAGGTTTCAAAATTGATTTTTGAAGATCACAGTTTTCAAATTATCGTAGTTTTTGGATATTTCGAAGTACGTAAAAGTCGAAAATAGGGTAATTTTTTTTTTTAAATGTCTGGGACTGGCGAACCTTTAGTACGAAGTATGCTTGTAGTGCCTGTAGTATGCTTGTATCATAAAAAATAAACTTTTATTTTACAAACTACTAAGTGTAGTAGTAAATGGTTTATGTCATAGGTAATTATCAATTCCCTTTTTCCCAGAGGTGGTGCCGGCTACCTGGCTGAGCCGTCGTGGCTTTTCGGACATTTCAGCGCTGGCAAACGAACCCTTCTTAATCCCCTCTAATGATCGTGGCTATTCGGTAGGGTCAGAGCGGCCCAAAAATTCGTGACTTTTTGGTAGTTCCCCTCAAGGCAGTAATGGGTCTGGGGTGGAGAGGAAAAGAGGGGCCCCATACTTTGTTTGTTGCAATTGCTTTCAGCGGTACAACCCCAATAAGAAAATATAGATCTCAAATGCTTCTGTGTAAACGCCTACCCTACTTTCGTTTCTTTTATCGGTGTAAATAAGAATAAAACGTTTACAAAATTAAACTTTTAAAATTAACTTGTACTTAAACTTTAAGAGTTAAATTTAGCTAAGCAGTAATTTGTGTACCAAGTTTTCTTGGAATGGGTTGTACCGTCAAGTCAGGCTAGGGAAGCAAGTAGAAGGGAGGACACGCCAATTACACCAGACACACTCCTAGTCTGAGGGTACTTTACGTTGTAATCTTCATAAAAAAAAAACTATATTACATGATTTCGCACTGCATTTTAATCTTAAATTGAAATAAGTTTTTCAGATTTGTAGGTCACATCATGTTTATGTTAAAGGGATATCTGACACTTTAAATTTGGCCTAGTTTCAACATATTAATTAACTTTTCGTGACATCAGTTTACAATTTTCTGTAATCAGAATAACTTCTAGTTTTATTTGATATCCTACATATAATATTTAAAAGAAAATTTTTTTGTTAACTCGATAGTTTTTGCTCCTTAACTACCCCAAGGTCATTTTTTTGTTACTGCTATTTTTTCTTATATGTGGGACAATACAAAGAATATAATGTGTTGAGAGGTTGGGACTTGCAGACAAAGAGGCTAACACTCTGTATATACAAAATGTTATCCTTTCTCTTTATCGAAATCTATAATTTTTTTAATGTTAATAATTTACGAACAAGGAAATAAATAAAATTTGATAACAATTCTCTTCCAGTATTAAATAAAACTATAACAAACGGTAATGCAAATGTTTGTCGAAAATAATAAAACCCGAAGAAGAGACTAGACGTGAAGATGAGGAGATTCAGTGTTGCCAATTCCATTGTTAAAGATAAAGAAGACTGATGAAGGAAAGGAAAGGAAATCAGTGTTGCCAATTGCATTGTTAAGGATTGACTTTAATTATTGTCATGGTCGACTTCAGACTGCAGACCTCCGGAGTGCATTCCTCGTTCGCTTAGCTCGACTAGACATTCCATTACTTGGAGAGCTGTTGTTAGTGAGTCATGATTGTTATCTTTAACTATAAGCCCTACTTTCTCTCGAACTTGATCAAACAATCATAGATTTGTTTATAAAATAACAGTTGCGTCAAAGTGATTGACACGAATGAATTTTAATGAGATTTGTATATAGGCACGTTTGATGCCCTCGACATTGTAGATGCATAAAACTAAATGTCACTGGTTAATTGATCTAGCGAAATGATCTCGTTTTTTAACTAGGATCGAAAAATTAACGAATGGGGGGGGGGGGATTGTTAAATGTAGATTTCTTCAAGAGGTAGTTTAAGGGCCAATTTTAGTTAAAATTTTCGTTGATAGTTTTTGTGATGGAAACTTTAATTTTTTGCTAATGACACGTACAATAAACAATTGTGGGGTTGAATCTTAATTGGTAATGGAAGGGGTTTTAGCTGGATTAAGGTTATGTTTGTTAAAAACAGCATTATACTTCATGGAAGTACATAAAACATATTTTATAACTTTTCATTGAAACGTGGAGTTGTCTAAAGAGTATTTAAGTTAGAAACTAAATTTGTATTAAACTTTTTTTTTAATTAAAAAAGGATTAATATTGTAAAATACCTTTGGATCCTTCGCTGTCTATGAAAATTCATATGAATGCTCTAAAGAAAAGTTCAACAAAGGTGTCCGTATTTTCATTTTGTAAAATACTTACATCCTAGTGATATAATGAAGAAACTTTAGTTTCCACTTGTTCAGAGCAAGCTGTATTATGGAATTATGTGTTGGTGGGATTGCATACACTACAAATTTTTTTCAATTAGTACATGAAACTTTTATTTAATCCACTAAGATGAACTCTAGTTAAAATTTCACCTCAATTTATCATGGGAATCTTCTCTGGAAATATTTGAATTTGCAAATTATTTAAACATTAAAGTGTATGTAGCTCCTAAACGGTTGAAGATATAGAAAAGTACCCACGAATAAAAAGTCTTAAAATAATAAGTTATTTCTAAAATTAACATAAAAATGGCGGTTCCTATTAGAAAATTACGAACTGGCAGCCATATTGGAAAAATGGCGGATGATATAAACAATCTGGTAGTATCTCTAGTTTTAACTCAAAATCCTGGACCGTTATCTTTAATAACTTTTGTACTTATCGAATAAAACAGCGGTTTCACCAGTTTCAATCACACTGAATACGACGGAGAAAGCAAAATATTAAACATTTAACACGGCAAGTTCCACTGAAATGACCAGAATTAAATTACATTTTCTAAACTAGTGCACTCATCTATGAAACTAAGGTGAATTTTATCACAAATCTAAATTTAAAATCTTCCACTAATAACGGTTAAAGAAAGGAAGTCAGTTGTGTTTATATTGTTAGTATGGAAAACAATGGCAAGGGTCAGTATTTGGCGTTCATGTGGGAATGTAGACGAGTAGACTATTACCATTGTTTCTTCTTCATTGTTTGAAACCTTGAAAATGTGCTCTAGATCTTGATATACGCCTCGGATAGAACCCACTCAACTCTGGAAAGTACAGTAAAAGGTGAAATGGATACTTGGTTCTCATTAGATAGTAACGACGTAGAAACTTATTTCAATAAATTCTAAACAAATATTCCACTTTCTAAATCTTGGATCTGTTGAACACATTATTTATTTATTTCTTATTAGAAGCACGTTACTCTAATGGTTCGGTGTCTCGCATATTTCACTTCTTTCTGCTAATGTTCAAATTTTTTGGTAGTTCAGAACATCCTTAAAGCCTAAATTACTTTCAACCTGTCTCGTGAAAGATTTTCAGTTACAATGCAAAATGATGTAGTCAGTAGTTTCCATCTCTGCCACAATCCAAACCTAGGGGAGGCAACAGTGTTAAATACTCGAATAACAAATTGACAGATTCTCACACGTTACAAATGTTCCGGTTGAACGTGGCTCATTACGATATAGTGTTGTTTCAGAAGGAATTCTGAATACTGAAGAGAAACTACCCGAGTGCTGTTCGTCTATTGCTCAATCCAGATCCCTATATTTCTACCTAATCTCCCACAGACTCCCTAAGGCTTCATGGTGCAGGATACAGTTTTCTTGTCGGACGGAAGGTTCTTTCATTGCCTGGAACACCGCAGAGACGAGACATCCATCGGAAGCCAATAATTTGCGTCTATAATCTCCCAACGAATTTAATTAATCTTGTAGTGGAATTCAGTTGGTCGTTGACTCAATATCAATATTATTGTAGAACTTATCTTAGTAAAAGTCATGTAGATATTGGTGGAAATAAAATTGAAGGTGAAATTTTGTTCATCATTAAAAGAGCTATTTTTTTTATATATACAGGGTGTTTATGGAGGCGTGAACTATTTCTACAGCTAAATATAAGAAAAAAATTCATACAAATAGAGGTCCCGTAAACTTTTTTCCCGTCTGTCAGCTATTTTGTGTTATCGAATAATAATAATAACTATAGAAATTATTAAGCTTTCGAGTTTAAATTGTTAAAGCCGATGTTGAGAAAATGGTAAATTTGTTTTTTTATTCCGTTGTCTAAATTTTCACTTATCGAAAAAATGAGATTGAAAAAATACCCGAGATTATGGTCAAACTACGCACACATGCAATTTGATGAAAATCTTGCCACGATTTTAGAGTGTATACCACTGCACACACGTCACACATCATTCCAAAAACTTATATTTTTTTTTAGTCAGAGGCTGATTAATCTGAAAAAATCTCAACATCGATTTTTTGACGTAACTTAGCACATAATTTCCTCTATGCTATGCGGGGAAAGTGACAAACATCGTAATTCCCGTACTTTCATTTCAGAATCATTTGCGTGCAATTTAAATTGAAACAAATTTAATTGTTTACTAACTTTTTTCAACGGTGTTAACATTTGGACATGAAACCTAACCTCTAACATTTATCAGTAAAGTTCACAATACTAACAAGATAGGTTTTCCTCTAGTATAATATAGCTCGTAAAATGACAACGTTCACAAACAATACTGCATGCTTTGGTGTGATCACGTTAATATGAGCGATGTGCGTGTTTTTACGCTCGACCAAACACGCACGACCGCCAATGTTCGTGAGAAAGTTCATGCGACTTGGGTGCACCGATCATTTATTCAGAGGCACTGTACGGAATTATTGGTGACAACAGTCTGCATAGCAATAAACAGTGTACTTTCAAAAATTGGCCTTTAGGTTAGTTAAATTATTTATTTAGGTTATAACTACGAATAACATCCAGGAGCGAGTGAAATAAACTAACCGGGTGACAACACCCCCCCTTCCAAATAACAACTCATTTTGTCGGTTAGGTTAGGTGGCATTGTTCCTTACCTCTAGTATTAATAGAGAGTATACTAATGTTAATTTTAAATATTGTAAGCTTTGTTTTATTTTGTCTTTATACCAGAAAAAGCTATGTAGGGCCTTATAATATGTCTTTAATTTTTGTCGAAAGGATTCATTCTTTTATAACATTATTTGTAACTGTTGTATATATTTCTGTTATGCTTTAAAGGCGAAGTAAAAGCATTATCGGCTTATAAAAGAAAAGAGCATAAAATAAAGACTCCCTAGCTCTGGAATACTCTAATAGCGTCAGGGTCAGAAGAGATCAAGAGTTATACTACAGCCACTTGTTCTTTGCACTTGGATTTTTGGTGACGTACCGGATAGGCACTGGAAATGGCAACTGCCCCTCTACGGCCGCATATCTTAAGCCGTGTTCCCACGGCCAGTGTTTTCGCAGACGACAGGCGGCCCGATGTCGATACACGGATAGCGTGTCGCCTGTGTATCATCAGACAGGACCGTTCCGACGGCCCGTGGCCTGTAGCGGCCTGGCTGGGACGACCAGCATTCCGACATTGATGACATTCGAACAGTCGTGAATGTATGTTTTAATGATGAGTGAGTTGGACAAGTGACGAGATAGTTGCGTGTGCCGCAGCATGTTATGTGGCTTTAAATGGAGAATATCTAAGAAAAGTTGGGAAGAGAAAGAGGCGTTGGTGGATGGATTAAAACTTATTTAATTACAATAAGCAAGAGTATTTCTTACCTCAGTTGTTGTAGTTCCCCTTGCTGCGTAAACAGTGTGCATAAAGGAGGCCATTTTTTCGTAAGCGAACCATTCCGGCTTGTACACTTCGTAACTTCCACTGCCCGTTGTAGAACTTTTTTTTTCACTTTTGACGACAACTTTCTAAACGTAGACATTAATTTTTCCTTCTTTCGTTTTAAGTCCTTCAACGAACACTCAATGCTAATTTGCTCCTGAATGCGCTTCCGCGCTATGTACACTTGGGTTCTATCCCTATAGTTCTCATTTTGGGGGTTCCAAATCGCGGGTTCAACCTCAAAGTTCTAAAAACTCAATAACAACCTCGTTCGTCTACTCTACTGCTAATGTAGTGACGGTCTTAGCTTGTCTGAGCAAACAAAATTATCTCGCCTAGTCTGGCGTCTATCAGGTCGTGGGAACGGTGCCTCGGAACAGACACACCCGCCTCAACTCCGACCACAGGACTTTGTAGTGCCGCCTCTTTTCCCATATTGTACGGGACCTGTTCAGGCAGCCCCGGACGGCCTGTCCGTACGTCAGGCGTACACGGGCAAGCTGTTCCCACGACCTGTTATCTGGTAGACGGCAGACGAGGCCTTACGGACGGTAGGCCGTAGGAACTAGGCTTTAACATCACACCCAAACTGCGAGCGTATTATCCCATCTAAACAACAACAAAAATTAAGTATTATTCAGTTTGTGTTATGCTCCGTTCCATTAAGTGGCAGAGTGAACTTTTTAAACTGTAAATGTAATAACTTCATTTGTTCTAAGCAATTAAAAATCTACAGTTTTTGGTGAATAAATAAATACTACATTTTACTGTTAACATATTATGTAATTCAAACGAACGCTTGAAACAATCTGTAGCACACTCTATGCTATTCCAGTATAAAATTATATTATTTGATATAATTCGAAAACCGATACTTTAATGTTAGACTACCTCTTGGAACGGAGCCAACGAAGCAACGTTGCACGATTGTGATATTTGCAAGTACGTAGAACGAACGGCTGAAGTATGGTGAAAAGAGACCTGTTAGGAAATATGAAAGAGAGAGAGAGAGAGAGAGAGAGAGAGAGAGAGAGAGAGAGAGAGAGAGAGAGAGAGAGAGAGAGAGAGAGAGAGAGAGAGAGAGAGAGAGAGAGAGAGAGAGAGAGAGAGAGAGAGAGAGAGAGAGAGAGAGAGAGAGAGAGAGAGAGAGGAGGGAGAGAGAGAGAGAGAGAGAGAGAGAGAGAGAGAGGGAGGGAGGGAGGGAGGGAGAGAGAGAGAGAGATCTAACAAAAAACTACATGACACAAAGTTGTAGATCCAGCTAGGTTCCCTCGGGATTGACACACCCGTACTCACTATAGATGTACTCACTCCTAAGGAATATTATTGTTATAAGCAATAATATTGATTACATACCAAAGAGTAAAAAAACTACCCAAACAACTTTTTTGGACATTAATAGAGCATATTTGTTCCGAGATAAAGCTGTTTGAAATAGACTAAAAAAGTAGGGCGGGGGGTGAAAATTTCTGGAACGTCTAAAGTCTAAGTACAAGACTTAAGTGTGTAGAGGCTGGGCAATCCCAAGAACCTACCTGGATCTACACCATTTTTCATGTAAGTCTTGGGTTAGATTCTTTTCTTTTCTGTCGGGATTCTATTCTTATTTTCCGATTTTGACGCTACTAAAATATTCCAGGGTTACGGGGAATTCATTTTATGCTCTTGCTTTTTTTAAATTTTTTTTTTTACAATACGATGATGACCGAGGGGTTTATGCACTTAAGCAAGAAGAGGAAAGATAATAAAAAACTCAATTTCAAATGCTATTTTCGCAAGTTTAGGTATTGTTTAAATATATCTAAGGACCTTCCTTATAAGTCCTAAGGACTTATAAAATTCACCCAAAGTTGATAAGATGACCTTTCTATAATAGCTTATTTCACAATGAGATAAATATAAAAGAAAAACTTTAAAACAATATAGGAAATTACATTTTTCTTTCCTCACATATACTTAGTATCGTAGATATTTTTGGAGACGTATTTTTGTGTTTGTGGATGTGTGTAAAAGTAAATGTTTTTACGTTGATATTTTACGCGTGAATAAGATCGTTTGAAAAAATCTTTTAAAATTTCAAAATGGCGGTCATTTTAAATATTCAGTGAGGATAAACTCTATCCTTTTCGCACTACTTTACCGACCCGCACCTTACTGTAATAATATCTTACAGTTGAACATTTTTCTTTTCTTTAAATTTCACAAAAACAGTTTCAATATTTCGTTAACAAGCTCCTGCCAATAATAGATTACTACCCAAGGAATAGGCCTAAATATATCAGAGAAGAGGGATGAAGTAAGACAGATACTGACGTCAGAAGTAGTCTCTACCCACTCTATCTCGCCTCCAGCTTTTAAATCTACGCAATTGCTTCAAATAGATTAATTTCTTATAGCTGTACATAATACATTTTATACAAATAACACAAAAGTGATCAATTAAATAAACGGTGGACAATTGCATTAACATTCTCTTAAACTATATCAAACAGAAAATATTCATCAACATATCGAAAAAAATGTCACCGTCGGATATTTCGGTATTTTATAAATTACTCCTAAACAATAATTTATTCTTTTAAAGTTTTTTTGTTTATCACTTTTTTCTTATTTAACAAAAATTTAATCGAAATATTTTGAACCGATTTTGAGTTTTTTTTTTACTTTCTTAGACGGCAGTCAGTGGTTCATTTTGATTTTTTCACTGAATACTTCTGAACCGGCATTCTTTAAAAGATACATTTTGTTTAGGTCTGTAGAGACTACATTTTAACAAAATTTGATAAAAATAGTTACAGACGGTTTTGAGAAAATCGTGTGTTTTAGTCTTCTTTTTTATAAAGCTACCGTTTTTCAATATTTTTTCTAGGATAACATTTCATCTGTAGATTTCACAACGTTCCAAAAGAGCTCATTTGATACAGATTTAAGAACTGCACCCGATGATGTTTACACTAGTTTTCGACGATAAAAAATGAAGAGTTAATCTAAAAAACTAAATCACCTGTAATTTAGAAAATATAAAAATTACAATGTAATCAGCAAATAATAGCTTTAGTTCTCTGGAATCTTATTTGAATTTTCAACCCATAGGTTCTAGAGTGATCTGAAATAACTCGTGTGTCGTTTACGTCAGTGGTGCTGGAGCCTCAGAGAATGACCGCTTCTTCAGTCTATCCTTAGTTTTTTATCTCCCTTCCCTCTCTAGCTTCAATACTTTATTATATTCTCTGTTTCAACTCCAAGAGTGTTTTACTCTCCTCACTTTTCGTATTGTTCTCTCTTCTTTCATTTCTCTAACATTCCCAGAATAATTTAGTTACCCTTTCTAGTCCCTCATATAGGTTCAACTCAAATCTTTCCTTGTGTTTTACTTTTGTTTCCACGGTCTGTTCTTTCAATCTATTTGGTGATTAACCATCTTCCCGCTTTATAATTAAATAAAGTAAATCATTATTTTTATTTTTGTCTCACAGAGTCGCACTTAGTTAGCACTCTTGTGGCTATCACGAGGTCCTTAGCTGGATCTACATCTTTATTTATCTAGTCTTGGGTTAGGTCCCTCTCTTTCATCTTTTCTTTCAGGTTTCTCTTGAACAATTTTTGTTTTTTTTTCGACCCTGGCGTTGTTAGAGTATTCGAAGGATAAAGGTCTTTATTGTATGCTCTTTTCTTCTTTTGCCAATGAGGACCTTAAGGCTTTTCGACCTTTAAACTATTAAAGGGGGAAAAAACTTTTGGTTTGGTCATTGACCAGTTTTCCGCCCTTGTAAGTAAGGATAGGGAAATTTTTTTTTTGAATATTTCTATTTTGATCTTTTTTATTGATTTTTTAAATTTATTTATTATCGTTGGCTATTTTTTTTCTCTCATAATCGAGAAAATCCACCATGCAGATGATTGGTTCAGCGATGACTTCTCCAGATTGACTTTCAATCTGACATTGAAGTGGCTGTTTGTGTTTGGTCCTGTTTTTGCAGTATTCTCATTTTCAGATATATTAATTTTTTCCTCCCCACAAACTAAGAGCGGCTATTTCACATACGAGTGCAGAAGAAATATGTTCAGAATAGTTTCAGTAGAGCCTCATCTTTCTATTCATCTCATATTTTAACACCAAGATCAAGATCAGACAACGGGTACATTAACTCCCGTCATATCAAGCGTATTGGCAAAATACTTTATACGAGTCTTAACTTATAAGGAAATCATTAATATACGATTGTTTTGTTCCTTCTGTCAACACTCTAATACTGTTGTGAGGAATTAACGCGTTAACAAATTAAATTAAATCCCTAAATAGCTTGTAAAATGTAACGGTCAATGTTGTACGGATTCACTAACCTGGAACTTATATAGATAACATACTGCACAAGTTAAACAGCTGTTGAGTAACTTTTGATTATTTTTCTTTATGAAAAATACCTATTAAGAATGAATTAAACATAATTTTCGTCATACTGGTTCAAAAACAGCTGTTCTGTCAATACATGCATTGAGATGCTGAAGTTGTTATTTTTAGTCCTAGGACCTTTATACGAATTAATTAACGATTGTAAAGCATCTATAAAAACAACCGATACTCTCGATTGTAATTAACCGTTAAAACAACTGTTACAACAGGTTATAACATTTTAGTTTTTGTGAAATTGTTTTCTTATATTATTTGCAGTATAACGAAAAATTGGTGGTTCATCACTTGGACCAAAAGAAGCTTTTCGATCCTCGCTCATTTTCCAAGTTAATCTTCAGCTTGTATTGAGAAGTTTCACTTTTGGTCCTAGTGATGAAATATATTATTGTCGTTTGGATGTTTTGTAAAAACTAAACCACTCGTTTTGGATGTAGTGCACTGCAAGTCATTTCAAAAACGCAACGTCTGTCGGATTATAACCAGAGAACTATTGATTTGATTTTCATGAAATTTTCTTTCAAACATAGTTACTTTATATGATCAAGATTACGTGTATGTTTGTTTAAAATAGGTTCTTCAGTTGAAATTTTATAAAAAAATGTATGTCTGCGCGTGTAGTAAGAAAATTATAATTTTTGAAATATTTTACGAATTTAAAAAATAATTTTCCACGACAAAATTTTTTTGGTTTTGAGTTATCTGATAATGATGGATTGTTCATATTAATTATAAAGTTTATTCGAACATTTGTATATACAAAATAATACACGACGTTTCAAGTGTATAAATCAACTCTCGTTATCAAGTGTTAAAGTTAGAGCACGAAGAAGAAAACACCAACATAGCCATGTTGGAAACTAAAACTAAATTTATAATCTATGAAAATTACTCGATGTGTTTTACATGTGTAAAAATACATGTCAATTGAAATTTGGCGTTATCTACCTAAACTGCCAGTTTTTACTCACGCAGTATACGAAGTATAGGGTAAGTTGGGTAATCGTCCAAAAATTTCGACCCCCCCTTTTTTGATTTGCCGTCCGTCCGCCTTGGTCGTTGTCGTCTTTATGTAAGCATAATAGCGGTAAAAAAAATCGAATTAAAAATGTTTTTTGTGTGTTATTCAACTTATTTCAATTCTGCATGTAATGGTACTAACCACTTCCTCTCTACGACGACAAATGGCCAGGTTAGGTTAGGTTAGGTTAGGTTAGGTTAGGTTTGGTTAGGTTTGGAACATGTATTTTAGAACAGTAACCTTTCAAAAAGATGTAATATTTTTACAGTTACAAGATCCAACAGAGCCAAGACACCGACACGAGCGGAGCGAAAGGTTAGGTTAGGTTTGGTTTGGAAAATGTATTTTGGAACAGTAACTTTTCAAAAAGATGTAATATTTTTACAGTTACGAGATCCAGCAAGGCCAAGACCCCGACACGAGCGGAGCGATAGGCAGCCACGAATATTATTTTCGCGTATTTACGTTTTCCTCTTTAAACCACAAAGTGCAAATCACCAAACGAAGCCTGTAAATAGATAGCGAGAGTATTGCACAATTAGGGCAAAGGACACTTTCAATATGTGTCACAAACACAATTGATGCGGAGTTATTATTTCACTTGTTGTGATGAGTGTTATCTACCGGAAGTTAGACAATAAGAATATCTACTTCCTGTTGCATTGTAGTGTTGCTTAGGTAACAATATTTATCTATTTTTTTTTTAGATTTAGAAAATCTCAAATGTCAATAATTTCACAATATTATTTATCCCTTATGTGGTATGAACGGTTTATATTCGTTGCAAAGCGAACGAGCGTGTTTGTTGTTGGGGTTTATAAAACTACCGAGACTAGAAGAATAATGTATTGTTTAATTTCTCATGCGAACTTATGCTTAGAAACTCAACAAAATATTAGGTACTGGTCAAGAAGTGGTCATGTCTAATTCGAAAACCTTTCAATGTTTGGGCTGAACTCTACCGCTTACCTTTGTCTAGTTGGTAGATAATTGATTGAAATCAAACAACGTTAAAGTTACGTAATTACCACAGTAATAAAACAAGTTGATGGATTACATCATGGTACTTACCCAGTCACATCATACAATGTAATACAAACAGATCCTCTAAATTTGATGACCAAAAGTGGGTTTCATGGGCCTTGTAGGAAACGTAAAATTATTAGCAGATAAAGGGCTCCTAGGGTGAGTTTGTTTAGGTTTGTAATTGTTTATAATCTCTACTTTCTTACACTACTCTTGTCAGTGTCTCGACCCTACCAGATCTCGTAACTATACTGTCCTGACACGGCCATCGAAATTATACGAATATCAATTTTTTGGAATGTCGGTTCAAAATTACGTTTTGTGATGATTACTTTGCTCTTTGTCGTAGAAGAAAAGTGTAGTTGGTTCCATTACATGCAGAATTGAAATCTACAAGTTTAATGTGTAATACATTAGAGATGGAAATGTTTAATGGCGGCCATTTTGACATTATGAATTTGATTTTTTTTAAATTTTAATATGGTCTTTACGAGAAACACTAAAGTCCTCAATACCAAATTTCATGTTCTTCTCTTAATTTTTGTGACCGTTATCACGTTTACTTACAGACGACGGATGACGTTGTAGATAATCACTTTTCCGAAGATCAGTCAGTATCTGCGATTACCCAACTTACCCTGTTACCAAACTTCGTATACTGGGTAAGTAATAACGGATCGATATGGCCGTTACATATTACAGTGATATTAAGTAGTAAGTAATAACGGATCGATATGGCCGTTACATATTACAGTGCTATTACGTAGCAAGTAATAACGGATCGATATGGCCGTTACAAATTACAGTGTTATTACGTATTAAGTAATAACGGATCGATATGGCCGTTACATATTACAGTGCTATTACGTAGCAAGTAATAACGGATCGACATGGCCGTTACAAATTACAGTGTTATTACGTATTAAGTAATAACGGATCGATATGGCCGTTACATATTACAGTGCTATTACGTAGCAAGTAATAACGGATCGATATGGCCGTTACATATTACAGTGCTATTACGTAGTAAGTAATAACGGATCGATATGGCCGTTACATATTACAGTGCTATTACGTAGTAAGTAATAACGGATAGATATGGCCGTTACATATTACAGTGCTATTACGTAGTAAGTAATAACGGATCGATATGGCCGTTACATATTACAGTGCTATTACGTAGTTAAGTAATAACGGATAGATATGGCCGTTACATATTACAGTGCTATTACGTAGTAAGTAATAACGGATAGATATGGCCGTTACATATTACAGTGCTATTACGTAGTAATAACGGATCGATATGGCCGTTACATATTAATGTGCTATTACGTAGTAAGTAATAACGGATCGATATGGCCGTTACATATTACAGTACTATTACGTAGTAAGTAATAACGGATCGATATGGCCGTTACATATTACAGTACTATTACGTAGTAAGTAATAACGGATCGATATGGCCGTTACATATTACAGTGCTATTACCTATTAAGATCACTTCTGGGAACGTTATTTTAATATTAGATTCATCTTTATTACGTAACATTTTCAGTAAACTCAAATTTATAATTCGTAGATATCTGAAAATCATGCACTGGCTGTTATGAAATATTTCATTCCTCCCTACTGCTCATTTATAAATATCATTAGATGATATTGACAGGTGAAAATTTGTGCATTATACAAATGATATTTTAAATGTTTACGAAGAAATTCCTACCAGTTTTTTTTCCCTAAGATTGCTGAGAGCAGTATAAATAAATTCACGTTTTAAAGTTCTTTTATTATTTTTAAAGTAGTATCGAACTGATATTTTTATTTACTTGCTATATTTTGGATTAACAATCGTCACTAAAACTTTATCGACATTGGTAAAGCTGATTTCAATTAATTAAGAAGCAGAACCATAGAAGTGTTTTACAACTTCTAAACTGTTTTTTGTAGACCAATAAGTTGTGTTAGTTGAGTCGGAAGCTACATTATATTAAAATTTAGCAAAACTTCTTTTTTTTTTATATTTTCGGAAGATGTGTTTATTTTAGTCTGATGCATTCACCTTAATTTTCAGTTACATTTGTCGAAAATTCGGTCTCAAATTTGTTTATAAAATCAGTGCTTTATGTTAAAAACAGAAAGGCTAAATGCAAGTAATTTGTACAAGACCCCCCCCCCTCGCACCCCTCATAAAATTATAAGATAGTTTGTTGAACTGTGGATATAAAATAGAACTTCTTTTTCATTACCTTTCTCTAATCTATTTTAAACTTTTATCTGTAGTTGTAGACACCTACTCACTCTTCCTACACTAGGGCAGCTTTGACGTCAAGAGGGAGCATTTGTAGTTACATCTTGGATGGGGGAGGAAAGTATTATCTCGTTACAGTGTTACCACCCTCGCAGTTTCTGTCATTTATCCCACACTTTATCTCTTCTATTATAAGGTTTTTACTCCTAAACAAGTGAATTGACACCAATTTAATTAATATTATATTTGTATAAAATATATTACATTTTCCAAAATGTTATACGTTAAAATTCTATACTGTCTGAAACCAGTCTCGTCATTTATATTACAATTGTGATCTTTGTCTTTCGTTTCTTAAAATTTAAAGAAAAACCAAAATGAAAATACTCCACCTCCTGAGACATTTCAGATCTAAAAAGTTTCGGTGATGTGACTTTTAACGTTTCTTGCGTCCTAAAATGTGGTTTTTATAATGTTCATACAGTTACAAACAGTCTAAACCTAATGTTTTAGGGTCGTCTTTATATTTTGACAAAACATTTTTTTTTGTCATAACTCAAAATCCAGAGTAATAAGACAAAAAGAACATTTATTTCCTCCATGTTTTTGGTAACCACGCTACCTTCATATATTTGAAAATATGATGCAGGAAAATAAAGAATTTCTATGTGTTACTTGATTTTATCCATAGTGTGACTTCGTATTTGTCGTGTTACGACGCGTTTCGGGACCATAATCCCATCTTCAAGTTCCAACAGAACGACGACCTCCAACAGAGTGACAACTTGAAGATGGGATTACGGTCTTAAACGACAAATGCAAAGTCTCAAGATGGATAAAAACCATTAACATATAGAAGTTCTTTATTTCCATGTATCATATTTTCAAAGCATTTTTATTTGAAAAACAGTTTTTACAATTATGATAAAAGTTTGTTAAATTGCAGGCCACAAACAATATTTAAAAAACCTTCGTTGGAATCTCCCCATGGAGCTGAAACAAATTATAAATTATTGAACCCATAACCCAATCTGCATTTAAAATAAAAAGACTGTTTAAGCCTCAATTTAAAATACCAAAATGAAGAACAGGAGATTATCCGATGTATTTCACGGATTTCCAAAAACCTGAGATTGGATTGAAAATCAATGACCAGCGAATGTGAGGGTGCACAATGAGTTTCATAGCTGAGAGACATAACCAAGACTGGAATACTGGCCCTCCTTGCAATAAATAAAGAGGAAAAAAATCAATAGTCTGGTGATATAATAGCTCAAATCCATAGAAGAATAAACTATAAGATCCTTCTTGCTATATTTGGATATGAAAGATAAATGGTAATATTGACAATTTAAAATTTATATATTCTACAAATAATAGCTTGAATGTTTATAACAAATTCCTATTCTATCTTTAAATTTTGATAAGAAAGTTGTATAACAGCTGCATCGATCAGTTTCGTCCTGTTATTGATCTTCTTAGATAAAAATTAATTAGATATTTATTACAAGGAATATAACGTATTCAAATCTAAATTGCAGTAAAGGTGCAAATCATTTCTTAATGGTCAATTAGCATCGGACTCGCTCGTTATAGTTAAGGGATTGTGGAAACCTGTAACTATGTGTTGCAAAGTCTTAACAATTTCATTGTAATCGTATGTCTTGTTATGAAAATTAATGTGAATTCATTAAAGTTGTACGATGTTAAATAAACGATGTCAATTCTTTGCAATACAAGTCTCGCTTACCCATCCACAAAACCAAAATGGTATTATGTGATTTTATTTCCCAAAATTATATAGATACTACTTACAAATGAGAAAGGTAATAAATGTCATTTTCTTTGTAGCTCGCTTTTCCCTTTTAGGGGAGACGTTTTGTGATTTTAAATTAATATAAAACAAAAAAACAGAGCCTAAATTTGCGTACCATAAACTAGTCAATAATTATAAATCTTACTTTTTCTGACAGCGATCGATAAGGTTCATTTGGCCAGTTATTCATGAACTGTAATTTTTTTTCCTAGAGATTTAGAACACTGATTTGGGTCGTTAATTTCACCAAATGTTTAAATTTTGTACACTGGGTCGTCTTTATGGGTTGTCTTCACAGTTTGCCAAACTTAAGATTTTTACACTGGTTTAGATTATGAATGTTCACATTTCACCAATTAAAAAGTTATAAATTTATTTAGTTTACTTCATTTGGTGATTAAAGTGTCCACAAGTGTTGTTCAGTTCAAGTAAATATATCTGTTGTTAATGTAAGTTTATCGTGGATTCAATTTTTAAAATTTGTTTTTATTGTTTCAGGTAAGTTTTGCTTTGAAGAATTCGGGGAGACTTTGAAGGTAAATTTTCTAACTTTAAACTGTAGATAACATAATTTATTATTATATGTAATGAATTGATTGTATAACAGTTTTAGGTGTTGCGATCTCTCTCGTGGAAACGCGGATATGTGGGAGTATTCTGGTATTACGTTTGGCTCAATTTGTATGTGTATAGGATGTAAAAAACTCCCTGGAGGGTTAAATTATTTTTGAACTTGAAAAAATAGAAAGCAGAAATTACAAAAATTTTGGTTAGACAGACTTGTTTCTACGAAGCTGTTGGTGGAAACAGTTTTTTTTAAATAGGTATGACCGTTTAGTCACAATAGACCTCTAAAGATGTCTTCACCGACTTTAAAGTTGCGTTCGCCGTTTTGAATTTTTCAGGCGTTAAAATGAAAAAATATAACTTTTTGTACTTTTTCCGTTGGTTACAGCCTAACAGTTATAAGTTTGCCAAATTTCAAGTTTCTAGCTCAACTGGAGGTAGGATAGATTTTTTATGGAAGAGTGAGTGAGTCGCACAAGAGGTACTTCTCGTCGATGGGAAAAATTACTTTATAATTTCAAAATGGTGGCAGTTGAAACTTTAATTTTCTTAATTCATTTTTATCCGTATAATTTTGTGCAGTTATATGATCTGCGTTAATCCTTACCAAGATCGTTATCGCCAAACGTAGGAATTGTGTATATGACGCTGCGTCATGAGTTGCATGTACAGTATTCCAATTAAAATTGAATGAACAGTTGCGGCGGTAGCATTATAACGGGTTGTGATACTGCAAATATTTTATCAAATAAAAAATGATTGACCTATTGAATAAAGACGCTTATTAATATTTCATAAAAGATGTTTCTCAACACATGTTACTTAAGGTCAATTCACACCTAACGGTAAGCAATGTGGTGAAGGTTGTACAGTCTTGAGGGCGCGGCGTAAATCGACAACCTATAACTGGCGATTAATCGACACCATTGGTTTAGGTTTGTCGCACTGTCGATAGTAAGCAGTATCGGTTCTACGCAGTTTTTTAAATAAGAAGGTTTAGTTTTAATTCACGTTGCAGAACTTAAGAAGGTGGGAAAGGGGAAGACGTTTAAAAAATGAAACCATTAAAAGTGTTTTGATTATAAACTTGGTTGCTGCAGTACTCCTTGTTTTATTTTTTGTTTTTACGCTCCAAACGGTTGTTCATTGTTTCTTAGTAGAGTAATGCTAGTTTTAAATATACTGAGCTTTGTTTTATACCAGAAAAAGACATGTTGGGCCTATGTAGTATTTATAACATTATTTGTATCTGTTGCAGTGGAACAATAAAAATATATAGTAATGATATATATATTTTTTAATGTTTATTAAAACCCAAATCTAAAGTAAATTTCTCATTTTGCTAATCTCGAAATTCTGGTGCACATTTAAAACGCACATTTCCTGTTTAACTGCGTCTATTATCTATACAATAACTTGGCGTTTGGACCCGGACCGTCCCCCCTCGCTCCCTTCCTCACCCAGCTGTTTCAGTGATGAGTCACCTACTAGCGTTAACACTGCACTGTTTAACTTTTTTTATGGGAGACACAATTTTAATTATTTTTCAGCATGGTTAAAATGTGTAGGAAAATATAAGCAAATTAATACCAAACACGACACAAATGTATGTAAATAGTACGTAAACATGTAAATAATAAGTATGTGATTATGCAAATAGTAGCTGTGTAAAGACTACTACTGGCGGCTTTTACAAACGGAATAGTGTCGTGTTTGGTATCAATTTGCTTATATTTTCCTAAACATTTTAACTATGCTGAAAAAAAATTAAAATTGTCTCCTATAAAAAAGTTAAACAGAGCAGTGTTAATGCTAATAGGTGACTCATCACTGAAACAGCTGGGTGAGGAAGGAAACGACGGGGGGGGGAAGGTTCCGGCCGCTCGCAGGTAGCCAAGTTACTGTATACAGACTATAATATCAACAGATCTTTGGAAAGGTGCTCGACAAAGAGGATACAAATAAAAACGAGAGAATCCATAGCCTAATTTGGAAAAAAAATAATGCCAGAGAGAGATAAAAAGAAGGATTGCTCAAAACGAAGGTCTCAGGTTTTAAATTGAAATACCGTTGCAAGGGTAAAACGGCTTTAAATGAGGATTAAATCATTTTTTCGTACGAAATTTTAAGACAGTGTTTTTTATAAAAATTCTAAAGTAGAGTTTTATTTACTAATAATTCCCAAACTGGAAATTTTCTATATATAGAGTTTTGTTTGATACCTTATAACAAGGTAATTATCAACAATTTTCGAGCAAGTCTTGAGCAAGCTAATCCAATATTTTTGCGCCTCCCCCCCCCTTTGGCACGTTTCATTTACGTGAATCATATTTTACTTGCATAATTAGGAGCCAAATCATTCTCTACTTAATAATTCTTAAACGAAATCTGTTTGGGCTTAGAGTGACCTATATCTAATACATCCACTTAAATCACAATATCGTTCCCACATTACATTTTCTATTAGAGTAAGAAAATAATGTAACTCGATCAACACCGTCTGGCCGATGAGTGGACACAATATAGCTTGACCTAGAGAGACTTGAACGAGTGGATAGGAAAGGTTGCTTGGAATTGTGACACAGACAACAGCATTCCTGTAACTGCATCATCTACTCATCATACGGTATTCAATGCCACTGGACAGCTTAAAGGTTAATAATGTTAATATCATACGTAGAATTCTAATTAACTTGAATAGAAAAACACCTTTTTTCTGTGGTTTCGAATTTTCTAATACAGAAATAGTAGGTCTTGCAATTAATTTCCTTCATTGAAACGTTAACACCTTGGACTAGAAAGAGTTATACTAATAGTAGTAATTTACACCATTTTAAAATTAATACTGTATAATATAGGAGAATACATATGGGTGTCCAAAATAAAAAAACACTAATATAAGTACTGAAATTTTAGATATGGGAAAATATAATGCGTAAAACAACTTGTCTATATTTTGTTGAACAATTTTTTTCGTATTTAAAATTCTATGATAAATTGTAACCCTTTAATGGAAATTTTGTTAGGTCTACTACTACACAAATTCTTACATTCTTATAGTACATTCATTTGTTCAAACGCGTTTCACCGACAAAGTCGCCATCTTCAGTGATAGGCTACACGAGCTACAATAACTAAACTATAACTTATAGTTTATAAGTTATTACTATTAAGTTATTGTGGCTCGTGCATCGCTGAAGATGACTTTTTCGTTGAAGCACGTTTGAATAAATGAATATTTGTTCGAGTTTTATTCTGTTAAGTACACCATCTCACAACTCAAGCTCAATATTTATTTATAGGTCAACTACTTAAACGACCGCTTATTTCAGTCAAATTTAAATGGAACCATGCATATGTCAAACAAAAGAAATTTTAAATTTCGTTAAAATCCGTTTTGTGTTTTGTTCTTGGAATTAAGGTTTTTTGAGTTAATGATTAGGTTCTGGAACAAAACAATTTCAGAAATCCGTTTTGTGTTTCTTGGGTTGGACTTGAGTTAAATATAAGGTTCTACATCAAAACAGCAGCTCCGGAAATCCGTTTTGTGTTTCTAGGGTTAGAGATAAGGTTATAGAGCAAACAAAACAGGTCCTGAAGTCCGTTTTGTGTTTCTTGGGTTGGACTTGAGTTAAAGATAAGGTTCTACATCAAAACAGCAGCTCCGGAAATCCGTTTTGTGTTTCTAGGGTTAGAGATAAGGTTATAGAGCAAACAAAACAGGTCCTGAAGTCCGTTTTGTGTTTTTTGAGTTGGACTTGAGTTAAAGATAAGGTTCTACATCAAAACAGCAGCTCCGGAAATCCGTTTTGTGTTTCTAGGGTTAGAGATAAGGTTATAGAGCAAACAAAACAGGTCCTGAAGTCCGTTTTGTGTTTTTTGAGTTGGACTTGAGTTAAAGATAAGGTTCTACATCAAAACAGCAGCTCCGGAAATCCGTTTTGTGTTTCTAGGGTTAAAGATAAGGTTATAGAGCAAACAAAACTGGTCCTAAAGTCCGTTTTGTGTTTCTTGGGTTGGACTTGAGTTAAAGATAAGGTTCTACATCAAAACAGCAGCTCCGGAAATCCGTTTTGTGTTTCTAGGGTTAAAGATAAGGTTATAGAGCAAACAAAACAGGTCCTGAAGTCCGTTTTGTGTTTCTTGGGTTGGACTTGAGTTAAAGATAAGGTTCTACATCAAAACAGCAGCTCCGGAAATCCGTTTTGTGTTTCTAGGGTTAAAGATAAGGTTATAGAGCAAACAAAACAGGTCCTGAAGTCCGTTTTGTGTTTTTTGAGTTGGACTTGAGTTAAAGATAAGGTTCTACATCAAAACAGCAGCTCCGGAAATCCGTTTTGTGTTTCTAGGGTTAAAGATGAGGTTATAGAGCAAACAAAACTGGTCCTGAAGTCCGTTTTGTGTTTCTTGGGTTGGACTTGAGTTAAAGATAAGGTTCTACATCAAAACAGCAGCTCCAGAAATCCGTTTTGTGTTTCTAGGGTTAAAGATAAGGTTATAGAGCAAACAAAACAGGTCCTGAAGTCCGTTTTGTGTTTTTTGAGTTGGACTTGAGTTAAAGATAAGGTTCTACATCAAAACAGCAGCTCCGGAAATCCGTTTTGTGTTTCTAGGGTTAAAGATAAGGTTATAGAGCAAACAAAACTGGTCCTGAAGTCCGTTTTGTGTTTCTTGGGTTGGACTTGAGTTAAAGATAAGGTTCTACATCAAAACAGCAGCTCCGGAAATCCGTTTTGTGTTTCTAGGGTTAGAGATAAGGTTATAGAGCAAACAAAACTGGTCCTGAAGTCCGTTTTGTGTTTCTTGGGTTGGACTTGAGTTAAAGATAAGGTTCTACATCAAAACAGCAGCTCCGGAAATCCGTTTTGTGTTTCTAGGGTTAGAGATAAGGTTATAGAGCAAACAAAACAGGTCCTGAAGTCCGTTTTGTGTTTTTTGAGTTGGACTTTAGTTAAAGATAAGGTTCTAGATTAAAACTGCTCCAGAAATACATTTTTGTGTTTCTTGAGTTGGACTTAAGGTTTTTTAAGTTAAAGATAAGGTTCTAGAGCAAACACCTCCAAAAATCCGTTTTATGTTTCTTGAGTTGGACTTTAGTTAAAGATAAGGTTCTAGATTAAAACTGCTCCAGAAATACATTTTTGTGTTTCTTGAGTTGGACTTAAGGTTTTTTGAGTTGAAGATAAGGTTCTAGAGCAAACACCTCCAGAAATCCGTTTTATGTTTCTTGAGTTGGACTTTAGTTAAATATAAGGTTCTAGATTAAAACTGCTCCAGAAATACATTTTTGTGTTTCGTGAGTTGGACTTAAGGTTTTTTGAGTTAAAGATAAGGTTCTATAGCAAAATAGCTTCGGGTAGATAGTTATGATCTGAGCCTTATCCTCAGAAATAAGGGTTTCGCGACTTCTTTACCATTTATGATATTTGAATTACCATTTCCTTCACCGTAGATCTCCATAAAGGAGAGGGTGTTATAAAAGTTATCACATCAAAAAGTAGAGCTTCTACCCAAATAATATTCCCAAAGTTTTAATTTGTATTCCAGTTATTAGCAAAAGTAGATAGGGGACTTTATTATCGCACTGAAGATGAGCAGCAGTTATATGATAAAACTTAGAAACACACATACACATCGTTACAAATATAGAAAAACGTAAATGAATTATAAATGTTACTTGTTCATTCATTGAGTCTAATAATAACAGTCAATCTCGCTATTATATAGCTTCCGTTCACACTCAGTAGGACTTCCGGTGTTGTTAGATTTCGCCATCACTTCATACAGTCGAAAGATGATATAACTCGTTACATTTTGTCAAATAATATAAACATTGAACGAATATTTTCACAAATTAAACCAAATATTAAGGAAAGCAACCATATTCGACCCCATTCTAGTTGGGGACTTATGTTGAAATAATTTAAAAATAAACTGTAAATATGTTTTATAATAGTTAAATATCACAAAATAAGCCCAAAAAAGTTTGTTGAAACGTAAAAGAAAACATTGTATCAAACCTAACGCAATAGAAAATGACAGTTCACTTATAATTTAGCTATTGGCAAAATATATGACTTAAGCAATATACCAAGTTGGGTGGTTATCGACAATTTCGCCATCTGTTGTTGATTGATCTTTACATCGTTCCAAACCCACAGGAGACTTTGAAACGAATATCTCAGGGATTTTGTACTTTCTCTATAATAATAATCATCATGTTTATCATATTATAAAAGCTATAAACAAATTTTAGTTTAGACGCAGTTTATATCTTTATTAAGCTTTAGCGCTAGTTTTAAGTTTTTGTTTTATGGAAGATTCCGTAAATTTGGTTTTGTGTATTGGCAGGTGTTTATTGCGAAATTTGTCTAAGGTCGAACTTTTCCAAAACTATATAAGCCGGATCAGGAGAGCACGTAAGAGACCGTCTGGAAAACATCGTTAAGAACAGATATTGATGTTAAACAACAGCTGTAGGGCAAAACTCAAGGTCATCTTGGCACTTTCCAATTGTAAACTTAATCTTGATATTTGTAGGCCTCCCATAACCTAAGGCAATATTAAATACCTTAAATGTTTGGAATAGCTTTTGTACTTAAGTCTTCTGTCATCGAAATGTGTTTGGGATTTATTCATCTAATATAAAATTTACAATATGGTACCGCTCAGAAATCCTGCATTGGTTTTGTACTAAGATGAAAACTTAACCTCAAAGTTCAGTTTCGAAATCAGCTGTTTATTAAAAATATATGGATGTTTATTTGTTTGGTTCAATATTAATTTTTAACAGCTGATCCTTGACATATTTATAGTTTAAATTATTATTTTTATGCAGGAGTATAATGAAACTTAGTGTATATAATTTTACTATATTTTTAATTTACGAAAACAAATCGCGATCTGTCCGATCGTTTGAATTATAAAATTTGTGTAGCTACTGTAACAATTTAGAGTTGTTCAAAAACGTGAATTTCTTTCGTAGTATCTCGAATTTTGTTATAATTGATTCACAATCGGAATTTTAATCAAATTTCAGTTCAGCTTTTAAGAAATTGTTTTAATTAGGGATGTAATACATTTTTTTTTTTAAGACCAAATATGTAGTCATGAGAAAATTTTTTGAAAATTTTAAATTTATATACTTTTAAACACACACATATTTAAAACTGTTATGATTGGTTAGGAATCCACCACCCTTATGTAGCAATATGAATTCTTTTTTATTGTATTTTTTAAGATTTTGACGTTTTAATGATTGAAATATGTAAACATTAATACAATCTATTTAACTATTAGATTAATAATTTTAACAGATAAGTTTATCTTAGTCTGTAAACATTTTAATTTCTCACAATACTTTATTAAGAGAAAGTAACAGGTCAAAAAATGGATGTCCTATTTTTTTACTGATATATCTGTAGTCTTCTGAGACCAAAATCGTGTTTTAAAAATATATATATCTTACTGTGTAGTTTCTGTTGAATGGACAGTGCACCACAGCATATTGTGTCAATATCTCAAATTGTTCTTCATTTATTGAGTAACTCAATCTTGGACTAGCTGGCGCAAAATATCGGTCATAGGTGTAATTTCTTAAAATCGGCTCCACCGATTTTGTTCAAATTTTAGTGGAATTTAAATATTGCTTCAAAATAACAATAAAAAAAATTATACGGTTCACGATTTATTGACAAAAAAACAAAACAAAACGGAACCTTCATAGCTATCATTAAAATATGGAATTTAAATAAATAAGATTTACGTTAAGGACGTAAACACAAATATTTTATTTGGTATTCAAAATTTTTGAAAAGTCAAGGACCTCACAACCTCCCTCTTAAATACGCCCGTAGTTTTAATATTCGTCTATTATATTTGTTTCTAATAAGTTTATTGTTCCTATCTTTAAATTTCAAAATTCCACCCGTTTAAAGTCTTTAACTACAATCCTGCATTACCCTATAAACTTATTATATTCATCTTGGCTAACTTCAAAAATTAAAACCAAATTCGACATTCTTAATAATCTCATTCTAAAGAAATCCGCATCTTGGCATATCGGCTGATGGATTTTATTTTTAATACAGTTAGCTGGATAACATTATGTAGTGATAAATTTGGTGTACAGTTATTTTAATTATTACGATGACCTAAAAAAGGTCATACACTATGAGACAAATATGCAGACACGTTGGAATATCCCCCCCCCCTCTGCCATCCAGTGCACTTTGAACAGCTGACTGGCGAAAGCTTATTAACCGCCAAACAAGACATGAGCAAAAATTCCACATCCTTGAGTTATTTAAATCGTTTGAGGAATTCGTTGGGGTAAATTAAGTAAATCGGTTCTTTAGCCGAAACAACCATAAAGAATAAATACATTTTAACGAGTAAAAACCTGTGCTCTCTTTTAGGTTAGTTTAAATAATTAACGGTTTAATTATAAGTTACTCGTTCAATTGTATGTTTCGCTGTAAAGGTTACAAGAAATGTTAATTTATTTATGTGAGCACTCTACGTCTTTTATACTTTACTGTTTTAGTAATGGTTATAGTTATAGTTATAGTTTGATTAGTCTAGCTCGTGTATCACTGAAAAGGTCGACCTTGTCGTTGAAACGCGTCTGATACTTAGGCGTATTTTTTTTATGAGAATTGTGTTCTGTGTGTTTGTTATACTGTATAGTTTTTCTCATAAGACAAGCTCAACATTTAATATGTTGTTGTGGTCCTTTAAAATCATAAGTCTCCTCGGGGGCTCAATATATGGGTTGAACTGTTGTAGTTTTGTGAGTTCAGATTCAGAGTGCGCTAGTGTGTGGGATGTCGGAATAATATGAGTTGCTATTCTTGAAGTTACCAGAGGAAGGCCGATAGATAGCAGCACTGTAGCCTCTAATTTCCGAACTTCAACTCGTGCTTTTGTTTATTATGAAAATTTAATTTGTTATAGTGAGTTTGACAATCCCGAGATACTCACCTGGATCTACACCTTTCTTCATGTAGTCTTGGATTAGATCCGTTATCTCTTGTTCTCGTGATGCTATTAGAGTATTCGAGTACTACTGATCTCTATTTTTTGCTGTTTTATTATTTTTTTTTTAAATGATCGAGAGTTGTTCAGACTTAAGAAAAGTTATAAGTTTTTAAGAGCGTTTAAGAGCGTTTAAACAAATTACAACTAACAGACAAACATTAAATTTATTACAAATAGAAGAGAAAGAGACAATCCTGTAACTAACTAAAAAAAATTATACGAAGAAACGAAACTAAAATGTATGCTGTAAATACAAGAATTAGAAAAATAAAATGGATAGATTGCTTTATTACTGTTATTAGCACGAAACATTGGTCTTGCTACAAAGGTTGTGTACATGTTAGCACATGAAGATGGTTACTTAGTAATTGAAACGTTCAAATGTTTGTTTTATAAATTTGTTTTTGAAGTTTTCATAGATGTTCCACGGGTATAATTTCTTGTTTTTTCAAAATACTTTCGAAATTCAGTTCAATATTCACTTTTTATGTATTGTAAGAAAGTTAAACGATGGGTTTAATCTACGTCGGGTTTTTTCGGATACACCCATTTTGAGGTCCCCTTTAAAGTGTTTCTTTTCTTTTTTTTAAATGGTGTGTTTCACATCCGCAGTGGTCAAATGTTAATCAAATTTGGTATATAGACATATTCAAATAAATAAATAAATGTATTAAATACATGTTAGACATGTTATAAATTTGGTATATAGAGTGTGATATTTCAATTTTATTGAAATTCTAAATTTGGTGTAACTGCCATAAAAAAGATAAAATTACAATTTCCTAACATCGGTAATACGATGTTGATCAAATTTTGCTCAAGAATAGCCTCACAGGACCCAAACAAATATATTAATCGCCGAAATAGGTTAACGTTTTAAATTCATCCATTTTTGAAAACAATTTGATAAACATTAAATTCATTTCTGACCCTACATTCAATTTTCCCACATTTTTTAGTGAGAAAAAGTAGGCCGAGACTTGAGAAGGGAAAAGAGGGGGAACGGAGCGAATGCCAGGGCCTCTATTGACACCCGTCAAATCTCCTCTTGAGGAACGAGTGCCAGCTGGTAGGCTAAAGCCTAGCCTCGCGACGAATCTGAGTTTTGGGTTCGGAAATGTAATTAGGTTAGTGGTTGCAAGATTCGCCACAAACAGATTAGGTTATTATATACATAATAATACTAAACTCGGACAGTATAAGAATAATGGGATTATATTAGTGATTGCAAGAATCACTACAAATAGGTTAGGTTAGGTTAATATATAATAATGTATATTGTTGTCAGTTTGTATTTCTATTTGTTTTATTTAGACAGGAAGTGCGACTATTTATCCCCTCTTATGACTAACGCTTTTCTCCACCGGCTCTCGCTCCATCACACACAAACTTACCAGGATTACTTTTGTTAAATTTGCTTCAGCTGGCCCAAACTCCTACACTCTAAATACAGTACTCACAGAAATAAATTGAATTAACGAAAACTGCTAAAGGATCGTTCAAAATGTTGAAATACGTGAAGAAGACGGTAAACCTAGTGTTGCAAAGGTTATGTAGTCTATGTAAGGGCATGACCTTCAAGACTGGATCACATCGAGTTGAAGGTCATCAACAAGGAAAAGTACAATTTGTTACATATTGCTTAGATTTTGTAATATTTAATGACTAAGTCATTGGTAGGTTTACAAAGGTCGTACAGGCATTTGTTTGTAACACAGGCGGAAAGAGTTTTGTGCAGCGATACAAAATTAGTGTTAAATGAATCTAATAGTTAGAAACCAACGAATCAGGACCTTTTCTATGAGATAGATTACAAATTGTTTAAATGTCTTTAGAAATTTTCTAAAACTCTTATTTTCTGTCCCGTTATTTTATTCCTACAATTTTGATAAATTATTTTTTAATTTGAACACAACTCGCAAAACAAAGCCATCAACAAGAGACAAATATCTTTCAGTCGTGTCTAAAGTTAAATGAACACAGTTCCTGTAGTAATTAACATTTCTCTTTGCTAATAGAGAGTACCGCGTAATGGTGGGAATTATAGTTACAAGTGAAATGTAGGAATTTTCCTATTAGCAATGTTTACTTAATATAAACCCGACATATTAAAGGGTAAGTCAGTTGAATTAGCATTAAATTTACGATCCTTCACTTGATGGCGGTAGTAGATTTATGTTGTTTAAACGTTAAGTTCTATGCTAGTTTTTTTTAGAAAACAACGATGTTGGAGTCACCTAACCTAACCTAAAATATTTTACGATATGCTTATTTCAATACATGGAATCATTACCGTTGTCTTCATTAAGAGATTAAATGTGTATTTGATTGTGGTTATTAGAACAGTGACGCGTTCGGAGGTACGGTTTCCTATGTTGCGACTTCCGATCACCGTGGTTGGGTAATTAGAACAGTGACGCGTTCGGAGGTACGGTTCCCTATGTTGCGACTTCCGATCACTGAGGTTGGGTAATTAGAACAGTGACGCGTTCGGAGGTACGGTTCCCTATGTTGCGACTTCCGATCACCGTGGTTGGGTAATTAGAACAGTGACGCGTTCGGAGGTACGGTTCTCTATGTTGCGACTTCCGATCACCGTGGTAGGATTTTTGTTCCCAAAGGAATATCGGTTGTCGCCGGGGAATCCAAAGTTCACGGCCTCGTATAGAAGACATTCGGTAAGTAAAGTGAGACGCGGTAACCCAGACGTTCTGGATAGTTGAGTCTAGACGAAGACGAACATTTTAAATATAAAAAAGTTGTGCTATATTACCGAGGTTCGTGGTGTTTTGGGATGTTCCTGGTGGCAGTTTAATCAATATTAAATCCGGTTTTAGTTATACTTCTACGGTATAACGGTGCAAGGTTTAAAATTTCGCTAGAAATGACGTTAGGTTTGTGCAATGAATTCGTTAAGTTAATTATTAAGTCCCCATTGTTAAGTATATAAATGAATCATCAAAGCTGGTTCGCTGGAGTGGTGGTTGGTTTGGTGGGATAAAAGGTGATAAGTTGTAATATTTAAGTATAGAGATATCCGCGGGTCTGAATTGGAAACCGTGGTGGCTAAGATAGGCTGCCCATTATTTCGGCTGTTCCCTTCTCTTCAGAGCGTGGTTATGGTCCACGAACCTCTGTGTTATATTTCTAGCAGGTTTCTACGTTTTGAGGGTCTTAAAATGTATAGCCTATTATTGATCGAAAAAATACATGAAACTACATTAACAGTTGGAGTTTTTTTCCAGTTTCGTCAATTTTTTGGGATAAAATTAAGTTTTATCATAAGTATAGTTTTTAAACTACACTGTGCGTCTGATTACTCAGAGATTGGCGTTATGTGTTTAAACTGCGCCTGATTTGTTGGTTGTCAACAAATTGTTTAACTAACGTAAACCTAAATATTTTATTAATCAAATAGCAACAGAAGGTTTTGCATCTAACTTCTCGCGAATGCTGTATATTGACAGAAACTACTACATATGAAGGAAAAGTGCGAAACTTACCAACTGTACTGTAAAATAAAGCTTTAAGATTAATTATTTTCGAAACATAGATTTGAATTGTAGTGTATAGATATTTTCCCATATATACGTAATTGTGTGATGGGTCAAAAATCGATATCGAGTTTTTGCGATAATAATTGTTTTTGCGGTTTTCTGAGTCCAAAACGTGTTTTTTAAAAAAATTATGTCAGAATGCGGTGTGTCTAGCTTACGTCCACTGTGCTGTACTCTTCAGCCTAAATAAGTAGATCAATTTTAATCAAATTTGATAGGAGGCCATATTTTTGACATATCTTCGGAGGTTTTTTATTAATTCTTTTGATACAATTCAAAATTTGGTTATAGCTGCCATAAAAAAATTAAAGCAAATAAAATTACGATTTTGTTGAAATCAAGTTTTACCGATATTAATAAACTTCGTCAGTATTTCTAATGACCTAAACAAAACTGTTTGGTCGTCATATCTCCAAAAATGCCGAGAGTTATCGGTAGAAAACAAAAATCGACCATGGGTCCGTTATAAAAGTAATATCACAAAATCGTCTCTACAGATTTTAGCGGGATGTAAAAGTAAATTGAACACAAACTTGCTTTTTTTCAATATCGTAATTAAATCATTTACGGTCAGAAATAATTGGAAAGTTTGTTTTAATTTACGGAAATGTAATTTCATTATAAAACATTTCAGATTTTAGATCGCCAGGATAATGGTTTGCTAACAGGAGCAGATTGAATACTAATAAGCTAGACGGTAGGGCGATAGGAAACTTACAAATTTTAAAGTAAAAGTCTTGTTTCCGGTTCAGAACAATCTGAGAATATCATCTGAATACCATTATAATAAAACTTTGTGTTCATACCAAATCTGAAGGTTGTATTTATTTAAATACTGTGATAGCGGATGTGTTCATCCCAAATCTGAAGGTTGTATTTATGTTGATACTGTGCTAGTGGATGTGTTCATCCCATATCTGAAGGTTGTATTTATGTTGATATTGTGATAGCGGATGTTTCATCCCAAATCTGAAGGTTGTATTTATGTTGATACTGTGATAGCGGATGTGTTCATCCCAAATCTAAAGGTTGTATTTATTTTAATACTGTGCTAGTGGATGTGTTCATCCCAAATCTGAAGGTTGTATTTATGTTGATACTGTGATAGCGGATGTGTTCATCCCAAATCTAAAGGTTGTATTTATTTTAATACTGTGCTAGTAGATGTGTTCATCCCAAATCTGAAGGTTGTATTTATGTTGATACTGTGATAGTGGATGTGTTCATCCCAAATCTGAAGGTTGTATTTATGTTGATACTGTGATAGCGGATAAGTTCATCCCAAATCTAAAGGTTGTATTTATTTTAATACTGTGATAGCGGATGTGTTCATCCCAAATCTAAAGGTTGTATTTATTTTAATACTGTGCTAGTGGATGTGTTCATCCCAAATCTGAAGGTTGTATTTATGTTGATACTGTGATAGTGGATGTGTTCATCCCAAATCTGAAGGTTGTATTTATGTTGATACTGTGCTAGTGGTTGTGTTCATCCCAAATCTGAAGGTTGTATTTATGTTGATACAGTGCTAGTGGATGTGTTCATCCCAAATCTGAAGGTTGTATTTATGTTGATACTGTGATAGCGGATAAGTTCATCCCAAATCTAAAGGTTGTATTTATGTTGATACTGTGATAGCGGATGTGTTCATCCCAAATCTGAAGGTTGTATTTATGTTGATACTGTGATAGTGGATGTGTTCATCCCAAATCTGAAGGTTGTATTTATGTTGATACTGTGATTGCGGATGTATTCATCCCAAATCTAAAGGTTATATTTATTTTAATACTGTGCTAGTGGATGTGTTCATGCCAAATCTGAAGGTTGTATTTATTTTAATACTGTGCTAGTGGATGTGTTCATCCCAAATCTGAAAGTTATATTTATGTTGATACTGTGATAGCGGAACGCAATATGATGAAGTAGTGTGTTATTTAAAACTTATCCAAAATATACTATTTTGTACCTTTTTTTAATTTTGGAATTATAAAATTCCGTTCCGTTGACGGAGATAATATAATACTTGGCACACCAAATTAGCTGAAATTTTCGATGAGTATTGCTTATCTGTGTTGCGTGTTGTCTCACGATTCTGTACATCTGCAGGTGTTTTGAGAACGTGTCTTATCACTGTGATGAACTTAGCTTTATCAAAAGTCACTGTGTCGATTGATAACACCTCTAGGGATTTAACTAGACGTGGGGATATCTGATGATTCAAGGGAACTATCGTATTTTGATACTAATCAAACGTCACAAGTTTTTATAAAATCTCTATACTGGTCTATACTCCAGCCACTGGTTCTTTGCGCTTGGATTTTTGGTGACGCACCGGATAGACAGTGGAAATGGCAACGCCGTCGTCTCTCACTGCCCCTCTACGCCCGTATATCTTAGCATCACACCCTAACTGCGCGCGTATTATCGCTGTTGGAACGGAGCCAACGAAGCAACGTTTCCAGATTGTGATATTTCCAAAGAACGAAAGGCTGAAGTATTTGCATTTAATTTGGTTATATGTTTCCATGATACTTCTGTGATTGGTTTTGCTCACGTGATAGTTCTTTATTATTTCTAGAACTTCCTGTGGGTCAGTTATATCTAATAATTTTGTTATTTTTAATCAAGCATAATTGTGAACGTGTAATTGTGTAATTGTGAACGTGTTTCTCGATGTACACGGTGCAAAACGTTCATAATAATCATCTTATAATACAGATTATATTTTAGTTTTGGAATCAGGTATTCTTTGACAAAATTAATTATATCTTGTTTGAAATTGTTTTCCGAAATTTCGACTAACAGTCTCATTTTCGACGCACCAAATATTTTTTGTATGTTTACCTTTTTTGGTTGGTACTTTACCAGTGAAAGTATAATTTGATTTTCCCAAAGTTAACAGGTTCCTCAGATATGGAGATTTCTACTTGAGTGTTTTCTTCATAGTTGGAGGGAAATTTTTGGTTTGTGTCTTCACTGTCGTCTATGTTGACAATTAATAATTAATTTCCGTCTAATACCGGGAAGTGTAATTGAGTTGAGTCTTTGATAATTCTTTTTATGTCATTATCGGAGTCCGTGCTATTTGCGGATCTTTTTTGCGTTATATTTAATTGTAGCCTATCCTAGAAATTCTGTTGGCATTTAGATTAGTTTTTTCACATTTACAATTACATTATTAGATAGTCAAATTATTTAAGCTTGAGACGCTATCTTAATAATTTTGAATTTGATTCTTTTATTGAAAATAACCATAGTCAGTATAAATAACCATTGTAAATTTCTTTCCTTAAGTATTTGGTCGCCCACATAATCGCCAATAACACCCTTTCTATCACAGAAAGGTTGTTCAACGTTCTACTTGAGTAGGCTATCGGTAAGTCGGTTCCTTTCGTTTCTTGGCTCAATATTGCACCATCCCAAAACTACTAGCATCCGTAGTTAAGATAAATTCCTTTTAAAAATCTGGATATTGCAATACGGGTTCGTTAAACAAAATATTTTTACATGTTTCAAAACAATCAATGTAATGTTGGTTTTCTATGTCGATTTTGACATTCTTCTTTAAGTTAATCGTTTTGTAATTTTTTCAAAAGTTTTTAATAAATTTTCTATAATGTCCTACTAAGCCTAAAAATCCTTTTTTTTTGTTTTGTGGTATTTGGGATTGGGTAATTTTTTGATTAATCTTATCTTCTCAGGGTTTGGTTTAACTCCTGACGTCACTACAAGTCCTAAATAGACTACCTCTTTTCGTAAAAATTTGGTTTTGTCTAACTGAATTTTAAAATTTGCTTTTCGTAGTCTATCGAAAACTGCTCTTAATCTGTTTATGTGTTCCTGTAAACTAGTTGAATATATAATTATATCATCTAAATATACTAAGCACATTTTATTTTGTAATCCTCTTTAGATGTTGTTCTAACTGTTTGAAAAGTTGGTGGACTGTTTTTCAAATCCATTTGTGCAAAATGTGGTTTGATTGCTATCCGGGTCTATTTCTACTTGATACAAACTTGTAGCTAAATCTAAAGTTGTAAAGTATTGCGATCTTCCCAGTTTATCTAAAATGTCTGTAATATTTCCTAGGGGAAATCTGTCATCAATAGTTTTTGAATTTAGGGCTCTATAATCAATAACTAATCGAACTTTTTGTTTTTCTTTAGGCGTTAGGTTTTTTGACACTATCCAAACTGGTCTGTTCCATGAGAATTTGGTTGGTCATATTATTTGTTTTAACATGTCCTGAATTTGATTATTAATTTCTTCCTTGTAAATATCTGGATACTTATAATAACTGGTATAAGTTGGGATTTCATCTGTCGTTCTAATTATGTGATTTATTTGGTCTGTAAGAGTTAAATTATTCCCTTCAATATGGAAAATGTCTTGGTATTCTAATACCAGTCTTTTAATTGTGGCCTTATCTTCAGAATTCATATGGTTTGTTCTAATTTATATAGCCTAAGGTCCAATTTATTTATTTGTATTTTGTTGAACATGGCTAATTCTTATAGTTATTACGAATTACTACGAAATTTTCCAAAGATGCTATTTCTATTCGTTTTGATGTAAATTCTATGTCTTTCATTGAATTATTTACGATGGGACAGAGTTCGGCCATTTTTTACAGTTACAATACATTGTGGTATTTCAATTCTTTAGAACATTATAAAATATTATTCTCTGCTCATTCTCTATATTTTTACCACGAATCTGCATATTTCTCCTGTATTTTAATGTGTTATAAGTTGAATAATACTACGGTGTCGTAACATCTCGTCCCGGTAACATCTCGTCCCGATTCCACGAGCGTGGGGTTGGGGATGAACTCTCTACTTGCCCACTAGTAACATCTCGTCTTGGCACATACGCTAGGTTAGGTTAGGTTATAACATAATATAAAAAATAATTGTTTTTACAAATTTAAAAAATATGTTAATAGTAATAACACTTCTCGTATGAAAATGTTTTTATCGAATTTGGTAAAACTAGATAAAATACTTTTAAATTTATTCCTCAACCCTTGTCAAACTTTCGTCGGGACGAGATGATGTAATTAGTTTGTTTAATCATTTGTAAAACTGAGCGGGACGAAATGTTCCTTTTTTCTAGGAAATTGGCAGCGGGACGAAATGTTACTGAACCAATACGACGCCATTTTGACATTTTCAATTCGATTGAAAATTTTTCAATAGGATTGTATATAAACACTATACTCCCCTATATCAAACTTCATGTTCCTATCGTAATTGCTGTGACCGCTATCGTGCTTACCTAGTGACGACAACAACATGTCAAACATTTCAGTGTCCTGAGGCCATTTAATGTTGAGATCAGTAAAAAAACAGACTCTGTCTTTCGTATACATGGAAATCGACAGCCGGTAAGCTGTATAGAAAGAACTACAATTCGCAGTCATTTCAGGTTTTGTTGCAAGTGTTTCAGTATTTCATTTTAAGAAATTGTTTACTAAATATTAGTAAATGCTACTAACCTTCCGCAAATCACAGGTTTCACTTAACCAAAATCAAATCAATTTACATTTATTAAATTTTTTTGTAAGCTACTATTAAATCCCGTGACCACCGGAGACGTAAAGGATAATTGCACGTGCAGTGAGAGAGGTGAAAGGGCAAAAGAGGGTCATGCCATCCATTAGCAAAGAATTAGTCCTGAGGCAGAAAAATATAGGAAGCGTCAACAAGAAACGGTCTCTTGTAACCTCAGATCAGATACTCGGTGACATACTTGGGTAAAGAGGAACTATAGATAAATCGTTACACAAGGTCGCCATTTTGAAATTTGCAACTATCACTTATTATAAGAAGTAGAGTGAAAGTTACGATGTCGAGTTGTTTACAGATTAGTTTTAAAGTCTCTGAGTAAAAAACAATGTTTGTCCAGCTCAAACGAGTGGACCAATTGTACTCACATTTGGTATGTAAGTTTTATGTACCTACACATGTAGTAAAATAGTTTTATGTAGAACTGGGTTATTCTCTACCTACATTAAAAATGAAGATATCAACACGTCTTTAAAAGAGAGAAATATTATGTGTCTTGTACATTTTTTGGTTTTCAGTATATTTAAGCATTAAACGTATGAAACAGTCGCCATTTTTAAAATGTACAAAGCAACATCATTTATGGTTTTTGAGCATGAAACGAAGCATATATTAAATCTGTATTAAATCTGTACTATATATCATAAAGTACAAAAGTTATCACTTCCTTTAATAGGAAATGTTGAAAAAACATTGCACAAACTTTCCTACACACCCATCAACAAAACGAAAATAATCCAAAGTATTGTCTTTAAAAATTTCAGTTCGGTGATTGTCATCAAAAAATTGAAAAATTAACTACGTTTAGATTTATATCAAAAATATATTTAATTAAAATTTAAACTTAAATGGCAGTAAAGGTTTAACATATAACAAAAATACTCATCATAATACTTTGATCATAATCGGTAGCGCCGACTTTGTGAAATTACTTTTCTTAAAACAACCTGTATTTTCAATGAGATAGATCAATAAGTTTTTAGGTCCTTAGAGGCTACATTTGTTGAAAAGAATATTCAAAATCGTTCAAGCTGAGAATTTCTTATTTTAATGCTATTAGACCTACAGGTAGACAAATATTGAATCATCGAAATTATTGAAAATATCTCGACACGTAGTCATATTAAGGTTTTATTTATTCCATGTTAGAAAGATCAATAACTGTGTTTCACAGGGATCAGTACTTGGGCCTGTTTTGTGTAATTTATATTAATGAAATTATTTACAGTTAAAGTAATACACATTTGTGGCTTTGTGCTGATGATACCAACGCTGTTATCAATTATAAATCAATAAATATGACTAAATTGACAATTGATGCAATTTCAAGCTTGCAGTGATTGTTTTTTTTTTTAGCAATAAATATTAATAAATAAGTATTGTTTAATTTTACCAATAGAGGAAAAATTCACTCAATATATTGGATGGACACTATACCGTCAATTGAATTTCCTGTGGAGACATTAATGATACAGATTTGAGTAAGAACGATGCCTTATTTAAATTGATTACATAACTGAAGACGATTTAGTTTGAGAAACCAGTACCCACAGTAGATCAAATCTAACTCTACACCTAATTCTAGTTCAATAAACCCATTATCAAGGTCTAGGCGAAATTAGAAGGTTAGGAACAAAAAGTGGGGACAGAGAAGCCGCTCTCTTTGTTACCCTTGAGGTGTTTTTTTTAAAAGATTGGATTTCTGTTTGATTGGTGGTTTGTATTGTATTACAACCACGTGTTTTATAGTTCAAGGATTGTGATTATGGACAGAAAAGTCAGTTGGAATTTTAATTATTTGTACGAAACATTTCCGTACACTATGCGATAGTTTTAACGAAAGTGATAGGTCATTAATTTTGTTTCCGTCCTTTGAACGACAGTTTCAAGATTAAAATATTACGATATTTTTTTCGTACAAAAAAAACCCAAAATCAATACGCATCTCCAGCTCTCTAAAAATATCTTTTTGAAGTGAATAGCCTACATCTTTACGCCCGGTAGGCAATTTTTTTCGTGCTGTTAAATCGATGTGGTGAAAGGAAAAATCGTCACGAAAATAATAATAACAGTGTACGTACAATAACGGTTATGCTGCGTATTTAAATAACCTACTATTTTAATTAAAGTAAAAGTTCAATTATTAAATATAATAATAATTTTATTAAAACATAAAATCTACGAAAAATATTGCACTAACTTTCTCGCATACTTATTTTCTATTTATTCATGAGAATTTAATTTTTAAACTACTGATTTTTATTGATTTGTGATTTAGGTAATCAATTAATCTTTAATAAAATTTGAAGAAAATCAGTGAACCTAATAAAAATTAAGGTTTTTTATAAAATGTTTTTTAGATGAATTATTGTGCGGTTTATAGATATTTTCAGAACCCCGCCCATTATGGTACTTACCCAGGTCCATAATACAAATGCAAGCAAATTCTCTAAATGTAATGGTCCAAAAGTTGGTTTTTTGGGCCTAGTAGGATATTGTATCGAGGCTAGTTTCGTCCATGTCAGTGTAATGGTTTTCGAAGCTATATATAAGCCCAACAAAAAGGTTGGGCTGGCGATGCATTTTCCTATTCTGTGTGATTCTAAGCTGAAAATAAAGGATACATTTTTTTCAATTTACACTTTGTTTAGCAGCTAGACGCCATTTTTTTTTTTTTTTTTTTTTTTTTACAAAAACCTCACTAATTCTGGAAATAGATAAGATATCGAGTTCAAATTTGGAATAAACGTTTTGTAGTCTATGTTACGATTTTCAAGTGTACCAAATACAAAGAATTTATTTTTATAATTTTCAAAATGGCGGCCGTTACAAAAAATGTACAAGAAACAATATATTTTTTGTCGATAACTCGGTTATCCTTTGACCTAATGAAACTACAAAAAAGCATTGTGTCTGTTGTTAAAAAAATATATATATTGTCTCGTACATTTTTTGTAAAGTTAACGGTTTTCAAGATATTCCACGTTAAAAATTTGTAACGGCCGCCATTTTGAAAATTATAAAAATAAATTCTTTGTTCTTTGTACATTTGTTAATCGTAACATGTAAAATGCTTATTCCAAATTTGAACTCGATATCTTATCTATTTCCAGAGTTACAGTGAGTTTTGTAAAAAAACAAAATGGCGTCTAACTGCTAAACAAAGTGGAAATTGAAAAAAATGTATTCTTTATTTTCAGCTTAGAATATATATATATATATATATATATATATATATATATATATATGCAAAACAGTCTCCACTCGCTACGCTCGTCACGGTGATTTGACTCTAGATCTCGTAACTAACTAACTATACAACATAGTCCTTGGAAGGTCTGGATTCGTGACAGTAACTACATTATTGACCACCTTTTTGATATTTTAAATTCGATTTTTCTCAATTCCAATAGAGAGTGCTATATGAGCTCACTATATTCATTTGTTCTTAATTTCATATTCCTACCTTAATTTATGTAGCCGCTATCGTGCTTACGTACGGACGGCATATGGAAAATAACTTTTACGGTTTTCTGAAGTCATGAAACTTTAAGATGAGTCAAAAAACGGAGATCAAAGTTTTCGAGACTTACTAAACTTAGTGTAGTGGGTCAGTAAAAATGATGCCACTATTATGACGAAAACATAAAATGTAACAATACTTTTTTGAAGCCCATATTTAACTTCAAGGACATCTGTGTAAAATATGAAACACTTCAAAGTATATCAGTGTGTATGTCGCCTATATTGTGAAAGAATCAGTTCCATTTTGTAATAAAGGAGTATTTGAAATGACCATGACTTCACCGATCTGTTCCACCGGAGAAATACTCTTTGGTATGCTGTGACTGAGGAATGTCAGCTCTTCTAATATTTACTGGAAAGACAAACCGTTATAATTATAATGTTTATAAATATGGCAAATACATTCCATAAAGGTCGTTCCAGTCTTGTCTGAGAATAGTATTTTGACCAATTAATAAAATTCTGTCTTTAAAAAAAAAAATCATTTTTACTTTTTCATTCTACGTATAAAGATTAATTGTGATGGGAGTGTATCAAGTTTTTTTCTCTCAGATTTTAGTGGATTCCCTATTCTCGTACACAATGAGTTCTCAGAAAACTATTTGTTTCCAATTTTGATCCTTGTCGGTTGTAAAATACGATCATGGTATATCAAAAATTTTAAATCGTCATTAGGTAATAAACCCATCAGTTAATTATATTTTGTACTATCTTTCTTATACGTTAGTGCACAGAAAGTTATGCAATGGGTAACAAATAAAATAGTTGTCTGTCTGGCGTCTGTCTTGTGTTAGGGTTTTACGCTCAAACGCATGGACCGATTTTAATGAAATTTTTAGATTTTCGTGGATGTACAGAGTGATTTGCGAGTAACCGGTATAACTTCGAAGACAAAAATGCCGGTAATCGACAAGAAAAAAAATTATATGAAATAGACTAAGTAATTTTTAAAAATTGTCTCTACTGATTTTGTTCAAATTTTGACTAGTGAACTGTGAAGATTAATGAGTCAAGAGAAACAAATGTAGAACCATATTTAAATATAACAGTTTCGGTTCGTTTTTATTTTGGTAATAAATTTGTGCAATGTTTTTGCTCGTTTTATTTTACAAAATGTTTGACTGATTGCCTATATATCCGTACACAGTGATTTTTTCAAAAAGAGATTTTTAAATTTTCTACTTTTCGTGGTGTGTTATCGGTTCCTTAATAACGTTGGTAAAATATAATCGTAGTAATTAAAACATTCTGAATAATTGCTAAAAGAAAAAAGATTTGTATTTTTTTACGATTAGAATAACTTATAGCCCGAAATGTCCCTCAAAAAAATATTTGTCACCATCATTTAAAAAAATATGTCTATTGCTGTCGGCCAAAGAATGAATTTGAACCATGAATTTTTTTTTATAAAAGCCCTTATATTTCAAATTCTACACTAGCTATTTCGATCAAAGTGGTGAAATGTGATGCTTTATGTTCTAAATTAATAGGCCAGATTACACCAAAAGAATATTACGAGAGTAAATTGCAATATACTAAAATAAACTGTATTTTGTTTTTCTTGCAGTTTGGCTTATTAAGTTAGGAAAATTTTGATAATTATTAAGTTACGCATTTCACTATAATTTGATCGAAATAACTAGTGCTGAATTTGAGACATGTTATATTTTATAACTGAGTTTGCAGTTGGGTTTTTTTAAATTTGATAAGTCAGAAAGTAGAACGTTTGGGTAGATTTTGTTTAATTTAGTTTTTGTGTATTGGGCGTTTACGTACAATTTTGAATTTACGGCCATTTTAAAATGTTATTTGTATGTTTGGACAGCCTTGTATGTGAATTTCCCCGAGATCAGTTGATCGTGACGTCACTAGTATTTCCAAATCACTGCATGCTTCTAATCAATCTATTTTGACAAGTAATTCATCTTGTCTGGATTAATGCTAAGCCTATTTTACACTTTTGGAACTCCCGATTTTCGACATTACTTAAAGTATTGTTGGATGTATCGGTATACCTACCATATCGTTAAGTCGTTAAGCCGTTAAAGTCTGTCGCCTGTTGGATCAAGTTCCGTTCTGCAATTCTGGATTCGTTTTTTAAATTTAGGGAATTCTTTTAAATAGTAAACAACAGGTGTAGCGTAAAACTTGTTTCTCAATTTTTAATAGTAGAAAAGTAATTAAACTCTTTTCGTACTTTTCTGACACCCTGTATGCTTGTAAGTTTAAAGCGTATCGGGATTTCTCCACATTTTACGGTTCTGATTCACAGTGTCTCTTCCACAGGTAGCTTAAGCTATTTTAAAATATTTATAGTTTAAAATAGGTGCACTGATATAAATATATTTCCTTTAATAGAATATCAAAGTTAATCTCAGGAAATTGTATTGTATAACTTTGAACCACCTACAAAGTAGTTTACTTGCAATCAGTTTAACGGTTGTTAATGTATTAAGAGTATGCTAATAAATAAGTGCAGGCAGAATAAGAAGACAGGTAGCTGTGGAGGTCGTTACTCCAGTCAAGGCGAGGCGGGTAGGACGCCCAGGAATGCGCCTCCTCTATAGGGTCCGTATTGTTATTATTATTAGGCTTGTTTAGACCTTCCAAACATGAGTGAGTCAATCATATTCAAAAATGAATTACTAAAATAACACTGAGCTCAACAATTTGTTGTGAGAAACTAATTTCCCGTTATTACGAGAAACTTGTTAATATTATTTCGTCGAAATTTCATAACTCTAAGCGGTTTTTTTCGGCGACTCAAAGCATAGTGATTGTTATCTCCCAAAGAATTACGTTTTATGAGAAGAAATTACGTTGAGAAACGTCTTAATTTTAAAAATTAAAAATCTATACTGATTATATCGAAATTTTGTTTTAATGTGAATTTTAATGACCTTTACAAATCTCAACCAGAAATATTTTCTAAAAAAGAGAACGAATCATAATCACTGTAAAAAAAATAATAAAATAAAATAAATAAATAATATTAATAAAATACGATTTACGCCTTGGGTGTGAAACTATGGCACAATTGAAGAAAGTTTAGTTTCGATTTAAATTTTTTTTTTTTCAAATAGTCTAGTTATACACCTGAAATTGTGATTTAAACTTTTACTGATAACTAATGAAAATACATGTTTGATGACGTTTTGGTTAATATTTATTAACACGCGCGTGTGTTTTTTTAGCTTTTATTAAACTCGTATATCATTGAATGTATATGCAAAGTTTCATTAAAATCGCTCTAGTAGTTTCCGAGAAAAAACGAACATAGATAGTATGATTTGTTCTTATAGATTTTTCCTTCAGAAATAAGTATCACTTTATTGTCATACAATAAAAGGTAATGTAAAATAAAATTACAATTTTAGAGCCGCAAAAATTATCTTCCGTCTGGTTGTAATAAATAAAGGAGGAGAAGAAGAAGAAGACACGATATTGTTAGATTTATCGTTTTTCGTGTTATATTTAATATCACGGTTGTGTTAACCATATAAAATAAGTGCTTCCTAGTTATTCAAGGAGAACACCGACCGAGGTTGTAAAGTTGGTGATTTAATGGTAGAGGTGTTTTCTTTAGAAATATGACATCTGTTTTGTGTTGAATTTAGTGTATTATTAATGTAAAAATAGACATGATGCTGCCTCATTACATAAACTGAGCGTTGTACTTACCTAGTACACGAAGTATATGGTAACTAAGGTAGTTGTGTAAAGTTTAATCATTTTGTTTTTTGACTGATCTTCACGTTTCCTGGCTTCAGGAAACCATAAAAGTGATTTCGACATCCCTTGCGTCCATCGTCGTTGTCGTCTGTACGTAAGCACGATAGCGGCCACAAAAAATAAGATAAATACAAGAAGTTTGACAGGGGACTATAATTTTCTCATTGAATCTTACTGAAATACAAAAATCAAATTAAAAAATGTCATAATTACGACCATATTAATTACTTTTTTAACCATATCTCGTGTATTATTCAACTTATAATGCACTAATTAGATACAAATTTGCACATTTAAATTCTGCATGTATTGTTACCAACCCCATCTCTCTACTATGAGACGTAGCGAAGTTATTGTCAAAAATGTAATTTCGAAACCTAACCTAACCTCTCATGAAAATATGTTAATCGTATATTTACGAAATTCGGCAGAGTCGAGTCACCGACAAAAGCGTAGCGAGCGGAGACTACTTAACATATATATATAGCTTCGTGACCCGCCAAGGTCAAGACACTGACACGAGCGAAGCGAGTGGAAACTTTTTAATATATTCACATCTACAAGTGCCTTAGTTTACTGCCTACCAGACTTCAAGGAAGCTGTGATATACACAATTATAAAGTTCAGTAAACCTTTCTTAAAACAGTTTTAAATCAAATGTTTTATAATGTTGGACAAGATCTCTTGGACTACAAATGGATTTTAACATTTCTGTAAACAAGAAACCAACTTCTGTCCATAACATTTTGAGTATTTGCTTGTATTATATTGTACGATTAGAGTGTTTGTACTATGATGAAGTCTAACTTATATCATCTGTTACTGAATTTCTTTTGACACCTATACACGTGGCGCCTTCAAAGGAACACAAGATTGACCCACAGAATAGGTTTTACTATATATAAAAAAAAATTAAATCATTCTTGTAAGTCTTAGATTTTCATATATTATATAATACAATGTTTACTTTATGTCGATTGTAGTCTTTGTTTTACTACACCTTAATTAATTATTATGTGGCTAAATGTTTCACTGCCACAGGCAGCATTATCAGGCCAGTTATTTATCTTCACTTAAAAACTCATTTAATTTTAAACACAACACTTAATTTTACACTCTTGTCGTACCTTTGTTGTAAACGTCAAACATATAAAATTTTGTTTATAGAATTATAATTTAATTCAATCTCGCCATTTATGATCTACTACTTGTTGTCTATGTGACACTTCCTAGAAGACTGGTTTGGAATGCAGATGTGCATTCTTGTTGAAGTCTTATCAGTAAGAGTGTACAATTAAGTGTAGTGTTTAAAATTAAATGAGTTTTTAAGAAAACAAAGAACTGGTCTGATGATAAAAAAATAATTTCATGTACAAACGTTAAGTGTTTACATACTTAAATGTTAGTCTTTGGGAGACAACGTTGTTTTAAATCAAAATATCAAGAAATTTATTTATTCTTTGAACATTTAAACAATTCTTCAAAAATTGTTATACAGTATATTGTAGTGCACTTGAGGAGATAGCTATAATTTTCACTAAAACCTCAGCAAAATAATTAATTCTTTGATTGTCTGTCTCAATAATGAATAGAAAAGAGAGAACATTTTAAAATTTAAATTATAATAGACACCTACATTCAAATTTAAAAAAAAATAGTTATTAACTAACTATGACAATGAAAATTTGTCATCCTTTAAACTGTTATAAATTAAACTAAAATCTTTTGTATAAAGTTCTTTAATATTTTGTCAACAATTTTTGAAGCAAACCGTTTTGTCAAAAACGTGTTAAAATCTTTTAATTAAACACAATTAGAAAGAACAAGTATAGTTTTTTTTTTTTTTTTTTTTTTAATTTTGAATTTAACGAGTTTCCAATTTCTAAGTTTTTTTTATTTAAATTTTTTTTAAACTCCAATTTTTCTATAGATTATTTTGTTGGCTAAGTATCCATTAAATAATAATAATATTTTTTTATAAATGGATTTAAAATCACTGCCATTTAGGTAAAAAAAGCACATTGCTTTGGTTCAACTAATACTAAAATCCACGGGGCATAGCACTCCCTCCTTCCAATTTTTGAATGTCTATTAAAAAAAAAGAAAAGTGTTATAATCATCAAAATTGACTAGTATCTGTCATAATAAGGTTATATAAACAGTTGGTTATAATGTTTGCTGAGTGAACAAATAATTTTATAAATTGACAATTAGAATGGAATGCACATTGAGATAGCGTGTAAAATTAAGACAAGAGAATTTAACTATGAAGTGATTATACAAAATCAGTTTTCAGCTGTTGGACATACTGCACATAAAATGTGTCTGATATTTTTGCTTGTCGTTTACTTTTTCCAGCATGTAAATTTATTTTTTATAAATCACCAGCTTATATATATATATGTATATATATATATATAGAGAGAGAGAGAGAGAGAGAGAGAGAGAGAGAGAGAGAGAGAGAGAGAGAGAGAGAGAGAGAGAGAGAGAGAGAGAGAGAGAGAGAGAGAGAGAGAGAGAGAGAGAGAGAGAGAGAGAGAGAGAGAGAGAGAGAGAGAGAGAGAGGGAGGGAGGGAGGGAGGGAGGGAGGGAGGGAGGGAGGGAGGGAGGGAGGGAGGGAGGGAGGGAGAGAGAGAGAGAGAGAGAGAGAGAGAGAGAGAGAGAGAGAGAGAGAGAGCACTAAATAACTTTAAAATGTACCTTTTCCATGTGATGTATAAAAAACAAATTTAACACTATCTTTTTATTTTAAAGTAAATGCAAGGTAGCTATTGGTGTTTATTTTTTCGATATTTTAAATTAATAACTATTTTTAATCTATGTGTAATCTATTACGAATTATGATTATGCAGATGTTTATTATATTTTTAGGGCCTGCATAAAATTAAAAATTACTCCATACAGCTTTATCGAACTTTAGCTGTTCAAACAGCCTCTTTTGTGGATAAAAATCTAATGATTAATTCCAAATCTTCTCAGAGTTATTTATTAAGAACTTTTGAAGTGCTGCAATTACATTTAATGCTTTCAATACTGATAACAGTTTTGGTTTTTATGATTAAAGATAATATGAAATAAATATTTCTTTAGTTAAAGATTGAGACATTAATAGTAAATTTACTTTCGCATGTTTATATATTTAAGTCGTGAATTAGATATTTTGCTCCGATAACATAGTATATATTTTGTAAAGAAACAGAATTTTGTTTATAGTTCGTTTCAAAATTAAAGGATAATCAGATTTAAGAAGATCTTCGATTAATATGAAACTAATAATTCGGAATTTCATCTCAAGTTAAATGACTTTTTCTTTTTTAGTATGAAGTAACATAAAAAACTAGAAATCTAGAAGTTTTCTTGAGTTAGCGAAATAGACATAATTTTAAAACGAAAGCATGTTGTATTAGAGATTCAAAAAATCATTGGAGAGTGCTAAAATACGATTTTACAATTCCTGTTTTTTTTTATCTTGTTCCAGGGAGAACGGAACAAAGTCAAGTTGTAAAGTTGGATGTAACACGTGTAATATAGTTCTGAAGTCTTCTTCATTTGTAGACAAAACTTTACTAATAGAAGAATTTTTCATTTACACGTTAATTCTAATCATTCGTCTCTGTAGAATCCGATAATCAAGAGAAAACAATATAATATAGATTTTTTGTTATATTGTTACAACATTATTATCCTAGAATTAGATAATAAGTTTAATGATTAATACTTGTTTCTTTTTTAGTGAGAGAAAAGTATCGCTATTGAATGTGACCTTGTCGCCGTTTTTGTTGATAAAATAATTCTTTTACCACAAGAAATTCTGATATCGGTTCCTCGAAGTTTTGGAAAGTCTATCAGCATGAACACGATAAAGACATTCTGTGAAGTGACAGTGACAAATAGAAACGAGATTAATAAAAAATCCTACGAAAAATTACATAATTTATTCGGCGAATAATCTCCAATAATAATTTTCCAAGAAAGGATTTTAAGCAACTTATATGTTAAAAGCATTTTTAGGTACATTTGAAAATATTATATCTCTACAGAATTCGGAAATCGTAATTATTTATTAAGTAGCACTATTTAAAAAAATTTCAACGTAGAAGGTTGGATAATTTTTATAATAAAATTGACAACAATAATTTATTTCAAAACGCTTTATTGAATGCTTTTATTTATTTTTTGTCAGAACTGCTATTTACACATTTTAACAATTCGTTTTATGGATGAGTACAACGAACTCAATTAAGACGCCATATTTAAATCCGGTATACACATATACCTGATGACAGGTTTTATTATCGTGTTTATTTCTACAACATTTAAATCCAATCCATATGTAGAAAGAGACTTGATATCCACTTGCATAAGACATACGGGGAAGGGGTGTTAACCGATTCTAATAACGTAGAATACATGCCATTTTTGGAGGATCATACATTTTCTAAATTCAAAGGCTTTAAAGAAGTTAAGTTACTACTAACTAAACTAAATATGTTCGATAAATCAGGCTGTGTTAAAAAGTGAATACCAGATAAGACATATTTACATTCCATATTCTATTATTCAGTATTTAGCCTCTAAGAAATTTGATAACTCTTGAAGATATGAAAAATATTATCAAGGAAAATAATTTGGGGAAATTTTGAATTATTTCTAATAATTATAGAGAAATAACATTATTAAAAGAAATAATAGTAGATTTTCAAATCAAATTTAAAGAAATATTTAATGATATTATACATTGTTCTATAGTCTATGACGAAGTAGATTTGTTTTCATGTTAGACACGGGTTGTTTTACAGTACTTCTAACAACAGTTTCAGATATAGAAATTAAAATAGGAATTCAGAACAAGGAAATAAAACTGGAAAGTGAAAAGCATTTATTGCTTTATTTTAAACGTACATTACTTGTAACCAATGCAGAATATATTCATTATGTAAAGTCCGAATACAATCTCGAAGATAACACTGTATTTAACTTTCATTGTTTATGTCTCCAGTTGCAATATAGTATGAAACTAAATATAGTATACCTATATAAACATATATACATATACCTGGTATTCCCGTCATGCAACTTTTGTTGTAGTTTACACTAGTTATGTTGTAATTTGTGTGAATGTGTGTATGCTTGTACTTTTTATTTTTGTTTAACGTGCTCACATGTGAGTAAAAAAAATTTCACCTGAAGATGAGAACCTGTTCTCGAAACGCGTAGTGTAAACTACAACACAAGTTGCATGACGGGAATACCAGGTATATGTATATATGTATATATGTTCATATAGGTATACTATTTTTAGTTGTATTTAACTTGTTTAATCATTCAGAATTGTCAAAAAATGTAATGCAGGTTTACTTAGCTGTAGTTGTAATGATAATTGGGAAATATTACGTAGGTATTTTTATTGATATTACATATCGTAGTGGACAACAGAAAGGAAGGATACCAGACACTTATTTAAATTTGCAGCAAATCATAGAAATATTTAACCCTTTTAGGACCATCTGACGATATTTCGTCAATTTTAAAATATGCGCAAAAGACCATCTGACGAAATATCGTCAAATTATTTCAATGCGTAAAAGACCATTTGACGATATTTCGTCATTTGCGAAAAAATTAATTTCAACGTAATTAAATAGGTAAAAGTAATAAAATTGTTATTTTTGAAGACTAAATAATGTCATTTATAATAAATGTAATAATCATTATTAACTCATAATATGAATAAATATTTTAAAATAGACAAACAAACTGTGTTTATTTTCTGCGCGTATCTGTGCGATCAGCTGTATAGGTTAGGTTAGGTTTTAATTTTTTCTATATTTTTGTTGTTTCTGTACTTATCTTTATGAAATTTTCAGGATTAATATAGAACATAATAAAAATGATAAAAATCAAGTTTCCCACAGTAAAATTTTTGTTTGTTTTTAAAATAGGAAAATTTGAATTTAAAATTTAAATATGAAATTAAAAATTTTTTCCCAATTTTGGCGTTTTAAAATAAAAATATATATTATTTCAGCTAAAATGTTCATTTATTAAAAAGTCCATTTATTTATCTTCAATTCAAAAAAAAAATTTTTTAATTCCATTTATAAATAAATATTTTGTGACTTTTTAAAAAAAACTTGCCAAATAAGTCTATTCTTATAGTGTGCAGTTTTTAAAACCTGTTGCCGAAATTCAGATTACACTTTTTACACACCCCCTGAAAAATGGTTGGTCCAATAAAATGAAGTTAAGAAAAACACATTTGTGAGCATATTTTTTTTTTTGAGATATGGATTACAAAAAGACGATTAGGTTTTTATTAGTAAATTATTATTTAATAATTTAAATGTTAAAGAAAGCGTGATTGTGTCTTATTAAAACTACGTGTAGATTTAAAGTTAAATTTTTATTCAAATAAGATTCATTACTGTTAATGTTACAACATATTATGAAGACAAGTGTATTTTCCTCATTGCTTTATTTAAACTCTAGAATCTACTTCTTTCATTTTTCAACTTTTCTTAGTATGGTTATCCTTCAAAGATTTACATATTTTTCCTTCCATTTTTTATACTATCCAAATCCATAAGTATCATCCTTGGTTATACCAGCTTTAATGAGACTAAATAGCATACAAATGTGTTAAAACGAGTTTTAAATAAAAGTTATGATATTTTTCGTCATACTGCTTCAAAAACAGCTGTTTGTAATACATTGATTAAGATGCTAAAGTTGTTCTTTTTAGTCCTAGGACCTTAAAACATCAGCTGAGGTCGAGGTCTTCAACTGTTACTTCGTTTATACGAATTAATTAACGATTGTAAAGCATCTATAAAAACAACCGATACTCTCTATTGTAAATAACCGTTAAAACAGCTGTTACCATCGATTTGAAGGTAAATAAGTTGTAACATTTTAGTTTTTGTGAAATTGTTTTCTTATATTATTTGCAGTATAACGAAATTATAGTTCATCACTTGGACTATAAAAGAATCTTTTCGATCCTCGCTCATTTTATTATAGATCTTTTACTTGCATGAACAATCTTGTATAAACGATCGTTTATATATCGTTTAACTTTAACAGTGTATATAAGATTGCTTAGGCAAGTAAAAGATCTATAAATATATCATTTTATAGTAGCAATCAGTAAGGTTACATCCAATATAAATGGACAAATTTTACACCTATATAAATGGACAACTTATATATAAAGGAACATTTTATATCTGGTTATCTTAACTAGAAAATGTCAAGTATTTTTCCTGTTTGGAAGTAAATTACGCCAAGTATTCCTAATGAGAATAAACAGATTTAGAGAGTATGTTTGGTAAATTGTAGCATTATAAGATTTGTATCTAGTTTTCAAAATTTTCCCTATAAAAAAAGTTCAGTTATTGGTTAATCGAACACTATTCTTAGAGTAATTCATGTTCAACTTAATTTACCGAACATGTTTATCATACGTTTCATGTTCTATCTTGTGTAGCTGCGGCTACTCTGTTATGTTCCGCATTTACATATACACAGCTTCAAGGCCCTTCAAGACCGACACACTGACACGAGCGAAGCGAGTGGTACCCTTTAATATATTCACATCTACGAAGTGCAGAAAACCTGTGTAACAACTGTTTTAAACTAACTTATCCTATTCGGTAAGACTCCTTGATCTACCAATAAAATTTAACATTTCTTAGAAGTTCCAAAAAACCAACTCGCATTCGAGGATTTGTTTATATCACATTGTATGATGGTGCCCATCAGTTTTTTTGTTTAAGCAATTATAACAGATAGAAAAAAAACTCGAACACAAGATCTCGCAAAAATTACGTTTACTTATTCAAACGCGTTTCAACGACAAAGTCGCCATCCTCAGTGATACATGAGTTACAATAACAAAACTTAATAAGTTATAGTTTGATTAAGTTATAGATTTGTTATTGTAGATCATGTATCACTGAGGATGGCGACTTTGTCGTTGAAACGCGATTAAGTAAACGTAATTTTTTACGAGATCTTGTGTTCGAGTTTTTTTCTATATAATATTATCTCAGAAGTCAAGCTAAATATTTATTTTCAGTTATAATAGCGTTGTGTTTTAGCCTTTAAACAAAAAATTATTGCTGCATAAAAAACGGACAAACTGAAATACCAAATGATCGAGGTCGAGTTATAGCATCATTCGCTTCGCTCCGACACAAATCACGAATGAAGAAGCAATATTTCCTTTTCATCGGTTGATAGTATGATGGTTTACACCCCTTCCAGCCTTTATACTAATTGTTCATTAATCACTTGTTGTTGAATGGAAGCCGAACAAATGGAGTTGCGTTACGTCACAGCTTTCCTGATAACACCCACATCTCTGGGATATACACCCACATCCACAGCCACTGTTATTACAGTATTTACGGTTTGGGATTTGAACTAAGAGTTAAATTCTCTTCATAACTTTTGGTTTTGAAAACTGATTGAATTCGCCTACTCACACAACATTGGCGATAGTCTTTAGTCACTCGCATACAGGGTGTATTAAAAGTCTCCGGTCGATTAAGTAACTTTTAAATTTGAAAAGAAAGAAAATCTGAAATTTTTGAAACTTTTTTTTTAAATATATTGTTTGGTAATATAAGGTAAATTTACGCACACCTCAAAATTGAATGTAACTCGAAATTTTCAAATTTAAAAGTCCATAATACCTCATCTTGAAGGATTTGTTTAATATAGGGTCTACAATGACTATGCAAAGTAAAGGTCGCTATCTAACTCCAATCCAAAATAGTTGTCAAATATTTTTAAAAATCTAGCAAAAATTGTACTGTTTTTATTTAATTTTATTAGAATTTTTATCCATATTTTGCTCTAATACTTTTGTCATTATCTCTCCAAAAATACTGGTTCTTGTGTTACCAGTTAAAGATAAAAATCCGTCATAATGCTGTTACGTTTTAAAAGACGTAATTCCTCAAAATCGGCTCTACCGATTTCATTCAAATTATATTAAAATGTAAGGTTAATAGCCAGCCAGGGCAAAAAAAAATACTGTTTGGAAATAATTGGAAATAAATGAAAATAAAACTAGCTGTAAAGAAAATAATAGGAAGCAGTTTATGACACAAGTTATACCAGCTTAGAATCTATTTAAATATGTAACATTTTTCAAAATACAAAATTTACAAAATGGTTATAAGGAATATTTGTGATAGCGACTAGTATTTTTCCTTTTCCAGTAAGTTTGGCAATCATATTTCATTTCGACTTCCGTTTTTTGTTTATTGATCATAACACCGTGAACCATGTGGAATTACACAGTTCACTAAATTTTGGTTAAAATAACTTCATTTTTTTGTCTGTGAGGGTAGCGTGACGACAGTGGAACAAACTACAACGAGAAAATAGATATATTAAATTAGGCTCTATCATCTAGACATTGTACAAACTATAAACGGAAAAATATTTCGTCAAAAAATGTTGAAGACTTCAAAACTGATAGAAAAAATCAAATTCAAATTTATTACTGTCATAAAACTGGTTTTATAGCCGTAATACGTAAGTATAATAAATTTATTCGTTCAACAGTTGTCAGCAAACTTTAATTTAGAGAAAAAGTTAGATAAACACCGGGTTATTCAGTAGTAATTAGTTTTATTTGACAATGGGTGGGAGGGGGAGACGTTGCCATGGTTACGTACAGATGCGTCGCGACGTTATACCGGCGTCGTCTGCTTCTATGCTGCTGCTTAGCTGGTGTTAAATTAAATGTTAAATCTGTAATAATGTTTAACAATACTGTCCGATCAAGTTAGTTTTGTTGGAATTGTGTAGGGGTTGATTTATTTATACCCTTATTGTAACAAGGTCATAATCTATAACCTCGTGAGTTTATTATAGATGTTGCAACCCCCTTATTACATGCTATCGTCTAATGAGTTTGGATTATGATTCCAGAGAACACGTTTTGAGCGTTCTCACAAATTATATGTGTTGTTCGTTCTAGCGGTCGCCATTTTGTCAGTTTCTTCAAAATTTGGTGTAAATATATTTTTTTAATTTTTTGACTTGAAAAAAAAAAAAAACCTTTTTCACTTTTATAGCCAGAAAGAATTCCCATGGGAGGGGAGAATTTTGAAGCTCAAAATTTTGGATTATGTGCACAAAATTTAACACGAAAATTTGATTTCTCTGTCTATTACAATTTAATCGAATTTTACCCCAGTGTACTTTAAATCCTAATTATGCATATATAATCCCGCATCTCAAAATTTTGGGAATACTTACATACAGTTTAGGATAAATTAAAATGAAATTTCTTCATAATCGGCTTTAGCAGTTTTAATCAAATTTTACTCAAGTGTACTATATAAAGTCTTAGTTATGCATATTAGGGCCTATATAATCTAAATTTTTGGCAGTACCTACACAAAATTTAGTAGTAAGAAACACACAAAATTGTATCTAGTCAAAAAGAACTATACCAGTTTAAATCGTTTTTTATCCAAATGTATTCCATACGGTCCTAACTAGATATGTGCAAATCCTTCTAACTCAAAATATGGGAGCAATGAAAATTGAATTTTCTCAAAATCGGCTATAGCGATTTTAATAGAAGTTTTGCTAAAGTTTTTTTACAATACTTTTTTAATATACTTGCTGAAGTTCAAAACAGAATAAATTTTTCACCTTATCCCTAAATATGTGTGATTGTGATTATCGATAATAAACTGTTTATGATTCTGTCATATACGCAAAAAATTTCAAATCGTACGTAATTGCTTTTATTAAATTTTTGTGATTGGTGAACTCAAATTACAATTTGAAAAAAAAAAATATATACTTTGAAAGTAATTGTCAAAATTCGAAAAAATCTGTACGATTCTGAACATAAACGTAAATTTGAATAATGGTTAACTTTGACCATAGTTGGTTGTTAGTGGTTATTAATTTTGTAAATACTAATAATATAAATGTGTTTCTATGGATTTGGTACAAAGTTTAGTAATTTTGTGAATACAATGTAAATTTGATTATTTTAAAAATTTAAAAAAATATTTATACATTCTTTAATTTGATTTCAGGTGAGTAAAAACTACAGTTCTTTCCTGTCTTCTTCAGCGAATCATCAAAAGTAAGAAGATCCAATAAAAAAGTTTTTAAAACACCAATATTTTTATAATTATTATAGAATTCTTATATAGAAATTATAACAATTGTACTATAGTACAACAGAAACTATACAATATCATACTGTATACAGGGTGATTGGAACAGATGGGACAAGTGTTTTATTTGATAAGTAGGCCTATAAATAAACTTAAAGGGTAACTTCTAGATTTATTGAGTTACAATTAATTACAGGTTCATATCATTGTCCAATTGTCCAATATGGCGGCTACCTCTTCATTCTAAGAACTTTTATTTTCTGTTTTATCCAAAATCTCAATATTAAAATAAGGGTTCCTATAAGAAAATTTCGAGCTGACCACCATATTGAAAAATTTGGTAATACTTTAACTCAAAAAATCCTGGAGTTACTTTTAAAGTTTGTTTGTAACTTTTATACTTATCGAATGAAACAGCGATGACACATGTTTCAATCATCCTGTAGAAGTTGATTACGAAGAAACGGAAAAACTTTCAGCACAAGTTTCTACTGTTAAAATAAAGAAAAGAATTAAGATGAACGTAGATCCAAAAAGTTTAGTTTCCCATTTATTGCGCCATTTTTTCCCTTCAAAACATAACAATTTTGGAAATAGATTATATATGTAGTTCAGATTTGGTACACACATTTTTGTATGTTACAGTTTACAAATATACAAAACAAAGACTTTATTTTTTATATTTTCAAAATGGCTACCGTTTAAAATATTTAATTTGGAATTATCGAAAACTGTTAGCTTTATACTAAAATTACAAGGGACAAAATATTTTTCCCTTTAACGACAAACAAAAGTGTTTTTTAATATTTTTTCTGTATGTCATAGGATAACCGAATTACATTTTTTAAATTTCTTGGATCCTTGGATTCTTGGAAAGGATAAAATTATTTTCCTTGGTACTAAAGTGATTTTTGATTTGGTTTGACGTTTTAAAATTTCCGAATCCAGTAATTAATTTATAAGGTCTAAAATACAAAAAGAATTGGAGATAAAATTATCAGAATTAAAAAAAAATGTTTTTAGCATAATCTTGGGTATTTTATACAATTATCAAGAAATCCGATTTTTATTTATTATTTTTTTTTTTTTGGTTGATAACTCTGTTATGGTTTGACAAACAAACAATTTTTTAAACCCTTTGTTTTTCATTAAAAGAGTTAAATATTTTGTCCCTTGTAACATTAATGGATTCAAATTTAATATTTTTAAATAGTTTCATTTTGAAAATATTAAAATTAAAATTTTAAATTTTGGTACACTTGTAAAACGTAATAAATATAAATGCATTAACCAATTCTGAACTCAATATCTTATTAATTTTCCAAAAGTTTCCTGCTTCTTTTTTGTGTCTAAAAACAAAATGGCGGATAGAGGGGAATCTATGGAGTTTTAAAGTTATGTTTATGTGAACTTTTTCCCTTTATTTGTAACAGTAGAACACGTCCTGAAAGTTACTCCATTTCTGAATCACTCTGTATAGCCGTTCGTTTTGTCAGATTGTATGCACGCAACGGATAAAATCCCTTAAAGGTGCGCACTACTTCAGAGATAAAACAGTACAACGTTGTCCACGTGAGAGTGTCTAGACAAGGTAATACAATTACTTTAGATCTGCCTTGCGTCAAATCTTACTTCTCATTTTATACGAATTTATTAAACAGAAAATTGTGAAGAAAACTCTATAATTCGTATCTATCAAACAATCATTACAAGAATGGCTTGTCTTCAATTACTTCAGTTTAAAGTGTTTTCCCTCCTGTTTGTATATAAATACTATTAGGTACTATTAACAATTTAAAATTGTACAAATGACAGTTTTATTGTTTATGAACAAATCGCCTCGTTTGGCATAACTTTTTTTTATTTCGATAACAAGATGTATTCTAGACATCTTTGTGTGAATGTTTACAACCTGTATCGTCTACCTAGATCGGTTTTCGACAATAAATAGTAAAGTTGTAGACACAATATTTCGAATATCCTAACCTCAAAGTTTGAAAGAAAGTTTTCCTCACAATCAAAGTCAGTTCATTCCTTTGGACAAATCAAGAGATTATCTGTGGTTTAGGTTATAGAGTACTTGTCAAACGACAACAAAAAAACAAAATCCTAATAAAAATCATTATATTTGTTCTAAAATGCCTGTTTGAGAGCTATGAGTGAAAAGTGAAAATTAATGGTTGCCGTCCTGGAAGTTCAAATATCTCAAAATCATCCAATGATATGTCGATTAAATTTAGAAATATTGTAATGAAGGTTGACTTAGGAATAATGATGAAGGTTGGCTTGTGAATAATTATGAAGGTTGGCTTGGGAATAATGATGAAGATTGGCTTGTGAAGAATGATGAAGGTTGGCTTGTGAAGAATAATGAAGGTTGGCTTAGGAATAATGATGAAGGTTGGCTTGGGAAGAATGATGAAGGCTGGTTTGGGAAGAATGTTGAAGGTTGGCTTGGGAAGAATGATGAAGGTTGGTTTGGGAAGAAAGATGAAAGTTGGCTTGGGAAGAATGATGAAAGTTGGTTTGGGAAGAATGATGAAAGTTGGCTTGGGAAGAATGTTGAAGGTTGGCTTGGGAAGAATGATGAAGGTTGGTTTGGGAAGAATGATGAAAGTTGGCTTAGGAAGAATGATGAAGGCTGGTTTGGGAAGAATGTTGAAAGTTGGCTTGGGAAGAACGATGAAGGTTGGCTTGGGAATAATGATGAAGGTTGGTTTGGGAAGAATGATGAAAGTTGGCTTGAGAAGAATGATGAAGGTAATTTTAGGAATAATGATGAAGGTTGGTTTGGGTAGAATGATGATGGTTGGTTTGAGAAGAATGATGAAGGTTGGTTTGGGAAGAATGATGAACATTGGCTTGGGAAGAATAATGAAAGTTGACTTTGGAAGAATGATTAAGGTTGCTTTGGGAAGAATGATGAAGGTTGGCTTGGATAGAATTATGAAGGTACTCTAGGGAAGAATGATGGATGTTGGCTTGGGAAGAATGATGGATGTTGTCTTGGGAACCATGAAGCTTTTACGTTTGACCCTAAAGCAGTTTACCAAGGTATAAAGTGTTAACGGAATACACGAAAAGGTTGATAAGTTAAAGGTGAATACTAAATTTCCGGTATTAACTTTCCTGTGTGAAGGAAGGTCATTTCACTCTACTTCAACCCTACACCTATCAAAAACCTGTTTACAGATTAATGTAATCGTCCCTTCACAAACTATTTCTGGTAAACCCGTTTGGAATTAAGGACTGAAACTAGTTTCTGTTGGTCTCAAAGTGGTCTCGGCTGAGATAGGCCACAGGATTTATCGTCATCGCCTCTGACAGGCTACAATTACAAATTCGGAGTCTAATTTGATTGGGAAGAATTTTAACGGTGGAGTAGAAGAGAATGTCAGGTTGTTTGGAGAATTTGCAGATGTAAACGTGTTGGGTATTTCCATCGCGTAGCCAAAGGATAATAAACGATCGTTAATTTTATCGGCCATTTTGTTTTAGTAAATTATTAGGATATAAAATACATTTTGATTCCCTATTCGCTTAGTATATAAAAAAAATAGACTACAAACTAGACAAAATATTAATTTAAAAAAATCCTATTGACTAAGAATTGGATGACCTGTGGAAGATTCTTATATATATATATATATATTATTATACATTATTATTATTATTATTATTATTATTATTATTATTATTATTATTATTATTATTATTATATATATATATATATTGATTCCAAATTAACAATTAATTCTACACAAAACATAAAAACATTTATAAAGTTTTCATTTACAGAACTAAGCAAAGATTCACGTTCAGACAGTTGAAGTAATCTAATGAATTCTTGTCTTCTGCTGATGAGAACGTTTTAAAAAATATTTTTCTCCTTTAAAAGAGGAAAACTATTCCAATTGGATAAGTGACACAGGATAAAAAATATATTATAATGATAATATGTTGTGGATCTTGTTGGTTAATCAATTTGTGACTAATTTAATGAACTAGTTGTTCTTAAAAATTTGTAAAGTTGATAGTTACTCTAATGAATGTTGAAATGTTTAAGAAACATAACTGATTTGTACGTTTAGACTTACTGGATTTGAAATTTAGTCAATTAAATCTCTTGACTCGGTCACGAATTAAAATTTATTTTTCGTCACTACTAAAAATTGTCGAGATCTGATGCGCAAAAAATATGATAACCAGTCAAATAGTTTTGAAATATGTTACAGTTTGATTTTAAGGGACAGGACAAATTGCTGTTCATTTTCATCTAATATTTTGTTTTTGTATTTTATTATTATTATTATTATTATTTGGTTACCGCTATTTTGTCCTTTATGTGGGACAATACAAAGAATATAAATGGAAAGTTTAAAATAATAGGATTTATCATCTTGTGTGTGTAAACTGGTTGCGACTTTCAGACAGACACTGGCGTGAAATTATAAGGGTCCTTTGTTTTAACTACGGACTCTAATAAAGAGAAATCAATGATTTCCTTTTTTTTAAATGGCTATTGAATTGTTTGTCTCACATATTATATACAAAACTGTTAACATTAACACGAGTAAACTCAGAAATTTTATAATACCTAGAAATTCTCAGAAAAATTTAATTCCAGTAATGCATTCCTTAAGTGCAATGTTATCAAAATTTATGATTTCAAATAATTGGATTTATAATTTCTGATTCGATACTCAGCAATAAAAAGAACCTAATGACATTTCTCTCATTGTTATCGGACGCTATAAATTACTGAAACCACTGGTTGTTGATAACAACATCGTAATAATAACAGTGATTAGAGTTAACGCTTTTAGAAATATAGTGTGTTTTAATGTTTTGATTGTAGATGCATTACGTAAGATATGGTTTTCCTGTTTAAAAGTTGATCTTTTTGAACAGATAGTGTTTAATGTTTTGTACATTCCAAGAAAAATAAAATAATTTTCAAAAGCCCAGATGTGTTGCCTACACAACAACCCAAACTGTTACGTCGTTTTTAATATCATTATTTTCTTTATTCAATTGTCTATCTGTGTTGAATTCCAATGTATTAATTTTAATTTTTAATTCACGGACACAAAATAATCAAATTTTACAATTAAATGGTGCAAAAAGATTCACCTATCCCCAAAATCAAAATTATCAATCCGGTTGTTTGCCAAAAATTATAAATGGATTATGGATTTCGTTTTAGTAAAATATTTATATAGTTAAAACCGGCACAAACTTTCCTCAGTGTAAATAAAGTTTGTAATGATGTCGTGAAGGTTTATTATTATTATATTTTTTATTCCTAAAACATAATACTTTTGACTTCTTATTTTATATTCGTATTTTCATATATTCTAAGATTTGAACGAAATCTGTGGAGCTGATTTTGTGAAATTATCTCTTTTATTACAATCTTTTGACCGATTTGATGGTGAGGGGGGGGGGAGTTTTCACTAAATCACAAACAAGTATTTTTGGAGAGATGTAGAACAATTGTTTCGTTTGTGTCCTTAGAGGCTACATTTTAATAAAATTTAATCAAAATCATAATTTTGTGTATTTTGTATATCTACCCTTATGGAATGTTTCTTCAACTAAATCATTACATCATGATTCATTATCAGTATGATGAGGTCTAATCCTCTGAGGCTTACTTCAGTGAGCACAAGTTTTGCAATCCTGAGCGATCTACATCTTTTAAAATCTAAATCGATACAATTTTGTGAAATCATTAATGTATTCAACGAAACTTTTCACACATTTACACACCAAACCAAATATTACTCTCATTGACTCCCTTTAGTCAGAATGGACTTGGCAATCCAGAGCGATCTTCATCTTTTAAAATCTAAATCGATACAATTTTGTGAAATCATTAATGTATTCAACGAAACTTTTCACACATTTACACACCAAACCAAATATTACTCTCATTGACTCCCTTTAGTCAGAATGGACTTGGCAATCCAGAGCGATCTTCATCTTTTAAAATCTAAATCGATACAATTTTGTGAAATCGTTAATGTATTCAACGAAACTTTTCACACATTTACACACCAAACCAAATATTACTCTCATTGACTCCCTTTAGTCAGAATGGACTTGGCAATCCAGAGCGATCTTCATCTTTTAAAATCTAAATCGATACAATTTTGTGAAATCGTTAATGTATTCAACGAAACTTTTCACACATTTACACACCAAACCAAATATTACTCTCATTGACTCCCTTTAGTCAGAATGGACTTGGCAATCCAGAGCGATCTTCATCTTTTAAAATCTAAATCGATACAATTTTGTGAAATCGTTAATGTATTCAACGAAACTTTTCACACATTTACACACCAAACCAAATATTACTCTCATTGACTCCCTTTAGTCAGAATGGACTTGGCAATCCAGAGCGATCTTCATCTTTTAAAATCTAAATCGATACAATTTTGTGAAATCGTTAATGTATTCAACGAAACTTTTCACACATTTACACACCAAACCAAATATTACTCTCATTGACTCCCTTTAGTCAGAATGGACTTGGCAATCCAGAGCGATCTTCATCTTTTAAAATCTAAATCGATACAATTTTGTGAAATCGTTAATGTATTCAACGAAACTTTTCACACATTTACACACCAAACCAAATATTACTCTCATTGACTCCCTTTAGTCAGAATGGACTTGGCAATCCTGAGCGATCTTCATCTTTTAAAATCTAAATCGATACAATTTTGTGAAATCGTTAATGTATTCAACGAAACTTTTCACACATTTACACACCAAACCAAATATTACTCTCATTGACTCCCTTTAGTCGGAATGGACTTGGCAATCCAGAGCGATCTTCATCTTTTAAAATCTAAATCGATACAATTTTGTGAAATCATTAATGTATTCAACAAAACTTTTCACACATTTACACACCAAACCAAATATTACTCTCATTGACTCCCTTTAGTCAGAATGGACTTGGCAATCCAGAGCGATCTTCATCTTTTCTCATGTAGTCTTTGGTTAGATCTCTCTCTTTCATCTTTCTTCTCAAGTGTCTCTTGTCAAACTTTCATTCTCTTCCAACCTTAATGCTATTACATTATTTGAGGGCTAGGGGTCTTTATTTTATGGTCTTTTCTTTTTTTTTAAAAAAGCCATTATGACCGAGAGGTTTTCGTTTTTATACAATGAAGAGATTAATGAAGACGTCATTTCCAACTTCAGACATGTCGAGATTTATAACAAATATCACATTAAGCACCCGCGAGACCTTTGTAGGATCTACACATTTCTTCATGTAGTCTTGGGTTAGATTGCTCTCTTAAATCTTTCCTTTCAGGTCTCTCTTTTACAAACTCTTTTTAGGGGATTTTTAATAATCTTTTCTTCCGTTTTTATAAGGCGGTGATGACCAAGAGGTTTTTCGTTTTATACAACAAGAAAAACAACAACATTAAAACTGCCCAAATACTGTAATAGTTTTGCGTACAAAATGGAATTAGATGTCAAGCATTCCTTCTGATATCTCGACTGAAATTATTGTTGCCGATTTTTTAAGGTAATTAACATAAATATATCCTTCGAGAAGGAACTGCATTATATGTATTGGATTGTGTTTTGGCAGTGACCAAGAACTGGAGTGTTGTGCCGGCATGCAGATAGACAGATGGACTTCTATGTTTTATTGGCGATAATATGACCCATAGATTTTTCGCCTTTAAACAATAATAAAAAAAATAATAAAAAATAATATTATCGAAGAAATGTAAAACAGTTCTGAGATGAGGACTAAAATATTTTTAATACTAAATTTTAATAAAATGAGTTTGACTTGTAGAGGCGACAGAAGTTAAAGTGACACACTTAGGGCCTACATTGTTCTAAAAACCACTGTTTTAACCTCAAAACGGATATTTCTATCAAGAACTCGACACTAGCGTTTTGAATCCATCGCTATACTACGTGTATAAATACTGTAAATAAATAATATTACTATCGACCGTAGAAATATTGTTAGTCATATGAAATCCTGTGATTAAATATGCTAAGTCTCAATGGTTTCATTATTTAAGCCCCCTAGAAGGCTTAATCTCTTTATTGTATGTACTGTAGATATAAATAATTGGATTTATTAAAACATCAGCTGTTATTTTCATTGCTATTTATGTGTTGTCATAGCAACAAGTTTTCTCATTGTTGATTAATTTCAAAGACAGGAATCTAGTAGGTGGTAAACTTGTAGTAGTTTATAATTATTTTATTTTTTTAATTTTAGTTTTTTAAATTTTTTATTTTTTTTTTAAATCCAATCTTGACTTTACCTTTACAAACACGCATCGTTATTACGAATCTGAACGGAGTTTATCAGCCGGGTTAAGAAAGTTTCGTACTCGCAACGGTTTGAGGGGCGGACCGTGCAGTGTCGTCGCGTATGAAAAGCTTGTTAATAAATTTGAAACCATCGAGTCCGTTGGAGACATTAAGATCTTCAATCGTAAGGACGCAATTGCTATTACTGAAGTCTTAAATGAAAAAAAAAGAAGTTTTTCAGATAACACTGAAGACTGAGAATGTAGCTTCTAGAGGAGAGAATAACTGTTTCACCACTTCGAACACCTTTCTTAGTAATCCTTACAATTTAGTTTACTTAAAATATATAATTATTTATCAATTACTGATTCTTCTGTAACATAGTAAATAGATTTGTAAATTTTTCGAAGTCCTACAACACGAAAAATGACAAGTAACTATGAGTCACCTCTTTACAAGATGTTATATCAGAACAATAAATTCTTTAAAAAAACCATTATTATGTGTTTTGTTATTAAATACCGTTTAATTGCATAGGAATTTAAGTACTTTATTTTGTTCTATTTTAAAAACCAACTATAGTTAAAGTCCTAACTTTTGAAAGTCTCGATATTTTAATCCCTCTATTGATTTTATGAATGCTCGTCTCAATTTAAGTTTTGTCCAATTCAGTTTTACGACTCCTCCATAATTTAGACAATTGACAGCCCTTGTGTGATTCCAAAATAAATTGACGTCAGAAATAAAAGTTATTTCTTTTGTTGAACCCTATTGTTAAACCCATACAATAAGGTATAATAACCCCTAACAACTTGCTACCCCTATTTCTTTTGGAAGGAGTTATTAGGCTTTCAAAGTGTAATTTTCATCTGCCTATCGTCTTGCAGGGCTGTCAACACATAAACTATTTGTATTAAATACAGTATGTAAATATATTTTGAGACTTCTGTTTTAATATACAATCTTGTTGAGCACTGTGGTGAAATTCACAATAATAATTTGAATTTGCCCCTAACCACAATCACGGAACTTAATAAAACACAATTATCTGATAAATTGTTCTTTATTAATTATATCAACTTAATGCCCTGGTGTACATTTCGATAACATGGTTATCATCATCGGAGTGATAACTTGACAAAGGGCCAGCCCAAACCCTTACTGGTCAACTGATCTGTGGAGTGGGAGGGATTTTAGCCTGCACTCAGGTTATCATAGTTTTAGGTTTAATTTTATTTTAGTAATATATATGTAAGGTTAGATTTAGTTTATAAGCAAGACCCTCCGATGATGATAACCATGTTATCAAAATGTACATCAGGGCATTAAGTGGATATAATTAATAAAGAACAATTTATCAGATAATTGTGTTTTATTAAGTTCCAGTGATTGTGGTTAAGGGCAAATTCAAATTATTATTCTGTTTTAATGTTGAAAACAAATTTTTAAAACCACAAAATTATGCTATCCAATAGAATACACGCTATTGATGCTCAAACAAGTTGAAGGGTCGCCATCATGGTACGTACCCACCCCAGTCATACAACGAAATACAAGCAGATCCTCTAAATGTAATGTCCAAATGTGGTTTCCTGGGCCTTGTAGGAAATGTTAAGTTATATTGGTAGGTCTAGGGGTCTTACGCAGTAAGGTAAGTTTGTTTAAAACAGCTGATACACAGGTTTTCTTAACTGTAATAAGTTGTGATCACTAATCTCTTGACAACATGCCTCGTAGATATGTTACCGTGTGGTTTTAACACCCTCCCCCCCTATGTTTTGCACATTATATAGATTTTTTTAACAAATACCATAAATTAATGTAGAAACACTAACTGTTTAAGTGTTTGAAAATATTAGATCACTCTAGGTCAACTTCAAAATCTTAATTCGAATGTTCGAATGTTTTATGGTTAAATGATTTTGGTTGAAATGTCGCGGATTTTGAGGAGGACTATTCTTGAGGAATTTTTGGATTCGTGATATTCGTCTAGTTGTTGGATTATTTTACTCTAGAATATTTAGTGATACAAGACGTCTTCGTGTATACGACAAGTTATCGTTAAACAGTCTTTTTTCTATAAACAGTAGTTGAATAGAAAACTGAAAAAGATTTTACCTTTTTAGATATATCAGTAGGTTTAGGTTTAGTACTCTCTCGCTTTGCTCGTGACGTGGTTTGAAATTACATTCTCTGTAATTTCGCTATTTTTTATCGTAGAGATATGGGGTTGGTAGCATTACATTCAGAATTGAATTTAGCAAATTATTCTTTAATTTTGTGTGTTATAAGTTGAATAACTACCGATATATTAACAAAAACTGTTTAAAATGGCCGGCATTTTGACGTTTTCAAGTAGATTTTTTTTTCAATAAAGTCCTATATGAGCACTGTAGTTCACTATTCCAAATTTCATGTTCCTATCTTAATTAATGACCGCAAATGTGCAGACGACGACAATGGACGGAACGTCGAAAATCACTTTTTTGGTTTTTTAAGTTTACGAATCATGAAAATCATTCGAAAAATAAAGATAGAAAATTTTTGGCAATTACTAATAAAATTAGAGATAAAAATCAATAATAATGGCTCTAAATAGCCGGAATTTTAGTTGCTTTATAGTCAAATTTAGGTAGTTAAATTTAATAAATTGTTGAGTATGATATGAATGTAAACAACTTTCACAACAAATTAGTGCTCTTTGGTTATAATATTTCGGTTTGAGCAAAATGTAGAGAAGTTACCAGTCTCATATATCAGCGTTTCCATCATGATCATCGCCACTGCAAACGTTTTCTACATTATAAATTCTGTAATAAACATTGCCGTGTTATTGCTTACCGTTAAGAAGAGGTTAGAGGACTGACTTATGGACATGTCTGACATCATGTACCTGCTGCTAATTCTCACAGATTTCGGGATTCCTGTTTAACCTCTGACACCAAGGTCATTCAGGGTCAGTAGCACTTACGAACATTGACCCTAAAGGTTTTTGAATAACGACAACTTCAAAGTATCGTGTTTTATGGTTAAATGATTTTGGTTGAAATGTCGCGGATTTTGAGGAGGACTATTCTTGAGTAATTGTTGGATTCGTGATATTCGTCTAGTTGTTGGATTATTTTATTCTAGAATATTTAGTGATACAAGACGTCTTCGTGTTTAACAATGATGTAAACATAACCTTAAAAAGTTAATAAATTTATAACAGCTAATCTGCCCAAAACATCTGTTTGAATCTATGTGAAACTTCAAAGTTTTTATGTTTGCTATTTCATTTAATGTTGCATTTTTTATATTGTTTTCTTGTTGTTCAAAGGTAAATAATCTCTCGGTCATTATCGTCTTAAAGGATATACAAATATAAAATAAAGACATTAACATTAAAATAACCCTCTTTAATAGCTTCAGGGTCGGAAGAGAACAAGCGTTAGTCAAGAGAGATCTGTTAAGAAAGAGAGTGATCTAATCAAGACTACGTGAAAAAATGTGTAGATCCAGCTAGGGTTCTGAGGGATTATAGTTACGAAGTTATACTTTAAAATTGAAATTAAATAACTTTCTTACAATGTGAGACACTAAAAGGTCATTTTTATAGAGTCTATAAACAAAGGATTAACGATTTCAAAAATCATTTTTTTTTTAGATTTGAGGAAAATTGCCGCCAAAAAATGTACCAAACTTCAAGAAAGTTCTAAACAAGTGGGTTTATCAAAAAATACCCAAGACAAAAAAGTCTTAACGTGAAATCTGAAAACACTGTACAAAATAGTTATTCCTTAAACAATTTTAATGTTAGCTGTCATATTGAAAAATGGCGGCCATTTTAAAAGTTTACAAAACATGTTTTTAATTTTCATGAATAAATAACGTACCCTAGGTCTTACAGTTAAAGTTTTCCATAGGGTTTAATAATTTACGAGCTATCAATAGCGGCCACCTGTACACAGCTTTCTAAAAATAGAAAATAATTTTACAAAAGTCGGTTGTAAAATACTAAAGAAAAATGATTGATTACGTAAATCTCAACAACTATTAAATACATGATATTGAAAGAACTCAGCTTATTATGGTTTGTTTTCCTTGTGCGATAAAGCTAATTTTAATGAGTGTTTAATTATGAGGAAAGAAGACTGTATAAAAAACTTGTTTTTTGTTGAGAAATAGATTTACAATTTTAGCCTCATTTTATCAAACGCGATAAAATTGTTTTTACTTTTACACATATACATACTTCAGAGATTGTTGAAAAAGAGTTTTTGTGGAAATATTCATTTTGAGTCCAAAAAAGTGGTTTTTGAAATGCTGTCTGGTTTCTGTTGTTTGTCCAGCAGTGGTATACAGCCCAACGCCTGATATTGTCTTTTCATCTCGTCTGAACGATTTTTCCCTTCTTGTTGTTAAAGTGAAAAAATCTCCTTCGTATTCCACTTAGGATAAAAAGACCCTTGCTCTAGAATACAATACTAGCGTTAGGGTAAGAAGAGAACAAGAGTTAGTTGAAAGTTGAAAGAGAGGTATCTAGCCCAAGATAAAGAAAGATGTAAATCTAGCTAGGCACCTCGGGATTGTCACAACCATACTCGCTATAAGTTAGCACCTGAAAGGGTACGCCGATCGAAGTATATACAAACTTTTAAAATTGCTACTCTTAAAACTGTTCCTGAACCATGGACTAACATCGTGCTCTCCGAAATGTTAAATTTAAGAGTAAAAACTACCTGTTTTACAAGAAAATACTTTATATGAAAATAAAACTTTCATGACCAAAAATTGTAAAAAAATCTTTCACTCATTTTTTATGATTTCGTTTATATGAATTAAAACTTTTTCGAATTTCATAGCGTTACAAAAATAATTGTTTTGCTCACATAATAGTTAACATTATTTTGTTTCATGTTTCATCTTCACTCAGTATAACTTATCATGTAATTTGTCTATATTCAACAATGAGAATTAGAGTAAAACTTAAACATTAGTCAGAACATTTACGCTTCAAACTAATTCGATCACCAGCCACCGAAGCCCACCATTCAATATGATTTATCTTATTGTTACACATTTTTGTTCTTTGCGATGTAATTTTCAGGTAAATTTGTGTGTGTGTGTGTGTGTGTGTGTGTGTGTGTGTGTGTGCGCGCGCGCGCGCGTGTGTGTACAAGTTACCCAAAATATCACGTTTTAAAATAAATCGTAGGGAACATAACTGTAAGACGATAGTAATTTACTTGATGCTTTTTACATATAATAATGGTGGCCCTCAGTAGTTGGTGATTAATTACGTTGGAAGTGTAAATGATCTGAATACCGTTTAAATGTTACACTGATGTATATAAGAGTAAAATAAAAACACTAGTCTGATCGCTTACGTTTCTAATCAGTTTGGCCCACAGTGGTAGAGGTTGTTAGATGTTAGAATTCTAGCGTTTATGGGCTATAAACATCGATGGACATATGGTTGATTACATTTACTATTACGATAAAAAAACAACAAATTAAATTGTAACGAATTCGGGACAAATTAACACTTAGTCTATAAAGCTTTTTAGATAAAAAAAAACCTCGACACAAATTCTCACAAAAATTACGTTTACTTAATCAAACGCGTTTCAACGACAAAGTTGTTTTGTTATTGTAGCTCATGTATCACTGAAAATGGCGACTTTGTCGTTGAAACGCGTTTGATTAAGTAAACGTAATTTTAGTGTTCGGGTTTTTTTATATATAATATTATCTTACAAGTCAAGTATATAAAGCTTTCAATAACATCTAGAGACGGTATTCCCAAAATACTTTTATTTATAAATGTGAAAATTAGCAATTTTTGTTTAGTTTACAAACTTGTCGAACGATTTATAAACCTTATAAACAAATTTGAATACAAATTACAAAATTAGAAGTTTAAATGAATTGTTTAAAAATTCCGTTAGGTACCTTAACACGTGACAAAAATAAAAAACCCTAATCACTTGAACAGCTCCAATAATTGGATTGTTGTGTCCTACTTAATTACCTACATTAAATCACTTTTACACTTGTGGGCGTAGAAATGTAAACATACCATTATGTCTTATGATATTAATAGCGGGAAAAGAGTAATTGCTCTGTGCTGTACATGAAAGATTACTCAATCTGTGTTTAGCCAAGATATTTATCTGAGTTACAAGTAATGTCAATCTTTCTTGAGTGTTTTGTCAGTTTGTGGGTGTGTTTTTATTATTTTTTTCCCTTAAATTACTTGAGATAGGAATAACCTATAAATGTACTTAATATAAATCAGATTTTTGGGTTTCTCTAAATACTTAATAGTAAGACATTAACAGGCGATATCAATAGTGAAATGGCAGCCATATGTAATGGTTTTTCGAGTCTTATAGAAACTGTGGCATACCTGAGGCTATAATAGTTCATTTTGTGTATCTAGGCCTTCTATATATTGTATTACCTTCCAATGATGTTCGAAGTTGATGGTACTTACCCAGCCCGATCATACAAAATGTAATCCAAGTAGATCGTCTAAGTCTAAATTATTGGTTTCTTGGGCCCTGTAGGAAATGTTAAATTGTACTGCTAGATTAAAGGGTCTTACTTAAGTTATTAGGGTAAGTTTGTTTAAAACAGTTGTTATAAAGGTTTTCTGAGCCTTGTATTTGTTTATGTCAGACATCGGCTATGCCCTAAAGTGGCTTGTAGATGTGAATTGAAAGCAGAAGGATATAGTAGACTTTATACAACGATTTTGAGCTAATAAGAGTCTATATTTGGGTCGAAATTGTCCCAATGTATCCATTTTGAAAACACATTACCACTTAATAAATGTTTTAGCAGCCCTCGAGAGAGAGGGGCCGAATATCAAATTTAATACAATTTGGTCGAAATATTTAAGAAAATGTGATTTCGTATTGTTACGAGATCCGGCAGGGCCGTCACCGATAAGAGCGTAGCGAGTGAATGTTTCCTCCCATATGTACAGTTTCGAGGCCCTCAAGGTCCGAGACACTCACTCGAACGAAACGAGTGGAGACGTTTTCGCCTGCCAGGGTGACCAGACGTCCAGCTTTAGGAGGGACATGTCCTCCTTTTTAACGATTGTCCTACTGTCCTTCCGGCTTTATGCGAAAAGCAGCAGTAATAATAATAAAAAGAATAACATGCATCATGTCCTCCTTTCTTGTGATAAAGAATTCTGCAGCCGCGGCGTCTTGTCGCTCGTCTTCATATTTCTGCGCCTGCGCTTCGTACCGTACCCCCACACCTGCACGGTACCTCCCTCCAAAGTTTTTTATTTTTATTTATTTTTAAAAAAAGTTTTATTATTTTTTTTCCATTTTTTTTTAATACAATAAACATGTATTTTTAAAATGTTTTGTACGAAAATACTACGAATAAAGTTTCATTGAAATGAATAAAGTGTATTTAACATTGTCCTCTTTTTTTTAGTCCAAGTGTATTACTCCTTGTAAAAGTTTTCCTCTGGTCACCCTGTACACATCTACGATAGACCGTCATGGCCCAGTTGACGTTAAGAGTGTAGTAATATACAATTACAAAGCTCAGGAACCGTGTGTACCAACTGTTTTAAACAAACTTACCCTACTGGGTAAGAAAGACCTCTTGATCTACCAATACAATTAACATTTTCTACAAGATACAGGATACCAACTTTTGGGCATTACAATTAGATGGTCTTGTTAGTATTACATTGTACGACAGAATCCATTAACTTGATCTATATTCGTAGTTTTTATTTCTCTAAATCATTTTATTTATGTCATATTGTGATTGTTGAAGCGACTACACACAACAGGTCGTCGGAAGCTGTACAAGTCCTGCCAAGGTCATCTTAGTGCTTCCGTTTATTGATTTTGTTTGTCATTACGTCTAGGTCTGACTCAACAGCTGATTCTATTAGAGCTGTCATCGATTGTCCGATTAACCTACTTTAGTAATAATCATGCGAGACGTGTCTAAGCTAAGACGTATGAAATGGGCACTGATCGTGTACCTTCCTACGATCTCACTCACGGATGCCCACTGATTCTAACTACTGGAATACGTCGCACGAATTTGACCCACATTACATAATTATACATGTACACATTGCCGATCTCTCAGGGGCTTACATTGGTGAGTACGAGATTGACTGTCGCGAACTCCTAGCTGGATCTACACTTTTCCATGTAAATCTTGGGTTAGATCCCTCTCTTTCATATATCCTATCATGTCTCTCTTGATCGACTCTTATTCTCTTCCTACCTTGAAGCTATTAGAGTATTCGAAGGTTAGGTTTCTTTATTTTCTTCTCTGAGGTAATTTAGCTAAATGTACATCTTTCTTCACCTAGTCTTGGGTTAGATCCCTCTCTTTCATATATCCTATCAGGTCTCTCTTGATCGACTCTTATTCTCTTCCTACCTTGAAGCTATTAGAGTATTCGAAGGTTAGGTTTCTTTATTTTCTTCTCTGAGGTAATTTAGCTAAATGTACATCTTTCTTCACCTAGTCTTGGGTTAGATCCCTCTCTTTCATATATCCTATCAGGTCTCTCTTGATCGACTCTTATTCTCTTCCTACCTTGAAGCTATTAGAGTATTCGAAGGTTAGGGCTCTTTATTTTCTTCTCTGAGGTAATTTAGCTAAATGTACATCTTTCTTCACCTAGTCTTGGGTTAGATCCCTCTCTTTCATATATCCTATCAGGTCTCTCTTGATCGACTCTCATTCTCTTCCTACCTTGAAGCTATTAGAGTATTCGAAGGTTAAGGTTCTTTATTTTCTTCTCTGAGGTAATTTAGCTAAATGTACATCTTTCTTCACCTAGTCTTGGGTTAGATCCCTCTCTTTCATATATCCTATCAGGTCTCTCTTGATCGACTCTTATTCTCTTCCTACCTTGAAGCTATTAGAGTATTCGAAGGTTAGGGTTCTTTATTTTCTTCTCTGAGGTAATTTAGCTAAATGTACATCTTTCTTCACCTAGTCTTGGGTTAGATCCCTCTCTTTCATATATCCTATCAGGTCTCTCTTGATCGACTCTTATTCTCTTCCTACCTTGAAGCTATTAGAGCATTCGAAGGTTAGGGCTCTTTATTGTCTTCTCTGAGGTAATTTAGCTAAATGTAGGCTACATCTTTCTTCACCTAGTCTTGGGTTAGATCCCTCTCTTTCATATATCCTATCATGTCTCTCTTGATCGACTCTTATTCTCTTCCTACCTTGAAGCTATTAGAGTATTCGAAGGTTAGGTTTCTTTATTTTCTTCTCTGAGGTAATTTAGCTAAATGTACATCTTTCTTCACCTAGTCTTGGGTTAGATCCCTCTCTTTCATATATCCTATCATGTCTCTCTTGATCGACTCTTATTCTCTTCCTACCTTGAAGCTATTAGAGCATTCGAAGGTTAGGGCACTTTATTGTCTTCTCTGAGGTAATTTAGCTAAATGTAGGCTACATCTTTCTTCACCTAGTCTTGGGTTAGATCCCTCTCTTTCATATATCCTATCATGTCTCTCTTGATCGACTCTTATTCTCTTCCTACCTTGAAGCTATTAGAGTATTCGAATGTTAGGTTTCTTTATTTTCTTCTCTGAGGTAATTTAGCTAAATGTACATCTTTCTTCACCTAGTCTTGGGTTAGATCCCTCTCTTTCATATATCCTATCAGGTCTCTCTTGATCGACTCTTATTCTCTTCCTACCTTGAAGCTATTAGAGCATTCGAAGGTTAGGGCTCTTTATTGTCTTCTCTGAGGTAATTTAGCTAAATGTAGGCTACATCTTTCTTCACCTAGTCTTGGGTTAGATCCCTCTCTTTCATATATCCTATCATGTCTCTCTTGATCGACTCTTATTCTCTTCCTACCTTGAAGCTATTAGAGTATTCGAAGGTTAGGTTTCTTTATTTTCTTCTCTGAGGTAATTTAGCTAAATGTACATCTTTCTTCACCTAGTCTTGGGTTAGATCCCTCTCTTTCATATATCCTATCATGTCTCTCTTGATCGCGTCTTATTCTCTTCCTACCTTGAAGCTATTAGAGTATTCGAAGGTTAGGGCTCTTTATTTTCTTCTCTGAGGTAATTTAGCTAAATGTACATCTTTCTTCACCTAGTCTTGGGTTAGATCCCTCTCTTTCATATATCCTATCATGTCTCTCTTGATCGACTCTTATTCTCTTCCTACCTTGAAGCTATTAGAGTATTCGAAGGTTAGGGCTCTTTATTTTCTTCTCTGAGGTAATTTAGCTAAATGTACATCTTTCTTCACCTAGTCTTGGGTTAGATCCCTCTCTTTCATATATCCTATCAGGTCTCTCTTGATCGACTCTTATTCTCTTCCTACCTTGAAGCTATTAGAGCATTCGAAGGTTAGGGCTCTTTATTGTCTTCTCTGAGGTAATTTAGCTAAATGTAGGCTACATCTTTCTTCACCTAGTCTTGGGTTAGATCCCTCTCTTTCATATATCCTATCATGTCTCTCTTGATCGACTCTTATTCTCTTCCTACCTTGAAGCTATTAGAGTATTCGAAGGTTAGGTTTCTTTATTTTCTTCTCTGAGGTAATTTAGCTAAATGTACATCTTTCTTCACCTAGTCTTGGGTTAGATCCCTCTCTTTCATATATCCTATCATGTCTCTCTTGATCGACTCTTATTCTCTTCCTACCTTGAAGCTATTAGAGCATTCGAAGGTTAGGGCTCTTTATTGTCTTCTCTGAGGTAATTTAGCTAAATGTAGGCTACATCTTTCTTCACCTAGTCTTGGGTTAGATCCCTCTCTTTCATATATCCTATCATGTCTCTCTTGATCGACTCTTATTCTCTTCCTACCTTGAAGCTATTAGAGTATTCGAAGGTTAGGTTTCTTTATTTTCTTCTCTGAGGTAATTTAGCTAAATGTACATCTTTCTTCACCTAGTCTTGGGTTAGATCCCTCTCTTTCATATATCCTATCAGGTCTCTCTTGATCGACTCTTATTCTCTTCCTACCTTGAAGCTATTAGAGCATTCGAAGGTTAGGGCTCTTTATTGTCTTCTCTGAGGTAATTTAGCTAAATGTAGGCTACATCTTTCTTCACCTAGTCTTGGGTTAGATCCCTCTCTTTCATATATCCTATCATGTCTCTCTTGATCGACTCTTATTCTCTTCCTACCTTGAAGCTATTAGAGTATTCGAAGGTTAGGTTTCTTTATTTTCTTCTCTGAGGTAATTTAGCTAAATGTACATCTTTCTTCACCTAGTCTTGGGTTAGATCCCTCTCTTTCATATATCCTATCATGTCTCTCTTGATCGACTCTTATTCTCTTCCTACCTTGAAGCTATTAGAGTATTCGAAGGTTAGGGCTCTTTATTTTCTTCTCTGAGGTAATTTAGCTAAATGTACATCTTTCTTCACCTAGTCTTGGGTTAGATCCCTCTCTTTCATATATCCTATCATGTCTCTCTTGATCGACTCTTATTCTCTTCCTACCTTGAAGCTATTAGAGTATTCGAAGGTTAGGGCTCTTTATTTTCTTCTCTGAGGTAATTTAGCTAAATGTACATCTTTCTTCACCTAGTCTTGGGTTAGATCCCTCTCTTTCATATATCCTATCATGTCTCTCTTGATCAACTCTTATTCTCTTCCTACCTTGAAGCTATTAGAGTATTCGAAGGTTAGGTTTCTTTATTTTCTTCTCTGAGGTAATTTAGCTAAATGTACATCTTTCTTCACCTAGTCTTGGGTTAGATCCCTCTCTTTCATATATCCTATCATGTCTCTCTTGATCGACTCTTATTCTATTCCTACCTTGAAGCTATTAGAGTATTCGAAGGTTAGGGCTCTTTATTTTCTTCCCTGAGGTAATTTAGCTAAATGTACATCTTTCTTCACCTAGTCTTGGGTTAGGTACCTCTCTTTCATCTTTTCTATCAAGTATCTCTTCAGACCCTATAACGATTAGAGAAGTCGAGAGCTAAAGGTTTATTTTCTTGTATTCTTATCTTCTCAATTTGTAAATATATTGTATGAACAGGAGGTTAATTTTACTACAGTACTTACCGGTAAAGTAAACATTTTAATGTTTTTTGTTATTTAGTTTTCAGTTATGGCGATGACGCGTTCGATGGGGTTTTGCCTTTAAATATCTTAATAGATTAAAAGATTTCAAAACTTAAAAAAAAAAAAATTCTTTAATAACTATTTCTCTCAAAGTCCTAGAGTGTTTCACAATAGCTCATTAATTAAAATTTAGTATACGTAAGGGATACAAACACCACTGACAGTGAACTGGTGTCATTAGGGTTTGTGCGCATTTTAACAATTGAAGATTACAACTCAGTAATTGAAAAATCGTCTTTTATTAATTTGAATTTTTTGTGAAAAATTGTGTTTTTAATCATTTGATTATTGTGTAGCTCTATTTGGTTGATGAGTTTAATTAAATTTATTCAACGAATTATCAATTTCAAAAGATAATCCCCCGAAATTACCTATCGTCTGTTGTACAACATTAGACCATTCTTTAAAATTTACTATTGGTTTTTAAAATGGTTTAATGAAGCGTTATTGTAAAAAAATTAACAAAAATCGGAAATTGGATTTTTAACAAATTATTAACAATATATCCGATTTTTATGTAAGTTACTGTATGTATAAAATTACTTTAATGAGTATTAAATAAAGAAGGTAATTTATATGAACCTCCAATCTGTAAAATAACCTTATAATTTTGTAATCTTCAAAATATATACCTAAATTTTAAAATGGTAATTTTTTTTATGGTGATTCAGTTCAGTAAAACAGCGTGATTATTTCCTCTTGATAAAACAGTTTGGAGCAAATGAAGTGAGAATTACGATCCTGCCTAGATAACTACGTTGCTAACACCTTACCTCGTATTGCATAATAGAAGCACACATTTGTGTTAATATTTGCTTAATCTGGAACTCCGACATTTTGTTTTGTAATTGTGTCAGTTTACTTTAGCAAGTAGTACGGCTAGCGAATTTATATAGACGACAATGAATAATAATTGAAAATAATCTACGGGCATTGTTTATGAAAATCTAATGTATACAACCCTTGTGCGACTTATTTATACAAATTCCTACTTCCAAATGAGCTAGAGACTTGAAATTTTGTTAGTTTTTAGCCAGTAACCGACGGAAAAATTTCAAAAAATTGAAATTTTTAATCCCCTAAAAATGAAAATGGCGGACACAACTTTAAAGTCGGTGAAGATCATTTTCAAGGTCATTTGTGACTGACCGGTAAGACTGATCACAAACAGATTACACCAGGACTTACAGATTCGGCGAGAGCTACAAGTTTGTTTCTCCATCGGTTATTATACCGTAGAAAGAGCTAGATTTTTGAATTTAGGTAATTTTTTTACATTTTTCATAAATTTTTTAATCTTTTACACACTTATAGGACAGCTAGAATCATGAAATTTAGTAGGCATACTGGCACATCCAAGCGTGCCAAATTTGATGATTTTCTGTATGTGTCAGAAAATTAAATAATGTTGAAAATTATTAAGTCTTTGGTTTACAACTTTGATTCAGTGTTAAACCCTCACCCCTATTCTTTCTTTTTTCTTTATTACATATTATAATTTTGTTTAACCTGTATTATATATTTTATTTTGTTTAACCCTAATCATTATTATTCTTTCTTTTTCCTTTATTACATATTTTAATTTTAATTTTTGTTTAACCCTAATTATAATTATTCTCTTTTTTCTTTTGTTAATTCTTAATAATAATAATTATTATTTTGTATATTTTTCTTTATTATATATTTTATTTGTTTATAGCAAATAATAATTATTATTTTTCTATCATTTTCTTTATTAATACTTTATTTATGTTCATCATTATGGAGATCCCTAATTATTATTGCAGTAATTAATTTGTTCTTTGTTTGTACATTTTTTGTCCAGGAAATTATCTTTTTCGTATTTGTTATTATTATTTTATTTTGATGGCTTATTTTATAATTTTAGTTTCATTTTTATTGTATTGTTATAAATGATAGAGAGCACCTGATGGTTCTAACTTTGCCCTTTAAAATAAAGGTATTTATTTATCTTTCTATATGTCAAAACAAAATTAATAGACGTCTTAAAAATCCGTGAAATAATGAAACATACTCTCACTAACACAAACAGCTTAATATAAAACAGGTTTTAAAACTATTGTAAACTGTAAGATAGAACTTTACAATCAGTGATAATGTTTCAGAACTCTATCGACTATAATAGAAATAACTTCATTCCATAATTTATTACTAATTAGGATTATCGGGAATGTGTTATGAATTTTAGAAAAAAATAAATAATCAACGCTCTTTAAAATCTGTTGTTACTTAAGAATTGTAATTTTGTGATAATTACCAATTTATGTTAATGTTTAACAAATTACAGTATAGGAAATAGGATAAGTTTAGTAATCTTCAAATATTTTGACCTCTGTTTATTAACTTTCACATTTCACGGCCTTAGCAAACCCGTCGTCGTTGTCGTCTGTACGTAAGCATAACACCGGCTACAAAAAATAAGATAAAGTAAAATTTGGTAATGAGGACTATAGTGTACTCATATAGAACCATATTTAAATTCAGAAAATCGAATTAAAAATGTCTAAATGACTCGCATTTTAACCCTTTTTTGTGCGTATCTAGTGTATTATTCACTTATAATACACTAAATTAAAAACAAATTTGTAGATTTAAATTCTGTATATAATGATACCAACTCTGCTTCTTTACGAAGATAAATAGGGAAGTTATTGTATATATGTAACTTCGAAACCTAACCTCCTAAGAAATTGTGCTATACCTAGGCTTGCCAGACGTACCGGTTTGGCCGGGACAGTCCCGTTTTTCAGACAACGTCCCGGTGTCCCGGCCGGTTTCCTTCAAGTCCCGGAAAAAAATTAATTTGATTTTTTTAGATGTCCAAAAAAGTCTAAAATAATTAATTGTGTAGGATTATTAAGGATAATCATAATATCATTTTATTCTGCACTGTATGAAAAGTAAAACCTATAGAAGAGTGATGGTTTTCTAGTAAATAATATTGTCATCGTATCGTCTTGTTTAGCCAACCGTGACTATACGCGATGGGATAGTCTCTCCGGACTGATGATAGAGGTTAGGTTTGATGAAGGAATCTACAGTTAAAGGCTTGATGATTTGTAAAATTAAAATTGGATTAGATTGTGAAGACTTTTACAACAAAATTAAAACCAAAAAAGACTTTCTAAAAAAGTCCTAGCCAATGAAAAGTACATGTAAATATTGTCCAAGTTTTATTCATTATTCAAAGTGTTTTTTCTTACTTGTATGTAACTAATAAATATTAACATGTTTCAATTTATAAATGTGTCATTTATTATTACCCCTGGTTTAGGTTCCTAATCATTAACGATATCCATAGAATTAGGAATATACTACCCTCTAAAACTCTAAAAACCAGCCAAGGGTGTGTACCCTTAAATAATCTAGAAGCGGGGGGGGGGTCCCGGTTGAACATTTTAGATATCTGGCAAGCCTACAGTCTGTATGAAGTAACCTGTCTCCTGACCCTTCGACTACCTGGGACAGGCCCGGGCCATTCACGTCGCCTGCAGTTGTTTACCTAATTAGTCGCCTATAAGCTTCCCCACTAGCTTAAGTAACTTTTTTACCTAAATCATAATTTCCGAAATGTTATCAAATATTTGAAAAGTACATAAAAAAATAAGATCAACGATACTAAACAAGGGCAAATTTGATAAAAACTAACAATATAGAGGTAATATGAAATATAGCACGCTTATCAATTTCTTATTACCTCTATATTGTTAGTTTTTATCAAATTTGCCCTTGTTTAGTATCGTTGATCTTATTTTTTTATGTACTTTTCAAATATTTGATAACATTTCGGAAATTATGATTTAGGTAAAAAAGTTACTTAAGCTAGTGGGGAAGCTTATATGCGACTAATTAGGTAAACAACTGCGGGCGACGTGAATGGCCCGGGCCTGTCCCAGGTAGTCGAAGGGTCAGGAGACAGGTTACTTCATACAGACTGTAGCTATACCTATAGTTACGAGATCCGGCAAAACTAGTCATCGAGACGAGCGTAGCGAGTGGAGTCATTTTAATCTATACACAATCTGACATCTAGAAATTAGTGTTTACACAATTACGAGGTTCAAAAACGTGTGTAATAACTGTTTTAAATAGTGGGCAAGACCCCTTGATCTGCGCAAGAAACCAACTACATTAAGAGGATCTGCTTGTATTTCATTGTATGATCGGGCTGGTTCCATATTAAAATCCAAGATGGAAGCAAGAAATGTCGGCTTTTAGGTGTAAAGAACTCACTTCCGGAGATATCCACTGACCCAGATAACAACAAATTGTTACCATTATCAAAATTTGCGAACGTGAGAAATGTTTTTGACTTAGTCTTGACATCCGCAGTGTGTATAATTTAAAAGCTATTAGGGACCTCCTGGAGAACGTTGCCGACAAGAAAACGTCATCTTATTGCGATGCTAACTTCTGCTTTGTCGGAAAACAAAATGTAATGGCTAAAAGTAACGCAAAGGGTGTTAGTATTTATGTTTTTCCTTGCAAGATTTTACAAGTGTTTTAATATTTATATACAATTATAAGGAGTGTTTTTGCAAATTTCCTGAAGGGAAATTGTAAAGTTACGTGAGGATTAAAATATATGGCGAGATTTTCGTTAAAATTTCCGTTTTTACGTCACTTGAACAATTAAAAAAAAAAAAATTTTCGTCTGTCTGTATTTTAATTTTCAGTCCAAACGAGAGGAAAGATTTGTCAAATTTGGTTTGTAGACATTTTTAGTAATTTTAATTTTTTCGATTTGTCGAAATTTAGAGATAACTGCCATAAGACCAAAACTCAAAATTTTGCCAAAACCCACGGTCGTTTTATTCCCAAAAATATTGATTTTGGAGTTATCGGTGAAAAAGAACTCCTCAGGGGCTCACTATAGTGAGTACAGATGTGGCATCCCCATGGCCACCTTTCTTCATGTAGTCTGGGGTTAGATCCTGTATCTCATCTTTCCTGTAAGTTCTATTTTGACCAACTTTTGTTCTCTTCCGACCCTTACGCTATTAGAATATTTAAGGTCTAGGGGTTTTTATTTCATGTCTTCTTTTTTATTATTATTTAAGGCGATGATAACTGAATTGTTTTTCGCCTTAATAAAATAACCTAAAATAAAACCGTTATAACAAATCTAATATGGATCTACTGATTTTGTCGAAATTTTGGTGAATTATGAAGATGAATGATCCACACCACCATGTCAAATCTAAAATAAAGTAAAACTAGAGTTGAGCAATAATTGAAAATGAACCTTTGTCACCGTATTAAATTCGATTAACGCTTAAGGCGAATTTAGGGCGCAAGTAAAACATTTTCAGACCTTATTTAAATATATACAATGCTTTCTTTTTTTTAAATTGCAGATTAAGGTGCTACCCAACGGAAATTCATTGACAAAAACTCTGTAGACTAATAACGTAAATAAATACTTTTATGGTGTCTCGCGTTTGTAGTAGAGACATTTTTCGGAAGATGGTGCTAATATTATTTTTTGTATAGTGGATGTCTGAAAAAGTTGGAATAATATTTTACACTGTATATTTG